>BSQW01000001.1:27814597-29014597 GCA_030161315.1 Eutrema japonicum
ACTTAGCATTTGAAATTCTAAACACTAACCCCTATTTTAAATTTACAAAAAATTGTAAACACTATGCATTTTTTTCGATTGGGTGTTGGATTTATAAACACTTAGCATTTTTTTCTAAAATGCTCATATCTGTCGGAAATTGGTCGGTAATTCCTTGGAATTTCCGACCAAATAGGGTTTAGGGTTTATTAATGCTAAGTGTTTATAAATCCAACATTAAACTTTGAAATTTATAAAAATTAGTATTTCATATGGGGTTTAGGGTTTATAAATCCAACATAAAACTTTAGAATTTCCTTGTAATTTCCGTCCAATTTCCGACCATTTATTCACATTGGTCGGAAATTGGTCGGAAATTCCTAGAATTTCCGACCATATAGGGTTTAGGGTTTAAAATTCTTAATTTACAAACTGTATACTGTTTAAAAAACATGTAAACATCTTATGTCTTACAAATATATGACAAAATAAACATTTAATAGAGTATATGATGTTTTTATAAATTGAAAGTAGATTGAGTTAAACCTTTCATAATGAAACATTGACCTTATACTTATACTTTTCGGTTTCTTGTACGGTTTTTAGTATATGTCCGTAAATAGTGATACTTAAGATATATGGACATTGTATTTTTCAAAAGATCATATCTAACCATAGCAAACATAGCCCAAATCAAAATTTTCCCGTTTGAGGTTTCGAAACCCCAAATGGTCGGAATTTGGTCGGAAATACTGAAAGTTTTCCGACCAATTTCCGACCATATATGAAGATTTTCCGAAAAATGCTGATATGTGTCCACTAAATCGGCGATAACTCCTGGAATATTACAAGGAATGAGCTGAAACCACTCTCATTGGAAAGATAACTCAAGTTCCAATCTGTCTGCAAGATTTCAGATTAAACTTGGCATGGGAAGATTTAAATCCGACATGATCTTTAAGCAGATTCGGATTGGTTCTGCATTTTCCGACAGTGACATATCTGCAATAAATCTCCCGTATCTCCTCAACCGCTGATCGTAATGACATGAATATACTTGAGTTGGAAAGCTAATTCAATTTCGCATGACTTTCATCAAGAGTTTCCAAGCGAAATCTATCTGGAAGGCTTTCGTTTGACTCGTTTTATAAACCCCGTCGGAATGTGGTCGGAAATCCCGACCAATTTCCGACCGTTTATGAAGATTTTCCGAAAAATGTTATATTACCTTGAGTACAAGAGAAGAGAGGAAGTAAAGAGGAAGAGAAGACTTACCGTGACAAGAGAACGGCGGCGGGGAGAGCAGACGGCGGAGGGAGAATCGCCGGAGAGAGAGAGACGAAGAGATGAGACGAAGAGACTAAAAGTGAGGAAGAAGAAGAAAAATCTGGGTTTTAGATCTATTTATTTCAGACCAACCCATACGGTCGGAAATCGGTCGGTTTATGGAAAAAAATAAACCGCCTCACTTTTCATTTCGCGGTAAGGTTTCCCGGGTTTTTTTTGGGGTTGGTCGGAAATTGGTCGGTAATTCTTTAGAATTTCCGACCAATTTCCGACCATATAGGGTTTAGAGTGTACAAATGCTAAGTGTTTATAAATCCAACATAAAACTTTGAAATTTATAAAAATTAGTATTTCATATAGGGTTTAGGGTTTATAAATCCAAGAAAACTTTAGAATTTTTAAATTTCCGACCAATTTCCGACCATTTATTCATATTGGTCAGAAATTGGTCGGAAATTCCTAAGCTTTTTCGACTAAATTTCGACCATATAGGGTTTAGGGTTTAAAAT
The DNA here is from genome assembly GCA_030161315.1 of Eutrema japonicum. Classification (NCBI taxonomy): domain Eukaryota; kingdom Viridiplantae; phylum Streptophyta; class Magnoliopsida; order Brassicales; family Brassicaceae; genus Eutrema; species Eutrema japonicum. Next base: position 27,816,373 of record BSQW01000001.1, read on the forward strand.
TCTAAACACTTAGCATTTGAAATTCTAAACACTAACCCCTATTTTAAATTTACAAAAAATTGTAAACACTATGCATTTTTTCGATTGGGTGTTGGATTTATAAACACATAGCATTTTTTCTAAAATGCTCATATCTGTCGGAAATTGGTCGGTAATTCCTTGGAAATTCCGACCAATTTCCGACCAAATAGGGTTTAGGGTTTATTAATGCTAAGTGTTTATAAATCCAACATTAAACTTTGAAATTTATAAAAATTAGTATTTCATATGGGGTTTAGGGTTTATAAATCCAACATAAAACTTTAGAATTTCCTTGTAATTTCCGACCAATTTCCGACCATTTATTCACATTGGTCGGAAATTGGTCGGAAATTCCTAGAATTACCGACCAATTACCGACCATATAGGGTTTTGGGTTTAAAATTCTTAATTTACAACCTGTATACTGTTTAAAAAACATGTAAACATCTTATGTCTTACAAATATATGACAAAATAAACATTTAATAGAGTATATGATGTTTTTATAATTTGAAAGTAGATTGAGTTAAACCTTTCATAATGAAACATTGACCTTATACTTATACTTTTCGGTTTCTTGTACGGTTTTTAGTATATGTCTGTAAATAGTGATACTTAAGATATATGGACATTGTATTTTTCAAAAGATCATATCTAACCATAGCAAACATAGCCCAAATCAAAATTTTCCCGTTTGAGGTTTCGAAACCCCAAATGGTCGGAATTTGGTCGGAAATACTGAAAGTTTTCCGACCAATTTCCGACCATATATGAAGATTTTCCGAAAAATGCTGATATGTGTCCACTAAATCGGCGATAACTCCTGGAATATTACAAGGAATGAGCTGAAACCACTCTCATTGGAAAGATAACTCAATTTCCAATATGTCTGCAAGATTTGAGATTAAACTGGGCAAGGGAAGATTTCCATCCGACATGATATTTAAGCTGATTCGGATTGGCTCTGCATTTTCCGACAGTGACATATCTGCAATAAATCTCCCGTATCTCCTGAACCGCTGATCGTAATGACATGAATATACTTGAGTTGGAAAGCTAATTCAATTTCGCATGACTTTCATCAAGAGTTTCCAAGCGAAATCCATCTGGAAGGCTTTCGTTTGACTCGTTTTATAAACCCCGTCGGAATTTGGTCGGAAATCCCGACCAATTTCCGACCGTATATGAAGATTTTCCGAAAAATGTTATATTACCTTGAGTACAAGAGAAGAGAGGAAGAGAAGAGGAGAAGAGGAAGTAAAGAGGAAGAGAAGACTTACCGTGACAAGAGAACGGCGGCGGTGAGAGCAGACGGCGGAGGGAGAATCGCCGGAGAGAGAGAGACGAAGAGAAGAGACGAAGAGACTAAAAGTGAGGAAGAAGAAGAAAAATCTGGGTTTTAGATCTATTTATTTCAGACCAACCCATACGGTCGGAAATCGGTCGGTTTATGGAAAAAAATAAATCGCCTCACTTTTCATTTCGCGGTAAGGTTTCGCGGGTTTTTTTTGGGGTTGGTCGGAAATTGGTCGGTAATTCTTTAGAATTTCCGACCAATTTCCGACCATATAGGGTTTAGAGTGTACAAATGCTAAGTGTTTATAAATCCAACATAAAACTTTGAAATTTATAAAAATTAGTATTTCATATAGGGTTTAGGGTTTATAAATCCAAGAAAACTTTAGAATTTGTAAATTTCGGACCAATTTCCGACCATTTATTCATATTGGTCGGAAATTCCTAAGCTTTGCCGACTAAATTTTGACCATATAGGGTTTAGGGTTTAAAATTCTAAACACTTAGCATTTGAAATTCTAAACACTAACCCCTATTTTAAATTTACAAAAAATTGTAAACACTATGCATTTTTTCGATTGGGTGTTGGATTTATAAACACATAGCATTTTTTCTAAAATTCTCATATCTGTCGGAAATTGGTCGGTAATTCCTTGGAAATTCCGACCAAATTCCGACCAAATAGGGTTTAGGGTTTATTAATGCTAAGTGTTTATAAATCCAACATTAAACTTTGAAATTTATAAAAATTAGTATTTCATATGGGGTTTAGGGTTTATAAATCCAACATAAAACTTTAGAATTTCCTTGTAATTTCCGACCAATTTCCGACCATTTATTCACATTGGTCGGAAATTGGTCGGAAATTCCTAGAATTACCGACCAATTACCGACCATATTGGGTTTTGGGTTTAAAATTCTTAATTTACAACCTGTATACTGTTTAAAAAACATGTAAACATCTTATGTCTTACAAATATATGACAAAATAAACATTTAATAGAGTATATGATGTTTTTATAATTTGAAAGTAGATTGAGTTAAACCTTTCATAATGAAACATTGACCTTATACTTATACTTTTCGGTTTCTTGTACGGTTTTTAGTATATGTCCGTAAATAGTGATACTTAAGATATATGGACATTGTATTTTTCAAAAGATCATATCTAACCATAGCAAACATAGCCCAAATCAAAATTTTCCCGTTTGAGGTTTCGAAACCCGAAATGGTCGGAATTTGGTCGGAAATACTGAAAGTTTTCCGACCAATTTCCGACCATATATGAAGATTTTCCGAAAAATGCTGATATGTGTCCACTAAATCGGCGATAACTCCTGGAATATTACAAGGAATGAGCTGAAACCACTCTCATTGGAAAGATAACTCAATTTCCAATATGTCTGCAAGATTTGAGATTAAACTTGGCATGAGAACATTTCCATCCGACATGATCTTTAAGCTGATTCGGATTGGCTCTGCATTTTCCGACAGTGACATATCTGAAATAAATCTCCCGTATCTCCTGAACCGCTGATCGTAATGACATGAATATACTTGAGCTGGAAAGCTAATTCAATTTCGCATGACTTTCATCAAGAGTTTCCAAGCGAAATCCATCTGGAAGGCTTTCGTTTGACTCATTTTCTAAACCCCGTCGGAATTTGGTCGGAAATCCCGACCAATTTCCAACCGTATATGAAGATTTTCCGAAAAATGTTAAATTACCTTGAGTACAAGAGAAGAGAGGAAGAGAAGAGGATAAGAGGTAGAAAAGAGGAAGAGAAGACTTACCGTGACAAGAGAACGGCGGCGGTGAGAGCAGACGGCGGAGGGAGAATCGCCGGAGAGAGAGAGACGAAGAGAAGAGACGAAGAGACTAAAAGTGAGGAAGAAGAAGAAAAATCTGGGTTTTAGATCTATTTATTTCAGACCAACCCATACGGTCGGAAATCGGTCGGTTTATGGAAAAAAATAAACCGCCTCACTTTTCATTTCGTGGTAAGGTTTCCCGGGTTTTTTTTGGGGTTGGTGGGAAATTGGTTGGTAATTCTTTAGAATTTCCGACCAATTTCCGACCATATAGGGTTTAGAGTGTACAAATGCTAAGTGTTTATAAATCCAACATAAAACTTTGAAATTTATAAAAAATTAGTATTTCATATAGGGTTTAGGGTTTAGGGTTTATAAATCCAAGAAAACTTTAGAATTTGTAAATTTCCGACCAATTTCCGACCATTTATTCATATTGGTCGGAAATTGGTCGGAAATTCCTAAGCTTTGCCGACTAAATTTCGACCATATAGGGTTTAGGGTTTAAAATTCTAAACACTTAGCATTTGAAATTCTAAACACTAACCCCTATTTTAAATTTACAAAAAATTGTAAACACTATGCATTTTTTTCGATTGGGTGTTGGATTTATAAACACTTAGCATTTTTTTCTAAAATGCTCATATCTGTCGGAAATTGGTCGGTAATTCCGTGGAAATTCCGACCAATTTCCGACCAAATAGGGTTTAGGGTTTATTAATGCTAAGTGTTTATAAATCCAACATTAAACTTTGAAATTTATAAAAATTAGTATTTCATATGGGGTTTAGGGTTTATAAATCCAACATAAAACTTTAGAATTTCCTTGTAATTTCCGACCATTTTCCGACCATTTATTCACATTGGTCGGAAATTGGTCTGAAATTCCTAGAATTACCGACCAATTACCGACCATATAGGGTTTAGGGTTTAAAATTCTTAATTTACAACATGTATACTGTTTAAAAAACATTTAAACATCTTATGTCTTACAAATATATGACAAAATAAACATTTAATAGAGTATATGATGTTTTTATAAATTGAAAGTAGATTGAGTTAAACCTTTCATAATGAAACATTGACCTTATACTTATACTTTTCGGTTTCTTGTACGGTTTTTAGTATATGTCCGTAAATAGTGATACTTAAGATATATGGACATTGTATTTTTCAAAAGATCATATCTAACCATAGCAAACATAGCCCAAATCAAAATTTTCCCGTTTGAGGTTTCGAAACCCCAAATGGTCGGAATTTGGTCGGAAATACTGAAAGTATTCCGACCAATTTCCGACCATATATGAAGATTTTCCGAAAAATGCTGATATGTGTCCACTAAATCAGCGATAACTCCTGGAATATTACAAGGAATGAGCTGAAACCACTCTCATTGGAAAGATATCTCAATTTCCAATCTGTCTGCAAGATTTGAGATTAAACTTGGCATGGGAAGATTTAAATCCGACATGATCTTTAAGCTGATTCGGATTGGCTCTGCATTTTCCGACAGTGACATATCTGCAATAAATCTCTCGTATCTCCTTAACCGCTGATCGTAATGACATGAATATACTTGAGTTGGAAAGCTAATTCAATTTCGCATGACTTTCATCAAGAGTTTCCAAGCGAAATCCATCAGGAAGGCTTTCGTTTGACTCGTTTTATAAACCCCGTCGGAATGTGGTCGGAAATCCCGACCAATTTCCGACCGTTTATGAAGATTTTCCGAAAAATGTTATATTACCTTGAGTACAAGAGAAGAGAGGAAGAGAAGAGGAGAAGAGGAAGTAAAGAGGAAGAGAAGACTTACCGTGACAAGAGAACGGCGGCGGTGAGAGCAGACGGCGGAGGGAGAATCGCCGGAGAGAGAGAGACGAAGAGACTAAAAGTGAGGAAGAAGAAGAAAAATCTGGGTTTTAGATCTATTTATTTCAGACCAACCCATACGGTCGGAAATCGGTCGGTTTATGGAAAAAAATAAACCGCCTCACTTTTCATTTCGCGGTAAGGTTTCCAGGGATTTTTTTGGGGTTGGTCGGAAATTGGTCGGTAATTCTTTAGAATTTCCGACCAATTTCCGACCATATAGGGTTTAGAGTGTACAAATGCTAAGTGTTTATAAATCCAACATAAAACTTTGAAATTTATAAAAATTAGTATTTCATATAGGGTTTAGGGTTTATAAATCCAAGAAAACTTTAGAATTTGTAAATTTCCGACCAATTTCCGACCATTTATTCATATTGGTCGGAAATTCCTAAGCTTTGCCGACTAAATTTCGACCATATAGGGTTTAGGGTTTAAAATTCTAAACACTTAGCATTTGAAATTCTAAACACTAACCCCTATTTTAAATTTACAAAAAATTGTAAACACTATGCATTTTTTCGATTGGGTGTTGGATTTATAAACACATAGCATTTTTTTCTAAAATGCTCATATCTGTCGGAAATTGGTCGGTAATTCCTTGGAAATTCTGACCAATTTCCGACCAAATAGGGTTTAGGGTTTATTAATGCTAAGTGTTTATAAATCCAACATTAAACTTTGAAATTTATAAAAATTAGTATTTCATATGGGGTTTAGGGTTTATAAATCCAACATAAAACTTTAGAATTTCCTTGTAATTTCCGACCAATTTCCGACCTTTTATTCACATTGGTCGGAAATTGGTCGGAAATTCCTAGAATTACCGACCAATTACAGACCATATAGGGTTTAGGGTTTAAAATTCTTAATTTACAACCTGTATACTGTTTAAAAAACATGTAAACATCTTATGTCTTACAAATATATGACAAAATAAACATTTAATAGAGTATATGATGTTTTTATAAATTGAAAGTAGATTGAGTTAAACCTTTCATAATGAAACATTGACCTTATACTTATACTTTCCGGTTTCTTGTACGGTTTTTAGTATATGTCCGTAAATAATGATACTTATGATATATGGACATTGTATTTTTCAAAAGATCATATCTAACCATAGCAAACATAGCCCAAATCAAAATTTTTCCGTTTGAGGTTTCGAAACCCCAAATGGTCGGAATTTGGTCGGAAATACTGAAAGTTTTCCGACCAATTTCCGACCATATATGAAGATTTTCCGAAAAATGCTGATATGTGTCACCTAAATCGGCGATAACTCCTGGAATATTACAAGGAATGATCTGAAAGGACTCTCATTGGAAAGATAACTCAATTTCCAATCTGTCTGCAAGATTTCAGATTAAACTTGGCATGGGAAGATTTCCATCCGACATGATCTTTAAGCTGATTCGGATTGGCTCTGCATTTTCCGACAGTGACATATCTGCAATAAATCTCCCGTATCTCCTCAACCGCTGATCGTAATGACATGAATATACTTGAGTTGGAAAGCTAATTCAATTTCGCATGACTTTCATCAAGAGTTTCAAAGCGAAATCCATCAGGAAGGCTTTCGTTTGACTCGTTTTATAACCGTCGGAATTTGGTCGGAAATCCCGACCAATTTCCGACCGTATATGAAGATTTTCCGAAAAATGTTAAATTACCTTGAGTACAAGAGAAGAGAGGAAGAGAAGAGGATAAGAGGAAGAAAAGAGGAAGAGAAGACTTACCGTGACAAGAGAACGGCGGCGGTGAGAGCAGACGGCGGAGGGAGAATCCCCGGAGAGAGAGAGACGAAGAGAAGAGACGAAGAGACTAAAAGTGAGGAAGAAGAAGAAAAATCTGGGTTTTAGATCTATTTATTTCAGACCAACACATACGGTCGGAAATCGGTCGGTTTATGGAAAAAAATAAACCGCCTCACTTTTCATTTCGCGGTAAGGTTTCCCGGGTTTTTTTTGGGGTTGGTCGGAAATTGGTCGGTAATTCTTTAGAATTTCCGATCAATTTCCAACCATATAGGGTTTAGAGTGTACAAATGCTAAGTGTTTATAAATCCAACATAAAACTTTGAAATTTATAAAAATTAGTATTTCATATAGGGTTTAGGGTTTATAAATCCAAGAAAACTTTAGAATTTGTAAATTTCGGACCAATTTCCGACCATTTATTCATATTGGTCTGAAATTGGTCTGAAATTGGTCGGAAATTCCTAAGCTTTGCCGACTAAATTTCGACCATATAGCGTTTAGGGTTTAAAATTCTAAACACTTAGCATTTGAAATTCTAAACACTAACCCCTATTTTAAATTTACAAAAAATTGTAAACACTATTCATTTTTTTCGATTGGGTGTTGGATTTATAAACACTTAGCATTTTTTTCTAAAATGCTCATATCTGTCGGAAATTGGTCGGTAATTCCTTGGAAATTCCGACCAATTTCCGACCAAATAGGGTTTAGGGTTTATTAATGCTAAGTGTTTATAAATCCAACATTAAACTTTGAAATTTATAAAAATTAGTATTTCATATGGGGTTTAGGGTTTATAAATCCAACATAAAACTTTAGAATTTCCTTGTAATTTCCGACCAATTTCCGACCATTTATTCACATTGGTCGGAAATTGGTCTGAAATTCCTAGAATTACCGACCAATTACCGACCATATAGGGTTTAGGGTTTAAAATTCTTAATTTACAAACTGTATACTGTTTAAAAAACATGTAAACATCTTATGTCTTACAAATATATGACAAAATAAACATTTAATAGAGTATATGATGTTTTTATAAATTGAAAGTAGATTGAGTTAAACCTTTCATAATGAAACATTGACCTTATACTTATACTTTTCGGTTTCTTGTACGGTTTTTAGTATATGTCCGTAAATAGTGATACTTAAGATATATGGACATTGTATTTTTCAAAAGATCATATCTAACCATAGCAAACATAGCCCAAATCAAAATTTTCCCGTTTGAGGTTTCGAAACCCCAAATGGTCGGAATTTGGTCGGAAATACTGAAAGTTTTCCGACCAATTTCCGACCATATATGAAGATTTTCCGAAAAATGCTGATATGTGTCCACTAAATCGGCGATAACTCCTGGAATATTACAAGGAATGAGCTGAAACCACTCTCATTGGAAAGATAACTCAATTTCCAATCTGTCTGCAAGATTTCAGATTAAACTTGGCATGGGAAGATTTAAATCCGACATGATCTTTAAGCTGATTCGGATTGGCTCTGCATTTTCCGACAGTGACATATCTGCAATAAATCTCCCGTATCTCCTCAACCGCTGATCGTAATGACATGAATATACTTGAGTTGGAAATCTAATTCAATTTCGCATGACTTTCATCAAGAGTTTCCAAGCGAAATCCATCTGGAAGGCTTTCGTTTGACTCGTTTTATAAACCCCGTCGGAATGTGGTCGAAAATCCCGACCAATTTCCGACCGTTTATGAAGATTTTCCGAAAAATGTTATATTACCTTGAGTATAAGAGAAGAGAGGAAGAGAAGAGGAGAAGAGGAAGTAAAGAGGAAGAGAAGACTTACCGTGACAAGAGAACGGCGGCGGTGAGAGCAGACGGCGGAGGGAGAATCGCCGGAGAGAGAGAGACGAAGAGAAGAGACGAAGAGACTAAAAGTGAGGAAGAAGAAGAAAAATCTGGGTTTTAGATCTATTTATTTCAGACCAACCCATACGGTCGGAAATCGGTCGGTTTATGGAAAAAAAATAAACCGCCTCACTTTTCATTTCGCGGTAAGGTTTCCCGGGTTTGTTTTGGGGTTGGTCGGAAATTGGTCGGTAATTCTTTAGAATTTCCGACCAATTTCAGACCATATAGGGTTTAGAGTGTACAAATGCTAAGTGTTTATAAATCCAACATAAAACTTTGAAATTTATAAAAATTAGTATTTCATATAGGGTTTAGGGTTTATAAATCCAAGAAAACTTTAAAATTTTTAAATTTCCGACCATTTATTCATATTGGTCGGAAATTCCTAAGCTTTGCCGACTAAATTTCGACCATATAGGGTTTAGGGTTTAAAATTCTAAACACTTAGCATTTGAAATTCTAAACACTAACCCCTATTTTAAATTTACAAAAAATTGTAAACACTATGCATTTTTTCGATTGGGTGTTGGATTTATAAACACATAGCATTTTTTCTAAAATGCTCATATCTGTCGGAAATTGGTCGGTAATTCCATGGAAATTCCGACCAATTTCCGACCAAATAGGGTTTAGGGTTTATTAATGCTAAGTGTTTATAAATCCAACATTAAACTTTGAAATTTATAAAAATTAGTATTTCATATGGGGTTTAGGGTTTATAAATCCAACATAAAACTTTAGAATTTCCTTGTAATTTCCGACCAATTTCCGACCATTTATTCACATTGGTCGGAAATTGGTCGGAAATTCCTAGAATTACCGACCAATTACCGACCATATAGGGTTTAGGGTTTAAAATTCTTAATTTACAACCTGTATACTGTTTAAAAAACATGTAAACATCTTATGTCTTACAAATATATGACAAAATAAACATTTAATAGAGTATATGATGTTTTTATAAATTGAAAGTAGATTGAGTTAAACCTTTCATAATGAAACATTGACCTTATACTTATACTTTTCGGTTTCTTGTACGGTTTTTAGTATATGTCCGTAAATAGTGATACTTAAGATATATGGACATTGTATTTTTCAAAAGATCATATCTAACCATAGCAAACATAGCCCAAATCAAAAAATTTCCGTTTGAGGTTTCGAAACCCCAAATGGTCGGAATTTGGTCGGAAATACTGAAAGTTTTCCGACCAATTTCCGACCATATATGAAGATTTTCCGAAAAATGCTGATATGTGTCCACTAAATCGGCGATAACTCCTGGAATATTACAAGGAATGAGCTGAAAGGACTCTCATTGGAAAGATAACTCAATTTCCAATCTGTCTGCAAGATTTGAGATTAAACTTGGCATGGGAAGATTTCCATCCGACATGATCTTTAAGCTGATTCGGATTGGCTCTGCATTTTCCGACAGTGACATATCTGCAATAAATCTCCCGTATCTCCTCAACCGCTGATCGTAATGACATGAATATACTTGAGTTGGAAAGCTAATTCAATTTCGCATGACTTTCATCAAGAGTTTCAAAGCGAAATCCATCAGGAAGGCTTTCGTTTGACTCGTTTTATAAACCCCGTCGGAATTTGGTCGGAAATCCCGACCAATTTCCGACCGTATATGAAGATTTTCCGAAAAATGTTAAATTACCTTGAGTACAAGAGAAGAGAGGAAGAGAAGAGGATAAGAGGAAGAAAAGAGGAAGAGAAGACTTACCGTGACAAGAGAACGGCGGCGGTGAGAGCAGACGGCGGAGGGAGAATCGCCGGAGAGAGAGAGACGAAGAGAAGAGACGAAGAGACTAAAAGTGAGGAAGAAGAAGAAAAATCTGGGTTTTAGATCTATTTATTTCAGACCAACCCATACGGTCGGAAATCGGTCGGTTTATGGAAAAAAATAAACCCCCTCACTTTTCATTTCGAGGTAAGGTTTCCCGGGTTTTTTTTGGGGTTGGTCGGAAATTGGTCGGTAATTCTTTAGAATTTCTGACCAATTTCCGACCATATAGGGTTTAGAGTGTACAAATGCTAAGTGTTTATAAATCCAACATAAAACTTTGAAATTTATAAAAATTATTATTTCATATAGGGTTTAGGGTTTATAAATCCAAGAAAACTTTAGAATTTGTAAATTTCGGACCAATTTCCGACCATTTATTCATATTGGTCGGAAATTGGTCGGAAATTCCTAAGCTTTGCCGACTAAATTTCGACCATATAGGGTTTAGGGTTTAAAATTCTAAACACTTAGCATTTGAAATTCTAAACACTAACCCCTATTTTAAATTTACAAAAAATTGTAAACACTATGCATTTTTTTCGATTGGGTGTTGGATTTATAAACACTTAGCATTTTTTTCTAAAATGCTCATATCTGTCGGAAATTGGTCGGTAATTCCTTGGAAATTCCGACCAATTTCCGACCAAATAGGGTTTAGGGTTTATTAATGCTAAGTGTTTATAAATCCAACATTAAACTTTGAAATTTATAAAAATTAGTATTTCATATGGGGTTTAGGGTTTATAAATCCAACATAAAACTTTAGAATTTCCTTGTAATTTCCGACCAATTTCCGACCATTTATTCACATTGGTCGGAAATTGGTCTGAAATTCCTAGAATTACCGACCAATTACCGACCATATAGGGTTTTGGGTTTAAAATTCTTAATTTACAACCTGTATACTGTTTAAAAAACATGTAAACATCTTATGTCTTACAAATATATGACAAAATAAACATTTAATAGAGTATATGATGTTTTTATAATTTGAAAGTAGATTGAGTTAAACCTTTCATAATGAAACATTGACCTTATACTTATACTTTTCGGTTTCTTGTACGGTTTTTAGTATATGTCCGTAAATAGTGATACTTAAGATATATGGACATTGTATTTTTCAAAAGATCATATCTAACCATAGCAAACATAGCCCAAATCAAAAAATTTCCGTTTGAGGTTTCGAAACCCCAAATGGTCGGAATTTGGTCGGAAATACTGAAAGTTTTCCGACCAATTTCCGACCATATATGAAGATTTTCCGAAAAATGCTGATATGTGTCCACTAAATCGGCGATAACTCCTGGAATATTACAAGGAATGAGCTGAAACCACTCTCATTGGAAAGATAACTCAATTTCCAATCTGTCTGCAAGATTTCAGATTAAACTTGGCATGGGAAGATTTAAATCCGACATGATCTTTAAGCTGATTCGGATTGGCTCTGCATTTTCCGACAGTGACATATCTGCAATAAATCTCCCGTATCTCCTCAACCGCTGATCGTAATGACATGAATATACTTGAGTTGGAAAGCTAATTCAATTTCGCATGACTTTCATCAAGAGTTTCCAAGCGAAATCCATCTGGAAGGCTTTCGTTTGACTCGTTTTATAAACCCCGTCGGAATGTGGTCGGAAATCCCGACCAATTTCCGACCGTTTATGAAGATTTTCCGAAAAATGTTATATTACCTTGAGTACAAGAGAAGAGAGGAAGAGAAGAGGAGAAGAGGAAGTAAAGAGGAAGAGAAGACTTACCGTGACAAGAGAACGGCGGCGGTGAGAGCAGACGGCGGAGGGAGAATCGCCGGAGAGAGAGAGACGAAGAGAAGAGACGAAGAGACTAAAAGTGAGGAAGAAGAAGAAAAATCTGGGTTTTAGATCTATTTATTTCAGACCAACCCATACGGTCGGAAATCGGTCGGTTTATGGAAAAAATAAACCGCCTCACTTTTCATTTCGCGGTAAGGTTTCCCGGGTTTGTTTTGGGGTTGGTCGGAAATTGGTCGGTAATTCTTTAGAATTTCCGACCAATTTCAGACCATATAGGGTTTAGAGTGTACAAATGCTAAGTGTTTATAAATCCGACATAAAACTTTGAAATTTATAAAAATTAGTATTTCATATAGGGTTTAGGGTTTATAAATCCAAGAAAACTTTAGAATTTTTAAATTTCCGACCATTTATTCATATTGGTTGGAAATTCCTAAGCTTTGCCGACTAAATTTCGACCATATAGGGTTTAGGGTTTAAAATTCTAAACACTTAGCATTTGAAATTCTAAACACCAACCCCTATTTTAAATTTACAAAAAATTGTAAACACTATGCATTTTTTCGATTGGGTGTTGGATTTATAAACACATAGCATTTTTACTAAAATGCTCATATCTGTCGGAAATTGGTCGGTAATTCCTTGGAAATTCCGACCAATTTCCGACCAAATAGGGTTTAGGGTTTATTAATGCTAAGTGTTTATAAATCCAACATTAAACTTTGAAATTTATAAAAATTAGTATTTCATATGGGGTTTAGGGTTTATAAATCCAACATAAAACTTTAGAATTTCCTTGTAATTTCCGACCAATTTCCGACCATTTATTCACATTGGTCGGAAATTGGTCGGAAATTCCTAGAATTACCGACCAATTACCGACCATATAGGGTTTAGGGTTTAAAATTCTTAATTTACAACATGTATACTGTTTAAAAAACATGTAAACATCTTATGTCTTACAAATATATGACAAAATAAACATTTAATAGAGTATATGATGTTTTTATAAATTGAAAGTAGATTGAGTTAAACCTTTCATAATGAAACATTGACCTTATACTTATACTTTTCGGTTTCTTGTACGGTTTTTAGTATATGTCCGTAAATAGTGATACTTAAGATATATGGACATTGTATTTTTCAAAAGATCATATCTAACCATAGCAAACATAGCCCAAATCAAAAAATTTCCGTCTGAGGTTTCGAAACCCCAAATGGTCGGAATTTGGTCGGAAATACTGAAAGTTTTCCGACCAATTTCCGACCATATATGAAGATTTTCCGAAAAATGCTGATATGTGTCACCTAAATCGGCGATAACTCCTGGAATATTACAAGGAATGAGCTGAAAGGACTCTCATTGGAAAGATAACTCAATTTCCCAATCTGTCTGCAAGATTTGAGATTAAACTTGGCATGGGAAGATTTCCATCCGACATGATCTTTAAGCTGATTCGGATTGGCTCTGCATTTTCCGACAGTGACATATCTGCAATAAATCTCCCGTATCTCCTCAACCGCTGATCGTAATGACATGAATATACTTGAGTTGGAAAGCTAATTCAATTTCGCATGAATTTCATCAAGAGTTTCAAAGCGAAATCCATCAGGAAGGCTTTCATTTGACTCATTTTATAAACCCCGTCGGAATTTGGTCGGAAATCCCGACCAATTTCCGACCGTATATGAAGATTTTCCGAAAAATGTTATATTACCTTGAGTACAAGAGAAGAGAGGAAGAGAAGAGGATAAGAGGAAGAAAAGAGGAAGAGAAGACTTACCGTGACAAGAGAACGGCGGCGGTGAGAGCAGACGGCGGAGGGAGAATCGCCGGAGAGAGAGAGACGAAGAGAAGAGACGAAGAGACTAAAAGTGAGGAAGAAGAAGAAAAATCTGGGTTTTAGATCTATTTATTTCAGACCAACCCATACGGTCGGAAATCGGTCGGTTTATGGAAAAAAATAAACCGCCTCACTTTTCATTTCGCGGTAAGGTTTCCAGGGTTTTTTTTGGGGTTGGTCGGAAATTGGTCGGTAATTCTTTAGAATTTCCGACCAATTTCCGACCATATAGGGTTTAGAGTGTACAAATGCTAAGTGTTTATAAATCCAACATAAAATTTTGAAATTTATAAAAATTAGTATTTCATATAGGGTTTAGGGTTTATAAATACAAGAAAACTTTAGAATTTGTAAATTTCGGACCAATTTCCGACCATTTATTCATAATTGTCGGAAATTGGTCGGAAATTCCTAAGCTTTTCCGACTAAATTTCGACCATATAAGGTTTAGGGTTTAAAATTCTAAACACTTAGCATTTGAAATTCTAAACACTAACCCCTTTTTTAAATTTACAAAAAATTGTAAACACTATGCATTTTTTTCGATTGGGTGTTGGATTTATAAACACTTAGCATTTTTTTCTAAAATGCTCATATCTGTCGGAAATTGGTCAGTAATTCCTTGGAAATTCCGACCAATTTCCGACCAAATAGGGTTTAGGGTTTATTAATGCTAAGTGTTTATAAATCCAACATTAAACTTTGAAATTTATAAAAATTAGTATTTCATATGGGGTTTAGGGTTTATAAATCCAACATAAAACTTTGGAATTTCCTTGTAATTTCCTACCAATTTCCGACCATTTATTCACATTGGTCGGAAATTGGTCTGAAATTCCTAGAATTACCGACCAATTACCGACCATATAGGGTTTAGGGTTTAAAATTCTTAATTTACAACCTGTATACTGTTTAAAAAATATGTAAACATCTTATGTCGTACAAATATATGACAAAATAAACATTTAATAGAGTATATGATGTTTTTATAAATTGAAAGTAGATAGAGTTAAACCTTTCATAATGAAACATTGACCTTATACTTATACTTTTCGGTTCTTGTACGGTTTTTAGTATATGTCCGTAAATAGTGATACTTAAGATATATGGACATTGTATTTTTCAAAAGATCATATCTAACCATAGCAAACATAGCCCAAATCAAAAAATTTCCGTTTGAGGTTTCGAAACCCCAAATGGTCGGAATTTGGTCGGAAATACTGAAAGTTTTCCGACCATTTCCGATCCTATATGAAGATTTTCCGAAAAATGCTGATATGTGTCCACTAAATCGGCGATAACTCCTGGAATATTACAAGGAATGATCTGAAACCACTCTCATTGGAAAGATAACTCAATTTCCAATCTGTCTGAAAGATTTGAGATTAAACTTGGCATGGGAAGATTTCCATCCGACATGATCTTTAAGCTGATTCGGATTGGCTCTGCATTTTCCGACAGTGACATATCTGCAATAAATCTCCCGTATCTCCTGAACCGCTGATCGTAATAACATGAATATACTTGAGTTGGAAAGATAATTAAATTTCGCATGACTTTCATCAAGAGTTTCCAAGCGAAATCCATTTGGAAGGCTTTCGTTTGACTCGTTTTATAAACCCCGTCGGAATTTGGTCGGAAATCCCGACCAATTTCCGACCGTATATGAAGATTTTCCGAAAAATGCTAAATGCCGTCGGAAAATGGTCGGGATTTCAGACCAAATTCTGACCATATATGAATATCTTCCAAAAAATGCTAAGTTTAAAATGATAAGTGTAAAAATATCATTTATAAAATACTAAGTGTATAAACACTTAAAATTAACAATTTATACAACACAAGTTTATAAACACTTAGAAATTTTCGAAATATTAGTATTTCATACCATAAATCCTAATTGGTCGGAAATTTCCTATCAAATTCCGACCATATAGGGTTTAGGGTATGAAATCCTAAATTTAAAAATCATATAGGGTTTAAGAAACATCTACTAATCTTATTTACTAACAACTAACTTAATAGGTAAACATAAAATGGATCATATGACGATTTATATGAATCTATTCGAGAACTAGTGTAACCTTTCATAACGATTTTTGCGTTTGAGGTTTCGAAACCCCAAATAGTCGGAATTTGGTCGGAAATACTGAAAGTTTTCCGACCAATTTCCGACCATATATGAAGATTTTCCGAAAAATGCTGATATGTGTCCACTAAATCGGCGATAACTCCTGGAATATTACAAGGAATGAGCTGAAACCACTCTCATTGGAAAGATAACTCAATTTCCAATCTGTCTGAAAGATTTGAGATTAAACTGGGTAAGGGAAGATTTCCATCCGATATTATATTTAAGCTGATTCGGATTGGCTCTGCATTTTCCGACAGTGACATATCTGCAATAAATTTCCCGTATCTCTTGAACCGCTGATCTTAATGACATGAATATACTTGAGTTGGAAAGATAATTCAATTTCGCATGACTTTCATCAAGAGTTTCCAAGCGAAATCCATCTGGAAGGCTTTCGTTTGACTCGTTTTATAAACCACGTCAGAATATTGGTCGGAAATCCCGACCAATTTCCGACCGTATATGAATATTTTCCGAAAAATGCTAAATGCCGTCGGAAAATGGTCGGGATTTCAGACCAAATTCCGACCATATATGAATATCTTCCAAAAAATGCTAAGTATAAAATGATAAGTGTAAAAATATCATTTATAAAATACTAAGTGTATAAACACTTAAAATTAACAATTTATACCACACAAGTTTATAAACACTTAGAAATTTTCGAAATATTAGTATTTCATACCATAAATCCTAATTGGTCGGAAATTTCCGATCAAATTCCGACCATATAGGGTTTAGGGTATGAAATCCTAAATTTAAAAATCATATAGGGTTTAAGAAACATCTACTAATCTTATTTACTAACAACTAACTTAATAGGTAAACATAAAATGGATCATATGACGATTTATATGAATCGATTCGAGAACGAGTATAACCTTTCATAACGATACATATAACTTATACTCACACTTATTGGTTCTTGTCAGGTTTTGATTAAAAGCTTAAAAAGAATGATTATTAAGATATTTTAACATTGAATTCTTTCAATATATCATATCTAACCTTAGCAATCATAAACGTAATCAAATTTTTACCATTTGAGGTTTCGAAACCACAAATGGTCAGGAATTCTTCGGGAATTCCCGACCGATTACCGACGGGGGGGGGGGGGGGGGGGGGGTGAGAACACATGTTTTAAATGTATAGCAACACGCTTATTTTATGTTTGTAAAAAATATTAAATCGGAAGTTCCGACCGATTTCCGACCATATATGACCGGTCTCTATATTGTCAGAAATCGGTCGGGAATTCCGGACCAATTTCCGACGGGACAAAAATGTTCGGGAATTTCCGACCGGTTTCCGACCGGGTTTATTCCATCGGTATTTAGTCGAAAAATTTCCGACCATTTTTTTTCGGTCGGAATTCCCGTCGGGAATCGCCTTGTTTTCTTGTAGTGTTAGACACCTAGTTATAAATAAAAGAAGAGCGTGTTCTTCAGGATTCTATGCAATTTGTAATAAGTGATCTAAACATTGGAGTGTAATACGATGATATGTTCGTGAGAGGTCATCGAACACTTGCTTGTGGTTACTTTGAGTGAATTGCTACCGTGTTCTTAACAACGACATACAAGTTTATGATGTCCTTAAATCAAAAAATAAGGCAAATTAAACAGGTAAGTATGTTTGCAATTCAACTATTTTGTCAGTAAGAGTCCACATAAACCTACTTGGAGTGTTCTGCGTGATAGACAATCGCACATTAAAATGAAAATAAAATTAATATTAAACATTAAAATATTCTAAAATAAAATAGTTTTGAAAATAAAATAACAGAAAGTGTTTTTAAAACATTAAACATATTAAACATTTGCGGATCCCGATCCCGTTCCCGTGAAATCCGGGAACTTCGCTCTCATCCAAGCCGACATGCTAGCGATATCCGTCCTCGACATGCTAGATGTGGATCAAGCCGGATGTGCAAGTCTCGGCCCGGTTGTTGGACTAACTCCTCGATGGTGAGGACTCGAGGAGCTTGACTCTGCGACTCTGGGATAGTCGATCCAGCGGGACTTGGTGGTTGTGTGCCTCGACTCGGACCACCGCTATGTCTAGGTGGTTGCATCTCTCGAGGCGAACCACCGAGATGCATGTTCGCGAAACCCTCGTACGTCCTACAAAAAAAACGCAAACTTAGTTAGATATTAAACGCAAACGCAAACTATAAATAAAACGAGAAAAATACCAAAACCGGAAAATATTCACAAAAAGGCGAAAAATTACCTAAAACCGGAAAATATTCACAAAAAAATACCAAAAACCACAAACTATTCACAAAAACGCAAAAATACCAAAAACCGGAAAAAATTACAAAAACATGATATATTTCAAAAACCCCGAAAAAGTTATGAAAATTCTCGAAACGGTTTTTATAAAAATAATAAAAATTCATAAAACGTTTTTTATGCAAAAAAAACGAATAAATTATTCTTTTCAAACGTTTTAAATAACAAAGAAAAAAATATTCTTTTCAAAAAATGCTAAAAACGATTTTTATAAAATTTTAAAAATATTTTTTTGTTTTTTTATTCTAAAAACGATTTTTTCATAGGTTTAATAATGAAACTAAAAAAAAAAATTTATTAAAATTATAAAATTAATCAAGTTTTATATAACTATTCAAAACAAAAATTAAAATTAAACAAATCTAACCTAAACTCAAATCTCAACTCAAATCTAACAACAAATCTAACTAATCTAACTACAAATCTCACAAAACCAACAAATCCCAACAACTAACATCCTTATGCATGGCTTACATGGTGATAGATGAAGGAGGCGGTGGAGGAGGACATAATTCTCTGGCGGATGGCGGCTCCGTGAAGACCTAATTTACAAAAAAAAAGAAAACATTACCTTGAGTACAAGAGAAGAGAGGAAGAGAAGAGGAGAAGAGGAAGAAAAGAGGAAGAGAAGACTTACCGTGACAAGAGAATGGCGGCGGTGAGAGCAGACGGTGGAGGGAGAATCGCCGGAGAGAGAGAGACGAAGAGATAGAGACGAAGAGACGAGAAGTGAGGAAGAAGAAGAAAAATCTGGGTTTTAGATCTATTTATTTCAGACCAACCCATACTGTCGGAAATCGGTCGGTTTATGAGAAAAAATAAACCGCCTCACTTTTCAATTCGCGGTAAGGTTTCCCGGGTTTTTTTTGGGGTTGGTCGGAAATTGGTCGGTAATTCTTTAGAATTTCCGACCAATTTCCGACCATATAGGGTTTAGAGTGTACAAATGCTAAGTGTTTATAAATCCAACATAAAACTTTGAAATTTATAAAAATTAGTATTTCATATAGGGTTTAGGGTATATAAATCCAAGAAAACTTTAGAATTTGTAAATTTCCGACCAATTTCCGACCATTTATTCATATTGGTCGGAAATTCCTAAGCTTTTCCGACTAAATTTCGACCATATAGGGTTTAGGGTTTAAAATTCTAAACACTTAGCATTTGAAATTCTAAACACCAAGTTTGAAGTGATGGTCTCAACGAAAATTACTACCCACCATCTTATGGTTTGGGTATGCCATTTGGATTTTTGATCCGGGGATTGGAGTGATTAGGGTTAACAAAGATGATGGACGAAGAATCTGGGATTTTATTTTGATTCTTATCGGGGATTTTACTCTGCTATATATGACATTTTTATGGAAACAACCACCATGGAAACCGCCATGGAGGGTACGAGGGTTTGGAGCGGAAGACGTAATCTCTGTTTTGTTTAGCAACATTCGTACAGTTGTTGAAAATTGGTAACCTCATGTATTATTTCTATCGAAAGAATCAATAAATTGGGTTCTTATTCGAAGAATATTTTTAGTTTTTATTTGGGGATGTGTCAATGTAATACAACATGAGAAAGATTGGATAATAGCCAAATATCGCATCAGATCGAATACGAATATGAGGAAGGAAAGAGTGGACATTCTTTCATGGAGTAAAATTTCTCGGATAAAAGAATCACTAAATTTCATTTTTCGTTTTTTTATTGCTTGTAATTTTCTATTTATGTATTATATTTGTTTATGTAACTTTTAATATTTGTATCATCCGTACATTTGCTAATTGATATAATATAAGTTGAAAAAGGCACTAAGAGATGTCTGTTCCACGGTCTCTACATATTCTATCTATGCTCTGTTTTTGTCTTATCGGCGCATGTAGTTGTGGAGCTCATATATTATCAATATACCTCCAAGAAGGATTCCGTCTGTTGAAAATCATTACAATGAGAGAAACATCAAACCTCTGTGAGAATCTGAAGTATTTATTTACATAAGAAATAAAATACTTACAGAAGCGGCTGTACAAAAAGGACAGCTCACGCCTCATTGCCTCCCAGCCCTCACTACTGTTTGAAGGCCGGGTTGTCTCCCAAAAGATATCTATCTAATCTCAAATATCGAAAACACTACAAATTTGAAGAACGCAGCGGTTGCAAATGCGTAGAATAGTGATTCTGCATAAGAAAGAGAGTGAAATCTCAGTTTACAGAATGATTGAGAAAAGCATAACAAGGTCAAGAAACAGATACTTCAATGAAACTGTAAGATCATTTTCACATTTTCATCAAAATGTGACGAGGTGCGAAGTTTCGTTGAAATACGCACCAACTAAAATCCCGGCTGTGATATGTAAAAGGCAATAAATAAGAATCCATGATGGCTTGCTTCCGATCATTACAATAGAGAACTTTACAATACAATAAAGATTTATCCCAATGTTAGGCATCATTCTCTTCTTTTAAAAAGATCAGATTAAGAAACATTAAAATCTTACGGATTGTGTTACTGTGGTCCATTTGCCGGATCAACAAAAGAACATGGATGAACGAGACCTAAGTACAATAACAAGTTAAGGAACCCATTAAAACTGTGATGGTGTTTGTCACATGTTCCATGCTAGAAAAACATTCATCTTTTTTTTTGTGAAAAAACAACAATAATATACAGATTCACTTCCGCGACACAAAAAAGAATAAAAAAATGGAACCATCAATGCTCTCAAACTTTTAATGATTTAAAACTCGAGAAAGCAAACAAAATTACGCACTCCCTCATTGCAGTCGAAACCTCCGGCAATTAATTACACAGCGGCTGCTGATGGAGCCTTCCCCAATGTGTTCCACAATATATAATCCCCAGAAGTCACCTGTTATTATGTAATTCACACATTTAGCCTTTATAATTTATCAATTCTTGGTTCAAACATTTCCATGGCTCTTACTCCTAGGAACTAATATACTACTTTTTATGCTGACACAGTGTCTTACCTGAGCAGAAAACTCGACCGGGGACTTTGTGGTTGGGTAGATATTGACCTAGCAAAACAAAAGGGAGGCGATGATCTGAGAATAAGAACTCTTGTTAACTTGTAAATGCCGAGGCTAACACTATAACCTAATCACATAACCGGCTTACCGATTTTGTGTCGATTGACATTAGAGATACAGATCCCCCTACAATCTTGAACGAGACCTGAAAAACCACAAGATATATTTGAACAACCATGCCAAGAAGATCTCAGAAGGCAAGCAAAAGACATACATACCTTAGCGTAGTCATAGGCTTGCCAGCAGAAGGGTTCCTCCATCTCAACTGCTGGGAGATCCTTGTTCATTTTCTGCACCAATAACTCCTCCACGTTCACCACATTCTCTGTATCCTCACCGCTCTCACTCTCACTCTCTTCATCATCTCCGTCTCCTCTTCTCCTGCTCTGTAATGGACTAAACTTAATTGTCCCTGGGAAAGTTGCCTCAAGGCTTTTTCCAGAAAGGCTACGTCCACCACCCAGAACCCTCCACTCAACAGAGTATTCCGTGGTCAAAATAGTCCCAGCTGATGGAGTCCCATTAAATGCCACAATCCGTCTCCGTGGAAAGGGCATAGTAATAGTGCAAAATTCCATTGACAGAGGAGACTTGTAACCTTCCATGAGGCGCACCTTAAAGAGGAATGCGCCTTCGTCTTCTGAGACCATTGACAGCTGATAGAACCCTTTCACTGGTGGTCCAAGCCCACAACCCGCCTGGTATCTCATGAGAACAAAGTTTCCCAAGGGAGGCTGGAAAACAATGTTCTGCTTGTCAATCCCATGTGCTGGAACTTGGGCGCATGGATGGAAAGATATAGCCTCGATGTGGGCTGTACTCAACCCTGCTAGAGGAAACGACACGTCAGGCAGTCCTTCTAGCTCTGTCCGGCAGTTTATCTGTCCCGCGACAGATACACTATCAGGAATCTCATCGCGGTCGTACATTGCAGCGTTAACCGTATCATGGATTGTGAACAATAACCTTTGCTTTCCTTTGTACAGGTATGGCTTCCATGCTGGCTGCTTAAGTTCTTGGGGAGGAGGCTCAGCAGAGGTAAAGCCATTCGCCTTGATAGCAAATATATTAGAAAGGCTGAGGTCTAATGGGGTACCTGCAAAATTGATTAAAGGATGGCAGAGTTTCATAGCAGACCAAACAGGAAACAAATGGTCTGGTACAAGAAAAAAATAAACAATCTATGACAGGGAAAGTACGAACCAAATGGCATAGCACTAGCGATAAAATTTCTAAGTAAATCTCTATCCAGTGATCCTGCTTTGTGAGCATCTGATGTCGCAGCTCCAGTTGTTGGGGCTCCAGAAGGAGAAGAAGATGCAACGGGTGCAGCTACGGGTTTTGCCCTTGATGAGATACCAATGCTTCCAGTTAGTGAATCAAACAATCCCCCAACTGATGGTGACACACTTACAACAACCTCAGGTTCTGACGTATCACCAGAAATGATGTCACCAAATGCATGAGCCACCATGAAAGCCCTATAACATGAGTGAAAAATGCAATCAAGGAGTGGAAAAAGACCACGAGGATGAACATCCCCTTATTAGGCTATGCGGTACCCTCTAGATTATCAAAGAAATTGAGAGATGAAAACCCAGGCATTACCATTGTCTGTACTAGTAGCACTGAACTCATACGCATATGAAAAGAAACAAAAACAGACAACTCAGTGACAAGCTTGAGAAAGGAGATGAAGTTATAAGTACCCAGTGATGGATGAAATGTTAAGCAAGAGAGATGACAAACTCAGATCTTCACCCACAGCTGGTCCGCAATCAGATCTCATACATAACTTTACGAAGTCCTTCATCTCCCTTGGCTCAACCAAAGGCAAGACAAGGATGGAATAGAGGGCTTTGGTGTGCAGGACAATGGGCCAAAGAATATCCCTCTCATTTTTGTTAGATTCATCATCACCATCTTCGGTTAAAAAAAGGCTGATAACATGACGAGTGATGGGATCATCAACCCAGGAATCCGATCCTTTGGTAGATTGAGCTACGCGTATGCCATATCCATGAGTAGAGCCTTCCCTAATTGGATTAGCAATACATTTTACATTTCCAGAAAAATAAAAAAGAAGCAAAACAAATTCGGAATTAGAGAATATCTACCGTGTCTTTCTTAGAGCAAAAGCATTGGCGAGCTGTTGATCAGTGGGAAGTCGAGGAAGATCCAAGCCACCGTTTCCGTTCTCTGTTTTGAAAGCGGAGCACCACTGTTTCTCAACAACGGGAAATCTCCTAAATTTGCATTGAAATTACGAGTAGAATTAAGAATAGAGATGTTGGAAGAAAGAAAGAGGCATGAAATCGGTCGATCTTAATCAGACCTGGAGAAAACAACAGCGTCCTGATTGTTGACTATCCAGAGAGCCCTGATACTGCAACCAGAGGGCATAATTGTGTGGCTGCTGATAAAAAAAAAACCACTGATCAATTGCTCGTCAATGCTTAATCCTAATCACATCACAGAGACTTGCAATAGAGCAACTTCAACTTTTCTCCAAATACACATTACTTTCACTAAACCACGACCACATTCTAATTATCCATTTAAGGAAGAGTGCATAATCAAATTGATGTTTGAATGATTCAAGTCAGGAAATTTCCTAGCTAAGGATCTACCATAGTCACAATCAGAGAACTAGCCCTAATTCCATAACAGGGAATAGATTGAAGGTGGAGAATAGAAGACTGACCGGCGCCACTCACGGCGATGGAAGATCGCGTCGCCGCCGTTTCCGTTGGCATCGTTCACGGAAGACTCGAAAGGCGAGGAGAAGTCATGGTTGGGAGAAGAAGTGTTGGGATAAGCTTTTCTCATCAAATTGAAGAAGAAGAAGAAGAATCAATTGATGAAGCTTTTGCTTCTTTGAGATCACAGGTTCTTTCGTATTTGACTTATCATCGCTGGTTTGATTCAGAAGAACGAAGAGAAGAGAGAAGAGTCTTCTGGAGCCTTAAACGTCGTCGTTGGGTGTTCGGCGTAGATTTGATTTACTCTTCTTTTTCTTTTTCATTACAAACAACGGTGTCGTTTTGACCTTCTAGAAAACAAAACATTTTCTTCGATTTGTTATCAAATTGTTTTATTTGTTGT
Organism: Eutrema japonicum; assembly: GCA_030161315.1. Taxonomy (NCBI): domain Eukaryota; kingdom Viridiplantae; phylum Streptophyta; class Magnoliopsida; order Brassicales; family Brassicaceae; genus Eutrema; species Eutrema japonicum. The sequence continues at coordinate 27,841,004 of BSQW01000001.1, forward strand.
GGTTGATCTAGCTTGAGGGCAGTGAAAGATTTAGCACTAAATCATGTACACAAAATTCTAACCAAAATCATATGTTAAAACTAATACAAAACACCCATCAATCTTAATAAAACTCGTATGATCACTTGCTAACGTGGCGAGCTACAAGCTGTCAGCTTGCCAACGAGCTCGCTACGAACTCGAGATAAGGTGTTAGCTTAACGATCCCAAGATCTTCGGAGTTCAGCAGAAAATATTTGAACAAGTAAATCATAATCCTTATAGACCTTGAGATCCTTGAATTCGGCGAAAAACATTAGACCGAAGTACGCAGAAAGACCAAGCACGTTAGCTCAAAGTACGCGGAACGACCAAGCACATCAGCCCGAAGATCGCGGAGCGACCCAATACGAGACATGCTATAAAAGGACATAAATCTTAGTTTTAGCATCATTGATTCACTCTTTTACTTTTTTCTAGGCTTTGTATGCTCTATGAGCTCTATAAAAATACTTGTGTTCTCACATCTAAATCAATACAAATCCGATTCGTCGAATTTTGTCTCTATTTTTTATCTTTGTGATCATTGAGATTCTTGCCCATCATCTCCCTTATTTACAAATCACTCCAAATATTTGAGTGTGGATTGGATTTTAGGATCCACATTCCTCTAGTTTGTAATTTCATTTCTGATTTGTGTTGCTCATTATGCTATCTTGGAGAAATGTAGGAAGGCTGAACCATTTTTGACAGGTTAAAAGAGGCTCACTCATATTCTTACAAAGAATTTCAAAGAGGACTGAAGCATATTCCCTTCAAAAGGTTTATTTTCTAATACGAGTAGCACTTTGATAGCTTTTGAAACATTCAAAATTTGGCTCAACCAGAGAAAGCCCAACAAGAAAAAATCCAACAAAAAAACCCTAGTTTAATTCTCAATATAAGTGAATCATTACAAGAAGTAGAGACTATTTTGCAAACTAAACACCCTAGACGCGAGCCGCGACCAAAGCCACCAGCCGCCAACCACCGCCGATGTGACTCGCCACCGCGCCTCCCACCGCCGCCGTGAAGAGGATTTCGTTGCTTCTAGCTGTCGTTAGTTCAGATTTCTAAGGTGAGGATTAGATCTAGGTTTTTCTCTATGTTCTCTTGTCTTCTCCTGATATGTTGAGTCTAAGTATACTCCGGTATGCTGCGTGCTACGAAGTACGGGCACGTTTTTGTAATGCATATGTTAGATCTACATCTTATAAACGAACATGGTTAAGAGATCATTAGATGAAGAACCAGCATGCTTGGTTGACAACCATGTTGTGTGGTTAGTGTGTGTAAATTAGTTAGATGGTGTGAAAGCACTAAGAGGTGATCGTCACTGCGAAGGGACGCATGTGGTACGATTACTGTTTGATGGGGGCTAGACCTGGAGTGCAGGTCGGTTCTCAACGTCGGGAGGTTATGGCGAACCTCAAGGATGTATGTGTGACCGTGTGTGTGGGTGTGGTAGCAGGTTGATATGCTTGGCTTTTGTCGTTTTCTAACTCATGTTTAGTATTCTTTTCAAATGTTTTATCGAGTCAAAGTTCGTTTTTAGAGTCTTTTAGTCATTTATTTAGTTATCTCATGTATAAAGGCATCTAAGGAAGAAATTGGAGTTACGTGGCCAAAAACGCATGGAACCGTGAAGAGAAGGCCAGAATCGGTCGATGCAAGGAGTGCATCGGTCGATGCGAGCTGGTCCGAGAAACCGAAATCGATCGATGCACGCCACCCCAAAGGACTGAAATCGACAGATGCAAGGAGTGCATCGGTCGATGCAAGCTTGCCCGGAGAACTGAAATCAACCGATGCATCGGTCGATGCGTGCCTGCGAGAAGAAAAAGGAAATTTTTGAATTTCCTGTTTTGCCCCGAAAACTGCCTGTTTTGACCTAATTCGACATAGGGCCTATATAGACTCTATTTTTACCCTGTTTGACGGCTACGCTTTATTTTCTATTCAGACTTTTTTCTCTTGATCATTGTAAGCTTTGGAGAAGAATCTATGCATCTATTGAGAAGAATTCTAAACCATTTCTCTCTTTTTATATTATGAGTTCTTCATCTCTCTGCTTGTTCTCCGTTACCATGTCTGAGTAGTTCTATAGTTAGGTTTAGGGTTTCAAAGGGATCCATGAATCATTTAATTATACACAAATAGGGATTTATCTTTTGTGGTTTTCACTTATTGTTGTGTTTATTGCTTAGGCTTAAGCTTGAGCTAACCGCTAGGTCAATGAACTAGGGTGCAGCTTGCCCTATGAGCACGATAGTGGATTAGGTTATAGTTAACCTATGAGCACGAGAGTGGATTAGGTTGCATAGAAAGAACATAAGCGAGTGAATCGTCCTTAGCATGCGAGTGTTGATTCTAAGGCGATTCATGAACATATTGAACCTGTTCCTTAATGCTGACCTAGAATTCTATGAGCACGAGAGTGGATTAGGTGCTAGGTTTAGTAGCCATGAGCACGAGAGTGGATTGGTTAATATTTATGTTTGAATTTGAAACTTGTGTTTAATTATTCCTTGAATAGTTGTCTGATTCGTGATCTCTGGATCCCTAAGAGCAAACCCTTGACCTAACGCTTTCCCTTTATTGAATTTACATCTTTTAAATTGCATTCGTTACTCTTTCCAAAACCAAATATAATATTGTCTTAGCTTAGTTTCATAATTGTGAGAATAGTAGTGTAACTGTGGTCTATGTGGATTCGATCCTAAAGTAATGCATTGACAACCGTTATGATTGCGGTAGTGTGAGCTTTAGTTTTAATTGACTGAGTGGTAAAACACCTAAATCACAGGTTGATTCCCGGTTGGTTTCTTCGGGGAGGCGGGGTCGAGTGTCACAAGTGTGATGTAGTCGTGGGCTCGGAGTGTGACAAGTTGGTATTTCCCGTGTTTGTGTAATTGTGTGTGCGCTTGTAGAGCGTTATGTTTGATTACATGTTTATATTTATTCTTGGCGTATTATTTGAATATGAGTGGATGTGGTGAATGGATCTAGGTTTAGTTCTCGCTGAGTAATCCCAATTACTCACCTCTCTCTCTCTTTTTGTAGGTGAGTATGATGATGTGGTTGATGATGTTGAGTATGAGGAACTAGATGAGTGAGTTCAGTGTGGTGCGTTGTTTTGGGAGTTCGGAAGTTCTCCTTTTGGGTTTTATTTGGCTTTTCAGTTATTTCGTTTTAAAGACAATTACTCGTTATTTGCTTCGATTTATTTAAGATTTCCGTTGGATTTTGTAAGACATTTATCTGGGATTTAATGAACAATATTATTCAGAGAGTGGTTATCCGTGTAATTATTTATGGTTAGATAAACACGTCGTCTTTAAGGAGTCAAGGTTGGAGGGTAGCTCGGCCGATTCGTCTGGTTCCTTCGGGAAGACGGGGTCGGGGCGTCGCAAGTGGTATCAGAGCCTAGATTCGAGTGGAGAGGATAATCTAGGTTAGTGGGATTAGGAAAAAGCGGATTTCAAAGTTTTCAAAATGGGGATTTTTCAAAAGTTATAAAACCACCACCTAGATGAGCCGCCAATTATTATTGTTTTATTTTGCAGGGAGATCAGTTTTTACTGGACCGGACTGACTCAATTGTTATCGTGTGTGTGTACAGATGCCGCCAAGGAACGCGAAAAATGTGTTGACCTGATCTGCAGCTCGCCGTGAAGCTCAAGAAGAGCAGAACTCCGCAACTAACGAAAGTGTGAATGAGAATCGTGAGGAACAGAACCACGAGGAAGTGAACCAGCCGGAAGGAAACCGAGCTGGGGAGCCTATCCCAGTGCTAGTCACGGCTCACACTACAGTGCTAAAGGAGCTACGCCGCTACCAAGGAGGGTACGATGACTTAAGGGATGAACCGAACCCGCGAGTGGATGTTCGAGAGCAACAGTTGCCGCCTCCACCACCTGCGCGAGTTAAAGGTGTCAGGACCGACTTACTATGAAGCCATGAGACTCATGAAAGACATGAGGACATATTCCTTTGGAGGGAAGTCTGATTCGATTTCCGCAGACAATTGGAAGAAGAGACTTGAGCAGAACTTCGAATCGATAAGGTGCCCGGAGGTTTACCGAAGGGAACTAGTTGTTCAGTACCTTAAGGACGAGGTGCTGATTTGGTGGGAAGGTGTGGTAGAAGGAGTCCATGGACGCTACGAGCTGACATGGGATGACTTCAAGGACGAGTTCACTCATGAGTATTTTCCACCGGAGGCGTTGGACCAAATTGAAAATGCTTTTGAGGATCTTCGTCAGGATAACCGCACTGTGAGGGAGTACAAGGAGGAATTCAATCGTTTGAGGGAAGCGTTTCACCGAGGCTAATTTGATCCGTCAATTTATGAAAGGGCTGAGATTGGAATTAAAGAACCGTTGTTCTATTCGAAAGTATCCTAGTATGGTGGAGCTAGTGGAGACAACCGCTACTCAGGAGATTGGACTTGAGAAGGAGTTAAGAAAGGAAAAGTATGCTCAAGCTCGTGCATCCTGAGGACAGGAAGCACCTAAGAGGACTTGGGATGACATGGTTGCGGTAAGGACTACCGAGAATGTTTATATGTGCACCCACTGTGGGAAGAAGCACCATGGGCGGTGTGGAATGGTCAAGTGTTTTGGATGTGGAAGAGATGGCCACACCCAACGAGACTGTCGTACCCCGGGAAGACTCAAAGGATGTCACCGGTGTGGGAGGAGGGGACACTTTGCAAGGGAATGTAGAGTGCCCGCGATGGCGCAGACACAAGGAGACCAGACGCAAGGGATATTACCGCCACCACAACCTAAGAGGCAAGCGGTTGGACCTCGCGTGTATGCGATTGGGGATCCCGAAGGAGCAGCACTGATCGCTGGTAAGTAATTCATCTAGTATGTATGGTCGATATGTCGTGATTTTGTGTGTGAAATGGAAACTGCATACTTAGTCATAAGTATAAATCGTGTAGGATCGGTTTCAGTAGGAGGTATGAAAGCTTACACTATGTTCGACACCAGAGCTACGCATAGCTTTGTGAGCCCGATGTTGACTAAGTGTTGGACCTTCACTGGAAAGTTCACCCCGAGGTCAAAAGCAATTGAGACTGTCGGGACTGAGCAGGTGAGGTCTATCGGTTTACATGAAAATGTGCCCATTCTGTTGGAAGGAGCAGATTTGCCATGCACTTTAGTGGAGATGAACTTAAACCACTATGAAGTTATCCTTGGAATGAATTGGTTAACGCATTATCAAGTCATTTTGGATTGCCGACAGACGCGTGCTTATATTCCACGACCGGAAGGAAGTCTAGTTTTTCAAGGAGTGAAAACCGACACCGGCGTGCCTATAATCTCAATGATTCACGCAATGGAGCTAGTAAGAAAAGGATGTGAGGCGTACTTAGCTATGATATCTATGGCCGAAGAAGGAGCGACGCCGAGGTTGGAAGAGATATTAGTGGCTGTCGAATACGCGGACATATTCGAACCACTGACAGGACCACCACCGACACGAGGATATGATTTCACCATCGAGTTAGAACCAGGGACGACCCCTGTTTCGAAAGCTCCGTATTGTCTAGCACTAGCAGAAATGGCGTAATTAAGGAAGCAATTGGAGGACCTTACGGACAAAGGATTCATCCGACCAGTAGTTCACCATGGGGAGCACCAGTGTTGTTCGTGAAAAGAAAGATGGAAGCTTTCGCATTTTCCACGAATCGATGAGTTGTTGGACCAACTGCAAGGAGCTTCGTGGTTCTCCAAGATCGATTTAGCATCAGGCTACCACCAGATTCAGATAGCGGAAGAGGACATAAGGAAAACAACATTCCGAGCGCGTTATGGACATTACGAGTTCATGGTAATGCCGTTTGGTCTCACGAACGCACATGCTGCTTTTATGAAACTAATGAATGATCTATTCTGCGAGCACTTGGATAAGTGTGTGATCATATTCATTGATGATATTCTGGTCTACTCAAGGAGCGAGGCAGAACATGAATGACATTTGCGAATGATACTACAGAAGTTAAGGGAGCATCGACTTTTTTCTAAGCTGAGCAAGTGTAGCATTTGGTGGAGGGAGATAGGATTTCTTGGCCACGTTGTTTCGGAAGCAGGAGTGGCAGTGGATCCTGAAAAGATCGTCGCCGTGACAGAATGGCATATTCCTAAGAATGTTACTGAGGTCCGTAACTTTTTGAGTTTAGTTGGCTACTACCGTCGATTTGTCCCAGATTTTGCCAGTCTGACAAGACCTCTAACACAGTTGATTGGGAAGAATGTGAAATTCGAGTGGACGAAAGCTCGTGCTAAGAGTTTTGAGGGATTGAAGAAGCCTCTAACTCAAACACCGGTGTTGGTTCTACCGAGGACATATATACCGTACGACGTATACACCGTTGCCTCTGGATCCGGGTTAGGATGCGTGCTTATGCAAGAAGGGACTGTCATTGCATATGCATCTAGGCAACTACAGACACACGAGACGAATTAATCCACGCATGACTTGGAATTCGCAGCAGTAGCTTTTGCCCTTAAGATTTGGCGTGCTTATTTATACGGGGAGAACGTGAATATATTTATGGATCATCAAAGTTTAAAGCACATCTTCACCCCAAGACGATTTGAATCTGAGGCAGCGAAGATGGATAGAGTTGTTGGCGGATTATGACCTAAATATCGCTTACCACCCATGAAAGGTTAACCAGGTGGCAGACGCCTTAAGTCGGCGCAGAGGTGACGTTGCAGAGGTCAAGGAAATGCAAGAGTTGATAGCGACTTTGACCAGTTTAAGGTTGTGCGTGACCAAGTGAAGGAAAATACCGCGGGACTAGAAGAATTGGACAATGCTGATTTACTCTAGAGGATTCGACAAGCCCAAGGAAAGGACCTTGTTTTAAAAGAGCAAGTCGATAAGGAAGTAGCTGGGTACCACGTTGCTGACAATGGGACTTACCTGTTTAGGAATCGGGTATGTGTTCCTAACGATGAGAAGTTAAGAAATGAGGTGCTAAGTCAAGCTCATCAGTCGCGATTTTCAATTCATTCCAGATGCACCAAAATGTACCAAGACATGAGGAGAAACTATAAATATAGTGGAATGAAAGGAGACATTGCTAAACGGGTAGCGCAGTGTGCGGCGTGCCAACAGGTGAAAGCAGAACATATGGCACCTAGCGGATTACTTAAGGACTTACCCTTACCATAATGGAAATGGGACATGGTGACTATGTATTTTGTAACTGGATTGCCAATGACCCGTGATTTGGGTAATCATGGATCGACTTACTAAGTCAGCTCACTTTGTGCCAATTAAAAAGACGGATGGAGCAGAACAGTTGGCGCAGAAGTACTTGGACGTAATTGTGAGGTTGCACGGAGTGCCAGTGAGTATTGTGTCAAACAGAGACCCAAAGTTTACAGTTGGTTTTTGGCAAGCTTTTCTGAAAAAGATGGGGACAAAGAAACACTTAAGTACGGCATACCATCCTCAGACGGACGGTCAATCGGAAAGGACGATTCGGACCTTAGAGGACATGCTGAGAGCCTGCGTTATGGACTGGGCGGGAAACTGGGGAAAGTTCCTACCCTTAGCATAGTTCGCATACAACAACAGTTACCACACTAGTATTGGAATGGCTCCATACGAAGCTCTATATGGAAGACCGTGTCGTACGCCCTTTGTTGGACAGAAGTGGAAGAAAGGAGAGGCCTGGAACAGGAAGTGGTAAAGGAAGCGGTCGAGCAAGTGGAATTGCTTATGACAAGGCTAAAGGAGGCCCATGACCATAAGAAGAGTTATGCCGATAAGCGCCGAACAGACTTAGCATTTGCAGTAGGGGATGAGGTGTACTTGAAATTGAGAGCGTCTAGAAGAAATGATAAGCACCAGAAGTTGAAGAAACTTAAGCCAAGATACATGGGACCGTATCTTATTGTGGAAAGAATCGTAGAAGTGGCATATCGATTAGAGCTACCGCAAGAGCTGTCAGAATTTCATGACGTGTTCCATATTTCACTCCAAAGAAAGGTAGTAAGGGAGCATGAGCTCATTTTGCCTCAACCGCCTACTGACTTAGGTAAGAATTTGTCGGTTCAGAGTACACTAGTGGAAATACTAGAATACCAGGAAATGGAACTCCGTGGTAAGGAAATGAAATGTGTTAAGGTCTGTTGGGAACGTGAAGGTATCTGCGAGGAAACGTGGGAGCCGGAACAAAAAATGCGAAAGGATTACCGCGAGCTCTTTAAGGACAATAGTGGAACCGAAGATATAGAGGTGAATTCGTGGACGAATTCTTTTCAAGGAGGGGAGAGTTGTAACATTTCAAATTCGGCCCAACCAGAAAAAACCCAACAAAAAAGGCCCAGCAAGAAAACCCTAGTTTAATTCCCTATATAAGAAGGAGAGGCTATTTTGCAAACTAAAAACCCTAGCCGCGACCAGAGCCACCAGCCGCCAACCACCGCCAATGTGACTCGCCACCTCCGCCGCTAACTGCCGCCGTGAAGAGGAGCCGCCACGAGGTTTCACCGAGTCGTCGTCTTCTTGATTATGTTGCTTCTAGTCGTCGTTAGTTCATATCTCTAAGGTGAGCATTAGATCTAGGTTTTTTTCTATGTTCTCTTGTCTTCTTCTGGTATGTTGAGTCTAAGTATACTCCGGTATGCTGCGTGCTATGAAGTATGGGCACGTTTGTGTGATGCATATGTTAGATCTACATCTTATAAACGGACATGGTTAAGAGATCATTAGATGAAGAACCAGCATGCTTGATTGACAACCATGTTGTGTGGTTAGTGTGTGTAAAGTAGTTAGATGGTGTGAAAGCACTAAGAGGTGATCGTCACTACGAAAGGACGCATGTGGTACGATTATTGTTTGATGGGGGCTGGACCTGGAGTGCAGGTCGGTTCTCAGCGTCGGAAGGTTATGGCGAATCTCAAGGATGTCTGTGTGACCTTGTGTGTGGGTGTGGTGGCAGGTCGATTCCCAGTTAATTCCATCGGGGAGGCGGGGTCGAGTGTCACAAGTGTGATGGAGCCGTGGGCTCGGAGTGTGACAAGTGGGTGTTTCCTGTGTTTGTGTAATTGTGTGCGCGCTTGTAGAGCGCGTGATGTTTGATTACTTGTTTATATTTATTCTTGGCGTATTAGTTGAATATGAGTGGGTGTGGTGAATGGATCTAAGTTTAGTTTTCGCTGAGTAATCCCAATTACTCACCCCTCTCTCTTCGTGTAGGTGAGTATGATGATGTGGTTGATGATGTTGAGTATGAGGAATTGGATGAGTGAGTCTAGTGTGGTACGCTGTTTTGGGAGTTCGGAAGTTCTCATTTTGGGTTTTATTTGGTTTTTCAGTTATTTCGTTTTAAAGACAATTACTCGTTATTTGCTTCGGTTTATTTAAGATTCCTGTTGGATTTTGTAAGACATTTATCTTGGATTTAATGAAGAGTATTATTCAGAGAGTGGTTATCAGCATAATGAGTTATGGTTAGCCAAACACATCGTCTTTAAGAGGTTAAGGAGGCGGGGTTTGAGGGTGGCTCGGCCGATTCGTCTGGTTCCTTCAGAAAGATGGGGTCGGGCGTCACATCTTTAGTTGAGGATTGAACGGAATTTCCCTTCTATTTTTTGTTGTTTTTACTTTTTCTTTCTCGCAGGTTGGTGTGATGCTCATGCCACTGACTTTGAGACGGGTTTTGTAAATCCCTCCACTGTGAAATACTTAATTCACATGATAAAACCAGAGCTTGTGAAATATGATTTACGGCAAATGGAAAATCATGATATTTTTTCCCATGATTCAAACATAGTGGAGGCTTGTCCATTGAGTTTATTTCTTTATATTTGCATCAGGGATATTATGCATGCAACAAAGTTTTCCCTGGAAAAGCCAAACTGTCAACTTTGCAAAAATCTTCCAGAAATAAGATCATTGAGATAGGTAAATTTAAAACTTCATACCAATCTAGTTTGATTTGTATAGACATGTTACGTACACCTCTGCATTGACAGCAATCCTGATGAAGTAGTTGCTCTAAAGGTCGGCCCTCAAATACAGTAATATGCCAAATGACACAATTGTCTGGTAGCTCACATTCAAATTTTGCATATAATATACTCTCTTCAGAGGTACAAAAGCCACCTTTCCCTTGGGAATTCCACGTGTATCGCCAACTTGATTGCAGGATCCCAGAGACCCAAGTACCTACTAGGTCAAAGCGTTTCCACACCATACTTATTACTTTTATACTATGTTAGAGATCAAGTTTTGGGTTGGCTCAGAGAGTGCATGTGTATTTCAGACTACAATATACTTGTGTGCGTTGTCTATCACACGGAACACTCCAAGTAGGTTTATGTGGACTCTTACTGACAAAATAGTTGAATTGCAAACATACTTACCTGTTTAATTTGCCTTATTTTTTTATTTAAGGACATCATAAACTTGTATGTCGTTGTTAAGAACACGGTAGCAATTCACTCAAAGTAACCACAAGCAAGTGTTCGATGACCTCTCACGAACATATCATCGTATTACACTCCAATGTTTAGATCACTTATTACAAATTGCATAGAATCCCGAAGAACACGCTCTTCTTTTATTTATAACTAGGTGTCTAACACTACAAGAAAACAAGGCGATTCCCGACCGGAATTCTGACCGAAAAAAATGGTCTGAAATTTTCCGACTAAATACCGATGGAATAAACCCGGTCAAAAACCTGTCGGAAATTCCCGAACATTTTTGTCCCGTCAAAAATTGGTCCGGAATTCCCGACCGATTTCTGACGATATAGAGACCGGTCATATATGGTCGGAAATCGGTCGGAACTTCCGATTTAATATTTTTTACAAACATAAAATAAGCGTGTTGCTATACATTTAAAACATGTGTTCTCACCCCCCCCCCCCCTCCCCCCCGTCGGTAATCGGTCGGGAATTCCCGACGAATTCCTGACCATTTGTGGTTTCGAAACCTCAAATGGTAAAAATTTGATTACGTTTATGATTGCTAATGTTAGATATGATATATTGAAAGAATTCAATGTTAAAATATCTTAATAATCATTCTTTTTAAGCTTTTAATCAAAACCCGACAAGAACCAATAAGTGTGAGTATAAGTTATATGTATCGTTATGAAAGGTTATACTCGTTCTCGAATCGATTCATATAAATCGTCATATGATCCATTTTATGTTTACCTATTAAGTTAGTTGTTAGTAAATAATATTAGTAGATGTTTCTTAAACCCTATATGATTTTTAAATTTAGGATTTCATACCCTAAACCCTATATGGTCGGAATTTGATCGGAAATTTCCGATCAATTAGGATTTATGGTATGAAATACTAATATTTCAAAAATTTCTAAGTGTTTATAAACTTGTGTGGTATAAATTGTTAATTTTAAGTGTTTATACACTTAGCATTTTATAAATGATATTTTTACACTTATCATTTTATACTTAGCATTTTTTGGAAAATATTCATATATGGTCGGAATTTAGTCTGAAATCCCGACCATTTTCCGACGGCATTTAGCATTTTTCGGAAAATCTTCATATACGGTCGGAAATTGGTCGGGATTTCCGACCAAATTCCGACGGGGTTTATAAAACGAGTCAAACGAAAGCCTTCCAGATGGATTTCGCTTGGAAACTCTTGATGAAAGTCATGCGAAATTGAATTATCTTTCCAACTCAAGTATATTCATATCATTACGATCAGCGGTTCAGGAGATACGGGAGATTTATTGCAGATATGTCACTGTCGGAAAATTCAGAGCAATTCCGAATCAGCTTAAAGATCATGTCGGATGGAAATCTTCCCTTGCCCAGTTTAATCTCAAATCTTTCAGACAGATTGGAAATTGAGTTATCTTTCCAATGAGAGTGGTTTCAGCTCCTTCCTTGTAACATTCCAGGAGTTATCGTCGATTTAGTGGACACATATCAGCATTTTTCGGAAAATCTTCATATATGGTCGGAAATTGGTCGGAAAACTTTCATTATTTCCGACCAAATTCCGACCATTTGGGGTTTCGAAACCTCAAACGGGAAAATTTTGATTTGGGCTATGTTTGCTATGGTTAGATGATATGATCTTTTGAAAAATACAATGTCCATATATCTTAAGTATCACTATTTACGGACATATACTAAAAACCGTACAAGAAACCGAAAGGTATAAGTATAAGGTCAATGTTTCATTATGAAAGGTTTAACTCAATCTACTTTCAATTTATAAAAACATCATATACTCTATTAAATGTTTATTTTGTCATATATTTGTAAGACATAAGATGTTTACATGTTTTTTAAACAGTATACAGGTTGTAAATTAAGAATTTTAAACCCTAAACCCTATATGGTCGGTAATTGGTCGGTAATTCTAGGAATTTCCGACCAATGTGAATAAATGGTCGGAAATTGGTCGGAAATTGGTCGGAAATTACAAGGAAATTCTAAAGTTTTATGTTGGATTTATAAACCCTAAACCCCATATGAAATACTAATTTTTATAAATTTCAAAGTTTAATGTTGGATTTATAAACACATAGCATTAATAAACCCTAAACCCTATTTGGTCGGAAATTGGTCGGAATTTCCAAGGAGTTACCGACCAATTTCCGACAGATATGAGCATTTTAGAAAAAAATGCTAAGTGTTTATAAATCCAACACCCAATCGAAAAAAATGCAAAGTGTTTACAATTTTTTGTAAATTTAAAATAGGGGTTAGTGTTTAGAATTTCAAATGCTAAGTGTTTAGAATTTTAAACCCTAAACCCTATATGGTCGAAATTTAGTCGGAAAAGCTTAGGAATTTCCGACCAATTTCCGACCAATATGAATAAATGGTCGGAAATTGGTCGGAAATTTACAAATTCTAAAGTTTTCTTGGATTTATAATCCCGAAACCCTATATGAAATACTAATTTTTATAAATTTCAAAGTTTTATGTTGGATTTATAAACACTTAGCATTTGTACACTCTAAACCCTATATGGTCGGAAATTGGTCGGAAATTCTAAAGAATTACCGACCAATTTCCGGCCAACCCCAAAAAAAACCCGGGAAACCTTACCGCGAAATGAAAAGTGAGGCGGTTTATTTTTTTTCATAAACCGACCGATTTCCGACAGTATGGGTTGGTCTGAAATAAATAGATCTAAAACCCAGATTTTTCTTCTTCTTCCTCACTTCTCGTCTCTTCGTCTCTTCTCTTCGTCTCTCTCTCTCCGGCGATTCTCCCTCCACCGTCTGCTCTCACCGCCGCCATTCTATTGTCACGGTAAGTCTTCTCTTCCTCTTTTCTTCCTCTTTTCTTCCTCTTCTCCTCTTCTCTTCCTCTCTTCTCTTGTACACAAGGTAATTTTTTTTTTTTTTTGTAAATTAGGTCTTCACGGAGCCGCCATCCGCCAGAGAATTATGTCCTCCTCCGCCGCCTCCTTCATCTATCACCATGTAAGCCATGCATAAGGATGTTAATTGTTAGGATTTGTTGGTTTTGTGAGATTTGTAGTTAGATTAGTTAGATTTGTGGTTAGATTTGTTGTTAGATTTGAGTTGAGATTTGAGTTTAAGTTAGATTTGTTTAATTTTAATTTTTGTTTTGAATAGTTATATAAAACTTGATTAATTTTATAATTTTCATAAAATTTTTTTTTTTTAGTTTCATTATTAAACCTATGAAAAAATCGTTTTTAGAATAAAAAAACCAAAAATATATTTTAAAATTTTTATAAAAATCGTTTTTAGCATTTTTTGAAAAGAATAATTTTTTCTTTGTTATTTAAAACGTTTGAAAAGAATAATTTATTCGTTTTTTGCATAAAAACGTTTTATGAATTTTTATTATTTTTATAAAAACTGTTTCGAGAATTTTCATAACTTTTTCGGGGTTTTTGAAATATATCGTGTTTTTTGTAATTTTTTCCGGTTTTTGGTATTTTTTGCGTTTTTGTGAATAGTTTGTGGTTTTTGGTATTTTTTTGTGAATATTTTCCGGTTTTAGGTAATTTTTCGCCTTTTTGTGAATATTTTCCGGTTTTGGTATTTTTCTCGTTTTATTTATAGTTTGCGTTTGCGTTTAATATCTAACTAAGTTTGCGTTTTTTTTGTAGGACGTACGAGGGTTTCGCGAACATGCATCTCAGTGGTTCGCCTCGAGAGATGCAACCACCTAGACATAGCGGTGGTTCGAGTCGAGGCACACAACCACCATGTCCCGCTGGATCGACTATCCCAGAGTCGCAGAGTCAAGCTCCTCAAGTCCTCACCATCGAGGAGTTAGTCCAACAACCGGGCCGAGACTTGCACATCCGGCTTGATCCACATCTAGCATGTCGAGGACGGATATCGCTAGCATGTCGGCTTGGATGAGAGCGAAGTTCCCGGATTTCACGGGAACGGGATCGGGATCCGCAAATGTTTAATATGTTTAATGTTTTAAAAACACTTTCTGTTATTTTATTTTCAAAACTATTTTATTTTAGAATATTTTAATGTTTAATATTAATTTTATTTTCATTTTAATGTGCGATTGTCTATCACACGGAACACTCCAAGTAGATTTATGTGGACTCTTACTGACAAAATAGTTGAATTGCAAACATACTTACCTGTTTAATTTGCCTTATTTTTTGATTTAAGGACATCATAAACTTGTATGTCGTTGTTAAGAACATGGTAGCAATTCACTCAAAGTAACCACAAGCAAGTGTTCGATGACCTCTCACGAACATATCATCGTATTACACTCCAATGTTTAGATCACTTTTTACAAATTGCATAGAATCCTGAAGAACACGCTATTCTTTTATTTATAACTAGGTGTCTAACACTACAAGAAAACAAGGCGATTCCCGACGGGAATTCCGACCGAAAAAAATGGTCGAAAATTTTCCGTCTAAATACCGATGGAATAAACCCGGTCGGAAACCGGTCGGAAATTGCCGAACATTTTTGTCCCGTCGGAAATTGGTCCGGAATTTCCGACCGATTTCTGACGATATAGAGACCGGTCATATATGGTCGGAAATCGGTCGGAACTTCCTATTTAATATTTTTTACAAACATAAAATAAGCGTGTTGCTATACATTTAAAACATGTGTTCTCACCCCCCCCCCCCCCCCCCCCCCCCCCGTCGGTAATCGGTCGGGAATTCTTGACGAATTCCTGACCATTTGTGGTTTCGAAACCTCAAATGGTAAAAATTTGATTACGTTTATGATTGTTAAGGTTAGATATGATATATTGAAAGAATTCAATGTTAAAATATCTTAATAATCATTCTTTTTAAGCTTTTAATCAAAACCCGACAAGAACCAATAAGTGTGAGTATAAGTTATATGTATCGTTATGAAAGGTTACACTCGTTCTCGAATCGATTCATATAAATCGTCATATGATCCATTTTATGTTTACCTATTAAGTTAGTTGTTAGTAAATAAGATTAGTAGATGTTTCTTAAAACCTATATGATTTTTAAATTTAGGATTTCATACCCTAAACCCTATATGGTCGGAATTTGATCGGAAATTTCCGACCAATTAGGATTTATGATATGAAATACTAATATTTCGAAAATTTCTAAGTGTTTATAAACTTGTGTGGTATAAATTGTTAATTTTAAGTGTTTATACACTTAGTATTTTATAAATGATATTTTTACACTTATCATTTTAAACTTAGCATTTTTTGGAAGATATTCATATATGGTCAGAATTTGGTCTGAAATCCCGACCATTTTCCGACGGCATTTAGCATTTTTCGGAAAATCTTCATATACGGTCGGAAATTGGTCGGGATTTCCGACCAAATTCCGACGGGGTTTATAAAACGAGTCAAACGAAAGCCTTCCAAATGGATTTCGCTTGGAAACTCTTGATGAAAGTCATGCGAAATTGAATTATCTTTCCAACTCAAGTATATTCATGTCATTACGATAAGCGGTTCAGGAGATACGGGAGATTTATTGCAGATATGTAACTGTCGGAAAATTCAGAGCAATTCCGAATCAGCTTAAAGATCATGTCGGATGGAAATCTTCCCGTGCCCAGTTTAATCTGAAATCTTTCAGACAGATTGGAAATTGAGTTATCTTTCCAATGAGAGTGGTTTCAGCTCCTTCCTTGTAATATTCCAGGAGTTATCGTCGATTTAGTGGACACATATCAGCATTTTTCGGAAAATCTTCATATATGGTCGGAAATTGGTCGGAAAACTTTCATTATTTCCGACCAAATTCCGACCATTTGGGGTTTCGAAACCTCAAACGGAAAAATTTTGATTTGGGCTATGTTTGCTATGGTTAGATATGATCTTTTGAAAAATACAATGTCCATATATCTTAAGTATCACTATTTACGGACATATACTAAAAACCGTACAAGAAACCGAAAAGTATAAGTATAAGGTCAATGTTTCATTATGAAAGGTTTAACTCAATCTACTTTCAATTTATAAAAACATCATATACTCTATTAAATGTTTATTTTGTCATATATTTGTAAGACATAAGATGTTTACATGTTTTTTAAACAGTATACAGGTTGTAAATTAAGAATTTTAAACCCTAAACCCTATATGGTCGGTTATTCTAGGAATTTCAGACCAATTTCCGACCAATGTGAATAAATGGTCGGAAATTGGTCGGAAATTACAAGGAAATTCTAAAGTTTTATGTTGGATTTATAAACCCTAAACCCCAAATGAAATACTAATTTTTATAAATTTCAAAGTTTAATGTTGGATTTATAAACACTTAGCATTAATAAACCCTAAACCCTATTTGGTCGGAAATTGGTCGGAATTTCCAAGGAGTTACCGAACAATTTCCGACAGATATGAGCATTTTAGAAAAAAATGCTAAGTGTTTATAAATCCAACACCCAATCGAAAAAAATGCAAAGTGTTTACAATTTTTTGTAAATTTAAAATAGGGGTTAGTGTTTAGAATTTCAAATGCTAAGTGTTTAGAATTTTAAACCCTAAACCCTATATGGTCGAAATTTAGTCGGAAAAGCTTAGGAATTTCCGACCAATTTCCGACCAATATGAATAAATGGTCGGAAATTGGTCGGAAATTTACAAATTCTAAAGTTTTCTTGGATTTATAAACCCGAAACCCTATATGAAATACTAATTTTTATAAATTTCAAAGTTTTATGTTGGATTTATAAACACTTAGCATTTGTACACTCTAAACCCTATATAGAATTACCGACCAATTTCCGACCAACCCCAAAAAAAACCCGGGAATCCTTACCGCGAAATGAAAAGTGAGGCGGTTTATTTTTTTTCATAAACCGACCGATTTCCGACCGTATGGGTTGGTCTGAAATAAATAGATCTAAAACCAAGATTTTTCTTCTTCTTCCTCTCTTCTCGTCTCTTCGTCTCTTCTCTTCGTCTCTCTCTCTCTCTCCGGCGATTCTCCCTCCGCCGTCTGCTCTCACCCCCGCCATTCTCTTGTCACGGTAAGTCTTCTCTTCCTCTTTTCTTCCTCTTCTCCTCTTCTCTTCCTCTCTTCTCTTGTACTCAAGGTAATTTTTTTTTTTTTTTTGTAAATTAGGTCTTCACGGAGCCGCCATCCGCCTGAGAATTCTGTCCTCCTCCGCCGCCTCCTTCATCTATCACCATGTAAGCCATGCATAAGGATGTTAGTTGTTAGGGTTTGTTGGTTTTGTGAGATTTGTAGTTAGATTAGTTAGATTTGTGGTTAGATTTGTTGTTAGATTTGAGTTGAGATTTGAGTTTAGGTTAGATTTGTTTAATTTTAATTTTTGTTTTGAATAGTTATATAAAACTT
This sequence comes from Eutrema japonicum, assembly GCA_030161315.1. Classification (NCBI taxonomy): domain Eukaryota; kingdom Viridiplantae; phylum Streptophyta; class Magnoliopsida; order Brassicales; family Brassicaceae; genus Eutrema; species Eutrema japonicum. The sequence continues at coordinate 27,858,832 of BSQW01000001.1, forward strand.
GATTAATTTTATAATTTTCATAAGAATATTTTTTTTAGTTTCATTATTAAACCTATGAAAAAATCATTTTTAGAATAAAAAAACAAAAAATATATTTTTATAATTTTATAAAAATCGTTTTTAGCATTTTTTGAAAAGAATAATTTTTTCTTTGTTATTTAAAACGTTTAAAAAGAATAATTTATTCGTTTTTTGAATAACAAAGTTTTATGAATTTTTATTATTTTTATAAAAACCGTTTCGAGAATTTTCATAACTTTTTCGGGGTTTTTGAAATATATCGTGTTTTTTGTAATTTTTTCCGGTTTTTGGTATTTTTTGCGTTTTTGTGAATAGTTTGTGGTTTTTGGTATTTTTTTGTGAATATTTTCCGGTTTTAGGTATTTTCGCCTTTTTGTGAATATTTTCCGGTTTTGGTATTTTTTCTCTTGTTTTATTTATAGTTTGCGTTTAATATCTAACTAAGTTTGCGTTTTTTTTGTAGGACGTACGAGGGTTTCGCGAACATGCATCTCGGTGGTTCGCCTCGAGAGATGCAACCACCTAGACATAGCGGTGGTTCGAGTCGAGGCACACAACCACCAATTCCCGCTGGATCGACTATCCCAGAGTCGCAGAATCAAGCTCCTCGAGTCCTCACCATCGAGGAGTTAGTCCAACAACCGGGCCGAGACATGCACATCCGGCTTGATCCACATCTAGCATGTCGAGGACGGATATCGCTAGCATGTCGGCTTGGATGAGAGCGAAGTTCCCGGATTTCACGGGAACGGGATCGGGATCCGCAAATGTTTAATATGTTTAATGTTTTAAAAACACATTCTGTTATTTTATTTTCAAAAATATTTTATTTTAGATTATTTTAATGTTTAATATTAATTTTATTTTCATTTTAATGTGCGTTGTCTATCACACGGAACACTCCAAGTAGGTTTATGTGGACTCTTACTGACAAAATAGTTGAATTGCAAACATACTTACCTGTTTAATTTGCCTTAGTTTTTTATTTAAGGACATCATAAACTTGTATGTCGTTGTTAAGAACACGGTAGCAATTCACTCAAAGTAACCACAAGCAAGTGTTCGATGACCTCTCACGAACATATCATCGTATTACACTCCAATGTTTAGATCACTTATTACAAATTGCATAGAATCCCGAAGCACACGCTCTTCTTTTATTTATAACTAGGTGTCTAACACTACAAGAAAACAAGGCGATTCCCGACCGGAATTCTGACCGAAAAAATGGTCTGAAATTTTCCGACTAAATACCGATGGAATAAACCCGGTCAAAAACCTGTCGGAAATTCCCGAACATTTTTGTCCCGTCAAAAATTGGTCCGGAATTCCCGACCGATTTCTGACGATATAGAGACCGGTCATATATGGTCGTAAATCGGTCGGAACTTCCGATTTAATATTTTTTACAAACATAAAATAAGCGTGTTGCTATACATTTAAAACATGTGTTCTCACCCCCCCCCTCCCCCCCGTCGGTAATCGGTCGGGAATTCCCGACGAATTCCTGACCATTTGTGGTTTCGAAACCTCAAATGGTAAAAATTTGATTACGTTTATGATTGCTAAGGTTAGATATGATATATTGAAAGAATTCAATGTTAAAATATCTTAATAATCATTCTTTTTAAGCTTTTAATCAAAACCCGACAAGAACCAATAAGTGTGAGTATAAGTTATATGTATCGTTATGAAAGGTTATACTCGTTCTCGAATCGATTCATATAAATCGTCATATGATCCATTTTATGTTTACCTATTAAATTAGTTGTTAGTAAATAATATTAGTAGATGTTTCTTAAACCCTATATGATTTTTAAATTTAGGATTTCATACCCTAAACCCTATATGGTCGGAATTTGATCGGAAATTTCCGATCAATTAGGATTTATGGTATGAAATACTAATATTTCAAAAATTTCTAAGTGTTTATAAACTTGTGTGATATAAATTGTTAATTTTAAGTGTTTATACACTTAGCATTTTATAAATGATATTTTTACACTTATCATTTTATACTTAGCATTTTTTGGAAAATATTCATATATGGTCGGAATTTGGTCTGAAATCCCGACCATTTTCCGACGGCATTTAGCATTTTTCGGAAAATCTTCATATACGGTCGGAAATTGGTCGGGATTTCCGACCAAATTCCGACGGGGTTTATAAAACGAGTCAAACGAAAGCCTTCCAGATGGATTTCGCTTGGAAACTCTTGATGAAAGTCATGCGAAATTGAATTATCTTTCCAACTCAAGTATATTCATATCATTACGATCAGCGGTTCAGGAGATACGGGAGATTTATTGCAGATATGTCACTGTCGGAAAATTCAGAGCAATTCCGAATCAGCTTAAAGATCATGTCGGATGGAAATCTTCCCTTGCCCAGTTTAATCTCAAATCTTTCAGACAGATTGGAAATTGAGTTATCTTTCCAATGAGAGTGGTTTCAGCTCCTTCCTTGTAACATTCCAGGAGTTATCGTCGATTTAGTGGACACATATCAGCATTTTTCGGAAAATCTTCATATATGGTCGGAAATTGGTCGGAAAACTTTCATTATTTCCGACCAAATTCCGACCATTTGGGGTTTCGAAACCTCAAACGGGAAAATTTTGATTTGGGCTATGTTTGCTATGGTTAGATATGATCTTTTGAAAAATACAATGTCCATATATCTTAAGTATCACTATTTACGGACATATACTAAAAACCGTACAAGAAACCGAAAGGTATAAGTATAAGGTCAATGTTTCATTATGAAAGGTTTAACTCAATCTACTTTCAATTTATAAAAACATCATATACTCTATTAAATGTTTATTTTGTCATATATTTGTAAGACATAAGATGTTTACATGTTTTTTAAACAGTATACAGGTTGTAAATTAAGAATTTTAAACCCTAAACCCTATATGGTCGGTAATTGGTCGGTAATTCTAGGAATTTCCGACCAATGTGAATAAATGGTCGGAAATTGGTCGGAAATTACAAGGAAATTCTAAAGTTTTATGTTTGATTTATAAACCCTAAACCCCATATGAAATACTAATTTTTATAAATTTCAAAGTTTAATGTTGGATTTATAAACACATAGCATTAATAAACCCTAAACCCTATTTGGTCGGAAATTGGTCGGAATTTCCAAGGAGTTACCGACCAATTTCCGACAGATATGAGCATTTTAGAAAAAAATGCTAAGTGTTTATAAATCCAACACCCAATCGAAAAAAATGCAAAGTGTTTACAATTTTTTGTAAATTTAAAATAGGGGTTAGTGTTTAGAATTTCAAATGCTAAGTGTTTAGAATTTTAAACCCTAAACCCTATATGGTCGAAATTTAGTCGGAAAAGCTTAGGAATTTCCGACCAATTTCCGACCAATATGAATAAATGGTCGGAAATTTACAAATTCTAAAGTTTTCTTGGATTTATAATCCCGAAACCCTATATGAAATACTAATTTTTATAAATTTCAAAGTTTTATGTTGGATTTATAAACACTTAGCATTTGTACACTCTAAACCCTATATGGTCGGAAATTGGTCGGAAATTCTAAAGAATTACCGACCAACCCCAAAAAAAACCCGGGAAACCTTACCGCGAAATGAAAAGTGAGGCGGTTTATTTTTTTTCATAAACCGACCGATTTCCGACAGTATGGGTTGGTCTGAAATAAATAGATCTAAAACCCAGATTTTTCTTCTTCTTCCTCACTTCTCGTCTCTTCGTCTCTCTCTCTCCGGCGATTCTCCCTCCACCGTCTGCTCTCACCGCCGCCATTCTATTGTCACGGTAAGTCTTCTCTTCCTCTTTTCTTCCTCTTTTCTTCCTCTTCTCCTCTTCTCTTCCTCTCTTCTCTTGTACACAAGGTAATTTTTTTTTTTTTTTGTAAATTAGGTCTTCACGGAGCCGCCATCCGCCAGAGAATTATGTCCTCCTCCGCCGCCTCCTTCATCTATCACCATGTAAGCCATGCATAAGGATGTTAATTGTTAGGATTTGTTGGTTTTGTGAGATTTGTAGTTAGATTAGTTAGATTTGTGGTTAGATTTGTTGTTAGATTTGAGTTGAGATTTGAGTTTAAGTTAGATTTGTTTAATTTTAATTTTTGTTTTGAATAGTTATATAAAACTTGATTAATTTTATAATTTTCATAAAATTTTTTTTTTTTAGTTTCATTATTAAACCTATGAAAAAATCATTTTTAGAATACAAAAACCAAAAATATATTTTAAAATTTTTATAAAAATCGTTTTTAGCATTTTTTGAAAAGAATAATTTTTTCTTTGTTATTTAAAACGTTTGAAAAGAATAATTTATTCGTTTTTTGCATAAAAACGTTTTATGAATTTTTATTATTTTTATAAAAACCGTTTCGAGAATTTTCATAACTTTTTCGGGGTTTTTGAAATATATCGTGTTTTTTGTAATTTTTTCAGGTTTTTGGTATTTTTTGCATTTTTGTGAATAGTTTGTGGTTTTTGGTATTTTTTTGTGAATATTTTCCGGTTTTAGGTATTTTCGCCTTTTTGTGAATATTTTCCGGTTTTGGTATTTTTTCTCTTGTTTTATTTATAGTTTGCGTTTAATATCTAACTAAGTTTGCGTTTTTTTTGTAGGACGTACGAGGGTTTCGCGAACATGCATCTCGGTGGTTCGCCTCGAGAGATGCAACCACCTAGACATAGCGGTGGTTCGAGTCGAGGCACACAACCACCATGTCCCGCTGGATCGACTATCCCAGAGTCGCAGAGTCAAGCTCCTCAAGTCCTCACCATCGAGGAGTTAGTCCAACAACCGGGCCGAGACTTGCACATCCGGCTTGATCCACATCTAGCATGTCGAGGACGGATATCGCTAGCATGTCGGCTTGGATGAGAGCGAAGTTCCCGGATTTCACGGGAACGGGATCGGGATCCGCAAATGTTTAATATGTTTAATGTTTTAAAAACACTTTCTGTTATTTTATTTTCAAAACTATTTTATTTTAGAATATTTTAATGTTTAATATTAATTTTATTTTCATTTTAATGTGCGATTGTCTATCACGCGGAACACTCCAAGTAGGTTTATGTGGACTCTTACTGACAAAATAGTTGAATTGCAAACATACTTACCTGTTTAATTTGCCTTATTTTTTGATTTAAGGACATCATAAACTTGTATGTCGTTGTTAAGAACATTGTAGCAATTCACTCAAAGTAACCACAAGCAAGTGTTCGATGACCTCTCACGAACATATCATCGTATTACACTCCAATGTTTAGATCACTTTTTACAAATTGCATAGAATCCTGAAGAACACGCTATTCTTTTATTTATAACTAGGTGTCTAACACTACAAGAAAACAAGGCGATTCCCGACGGGAATTCCGACCGAAAAAAATGGTCGAAAATTTTCCGTCTAAATACCGATGGAATAAACCCGGTCGGAAATTGCCGAACATTTTTGTCCCGTCGGAAATTGGTCCGGAATTCCCGACCGATTTCTGACGATATAGAGACCGGTCATATATGGTCGGAAATCGGTCGGAACTTCCGATTTAATATTTTTTACAAACATAAAATAAGCGTGTTGCTATACATTTCCCCCCCCCCCCCCCCCCGTCGGTAATCGGTCGGGAATTCTTGACGAATTCCTGACCATTTGTGGTTTCGAAACCTCAAATGGTAAAAATTTGATTACGTTTATGATTGTTAAGGTTAGATATGATATATTGAAAGAATTCAATGTTAAAATATCTTAATAATCATTCTTTTTAAGCTTTTAATCAAAACCCGACAAGAACCAATAAGTGTGAGTATAAGTTATATGTATCGTTATGAAAGGTTACATTCGTTCTCGAATCGATTCATATAAATCGTCATATGATCCATTTTATGTTTACCTATTAAGTTAGTTGTTAGTAAATAAGATTAGTAGATGTTTCTTAAAACCTATATGATTTTTAAATTTAGGATTTCATACCCTAAACCCTATATGGTCGGAATTTGATCGGAAATTTCCGACCAATTAGGATTTATGGTATGAAATACTAATATTTCGAAAATTTCTAAGTGTTTATAAACTTGTGTGGTATAAATTGTTAATTTTAAGTGTTTATACACTTAGTATTTTATAAATGATATTTTTACACTTATCATTTTATACTTAGCATTTTTTGGAAGATATTCATATATGGTCGGAATTTGGTCTGAAATCCTGACCATTTTCCGACGGCATTTAGCATTTTTCGGAAAATCTTCATATACGGTCGGAAATTGGTCGGGATTTCCGACCAAATTCCGACGGGGTTTATAAAACGAGTCAAACGAAAGCCTTCCAGATGGATTTCGCTTGGAAACTCTTGATGAAAGTCATGCGAAATTTAATTATCTTTCCAACTGAAGTATATTAATGTTATTACGATCAGCGGTTCAGGAGATACGGGAGATTTATTGCAGATATGTCACTGTCGGAAAATGCAGAGCCAATCTGAATCAGCTTAAAGATCATGTCGGATGGAAATCTTCCCGTGCCCAGTTTAATCTCAAATCTTTCAGACAGATTGGAAATTGAGTTATCTTTCCAATGAGAGTGGTTTCAGCTCATTCCTTGTAATATTCCAGGAGTTATCGCCGATTTAGTGGACACATATCAGCATTTTTCCGAAATCTTCATATATGATCGGAAATTGGTCGGAAAACTTTCAGTATTTCCGACCAAATTCCGACCATTTGGGGTTTCGAATCCTCAAAAGGAAAAAATTTGATTTGGGCTATGTTTGCTATGGTTAGATATGATCTTTTGAAAAATACAATGTCCATATATCTTAAGTATCACTATTTACGGACATATACTAAAAACTGTACAAGAAACCGAAAAGTATAAGTATAAGGTCAATGTTTCATTATGAAAGGTTTAACTCAATCTACTTTCAATTTATAAAAACATCATATACTCTATTAAATGTTTATTTTGTCATATATTTGTAAGACATAAGATGTTTACATGTTTTTTAAAAAGTATACATGTTGTAAATTAAGAATTTTAAACCCTAAACCCTATATGGTCGGTAATTGGTCGGTAATTCTAGGAATTTCCGACCAATTTCAGACCAATGTGAATAAATGGTCGGAAATTGGTCGGAAATTACAAGGAAATTCTAAAGTTTTATGTTGGATTTATAAACCCTAAACCCCATATGAAATACTAATTTTTATAAATTTCAAAGTTTAATGTTGGATTTATAAACACTTAGCATTAATAAACCCTAAACCCTATTTGGTCGGAAATTGGTCGGAATTTCCAAGGAATTACCGACCAATTTCCGACAGATATAAGCATTTTAGAAAAAAATGCTAAGTGTTTATAAATCCAACACCCAATCGAAAAAAATGCAAAGTGTTTACAATTTTTTGTAAATTTAAAATAGGGGTTAGGATCAAATTGGGTTATTTGATTCAAGTAAATCCAAACGATCTCAGAGATAAATCGCCGGCAACACCACCATGATGGGTCTCGGAAGGAAACTCCGAGGAGGAGAAGAAGAGTTGTTGCTATGAACCAACATAATAACACAAAGAAAATAGAGGGACACAAGAGCCGTTGCATATGTCGTGTCTCACGTCTTTTCATTGCCACACCAATCTATTTTGTGATGGACTTCTCCACAATGAAATTGGTGTAATAGAAGACGAAGAGCACGACAGAGACGACACCAGACACAAAGTAGTCAAAAACACCGGCATGATCAACATAAACCACATCAATTTTGAACCACGTCGACATCTTCATCATCTCACTACACAAGCTCACCTTTTTCTCGTGAGTTTATGACGAATCAAGTGATCAAGGCATGCTCGGATTCAGAAACTGATATTTATCGTGAGATGAAAAGGAAAAGAAAAAACACTTAGAAGAAAAAGGAACCACTGGCAGATGCCGGTAGTCCTAAACCGTGCATATTGCAAAAAACATCAAGGATAGGAGGCGATGGATCTGTGAATTTTTATTTGCGACTGATCGCATGTTCTATCGCTCGAGAGAGAAAGAACAGTTATATCTCTTAGTGCCTATTTACGTCAATCTTTCAGTAAAATCCTTCAACATATACAAACAATAATTTACCTTTCACATTTTTTGACGTTTATTTCTGAAACAAGTGTTAGTAAATGCTCATTTAACTCCTGAGTATTTAAAATTGGCGGATTTATTTTCCATCTATAGTGTGCGCATAATAGATCCTCTAGTGTGAATTGACTTTGCAGGCCTCAATATTGTCAACGTTAAACAATAAGTGGATCTTTAAGCGGGAAAATGTTAATTTAATTTTCCAAATGTTTGCAATTGGCACAAATAATCTTCAACCATCGTGATTGCATAATAATTTCCCAACTCATCGTTGACTACACAAAATTGAGATTTAAAAAGTCAACCGTTATAAGAATAAACGGAGGACATAACAATTAGTTTCTTATAAACATATCCCATCCAGAAATCCACAAATTAAAAACCTAAGGCGATTTCCGGAGAGTGAAAACCTCAGGCGATTTCCGGAGAGTGAAAACCTCAGGCGATTTCCAGTTATTCGATACGACTCCGGCGAATCGATTCCGGCGACAAAATCTTCTTTATTAACAATGGTGAAAACCAATGTTCAAAATTGCGCTAGGCGCTAGTCGGACGGTCGTGTTGGGCCTAGTGCCTAGCCCAAAAATCCGGGATTAATCGGGGATTAGTTTTTAACTAATTTTTAATTTATTTTAAAATTTATATATTTTCATTATTAAATTTGTTATATATAGATTTTTCAAAACAATTATGAAAGAAATGTATTTGATTTTCAATCTAGAAATACATACATAATTCAAGAACAAACTCACATCTAATTCAAAAAACAAAAAAAGAAGTCCAATCACATGATACACAAAAAAATAGATAGTCTTGATCTTGAGAATACACAAAAAATAGTTTAAGGACATCAAAATCTTCATCCTTTTCTTCTCGAATGATCAAGTAATCATGTGTTTTGGACTTCTAGATGTTTTTGAACTTGTCACTTAATAATAAAACCTGCTGAAAACAGATAAAAAAACCAGACTTACGATACATGCATATGTACAAACTGAGAAACATCAAAACCAGATTAAGAACCATAATATCATGTATCTAAAAATTACGATACATGCATATGTACAAAGTGAGAAACATCAAAACCAGATTAAGAACAATAATATCAGACTTACGATACATGCATATGTACAAAGTGAGAAACATCAAAACCAGGTTAAGAACCAGAATATCAGACTAACGATGCATGCATATGTACAAAGTGAGAAACATCAAAACCAGATTAAGAACCAGAATATCACTAACCTGATTAAGAAGTTTGTGAGTCACGAAACAGAGGAACTTCTTGGTATAAATCATGTTAAAACTCCATGTCAACAACATCTTCCGGTTCAGAATCGAAATCATCATCATATAGATCTCTTATCCTTGGAGCTTGTGTGGCTAAAACAAAATTAAGGTCAATACCTTGGTCTTCTAGACGCGGTCCAGCGATCCAATCTTCTAAGGTATCTTCATTGCCATCTTCGAAGATTGCATCAGCATTTTGCTCTTTGGTTTTTTATGCTTGTTAAACTGGAGATAGACTAGATTGTTTAAACGATTAACATCTAGTATATTCCTCTTCTTAGTGTGGATCTGCAATACAAGATTAAAAGTTTCATTTTTTGAACAATATGAATTTAAAAAAAAATAGAATAGGCTAACCGCTTCAAAGGTACTCCCGTTTCTTTCACAACCAGAAGAACTAGATGTCAAACCAAGAATTCTAGTTGCTAACTTTTGCAAAGTTGGTGCACCACATCCATAGGTTGACCACCAATTCCCTGCAGTTATTTATCAAATGAGAAACATAAATGATCAAATAAATACAATTATAGTGAGGAAACAGACCTGGATCGAACTTGTCATCTTTTGTTTCACATCCTTTTAATGCTAAGCTTCTACCAAAGGAGCCAATTTGTTCTTGTAGAGACTAACTTCATGATTCACAACCTTATCTTGATTCTCAAAGTTACCATGATAAAAAATCTCTACACAGTTCATGAAACCTTCTATGATGTCCAAATCATATTGGATATTAGGGTCTTTGTAGAAGTAAAACGGGTTGAGGAAGTAGGCAGCCACATGTAAAGGAGAATCCAACCTACCTTTCATTTTCTCATCAATAATCTGAAAGATAAGTTGGTAATTCTTCTCCAAATGATCACAAGTTTCCTTGATAGACTTCTTAGCTTCTAAAATCTCACCCAAAAAAACCCCATAGAAGGTATCTTTTCTCCATATGCCAGCCTTAGCACCTTCACCAAAGGGCTGGAGATTTTTAAAACAACCATCACACAATTCCAAAATCCAAAACTCATAACAGTTTCAAACACGTTCTTTCCCTTCACAGATTTTGAATGCGTGCATTCATGCCATTCATCGCTAGTAAACATGACCTTTAGTTGAGCCTTCTTCTCGTACAAGCTATGGAGAGTCAAAAAACAAGTTGCAAACCTTGTTGCTCATGGTCTGACGATGTCTCTCTTCTTTGTAAATGTTCTCATCTTTGATAACGTTTTATGATGAGCATATAAAAAGATGGTGACATCCTTTGCTTGACTAATGACTTTGGCACACGTAGGTAACTTGGAAACTCCCTCAAGCATTAAGTATAGTGTGTGAGCCGCACATCCACTCCAAAATATACTCGGTCTCTTCTCTTTAAGCATCTTTGCAGCTACTACGTTGTTGGTAGCATTATCAGTCACCACTTGCACTATTTTTCCAGCCCCTATGTCTTCAATGCACTTGTCAATGTAGTTGAAGATAAACTCACCTGTGTGAGAATCTTTAGAAGTGTCTTTTGAAGAAAGAAAGCATGTACCTCCTCTTGAATTGACACACAAATTCATTATGCTTCTTCTTTTCATGTCAGTCCACGCATCTGTCATCACTGAGCATCCTTCTCTTTCCCATTCTTCTTCTAGACTCTTTAGCTTTTCATGTGTCATTTGATATTCTTCAGTTAACAATGGTTCACGCAATTGATATTGACTTGGAGGCACCCAACCAGGCCCGAAATGTCCCAATGCTTCACAAAATAACCTAAAAGGTTCATTATCAATTGCATTGAATGGGATACCTGACATCATGAATACTCTGTTGCCGTTTCTGTGTAGCCAAAGAAACTTCCGGATTAATGCAGCCCGCAAACCTATCCATAGGACCTTGGAAGTGAGGAGTTTTAAGAGTTACAAGCTCTCATTCCAGCTCGTCATTGATGAAATGCTTATCAATATTCACCTTTGCCCTCAAAGCTTCCTCATGTTTTCTTTTCAAATTTTTCTTGTCCTTCGCTTCATTAACTGCCTTCATACACTTATCTTGATCTTCTTTACTCGATGCTGGACAAGAAGAGACATTTCCTTTTTTATGAGCAATGTGTAACTTCAATCTGTACACACCGCCAGAGAATTCTTTTCCACACAATTTGCATTTCACTTTGTCTGGATTCTTTGGATCACACAACACTCCATAATCCCATCCCACATCATGTGAGTTCCGCTTCAGAGATGTATCAGCTGGTAGATTCTCCATAAATCCTAATCTGAACACTGCTAATAATAAGTGGCAGCTATCAAACCATGTTATTCAGAGATCTACATAACCAGAAAAACTCATCAATATCTAGACTCCATTTTTCAGAAGCAAATGGAGGATCTAATGAGGTTAGAAGGCAGACATATGAAATGGAAGGTATCACAACATTCCACAATCATAAGGCAAAAGAATTCAAGAGAATACACTATGATACCCAAAAAAAGCCATATACGATTCTTAACCATGACTAAGAGTGCTCATAGTCTTGAGATATAACAACACTAAACCATCGACAACAAAATTTCTAAGCCATTTTCAGCTAATTGAAAACGAAATAATCTTTTATGAAGAAGAATTAAAAAGCAAAGCTAAACCAAAAACAAGAAGAAAACATAGATCGAGATAGAGAGAGAGAGACCTTTGATGTGGGTTCAGACGAGAATCAATCGAGAGAAACACACTTCAGGTGAACCAGCACAGTCGATAGCCTACTTCAGGTGAACCAGTAAATTAAAAAAGATCGATCAAGAGAATAACATAATCGATCGAGAGAGAGAGACAAGAAGAAAACAAAGATCGACACAAAGAGAGAGAGAGAGAGAGAGAGAGAGAGAGAGAGAGAGAGAGAGAGAGAGAGAGAGAGAGAGAGAGAGAGAGAGAGAGAGAGAGAGAGAGAGAGAGACGTGATTAAAAAAACAAGTTTAGTGGCCAATTTTGGGCCAAAGTCATAAATTGTGTTATTTTAAAAACAAATATTGGGCCAATTTTTGAACAGTTAATCGCCGATTTTTTTTTAAATCGTTGAAGTCGGCTAAAAATTCTTTGACCGATTGACTATCCTGCCTATGCACAAATCGCAGCAGCCTAGGCAGCCAATTTTTTGAACAGGGATGAAAACTATATGGGGAAGAGGCGGAAAGAAACTTCCAATTCGAAGGAATCCCGAAGCAGAACTAGAAACCGAACATGATCCCTCAAGGTAATTTCAAACTTAGCTTGTGATTTTTGGATAAATGAAATTCTTATATGTCAATTGGTTTATGTTAGTAGGGTAATCGATGAAGTAAGAGCTAATGTGGGTGAAGAAGAAAGAACTAATATGGGTTTAGAAAGAGCTAATGTTAATGAAGAGGGAAGTATGTACTGTTGATGAAGAGGACATAACTCATGTAGATGAAGAGGAAGTAGTTGATGTCTGTGAGGAAGAAAGAGATAATTGTGATGGTGAAAAGAATGGGCATGAAGAAGAAATAGTGGAATCCGATGATAGTTCAACTATTGAGGGAGATGATTGTTAAGTTATTGTTGAGTATAAGGTTAGATATAGAGAGACTGAGCCAGTTTTGGCTGAAAATCCAGAGTTAGATAATGATGATGAGTTTGTTAATGCAGAAATATGTGAGGATGATGAATGGTTTTCTCATTTTGGAGATGCTTCATGATGTAGGCACAAGGGGTTAGACTTGTGTCTCGACCAAGTGATGAACTAGTAGCTGGCTGAAAGCTCTCTCTACGGATCCAAGGTAAGGTGGAATGAAGGCGGAATGAGGTGTACCACACAGATGGAGTGATTGTCCGTGATAAAACACTAAGATCTCTCTAGCTTGGAGGTGGCTCAACAAGAACAAGAGAGAGAGGCGACGATAAGGTCAAGAAAATCTCGTTTTATTTTATAAGGTCAAAACTTTTGTTACAAGTGCCGCGCGCATGTGGAGTCTTATAAATGGTTCTTCGGCGTCGACCATCTAGGGTCTCCAAATAAACCAAAAAAGGAAACACCAAAACGCAATACAAAGCAAAACAAAATAAAAACCAATCCACAAAAACCCATCGTTTCATGCAGAAAAGGAAACAAACTTAAACGCTAAACTAAAACTATGTCGTTTGGTCGAGAGTCCCTACAAGAGAAAACACAAGGAACAAATGGTTATAAATTCAAAATAACTAAGGGAAATGCGTACCTTGGTGATCGCTCATGGGCCTTAGTGATACGAGCTCACGGCCTAAGGTACAAGCCGGGTGGTCTAGACAATTGGACTAAGGTCGCTCCTTGTCTAGGCCGGGGGTAGGATGGAAGCGTGGGTGGATTGAAGTTCGCCACTCAAAGATGCGGAAGTTTTTGTGATAAGAACACGAATCAATGTCAATGTGAATCACACACAAAGACAGAGATCCCACTTGTTTTCTAAGGGAATCACACACAATAGAAAATACAAGCAAACAAAGCATAAAAGTTTTAAGAGGAAAAAACTCTTTTATTTTCCAAAAATTTCTATATATTTACAATGAATTGAGAAGTGAGCTTATATAGGCTCAAATTACAAATGATCAAATAAATGAATATAAATGCAAAATAAATCAAATTAATTACAAAAATTATAAAAGATATATTATTGACATAATTTTAGCTATCCCCATTAATGGCGATTGGTTCTTTGTATCTAGACAACTTTTTGATATATCCATGGTTTGATTGTCTTCTAAAACCTCTTTGAGCTTTTGGGCTTGATTCTTTCATAATTTGGCCTCGTTTTATTTGAATCGTTTGTTGACGGGCCAATGATGTGAACTGTGTTTTCAAGATTGCATCATTCTCTCCTTCTTCAAAAAGTTTCGTCCTCGAAACTAAAACAAGATTTTGCATTTTTTTTTTTTTTGAAAATCTGAAAACAAATCAGAAACAAATGAAAAAATATATATATATTTTTAAAAAAAATTTTGTTTAATGAGAGAAACAAATTAAAACTTCAATGAAAACAAAGAAAACTTTTTTTATGGTTTTTTTTTAATTTTATAAAATCAAAGAACAAAAGCAGAAAACATTGTTTTTTTTTTTTTTGATAAAAAGATGAAACAAAAACGAAACAGAAATGAAAACGATAGAGGATAGGAACTTTTAGCTCTGATACCAAAATGATACGAGCTCACGGCCTAAGGTACAAGGCCGGGTGGTCTAGACAATTGGACTAAGGTCTCTCCTTGTCTAGGCCGGGGGTAGGATGGAAGCGTGGGTGGATTGAAGTTCGCCACTCAAAGATGTGGAAGTCTTTGTGATAAGAACACGAATCAATGTCTATGTGAATCACACACAGAGACAGAGATCCCACTTGTTTTCTAAGGGAATCACACACCATAGAAATTACAAGTAAAACAAAGCATAAAGCTTTACAAGAAAATTACTTTCTTTATTTTTCCAAAAATCTCTATATTTACAAAATGAAGAAGAAAACCTTATAAAGAGTTTTCAGTCTCAACATGAAAGGAAAACTAATTATTACAAGAATAATAATGACTAAATTAGTGGGTGATTGATTGACGAGTTATTAGGCCATTAGCGTGATTGTTTTTCCAAATCTTCAAAAGAGGAACGTAGTGAATGGAGATGTGATCTTGTGTCCTTCTCTTTCCTTTATGATCATAAAACTTGTGAGAGCATGGAAGACTCTTCTATGGTTGGTCAACAAAGGAAATCATGTCTTATTTTTAAGTGTGAACGCTCTTTTGGATAGTGTGAACACTTCTAGAAATGGAAAGTGTCTTCATATTATATCTTTTGTTTTCTTGAGACGTAAAGTGTTGCATCACTTGGGCTTGCTTCTCAAGATTGCATCACTTGGGCTTCAAGAAGAGAAATGGTGCATCCGGTCCATGAATTGAGCATCGGCCACGAGCCGCAGTAAGGGCCGGTTGGTGGGTTTTCTTTGGTCCTTAACTCCACTTGATTCTCTTGAATATGGCTCGGACCATTGTCTTTAGAAGGCATGATTGGTCGATGAAACTCCGATCTGATGGTCTTTACACGAGTGGTTTCGAAGTTGGTCGAGTCTTCTATACTCGGGTCGAGAAAATGCTCGGGATGGTGCGATGGCTTGGTCTCTGGGTCTAGCAGCAGCTTCTCCACCTAATGGTTGAACTTGTCACGGAGGAAACAAGCTCTTGACCGAGTCAATGGTAAGTTTGGGACGAACGGTATGACTTGAGTCGGCTCCGGTGCTTCTTGATCTGTATCTTGATCTGGTGGCCTCATCATTCCCTCCCTCTTGAAAAGATTTTGACCTCAAAACTTGTTCATCACCTGCATTAAAACTTTCCAAGTCAGTCACATTGAAAGTATGAGAAATGTTTAATCCACCGGGAAAATCCAAACGGTATGGATTGTCGTTGATCTTCTCAAGTACTGTGTACGGTCCATCTCCTCGGGATGCGAGCTTTGAACTCCTTTGCTGAGGAAACCTTTATGGCCTCATGTGTAACCATATCCACTCCCCTGGTTCAAAAACCACCTTCTTTTGGCCCCGGTTAGCTTGTCTTGCATACTGGTCGATCGTCTTTTCTAAGTTCTCTCAGACCTTTTGGTGAAGCTTCTTAATGAACTCGGCTTTATTAACCCCATTTAGGCTGATATGTTCAGCTTGTAGTAGTGGAGACAAATCCATAGGTGCCAAAGGATTGAAATCGTACACTACTTCAAATGGGGAATGCTTGGTAGTTGAATGCCCGTCCCAGTTGTATGCGAACTCAACAAATGGAATACACTCAAGCCAGTTCTTCAAGTTCCAGCCTATTTGTGCTCTTAGAAGTGTAGATAGGGTGCGGTTCATCACCTCGGTCTGGCCATCGGCCTGAGGGTAAAAAGTGGTGGAAAACAACAACTTGGTATATAATCTTTTCCATAAAGTCCTCCAAAAATGGTTGAGAAACTTAGTGTTTCGATCCGAGATTATGGTTTGAGGCAATCCATGCAAGAGCACCACCTCTTTAAAGAACAAGTTAACGGTTTAGGTAGCATCGTTCGTCTTGGCACACAGTATCACTACAAGAAAAGTTGTCTATTCCCAGAATTTTGCCACAATCTTTTCATGGTAATTATTTTTTTACCACAAACTTATAACAAATTTGCCACGAAGAACGATTTTTAAAATTTTGTGGCATTTTGTGTCAAATTCGTGTCAAATTTGCCACGTTGACAAACATTGTGGCAATTTATGGCAAATTGTGCCACAAATTGCCACAAAATATTCGTGTCAATATTTGCCACAAATTATTAGAATTTTTTCCTGTCAAATTTGCAAGGACATAATAAACGTGAGAATTTATGGCAAATTTGCCATAAATTTAATGAGATAACCACGGATTTGCCACAAATGTATCCGTGGCTATACAAAAATATAAACCCGAAACTCTAAACCCCAAACACAAACCCTAACCCTTAATCATAAACTCTAAATATTAAATTGTAAACTAGATATTACATATAAACATCAAATAATATACAAAAATATAACAATTACAAAAATTTCCTAAACCCTTATAAACTTTAACCCCAACCCTTATAAATCTTTAACCCTTAATCATAAACTCTAAATCTTAAATTGTAAACTAGATTTTACACATAATATCAAATAATATACAAAATTCAACACTTACAATTTTTTAAATATTATCATTTTATAGATCCTAAATTCTAAACCCCAAACACAAACCCTTAACCATAAACCTTAAGCCTTAATCTTAAAATGTAAATATTAAATTGTACACTCTTACACATAAACATCAAATAATATACAAAAAATCCAACACTTACAAATAATATATAAATAATATTTTATCTGAAAATTGATAGATTTAACTGATACATATTAAAATTTTCAGATTGATTTTCTTTGGTTCTAATGGTCACAAAGAAAAAAAAATCAATTTTTTTCAAAAAATCCAACGGCTATGAACAGTATTTACAATCTATAAATACACTTATTTTCACTCATTCATTCATCTCAAACATTTCATACTCTCTAAAATATTTCTCAAAGAATTCTTTTTCTTAGATTTCTTTTGTAAGAAAAATGTTTCAAATTTTTTTTAGTTTGTTATTGCTTTTAAGTTTAATTGTAATTTTTTGCTATTTATGGCATTTACGTTGGAGAATTTACTCCAAAAGAACTTGCCATCAATATTATTATGATCCTTTATACGCTATTTTTCTTTGTAATTGCTTTAAATATTCATGTAAACGGTTTATAAAAAAATCAATAAAATTATGTTTCTAATAATATTACTTTTATAACAAGTTATAATATTACTAATCGATATCAAAATACAAAAAAGGACTGAATTCTCATTGGTTACTCAATAAATATAAGGATTGATCAAGTATTGTCGATGTTTGCCCACATAGACAATATGAGAAGTACAATCTTTTCATATTACCGGAGCAATGCGATCAAGTTTGTTTCATTCCTTATCCTCGTTTGCGTTCTAATGCAAGAGACGATTGGTAGACATCTACAAAGGTTCTTCTGAGAGGTTTTCGAGAAACAATAGAAATTGTTACAAGACGATAATTATAATCATATTGAGGCAAATAGTGGTATTATGCGAGTTGACACACTTGCAGTCGAGAGCAAAGAGGATTATGAGCCTTTATTAGTTGATGTTGTTGGTGACAAATATAATTCTGACGACGATGTAGATGACACAGATTCAGATTTTGCTTCTGATGATGATGATTAATAAATAATGATATATTTTGTAATATATATGATTTCTTAAGTATTATATATGCTTTTTAATATATATTTTAAACACTTAATTCAAAATATAACATACAATTAAAATCGAAGAATTATATAAACCCAAACCCCTAAAACCTAATAACCTATATTCCACACCCGTAAATCCTAATAACTTGTATTCCCTGAAGCTTCTTTTACTTATTGATGTATTAATCGATGATGTTCTTACTCTTTGGAAAACTTTGTTTACATGATGGTTTTTTTCTAAGTCAAAACTTTCAATTTTTCATTTCAGACAACTACCACTAAGAATGGCCGTATCTATGGTCTTGGATCGTCGTAATACATCAACGCTGATTTGAAGGTGTCTCCCACCACTGCTTTTGCGTGCAATGTAGCCTTAGATGAGCGGATTACTAGTATCAAAACTTGTTTCAAGGAGAACATCATCGATATGAAGAAATCTCTAGAGGACAACAATGAGGCCTCAAGGCGAGCCATAAACGTGCCGTGACGAATTAATGGTATAGATCATGTTACATTCATGCCAATAAATATACCACCACCTACTGCACGTTCAGATGGATCTTCATCCACCGCAGCTTAGCACAACTCACACAGTCCGTTCAACCTCGAAGATCTACCGAACCATAATCTCCCATGCATATTTGAGGATATCTATTGAAGATTTCTATGTTTTAATTCAGCCTTTTGGAATATTATTAATATCTATAACAACTTTTGTCAAATGTAAGATATAATGTTTTTCAGATTATTAGTATTTTTAATGACTTTTGTTGTAATATAAATCATGTTTTTTTTTATTATATCAGTGTTTTATAATTAGTGATTATTAAAACTAATAATATATTTTTTTGCAACATTTACATTAATTGCTATAATGAATCAATGACAATTTGTGGCAAATTGCCACTAATGTGTTATGACAAATTGTAACAACTTGTAACGAAATGTTCTTGTAATTCGTGGTAAATTGGCCACACATTATAGTGTGGTAATCTTTGGTAATTTTGCAACATACTATATTGTGGCAATTTGTCATAATTTGTGACAAATGTTTTTCTGGCAATTCGTGTCAAATTTGCCAGAAACGATGTTGTGATAATTCGTTACAATTTGCCATAATTATTTTGTATCAATTTGTGGCAAAATTTGCCAGAATTATTTTCTAGATAACTCGTGGCTAATTTACCCGAGAATAACGTCATGGCATTCCGTGGCAAAAATTCCAGAAATTGCCACAAAATTCTGTTTGTAATGACCCTATAGCCACAAATTAATTTCGTGGCGAATGCCTATATTGTCACAGATTTTAGGTGTTTGCCATAAAATTATATGTGGCAATAGACAATAATTCTTGTAGTGTGTAAAGTTAACCATCTTGGAAAACCTGTTGACCACTACGAAGATGGAGTTCTTGTGTTGGATCAGAGGCAACCCCAACACGAAGTCCATCGAGATATTCACCCATGGTACAGTGGGAATCGGTAGTGGCATGTAGAGACCATGCAGATGCACCTTGGATTTGGCTTGTTTGCAAGTCATGCATCTGGCACAAAATTGTTCCGCCATCCTTTTAAGGTGCACCCAGTAGAAATGCTCCACCAGAACGATTAAAGTCTTCTCTCCCAAAATGCCCTGGAAAACACATGAACACTAGAGGCATTTGGGAATTTACCTTAATATATCAAGTTTTGAATGCTATGGGAAAGTTACATGTTGGAGCCTATTAGAATAAAAGAAAACAAGGAACATTAGTATAAAGATTTCTATAACAAAGGTGTGAATCAATCAGCCCTACAAGTAACACAGAGATAGTAGAAGATAATAATGTAGGAGTTGAAAGGTCACACAAACTCCCTTCATCGTCAAGAGAGTTTTATGATGATTGTGACAATTCTTTTCTAAATATTTTCTTCTTACAGTGTGCTTATATACACAATTAGATTTCCATATTTTTTAAAAATGCATAATTCATTGGTGTACGTATAAAAGAAATATCGATTTAAAATAATTGGTAAAATATCATCTCTTCCATAAACGTTGAGGAATAGTTTGGAATTCGGTATGATATCATTTGTAACAATTTTTCTAATTTTATAATGATGAATATCTTAAAGGAAAAAAAAATCATTTAACATCTTTTACTATTATATGACATAAGATGTAAAATAGTTAATATTGAATCAAATAGATATCTACCCATATTAAAACATAGTAAAAAAAATATGCATAAAAAGTGAAAACAGTAAAAGAAAACATAAACATTCTAAGTAAAAAAAAAATATGTACGTAAAAAAAATGATATGTGTGTTTGCGCGGACATTCACCTAAACGAAATAGCGTATAATAAAAGTAATTTCAAAACAATAGTGGAGAAAAAACAAGACACCCGTCTCATAGTGGTACAAAGTTATTGTGAATATTTTAAAGAAAATAAATCATTTAATATTTTTTACTATTATATGCCATCAAAGGTACAATAATTAATACTGAATTAAATATAAATCTATACATATTAAAAACATAAGCATATTAAGAAAAAATTGAAAACAGAAAAAAAAAACATAAGCATACTAAGTAAAAAACAATTACGTAAGAAAAATGATATGTGTGTTTGTGCGGGTGATCACATAATGAAATAGTGTAAAATAAAAAATAATTTCAAAAAAAAAGAATGGAGAGAAAATAAAAAAAAACCTTCTCATAGTGGTAAGATGTTATTGTAAATTAATTTAACATCTTTTTCTAGTATAAGACATATGAAAATAAAATAGTTAATATTGAATCAAATATAAATCTACACATATTAAAACATAGTAAAAAATCTATATGTATATTAACACATAGAAAAATTTGAAAAGAGTAAAAAAACATAAACATACTAAGTAAAACAAATATTTACGTAAAAAATGATGTGCGTGTTTGTGCGAGTATTCACCTAAATGAAATATCATCAAATAAAAGTAATTTTCTTATAAAGTAGAGATAAAAACAAGAAAGCCTTCAAATAAAAGTAATTTTCTTGATGTGATGATTTTTCGCTCAAGAATCTCCTCCTCACCCAGAGGCTTTGGAGTTACTCTCAGAAAGAAAACTCTCCTTGTCGGTATCGTTATACAGAATGAACCTTTCCTCCCCCCTCCCCTAAAATTTCTTGATTTTGCTCGATTTCGGAGAACTTTCCTTTCTACTACAAGCCTCGTCGCTGAATTTCTAGGGTTCCTTTTCCCTCAGCAGCCGCGTCCCCTCCCCTTGTTATCTAATAGTCATCCCAAAACTGTTCTTTTGGAACACGAAGCACTCTTCTTGTTACTGATGGACGGTACACTGAATCTGGCGATGCAAACAATGAACCTTGAGGAGGATTTACCGGTAAACATTCCGGAAGATGGTAACTTCAGTGCGGTGGAGAGGAGCTCATGGAGTCTGATTGGTCGCTTACTAAACCTTGATTCTCATAATATGGCTCAGATGTTGAGATTGATGCCAAGGATTTGGAGGATTTATGAGAGGGTAAGGGGAATTGCGTTGACACGGGACATATTTTAATTTTTTTTGAATGGGAAACATATCTTCTTACAGTGATGAAGGAGGGTTTATGGTCCTTTGATGAATGGGGGATGGTTCTGGAACGTTGGGTAGAGCCTCCTCCTCCTGATTTTCTGAAAACAACGCCTATTTGGTTGAAGCTGCACAAGATCCTAGTGAACTTTTTCACTTTGACGACCATCGGGGCAATAGCAGATCAGATTGATCATGTGAAACAAATTGATTACGATCCAGCAAAACCGCTTTTGCAGGCTATTTTCAGAGAGATGGTGTCGATAAACTTGGAGAATCCTGTCCGCGACACGAAATTGTTGAATCTCCCATGTGGTGCGGTGGCCATAGTGGAAGTGGAATATGAAAAGAAATTTAAAAAATGCATCCACTGTCTTCTTTTAACCAATGAGAAACGGAGGTGTCCATTGCTACAGGGGACCAAACTCAAAGGTCACAACTCTGGGAATAGGCAGCCGGCTCCCCCCCTATTACACCAGATATTCACCGTCGCCACCATATCAACCTTGCTAATCAAATCATGCCCCTCTTAAGTCCCTTGATCCCGCCTGGATTTGAACTGCAACCTACAGAAGTTTTAGAGCAGATGCGCATCTATATGAATTCTGGTGACCCAACAAAACGACTTTTGCGAAAACACAAAATGAAGAAAACGTTGGATGATATGTCCAATGATCCTGCAACACAATGATCTTATCTTAGACTCGAAGCTCCTCCTATTTTTACTGCCACCTCTCATCAAAAAAGGGACAATCACGGCGATATTAATCCAGAAAATTCTGGAAGCCAGGAGCAAAGTGACAAAGTACCAGAGATGGTTTTTACAAGAGTGATGCCCGGAAATTTAGGTGCAGTCAAGAACGATACCATAGCAATGGTAGGCCAACATGTTGTCCCGTCGATGAGTAATAATGCTAAAAGAGACTTGGTGAAGTCTAGAGAAGTCCGAGTGCAAGAGGACTCTTCATCTTTAAACATGAAAACGAAGTTTGACTTGGTATAGAGAGAAGGCTCGGGCAGCTTTATCCCTCCAATCGCTAGCCTTGGGTTTAACACATGTTATGTTAAGGCGAGTTTCTCTGGTGTTAGTGGAAATAGTAAGAATTCGAAAGGCATGAGCTGGTCTAGGAAGAATAGACCGAAACAGAGCAAATGGCAGGTGAGCAATCCTGTGAATAGAGAAGAAAAAGACAATGAAGCAGAGCTGTCTTCCAAGAGGAAAGCAATAGAGAACACATAAGTTTCGTCTAAGCTATCTAAACAAACGTCGGGTTTGTTGTTTCACCAGAAACCATCAAGTCTGTCCATATGACGACACTAATTTGGAACTGTCAGGGGTTGTGGAACGACATGACGGTTCGAAGCTTAGGAAATGTGTCGTGAGCATTTCCCGGACTTTGTGTTTCTCCTAAAGACTAAAAACTCTAGTGATCACGTGTTGAGTAGTACAAGATCGTTGGGTTACGACCACAATAATTTGGTGAACTCAGTGGGTCTTAGTGGTGGTTTGGCTTTATTTTGGAGACAATCGCATAAGGTGGATATTCTATATTCTGACAATAGAATAATTGACACGCGAGTGGAAGTTGGGTCCCTCACATTTTTTATAACGTTCGTCTATGGTGATCCTGTGAGGCACCTAAGAGGTCGAGTATGGAAGAAGATCTCGGATATCACTATTATTAGAGACTCATCATGGTGTATTGCTGGTGATTTCAATGAAATCATGAACAATGGTGAAAAAATTGGTGGACACCCGAGAGCCGAAGCGTCCTTCTATCCCTTTCGAAGGCTGATACGAGAGTGTCGTATCAAGGAAACCCCAAGTTCTGGTAATAACTTTTTTGGGGGTGGTATGAGAGAAATAGTGGATTCGAATGGCTTGAAAGAGATCGTGTGGTTTTAATGTAGATTGGATAGAGCATTCGAGAACGCGGAGTGGTACAAACTCTTTCCGCGTACTCTTTCCGCGTACGCTTTCGACTTATTTGAAGAGAGTGAGATCTGATCATCGGCCCTTATTGACGAAGATAGAGACGGATACTCCGGTCCGTACAGGTCATTTCGTATTTGACAGGAGGTGGTGCAATAAACCAAAGATTCATGAAATTATAAAAAATAGCTGGAATTCCCAACCCATAAATGGTAATTTCAAAGTATCGGATCATATATCTGGGTGTCGTAAAGCCTTAGCGAAGTGGAAGAGATCGTCAAACTCCAACTCTAAGATTAAGATACAAAAGCTTACCGAGGAACTAGACCGAATATCTTCAATGGTTTAACCAGACATGAGGAGGATGTGAGATATCAAAACAGAGCTGATGCAGGCGATTAAAGAAGAGGAATATATTGGAAGGAGTTAAGCAAGGAAAGATGGCTTGTTGCTGGGGATAAAACACTCGCTTCTTTCACAGCAGTGTTCAAACTCGCAAAATGAATAATCAAATACCTTCCTTACTTGATGATAATGGGGTTGAACACGTCTCAGAGCAGGAGAAAGGTAAGATATCGGTAGATTATTTCACAAAGCTGTTTCGTTCTTCTCACCCATCAAACCCATATGAGTTGCTGGAAGGTTTCCCGGTGAAAGTATCGCAGAGTATGAACCGAGACCTTATCAAACATGTGCATAATTTTGAGTTTAAGAGAGCGGCCATGAGAATTAAAAGCGACAATTCTCCAGGGGCTAACAGTATGACCGGGAAATTCTTTCAGCATTTCTGGGACATCACATGTCATCATATCACGGCGGAAGTTATGAAATTCTTTGAGACTGATACGCTTCCTCATGATTGGAATTTTATCCAGATTTTCCTCATCCTAAAGAAACCTAATGCAAATACTATGTCTGATCTTCGGCCCATCAGTCTATGCTCTGTTACGTATAAGATCATCTCAAAGATTTTGTGCTCCAGACTCAAGCGGATTTTGCCGCAGATAGTGTCGCCGACTCAAGGTGCATTCGTATATGGTCGTCTTATCTTGGATAATCTCTTGATTTCTCATGAAATGGTGCACGTGTTGGCTATCAAAACGGACATGTCCAAAGCTTATGATCGCGTAGAGTGGGAGTTTCTAGAGAAATTGTTTCTCAAAATGGGTTTCGATACAAGATGGTGAATTAGATTATGAGTTTCTTCGCTTTGTCTCCTACACGGTCTTGATGAATGGCCATTGTTATGGTTGCATCCATCCTGAGCGAAGCATTAGACAAGGAGACCCGCTTTCTCCATTTCTGTTCATCTTATGTGTTGAAACTCTGGTCCATGTCACGAACAAAGCTAAGAAAGATGGAAGAATTTCGGGAATGAGATTGAACACCAAATGTCCGTCTATCCAACACCTCTTTTTCGCGGATGATAGTTTCTTTCTCTGTCGAGCTACCTTGAAAGAGTGTGTTGAATTCCTCCGTTACCTGAAGCTATATGGTGATTCTTCTAGTCAATTGATTAATTTCCAGAAATCATCCATCACATTTGGCTCATATATCGATCCGATCTACAGAAGGCTGTTTGCTGATCTGCTGAACATTGATAAAGAAGGAGGAGCAGGGACCTATTTGGGACTTCCGAAATGTTTTAGTGTCTCTAAACAACAACTTATTGCTTTCATTTGAGAAAAATTTAGCAAACGATTGAGTGGCTGGTATGCTAAAACGCTATCTCTTGGTGGCAAAGAGGTTCTTCTAAAATCAGTGGTTATGGTTCTACCGGTTAACGCTATGTCATGCTTTCGTCTAACGAAACATCACTATCAGAAGATCACCAGTGCTATGACTGATTTTTGGTGGAATGCTTGTGAAAAGAAGCAGAAAATTCATTGGGTTTCCTGAAAAAATATGTGCAAGTCAAAGCAGAATGGTGGTCTTGGATTTCGTGATGTCGAGAACTTCAATCAGGCGCTCTTGGCTAAGCAAGCATGGAGAATCCTAAATGATCATGATAGTCTTATCGCGAAGCTATACAAAAGACGATATTTCTCCTCGAAATCATTCCTGGAATGTGGCAAAGGTTATCGCCCTTTATATGCTTGGCAAAGTATTTTGTTTGGACGAGAACTACTAGCAAGGGGTCTTATTAAGTCCATTGGGAACGGTTAGTCTACGCAAATCTGGATGGAAAAATGGATCTTGGACGAGCAATCCAGAAGACCTCGCAATATGCAGTCCCTTATTGACCTTGAGCTTAAAGTTAGCTCCTTGATATCCCCTGAAGATAAATGGCGAGAAAATAGAGTCACATATCTATTCCCCCCTGCTGATGAGGATAGAATTTTAAGCCTCCCTCTCGGTAATGTTGAGGATCGTTACATCTGGGCTTACACCAAAAAATGGAGCTTACTATGTGTGGAGTGGCTATTGGTTCTTTGCAAATCATCCACCTATTCCTCCTCCCAGCGATCTCAACACGAACATATGCTAATCTCTTTGAAGAACATAATATGGAAGGTTAAAACCTCGCCAAAGATCCGTATGTTTCTTTGGAGATTAGTTGCTGGGGCTCTGGCAGTTGCAGATCGGCTACAAACTCGAGGGCTTAATCTGAACACTTCTTGTAGCTTCTGTCACCAAGATTTGGAGACAATCAACCATGTTCTATTCTTGTGTGATTTGGCTAAACAAATCCTGGTTGTAGAGAATAAACAGCCTACCTCCTATGGTTTTACTACCAATCTAGAAGATAATCTCTCCTTCATTCTGGATTTTATGGATAATCCTTTTGTGGTTGAAGATATCCGCTCTGCAACGCCATGGATCATCTGGCATATTTTGTTTGCTTTCTCGAGTTTGAAATCATTAAAAGTTTGAGAGCATTGATGGTTCCATTTTTTTATTCTTTTTTGTGTCGTGGAAGTGAATCTGTATATTATTGTTGTTTCTTCACAAAAAAAAGAAGATGAATGTTTTTCTAGCATGGAACATGTGACAAACACCATCACAGTTTTAATGGGTTCCTTAACTTGTTATTGTACTTAGGTCTCGTTCCTCCATGTTCTTTTGTTGATCCGGCAAATGGACCACATTAATACACAATCCGTAAGATTCTAATGTTTCTCAATCTGATATTTTTAAAGGAAGAGAATGATGCCTAACATTGGGATAAATCTTTATTGTATTGAAAAGTTCTCTATTGTAATGATCGGGCAGCAAGCCATCATGGATTCTTATTTATTGCCTTTTACATATAACAGCCGAGATTTTAGTTGGTGCGTATTTCAACGAAACCTCGCACCTCGTCACATTTTGATGAAAATTATCTTATAGTTTCATTGAAGTATATGTTTCTTGACCTTGTCATGCTTTTCTCAATCATTCTGTAATCTGAGATTTCACTCTCTCTTTCTTATCCAGAATCACTATTCTACGCATTTGCAACCGCTGCGTTCTTCAAATTTGTAGTGTTTTCGATATTTGAGATTAGATAGATATCTTTTGGGAGACAACCCGGCCTTCAAACAGTGGCGAGGGCTGGGAGGCAATGATGCGTGAGCTGTCCTTTCTGTACAGCCGCTACTGTAAGTATTTTATTTCTTATGTAAATAAATGCTTCAGATTCTCACAAAGGTTTGATGTTTCTCTCATTGTAATGATTTTCAACAGACGGAATCCTTATTGGAGGTATATTGATAATATATGAGCTCCACAACTACATGCGCCGATAAGACAAAAACATAGCATAGATAGAATATGTAGAGACTACGGAATAGACATCTCTTAGTGCCTCTTTTTTTTTGCCAACTTATATTATATCAATTAGCAAATGTACGGATGATACAAATATTAAAAGTTACATAAACAAATATAATACATAAATAGAAAAGTACAAGCAATAAAAAAACGAAAAATAAAATTTGGTGATTCTTTTATCTGAGAAATAATACATGAGGTTACCAATTTTCAACGATTGTACGAATGTTGCCATACAAAACAAAGATTACGTCTTCCGCTCCAAACCCTCGTACCCTCCATGGTGGATTACATGGTGGTTGTTTCCATAAAAATGTCATTTATAGCAGAGTAAAATCACGGGTAAGAATCGAAATAAAATCCCAGATTCTCCGTCCATCATCTTTGTTAACCCTAATCACTACAATCCCCGGATCAAAAATCCAAATGGCATACCCAAACCATAAGATGGTGGGTAGTAACTTTCGTTGAGACCATCGCTTCAAACTTGGATCAAATTGGGTTATTTGATTCAAGTAAATCCAAACGATCTCAGAGATAAATCACCGGCAACACCACCATGATGGATCTCGGAAGGAAACTCCATGGAGGAAAAGAAGAGTGGTTGCTATGAACCAACATAATAACACAAAGAAAATAGAGGGACACAAGAGTCGTTGCATATATCGTGTCTCACATCTTTTCATTGCCACACCAATCTATTTTGTGATGGAATTCTCCACAATGAAATTGGTATAATAGAAGACGAAGAGCACGACAGAGACGACACCAGACACAAAGTAGTCCAAAACACCGGCACGATCAACATAAACCACATCAATTTTGAACCACGTCGACATCTTCATCATCTCACTACACATGCTCGGATTCAGAAACTGATATTTATCGTGAGATGAAAAGGAAAAAAAAAACTTAGAAGAAAAAGGAACCACCGGCAGATGCCGGTAGTCCTAAACCGTGCATATTGCAAAACAAAATCAAGGATAGGAGGCGATGGATCTGTGAATTTTTATTTGCGACTGATCGCCTTTTCTATCGCTCGAGAGAGAAAGAACAATTATATCTCTTAGTGCCTCTTTATGTCAATCTTTCAGTAAAATCCTTCAACATATACAAACAATAATTTACCTTTCACATTTTTTTGACGTTTATTTCTGAAACAAGTGTTAGTAAATGCTCATTTAACTCCTGAGTATTTAAAATTGGCGGATTTATTTTCCATCTATAGTATGCGCGTGAATTGACTTTGCAGGCCTCAATATTGTCAACGTTAAACAATAAGTGGATTTTTAAGCGGGAAAATGTTAATTTAATTTCCCAACTGTTTGCAATTGGCACAAATAATCTTCAACCATCGTGGTTGTATAATAATTTCCCAACTCATCGTTGACTACACCAAATTGAGATTAAAAACTTCAACCGTTAAAAGAATAAACGGAGGACATTACAATTAATTTCTTATAAACATATCCCATTGGGATTACACTATTCTAAATCCAGAAATTCACAAATTAAAAACCTAAGGCGATTTCCGGAGAGTGAAAACCTCAGGCGATTTCCGGTTATTCGATCTGACTCCGGCGAATCGATTCCGGCGACAAAATCTTCTTTATTAACAATGGTGAAAACCAATGTTCAAAATTGCGTTAGGCGCTAGTCGGGCGGTTGGGTTGGCCCTAGCGCCTAGCCCAAAAATCGGAGATTAATCGGGGATAAGTTTTTAACTATTTTTTAATTTATTTTAAAATTTATACATTTTCCATGATTAATTTTGTTATATATAGATTTTTCAAAACAATTATGAAAGAAATGTATTTGATTTTCAATCTAGAAAGACATACATAATTCAAGAACAAACTCACATCTAATTCAAAAAAACAAAAAGATGTCCAATCACATGATACACAAAAAAAATAGATTGTCTTGATCTTGAGAATACACAAAAAATAGTTTAAGGACATCAAAATCTTCATCCTTTTCTTCTCCAATGATCAAGTAATCATGTGTTTTGGACTTCTAGATGTGTTTGAACTTTTCACTTAATTATAAAACCTGCTGAAAACAGATAAAAAATCAGACTTACGATACATGCATATGTACAAACCGAGAAACAACAAAACCATATTAAGAACCATAATATCATAAAATATCATACTTACGATACATGCATATGTACAAAGTGAGAAACATCAAAACCAGATTAAGAACCATAATATCAGACTTACGATACATGCATATGTACAAAGTGAGAAACATCAAAACCAGGTGAAGAACCATAATATCAGACTAACGATACATGCATATGTACAAAGTGAGAAACATCAAAACAAGATTAAGAACCAGAATATCACTAACCTGATTAAGAAGTTTGTGAGTCACGAAACAGAGGAACTTCTTGGTATAAATCAGGTTCAAACTCCATGTCAACAACATCTTCCTGTTCAGAATGGAAATCATCATCATAGAGATCTCTTATCCTTGGAGCTTGTGAGGCTAAAATAAAATTAAGGTCAATACCTTGGTCTTCTAGACGCGGTCCAGCGATCCAATCTTCTAAGGTATCTTCATTGCCATCTTCGAAGATTGCATCAACATTTTGCTCTTTGATTTTTTATGCTTGTTAAACAGCCTAGCATTAAACTAGACATAGACTAGATTGTTTAAACGATTAACATCTAGTCTATTCCTCTTCTTAGTGTGGATCTGCAATATAAGATTAAAATTTTCATTTTTTGAACAATATGAATTTAAAAAAAAAATAGAATAGGCTAACCGCTTCAAAGGTACTCCAGTTTCTTTCACAAACAGAAAAACTAGATGTCAAACCAAAAATTCTAGTTGCTAACTTTTTCAAAGTTGGTGCACCACATCCATAGGTTGACCACCAATTCTCTGCAGTTATTTATCAAATGAGAAACATAAATGATCAAATAAAGACAATTATACTGAGGAGACAGACCTGCATCGAACTTGTCATCTTTTGTTTCACATCCTTTTAATGCTAAGCTTCTACCAAAGGAGCCAATTTTGTTCTTGTAGAGACTAACTTCATGGTTCACAACCTTATCTTGATTCTCAAAGTTACCATGATAAAAAATCTCTACACAGTTCATGAATCCTTCTATGATGTCCAAATCATATTGGATATTAGGGTCTTTGTAGAAGTAAAACGGGTTGAGGAAGTAGGCAGCCACATGTAAAGGAGAATCCAACCGACCTTTCATTTTCTCATCAATAATCTGAAAGATAGGTTGGTAATTCTTCTCCAAATGATCACAAGCTTCCTTGATAGTCGTGTAGCTTCTAAAATCTCACCAAAAATAAACCCCATAGAAGGTATCTTCTCTCCATCTGCTAGCCTTAGCACCTTCACCTAAGGGCTGGAGATTTTTAAAACAACCATCACACAATTCCAAAATCCAAATCTCATAACAGTTTCAAACACGTTCTTTCCCTTCACAGATTTTGAATGCGTCCATTCATGCCACTCATCGCTAGTAAACATGGCCTTTAGTTAAGCCTTCTTCTCGTACAAGCTATGGAGAGTCAAAAAACAAGTTGCAAACCTTGTTGCTGATGGTCTGACGATGTCTCTCTTCTTTGTATATTTTCTCATCATTGATAACGTTTTATGATGAGCATATAAAAAGATGGTGACAGCCTTTGCTTGACTAATGACTTTGGCAAACATAGGTAACTTGGAAACTCCTTCAAGCATTATTTATAGTGTGTGAGCCGCACATCCACTCCAAAATATACTCGGTCTCTTCTCTTTAAGCATATTTGCAGCTGCTACATTGTTGGTAGCATTATCAGTCATCACTTGCACTATTTTTCCAGCCCCTATGTCTTCAATGCACTTGTCAATTTAGTTGAAGTTAAACTCACCCGTGTGAGAATTTTTAGAAGTGTCTTTTGAAGATAGAAAGCATGTACCTCCTCTTGAATTGACACACAAATTCATTATGCTTCTTCTTTTCATGTCAGTCCACGCATATGTCATCACTGAGCATCCTTCTCTTTCCCATTCTTTTTCTAGACTCTTTAACTTTTCATGTGTCATTTGATATTCTTCAGTTAACAATGGTTCACGCAACTGATATTGACTTGGAGGCACCCAACCAGGCCCGAACTGTCCCAATGCTTCACAAAATAACCTAAAAGTTTCATTATCAATTGCATTGAATGGGATACCTGACTGAAAGATCCACCTAGCACAATATTGGTGTACAACAAGTGTCTTCTCTTTAGAAATGGTATCATGAATACTCTGTTACCGTTTCTGAGTAGCCAAAGAAACTTCCGGATTAATGCAGCCCGCAAACCTATCCATAGGAACTAGGAAGCGAGGAGTTTTAAGAGTGTCAAGCTCTCCTTCCAGCTTGTCATTGATGAAATGTTTCTCAATATTCACCTTTGCCCTCAAAGCTTCCTCATGTTTTCTTTTCAAAATTTTCTTGTCCTTCGCTTCATTAACTGCCTTCATACATTTATCTTGATTCTCTTTACTCGATGCTGGACAAGAAGAGACATTTCTTGTTTTTTATGAGTAATGTGTAACTTCAATCTGTACACACCACCAGATAATTCTTTTCCACACAATTTTCATTTCACTTTGTCTGGATTCTTTGGATCACACAACACTCCATAATCCCATCCCACATCATGTGAGTTCCGCTTCAGAGATGTATCAGCTGGTGGATTCTCCATAGATCTTAATCTGAACACTGCTAATAATAAGTGGCAGCTATCAAACCATGTTATTCAGAGATCTACATACCCAGACAAACTCATCAATATCTAGACTCCATTTTTCAGAAGAAAATGGAGGCTCTAATGAGGTTAGAAGGCAGGCATATGAAATGGAAGGTATTACAACATTCCACAATCATAAGGCAAAAGAATTCAAGAGAATTCACTATGATACCCAAAAAAATCCCCATACGATTCTTAACCATGACTAAGAGTGCTCAGATCCTTGAGATACAACAACACTAAACCATCGACAACAAAATTTCTAAGCCATTTTCAGCTAATTGAAAACGAAATAATATTTTATTAAAAATAATTAAAAAGCGAAGCTAAACCAAAAAACAAGAAGAAAACACAGATCGAGATAGAGAGAGAGAGACCTTTGAGGTGGGTTCAGACGAGAATCGATCAAGAGAGACACACTTCAGGTGAACCAGCACAGTCGATAGACTACTTCAGGTGAAGCAGTAAATTAAAAAAAGATCGATCAAGAGAATAACATAATCGATCGATCGAGAGAGACAAGAAGGAAAAAAAGATCGACACACACACACACACACACAGAGAGAGAGAGAGAGAGAGAGAAAGAGACGTGATAAAAAAACAAGCTAGTGGGCCAATTTTGGGCCAAAGTCATAAATTGTGTTATTTTTAAAACAAATATTGGGCTAGTTTTTGAACAGTTAATCGCCGATTTTTTTTTTTAAATCGTTGAAGTCAGCTAAAAATCATTTGAACGATTAACTCTCCCGCCTATGCATAAATCGCAGCCGTCTAGGCAGCCGATTCGGCTGCGATTTATTGAACAGGGGTGAAAACTATATGGAGAAGAGGCGGAAAGAATCTTCCAATTCGAAGGAATCCCGAAGCAGAACTAGAAACCGAACATGATCCCTCAAGGTAATTTCGAACTTAGCTTGTGATTTTTGGAAAAATGAAATTCTTATATGTCAATTGGTTTATGTTAGTAGGGTAATCGATGAAGAAAGAGCTAATGTGGGTGAAGAAGAAAGAACTAATATGGGTTTAGAAAGAGCTAATGTTAATGAAGAGGGAGTATGTACTGTTGATGAAGAGGACATAACTCATGTAGATGAAGAGGAAGTAGTTGATGTCTGTGAGGAAGAAAGAGATAATTGTGATGGTGAAAAGAATGGGCATGAAGAAGAAATAGTGGAATCTGATGATAGTTCAGCTATTGAGGGAGATGATTGTTAAGTTATTGTTGAGTATAAGGTTAGATATAGAGAGACTGAGCCAGTTTTGGCTGAATATCCAGAGTTAGATAATGAGGATGAGTTTGTTAATGCAGAAATATGTGTGGATGATGAATGGGTTTCTCATTTTGGAGATGCTTCATGATGTAGGCACAAGGGGTTAAACTTGTGTCTCGGCCAAGTGATGAACTCAAAGCTGGCTGAAAGCTCTCTCTACGGATCCAAGGTAAGGTGGAATGAAGGCGGAATGAGGTGTACCACACAGATGGAGTGATTGTCCGTGATAAAACACTAAGATCTCTCTAGCTTGGAGGCGACGATTAGGTCAAGAAAATCTCGTTTTATTTCATAAAATCAAAAAAATTGCTACAAGCGCCGCATGTGGAGCCTTATAAATGGTTCTTCGGCGTCGACCATCTAGGGTCTCCAAATAAACCAAAAAATGAAATGCCAAAACGCAATACAGAGCAAAACAAAAGAAAAACCAAAACACAAAAAAACCATCGTTTCATGCAGAAAAGGAAACAAACTTAAACGCTAAACTAAAACCATGTCGTTTGGTCGAGAGTCCCTACAAGAGAAAACACAAGGAACAAATGGTTAGAAATTCAAAATAACTAAGGGAAATGCTTACCTTGGTGATCGCTCATGGGCCTTGGGCTTCAAGAAGAGAAATGGTGCATCCGGTCCATAAATTGAACATCGGCCACGAGCCGCAGTACGGGCCGTATGGTGGGTTTTCTTTGGTCTTTAACTCCACTGGATTCTCTTGAATTTGGTTCGGACCATTGTCTTTAGAAGGAATGATTGGTCGATAAAACTCCGAGCTGATGGTCTTTACACGAGTGGTTTCAAAGTTGGTCGAGTCTTCTATACTCGGGTTGAGAAAATGCTCGGGATGGTGCGATGGCTTGGTCTCCGGGTCTAGCAGCAGCTTCTCCACGTAATGGTTGAACTTGTCACGGAGGAAACAAGCTCTTGACCGAGTCAATGGTAAGTTTGGGACGAACAATATGACTTGAGTCAGCTCCGGTGCTTCTTGATATGTATCTTGGTCTGGTGGCCTCATCATTCCCTCCCTCTTGAAAAGATTTTGACCTCAAAACTTGTTCATCACCTGCATTAAAACTTTCCAAGTCAGTCACATTGAAAGTATGAGAAATGTTTAATCCACCGGGAAAATCCAAAGGGTATGGATTGTCGTTGATCTTCTCAAGTACTTTGTACGGTTCATCTCCTCGGGATGCGAGCTTTGAACTCATTTGCTGAGGAAACCTTTATGGCCTCATGTGTAACCATATCCACTCACCTGGTTCAAAAACCACCTTCTTTTGGCCCCGGTTAACTTGTCTAGCATACTGGCCGGTCGTCTTTTCTAAATTCTCTCAGACCTTTTGGTGAAGCTTCTTAATGAACTCGGCTTTATAAACCCCATTTAGGCCGATCTGTTCAACTTGTAGTAGTGGAGACAAATCCATAGGTGCCAAAGGATTGAAATCGTAGACTACTTCAAATGGGGAATGCTTGGTAGTTGAATGTCCGGCCCAGTTGTATGCGAACTCAACAAATGGAATACACTCCAGCCAGTTCTTCAAGTTCCAGCCTATTTGTGCTCTTAGAAGTGTAGATAGGGTGCGGTTCATCACCTCGGTCTAGCCATCGGCCTGAGGGTAAAAAGTTGAAACGACCGCACTTTTTTTTTTTTTTTTTTCTTTTTTGCAGAAATAATTAAACATTACAAATACAAGAACAATCCAAGTTCTACAGCTTACACAAGCCAACAGTTCTAAAACAGCAAAAGCAAACAACACCAACAATAAAAACCCCGGGTCCTAACCATCCCCTCTTCACTGCCTCGATTCCACGATCACACCTTATCTTTACCTGCATCGACAAAAGTGATGCATCAACATTTGGCTAACCAAACGCTGAGTGAGAGATCATCCCAACAACAGGCTAAACAATAAGCACAATCAACAACAATTATCAATACGAAGAATTAATTAACACCAATTAAAACTTCCAACACAAATAGCAATTCATCACTATGAAAAACTATACCAACGCCTAGCAATTCCATCCCAAGGAAAGCTAGACACACAGCCTGAAAGGCAACACACAACACGCCTTCAAAGCACAAACCACAACCAGTATCGATCGATACCCCCTTGGTATCGATCGATACCCCAACCACATGCCCTCAGGCAAACAACCGGTATCGATCGATACACCCCTGGTATCGATCGATGCCAAGCAACACATGCCCACAGGCAACAACTGGTATCGATCGATACACACCTGGTATCGATCGATGCCTACACGACTCGAGTCCACCGACAAGAGTCTAGTATCGATCGACACACACATGGTATCGATCGATACCCACCTGCAAATCACAACCTTCCGCGAGATCTAAACCCAGAAATCGCCACAAATCACCAAGGCAAAGCCCCAAACTCAACAATCAAGCTTAACTAAGCACCACACAAGCTTACTTGCTAACCTTTGGTCCCAACTCACCTTAAATCGGCTGGATCGAGCTCAAAATCGACCTCCCTTGCTTCCCACAAGCTCACGCCCAAAACCAAGACCAAACTCTTCCGATCTCTTCTTCAAGCTTCTCCCAAGCTCGAATCTCTCTCGATCTCGCAAGATCCAAGCTCCACCAAGCTTCCACCTCTCTCACGCTCTCCTTCTCTCTCTCTCTCTCTCTCTCGCGACCAAGACTTTTCTTTCCCAAAAGAATGGTTTCCACGCGCAAGAAGAGAAGAGGAAGAAGACTTATAAGGAGAAAACCCGACTGGTATCGATCGATACCCCTAGTATCGATCGATACTAGCCCGGAACTATTCCGAATTAATTATTTTTCCCCAATAATTAATTCCTCCGGAACGCGGGCGTTACAATTCTCCCCCACTAACTTAGATTCGTCCTCGAATCTTCGTTACCGTTATCTCCCATGAACCGTTCATCTCCAATGAACCTCAATCGTCGCAACGATTACACAATCCTTGGCCAACCCGGCCATCTCAATACTCACACGAGGTCCAATACCAACCTCCGAGGTTTCCCACTCAGTCCCTATGCTTATAACACCGCGGCATCATATGTACTTATTGCTCAAACACCAGCCAACCCCATTACTCAAGACACCGCAGCATCTCTGAGTTCCGAGCATCAGCCATATCCCGCAGGATATCCACCATACCACCTCACCCAAGACACCGCAGCATCTCCGAGTTCTAGGTATATGCCGTACCACTCCACTCAGTAATATAACCTACAAGAGTCTCAATACCCCATACCACTCAATTCTAGGCAATATATCCCACGTCTGGGACATACTCCTTACGAATCCACGGTATCACGTATCACTCTAGGCTATAAACCTCCCGAGTCTGGGTACATCGCCACTCACACTCCCAAGACACACAGTCCTGCGAGCTATCGGCACCAGAGGAACCAGTCCTCTCAACGAGCAATAAATCACATATCTCTAAGCATCTCGACTGAACTACCTCCTGTGATCCGTGTAAATCCTCGCAAGGCAACACTGGCATCACCCATATTCCATACCCGGAATATCTGCCGTGCATGACCAATAACCCGGCCATCGCACCTCCCTTGCGCACCTTCCAGTGTCAGCTTGCTTTAGAAGGACTTGTCAAGACAACTATGACTAGGCTACCTTTAACACCCAACAACTCTCTGCAGTAGGTCCTCAATACAAACGTAATAAAACAAACAAGTACCATACGCCTGCAATCCAACCCACCACATAGAACCGCTAAGTGAAATAACCCGGTCTCGTCACTCGACTCATTTTCCCGAACAAGCTTAACTAAAACACGCAATGCTCACAACAGCAATAAGAACATCTATCTTATTACTCTCTCGCATTAACGCTTCTTACCCCAAACGCAATGCGAAACCGTGACTCACAGTCACCAATAAGAAATACTCATCTTATTACGCATCATAATGTAACATCGTTCTACACAACGGCAATACAAAATGAAACACACATAGCACACAGCTACAACCGAAACTGGAACCTCTCGATGGAACTCAAGCCGCAGCTTGCTTCTGGAACCACTTCTGGAACCTCGCTTCCATCCTAGCCTCTGGCTCCCAAGTTTCCTCCTGCACCCCGTCACAGTCCCACAGAACTCGCATCATCGGAATCCTCTTCCGACGAAGCTCCTTGACCCTCCGCTCGAGACTCTCAAAGGTCTCGCCTCAACGGTCATATTAGGCTGGAGATCTGACGGAATCTCAGCCAATACCTCGTCACCCCTATGCAAACACTTCTTTAGCATCGACACATGGAAGACCTTATGAAATGCTTGCATAACCGCGGGTAACTCCAACCGATACGCTACCGGTCCAACACGCTCCACAATCCGGAACGGTCCCATATACCTCGGACTCAACTTAGTCGCAACAATGGACCTGTTCGGACCTCTCAGTAAAGCCATCTTGAGATACACACTATCTCCCACCTCAAACTCAAGCTCTTTCCGCCTCTGATCAGCATAACTCTTTTGCCGATCTTGGGCCTCTTTCATGTTCAGCTTCAAAACCCGGATCTTCTCCGTAGTTTCCTGAACAAAACTCGCACCCAAAGTGCTCCTCTCCCCCACTTGTGTCCAACACAACGGGGTACGACATGGCCTCCCATACAGAGCCTCATATGGAGCCATCCCAATACTCGCCTGGTAACTATTGTTATACGCAAACTCAACCAAGCTCAAGTGATCCACCCAATGACCACCCCAATCCAGCACGCACATCCTCAACAGATCCTCCAAGGTCTGGATGGTTCGCTCGGACTGCCCATCTGTCTGAGGATGATACGCCGTGCTCAAGTGCACCTTCGTGCCCATCTCCGCCTGAAACGCATTCCAGAACTCCGATGTGAACTTAGGATCCCGGTCCGAAACAATACTCACCGGTACTCCATACAGTCTCACAATCTCCTGCACGTACTTCCTAGCCAAAACTGCCGCCCCATCGGTCTTCTTAATGGCCAGAAAACGCGCACACTTGGTCAATCGATCGACGATGACCCAAACAGCATCCTTGGTCCGAGAAACTGGTAAACCCACCACGAAATCCATCGTGATCATATCCCACTTCCACTCTGGAATGGGTAAACTCCGCAACAAACCACTCGGGACCTGGTGCTCCGCCTTCACTAACTGGCACACGTTGCACGAAGCAACCCAGTTAGCCACATCCTTTTTCATCCCGACCCAATGATAATAGCGCTTAAGATCGCGGTACATCTTAGTCGCTCCGGGATGAATCGCAAACATACTCGAATGAGCCTCACTCAGGATCTCTCGCCGCAAATCCTCATCCAAAGGTACGCATACCCTCCCACTAACAAGGATAGTGCCGTTCGCAGATACCTGATACTCAGAACCCTCTGCTCTCGAAGCCTTAACCAAACCCTCATCTTTTCCCTGAGCCACCCGAACCCTGCTCAAAAGATCCGCCTGGTTAGCCGCCTCTAAGCCCAAAGGTTCCTGAGATACAACACATAAGCGCAATGTGCTAATCTCGCTCACCAAGGACTCTACCTCGAGCCCCCGAGCCAAAGCCACCCGCTTCCGACTCAACGCATCCGCAACCAGATTAGCCTTACCAGGATGGTAAGCTATCTCCAGATCATAATCGGCCACTAGCTCCATCCAGCGCCTCTGCCTCAAATTCAACTCAGGCTGAGTGAAAATGTACTTCAAGCTCTTATGATCTGTGAACACCTGCACCTTTCCGCCATAAAGATAAGATCTCCAAATCTTTAAAGCGAAAACTACTGCAGCCATCTCCAAGTCATGGGTAGGGTAGTTGCCCTCATGCTTCCGCAGCTGCCGCGAAGCATAGGCAATAACCTTCCCCCTCTGCATCAACACACAACCAAGACCCACTCCCGACGCATCGGTGTACACCACGTAAGGCTCACCCGACTCAGGTAACGCCAATACTGGAGTACTAGACAACATGGCCTTCAGTCCTGCGAAACTCTTCTCACACTCTGAGGACCACACGAAAGGAACATCCTTCCCCGTCAGCTTCGTCATAGACTTAGCCAAACTCGCGAAACCCTTGACGAACCGCCGATAATACCCTGCTAACCCAAGAAAACTCCGAATCTCAGTAGCATTCCTCGGCCTCGGCCAAGTACTAATGGCCTGGATCTTCTCCGGATCTACCGACACTCCCTCCGCAGAGACAATGTGACCCAGAAAACCGATCTCCCGCTGCCAGAAGCTACACTTGCTCAACTTAGCAAACAACTTCTGTT
This sequence comes from Eutrema japonicum, assembly GCA_030161315.1. Classification (NCBI taxonomy): domain Eukaryota; kingdom Viridiplantae; phylum Streptophyta; class Magnoliopsida; order Brassicales; family Brassicaceae; genus Eutrema; species Eutrema japonicum. Next base: position 27,898,558 of record BSQW01000001.1, read on the forward strand.
CCCGCAGCCTCGAAAGAACCACACGCAGATGCACCTCATGCTCCTCCCGGCTCCTCGAATACACCAAGATGTCATCGATAAAGATGATCACGAACTCATCTAGATACTCCTGGAAAACGCTGTTCATCAATCTCATAAATGCAGCCGGTGCATTCGTCAACCCAAATGGCATCACCACAAACTCGTAGTGGCCATAACGAGATCTGAAAGCCGTCTTCCGGATATCTACCTCATCGATGGGAATCTGATGATATCCCGACACCAAGTCAATCTTGGAGAACCAAGTAGCCCCTCTCAACTGATCCAACAACTCATCAATCCGAGGAAGAGGATACCTGTTCTTCACTGTGACTCGGTTAAGTCCCCGATAATCAATACACAACCGAAAACTCCCGTCCTTCTTCTTCACGAACAACACTGGCGCTCCCCACGGTGAAGAACTCGGACGAATAAATCCCTTACCCAACAACTCCTCCAGCTGCTTCTTCAGCTCTGCCATCTCTGCAGGAGCCATCCTATAAGGAGCCCTGGATATCGGTGCCGTCCCCGGTTCCAACTCGATCGTGAAAGGATCCGACCTAGATGGTGGCAACCCCTGCAACGACTGGAACACATCCTGGAACTCACGAACCACCCGAATATCCTGAACCCTAGCCTTTCCGACAGCCTCCGGCAAAGAAATAGTAGCCAAATACGCCTCGCAACCCCTCTCGATTAGACGCTCCGCGTGCACAACCGAGATTACGAGACTCCCGGAAGTCGGTCTCACACCCTGATACACCAACTTCCCTTTCCCCTGGTCGAACTCGACTCGCCCTCGGTGACAGTCTAGATGCGCCCTGAACTTCCCGAGCCAATCCATGCCCAAGATGACATCGTACAGCTCCACTGAGCAGATAATCAGATCGGCAGCCATGGACTCTCCTGCTACCTGAACATCCACGTCCCGCACACGACCGTGAATCCTCAGGAGCTTCCCTCCGGCAACCTCCACGAAACCCAAACTCACACCGGGCTCGCTCCGTAAATTAGCCTTCTCGGCCAACTCCGGGGAAACGAAGCAATGCGATGCTCCCGTGTCAAACAACACATGACACTCTACACCTCCAACACACAAGGTCCCTGCACATATACATGTGCCGCGAACCTTAACACCCCGACAAGCCCGACATTCCCCAACACAGAATTAAACTTAGAGGAGTCTAAGAAAATACCTGTGATCGGCCTGGAACTCGGCTCGCCAGTCTCGGTGATGGAGTACACTCGAGGCGCTGATGCCACCTGCCTGAGAGGCTGCACTACCGCGGACTCACTCTGCCGCAACTGGGGACACTGAGGCCTGATGTGCCCCGCCTCCTTGCAGTGATAGCACACTCGAGAATCCACTCGCGCTCCGCCCTTCTGAGGACAGCTCGCCACTCGGTGATCCATGCTCCCACAACCAAAGCAACCCGGACCACCCCGACTACCACTCGAAGTGCTCTCCCGCTTCCGTTTCTGTCCTTGCATCGGCTTACTACTGCCTCTGCTCGGACCGGACTGCTGCTGCACATATCTCGCCTGAAAACGCGGTGTAGCCACTACCACCTCGTCCTTCAGACCCTCCTCAAGCAAAGCCGCAGTCTCAACCAACTCATCAACCGTGCAAAAAGGCCTCACCATGCAACGGTTCCTCAAGTCAACCCGAAGACCCATCAAGAATCTCTGCACACGGGCCGACTCACTCTCACCCGCTCGTCTAACATAAGACCCGAGCCGGATGAACTCCACCTCATACTCGCGTACCGACCGATCCCCCTGAGTCAAACTCGCAAGCCTTGACCCTAACCGGTTGAACGCCTCCTGAGGAAAGTACTTGGAGTTAAACTCCTCCACAAAATCCGCCCAAGCCATCGCGGCCTGAACTCTCCGTGCTGCCACACCCCTCCACCAGAGATGTGCATCACCCTCCAGATAATGGACCGCAATGTCCACCTGGTATCCCGCGGGACACCTACTCGAGAGGAAATTCCTCTCTAACCTCCTCAACCACGCATCCGCGTCCTCAGGATTAGCACCTCCAGAAAAGAACCCCGTGCCAATCTTCAGCATCTGCTCCATCATCCTAAGGTAGGATGGGAGCTCCTCAGCAACCGCAGCTGCCACCTGAGGCTGAGCCTCCACAACTACCGGATCCACAGGAGCCTGAGCCGGTACCCTCTCTGGTAACCGCTCCAACAACCTCGTCAACAGATCCGCTATGCGATCATCTCGGGCCCGAGCATCACCCGCTGCTACACCCGCAGCACCTGCTGGAACACCAGCCACACTGGCGCTCACGCCAGCCCCAACGGCACTCACTCCGGCCGCACCCTCAGACCCAACCTGACTCGCACGCGAATCCTCGACCTGCTCCGCCGGCACACGGCCACGACCCCTACCACGGCCATGACCTCTACCACGCCCTCTAGCCATCTGCACACGTGCAGAAGCACAAACTAAGAAAACAAACAACAATCCTCACAATAAAGATACTCACCGTGGAATCTCAAAAGGCTCGAAGAGGATGATTCTAAGACCCCACACAACACCCAATCTATTCTAGAACCACCTAGGCTCCTAGAACCGTATGGGCTCTGATACCAAATTGAAACGACCGCACTTTTTTTTTTTTTTTCTTTTTTGCAGAAATAATTAAACATTACAAATACAAGAACAATCCAAGTTCTACAGCTTACACAAGCCAACAGTTCTAAAACAGCAAAAGCAAACAACACCAACAATAAAAACCCCGGGTCCTAACCATCCCCTCTTCACTGCCTCGATTCCACGATCACACCTTATCTTTACCTGCATCGACAAAAGTGATGCATCAACATTTGGCTAACCAAACGCTGAGTGAGAGATCATCCCAACAACAGGCTAAACAATAAGCACAATCAACAACAATTATCAATACGAAGAATTAATTAACACCAATTAAAACTTCCAACACAAATAGCAATTCATCACTATGAAAAACTATACCAACGCCTAGCAATTCCATCCCAAGGAAAGCTAGACACACAGCCTGAAAGGCAACACACAACACGCCTTCAAAGCACAAACCACAACCAGTATCGATCGATACCCCCTTGGTATCGATCGATACCCCAACCACATGCCCTCAGGCAAACAACCGGTATCGATCGATACACCCCTGGTATCGATCGATGCCAAGCAACACATGCCCACAGGCAACAACTGGTATCGATCGATACACACCTGGTATCGATCGATGCCTACACGACTCGAGTCCACCGACAAGAGTCTAGTATCGATCGACACACACATGGTATCGATCGATACCCACCTGCAAATCACAACCTTCCGCGAGATCTAAACCCAGAAATCGCCACAAATCACCAAGGCAAAGCCCCAAACTCAACAATCAAGCTTAACTAAGCACCACACAAGCTTACTTGCTAACCTTTGGTCCCAACTCACCTTAAATCGGCTGGATCGAGCTCAAAATCGACCTCCCTTGCTTCCCACAAGCTCACGCCCAAAACCAAGACCAAACTCTTCCGATCTCTTCTTCAAGCTTCTCCCAAGCTCGAATCTCTCTCGATCTCGCAAGATCCAAGCTCCACCAAGCTTCCACCTCTCTCACGCTCTCCTTCTCTCTCTCTCTCTCTCTCTCTCGCGACCAAGACTTTTCTTTCCCAAAAGAATGGTTTCCACGCGCAAGAAGAGAAGAGGAAGAAGACTTATAAGGAGAAAACCCGACTGGTATCGATCGATACCCCTAGTATCGATCGATACTAGCCCGGAACAATTCCGAATTAATTATTTTTCCCCAATAATTAATTCCTCCGGAACGCGGGCGTTACAAAAGTGGTGGAAAACAACAACTTGGTATCTAATCTTTTCCATAAAGTCCTCCAGAAATGGTTGAGAAACTTAGTGTTTCGATCCGAGATTATTGTTTGAGGCAATCCATGCAAGACAACCACGTCTTTGAAGAACAAGTTAACGGTTTGGGTAGCATCATTCATCTTGGCACACAGTATCACTACAAGAAAAGTTGTTTATTGCCAGAATTTTGCCATAATCTTTTCATGGTAATTATTTTTTTTACCACAAACTTATAACAAATTTGCCACGAAGAACGATTTTTAAAATTTTGTTGCATTTTGTTTCAAATTCGTGTCAAATTTGCCACGTTGACAAACATTGTGGCAAATTGTGCCACAAATTGCCACAAATTATTAGAATTTTTTCTTGTCAAATTTGCAAGGACATAATAACCGTGGGAATTTATGGTAAATTTTCCATAAATTTACTAAGATAACCACAAATTTTTCCGTGGCTATACAAAAATATAAACCCGAAACTCTAAACCCCAAACACAAACCCTAACCCTTAATCATAAACTCTAAATCTTAAATTGTAAACTATATATTACATACAAACATCAAATAATATACCAAAAATCTAACAATTACAAAAATTTCCTAAACCCTTATAAACCTCTAACCCCCAACCCTTATAAACCTTTAACCCTTAATCATAAACTCTAAATCTTAAATTGTAAACTAGATTTTACACATAAATATCAAATAATATACAAAAAAATTCAACACTTACAATTTTTTAAATATTATCATTTTATAGATCCTAAATTCTAAACCCCAAAACAAACCTTTAACCCTAAACTTTAACCCTTAATCATAAACTCTAAATATTAAATTGTAAACTCTTACACATAAACATCAAATAATATACAAAAAATTCAACACTTACAAATAATATATACATAACATTTTATCTGAAAATTGATAGATTTAACTGATACATATTAAAATTTACAGATTGATTTTCTTTGGTTCTAACGGTTACAAAGAACAAAAAATTCAATTTTTTTCAAAAAATTCAATTTTTTTCAAAAAATCCAACGGCTATAAACAGTATTAGAAATCTATAAATACACTTATTTTCACTCATTCATTCATCTCAAACATTTCATACTCTCTAAAATATTTCTCAAAGAATTATTTTTCTTAGATTTCTTTTGTAAGAAAAATGTTTCAAAAAATATTTAGTTTGTTATTGCTTTTAAGTTTAATTGTATTTTTTTCTATTTATGGCATTTACGTTGGAGAATTTACTCCAAAAGAACTTGCCATAAATATTATTATGATCCTTTATGCGCTATTTTTTGTAATTGCTTTAAATATTAATGTAAACGGTTTATAAAAAATTAATAAAATTATGTTTCTAATAATATTACTTTTATAACAAGTTATAATATTACTAATCGATATCAAAATACAAAAAAAAGACTGACTTCTCATTGGTTACTCAATAAATATAAGGATTGATCAAGTATTGTCGATGTTTGCCCACGTAGTCAATATGAGAAGTACAATATTTTCATATTACCGGAGCAATGTGATCAAGTTTGTTTCATTCCTTATCCTCGTTTGCGTTCTAAAGCAAGAGACGATTGGTGGACATCTACAAAGGTTGTTCTGAGAGGTTTTCGAGAAACTTTAGAAATTGTTACAAGACGATAATTATAATCATATTGAGGCAACTAGTGGTATTATGCGAGTTGACACACTTGTAGTCGAGAACAAAGAGGATTACGAGTCTTTATTAGTTGATGTTGTTGGTGACAAATATAATTCTGACGACGATTTAGATGACACAGATTCAGATTTTGGTTCTGATGATGATGATTAATAAATAATGATATATTTTGTAATATATATGATTTCTTAAGTATTATATATGCTTTTTAATATATATTTTAAACACTTAATTCAAAATATAACATACAATTAAAATCGAAGAATTATATAAACCCAAACCCCTAAAACCTAATAACATATATTCCACACCCGTAAATCCTAATAACTTGTATTCCCAAACCTATATTCCACATATATGCTATTATGTGTTCGTGAAACTTAAACAATTTATTTTAATTTTAAGACATTTGAATTCACTTCCCGGGTTAGTTTCGCGCAATTTCAATGGAAATGAAAAAAATTACCTCCTAAAGCTTTACATCTTTCAGTTTCTTAAACTTTTCATTTATTTCTCTCTTCTTTTCCAACGAGACTTTGAGAAAACCCTTGTCGCAGCCGTATTCACCACCACCGGCGTCTCTGTCTCTCCCCTTCACTGGAGTCTATGTCTCTCCTCTTCACCGCCGTCTATGTGTCTCCTCTCCACCGCCGGCTCTATATATCCTCTCCACCGCCGTATTTGTCTCTCCTCTCCACCGCCGTCTCTTTCTGTCCGTTGTTGTCTCCATATCTGTCTCTTCGCCGCTGTCTCCGTCTCTCCACCGTCGTTTCTGTTTCTCGGCCGTTGTCTTCCCTCCGGTTACTAGATCTCTCTGTGTAAACGCTCTTTCTCTCTCTCTCAATTGTTGTTTGTTGTTGATTCTTAGCCATTGCATGTTCATGGGTTTCGTGGATTTCAATTGATTTCAAATTACATCTATTGAATTCTCAATTTCTTTCTAAACCTTTACAAACTTTGCATTCGATGTGCCGTATTTGCATTCTAATCAAAATTAGCTCTATTGTTTGGTGTGTTGTGGTTCAATAGCTATGTTTCTTGGTGATTTATAAAGATTTTTCTTGTGTTTTCGTTCAAGTTTGATTAATCACGTCCAATTTGGTTTAAAAAAATTTCAGATATAAACGTGTGGAGTCATTCATCAAAGAGGCCGAGTCTTTGGCTACGCAGCGGTCTGCTGCTGATTCTGATGTTAGCCAGACAGGATCAACCGTCGTTGCACCATCCTCGGAACTGCTCAAAGCTCCATTCTTGGTTGCTCAAGTTTCTTCCATGGCTTTCATCTTCCGTTACTTGTCTCCTCCTCTTTGCATTCAAAAACACAGTCTTGTTATTGTTTTTTTTGTCTCCTAAGTAGTCGTGCTTGCTTGCTTTCAAAGATACAATCTTGTTATAGTCATGAAAACTTCAGGGGTTTATTAAATTTTCTGTTCAAATTACAGGAAGCTAGAAAAAAACAATAAAAAAAGAAGTGAATACGTTTTAGAGTATAAGGAATAATGTAAACCTGAAGCTTCTTTTACTTATTGATGTATTAATCGATGATGTTCTTACTCTTTGGAAAACTTTGTTTACATGATGGTTTTTGTTCTAAGTCAAAACTTTCAATTTTTCATTTCAGACAACTACCACTAAAAATGGCCGTATCTATGGTCTTGGATCGTCGTAATACATCAACGCTGATCTGAAGGTGTCTCCCACCACTGCTTTTGCGCGCAACGTAGCCTTAGATGAGGGGGTTACTAGTATCGAAACTTGTTTCAAGGAGAACATCATCGATATGAAAAAATCTCTAGAGGACAGAAATGAGGCCTCAAGGCGAGCCATAAACGTGCTATGACGAATTAATGGTATAGATCATGTTACATTAATGCCAATAAATATACCACCTCCTACTGCACGTTCAGATGGATCTTCATCCACCGCAGCTTAGCACAGCTCACACAGTCCGTTCAACCTCGGAGATCTACCGAACCATAATCTCCTAGGCATATTTGAGGATAACTAATGAAGATTTATATGCTTTAATTCAGTCTTTTGGAATATTATTAATATCTATAACAACTTTTGTCAAATGTAAGATATAATATTTTCAGATTATTAGTACTTTTAATGACTTTTGTTATAATATAAATCATGTTTTTTTTATTATATCAGTGTTTTATAATTAGTGATTATTAAAACTAATAATGTTTTTTTGCAAGATTTACATTTATTGCTGTAATGAATCAATGACAATTTGTGGCAAATTGCCACTAATGTGTTATGAAAAATTGTAGCAACTTGTAACGAAATGTTCTTGTAATTCGTGGTAAATTGGCCACACATTATAGTGTGGTAATCTTTGGTAATTTTGCAACATACTATATTGTGATAATTTGTCATAATTTGTGACAAACGTTTTTCTGGCGATTCGTGTCAAATTTGCCAGAAACGATGTTGTGATAATTAGTTACAATTTAGCATAATTATTTTGTCTCAATTTGTGGCAAACTTTCCAGAATTATTTTCTGGATAACTCGTGGCTAATTTACCAGAGAATATCGTCATGGCATTCCGTGGAAAAAATACCAGAAATTGCCACAAAATTCTGTTTGTAACGACCCTATAGCCACAAATGAATTTCGTGGCGAATGCTTATATTGCCACAGATTTTAGGTGTTTGCCATAAAAATATATGTGGCAATAGACAATTATTCTTGTAGTGTGTAAAGTTAATCATCTTGGAAAACCTGTTGACCACTACGAAGATGGAGTTCTTGTGTTGGATCAGAGGCAACCCCAACACGAATTCCATCGAGATATCCACCCATGGTACAGTGGGAATCGGTAGTGGCATGTAGAGACCATGCAGATGCATCTTGGATTTGGCTTGTTTGCAAGTCATGCATCTAGCAAAAAATTGTTCCGCCATCCTTTTAAGGTGCACCCAGTAGAAATGCTCCACCAGAACGATTAAAGTCTTCTCTCCCAAAATGCCCTGGAAAACACATGAACACTAGAGGCATTTGGGAATTTACCTTAATATATCAAGTTTTGAATGCTATGGGAAAGTTACATGTTGGAGCCGATTAGAATAAAAGAAAACAAGGAACATTAGTATAAAGATTTCTATAACAAAGGTGTGCATCAATCAGCCCTACAAGTAACACAGAGATAGTAGAAGATAATAATGTAGGAGCTGAAAGGTCACACAAACTCCCTTCATCGTCAAGAGAGTTTTATGATGATTGTGACAATACTTTTCTAAATATTTTCTTCTTACAGTGTGCTTATATACACAATTTGATTTCCATATTTTTTAAAAATGCATAATTCATTGGTGTACGTATAAAAGAAATATCGATTTAAAATAATTGGTAAAATATCATCTCTTCCAAAAACGTTGAGGACTAGTTTGGAATTCGGTATGATATCATTTGTAACAATTTTTCTAATTTTATAATGATGAATATCTTAAAGGAAAAAAAAATCATTTAACATCTTTTACTATTATATGACATAAGATGTAAAATAGTTAATATTGAATCAAATAGATATCTACCCATATTAAAACATAGTAAAAAAAATATGCATAAAAAGTGAAAACAGTAAAAGAAAACATAAACATTCTAAGTAAAAAAAAAATATGTACGTAAAAAAAATGGTATGTGTGTTTGCGCGGACATTCACCTAAACGAAATAGCGTATAATAAAAGTAATTTCAAAACAATAGTGGAGAAAAAACAAGACACCCGTCTCATAGTGGTACAAAGTTATTGTGAATATTTTAAAGAAAATAAATCATTTAATATTTTTTACTATTATATGCCATCAAAGGTACAATAATTAATACTGAATTAAATATAAATCTATACATATTAAAAACATAAGCATATTAAGAAAAAATTGAAAACAGAAAAAAAAAACATAAGCATACTAAGTAAAAAACAATTACGTAAGAAAAATGATATGTGTGTTTGTGCGGGTGATCACATAATGAAATAGTGTAAAATAAAAAATAATTTCAAAAAAAAAGAATGGAGAGAAAATAAAAAAAAACCTTCTCATAGTGGTAAGATGTTATTGTAAATTAATTTAACATCTTTTTCTAGTATAAGACATATGAAAATAAAATAGTTAATATTGAATCAAATATAAATCTACACATATTAAAACATAGTAAAAAATCTATATGTATATTAACACATAGAAAAATTTGAAAAGAGTAAAAAAACATAAACATACTAAGTAAAACAAATATTTACGTAAAAAATGATGTGCGTGTTTGTGCGGGTATTCACCTAAATGAAACATCATCAAATAAAAGTAATTTTCTTATAAAGTAGAGATAAAAACAAGAAAGCCTTCTAGGGTTGATGTGATGATTTTTCGCTCAAGAATCTCCTCCTCGCCCAGAGGCTTTGGAGTTACTCTCAGAAAGAAAACTCTCATTGTCGCACTACAAGAAAACTGCCCTTTTCAACTAACGTAATCGTCGTAAATTGGTCGTAAAACATGGGTTAAGATGGATTAGCGACGATTAACAATTCGTCGTAATATGATCGTCGTTAATCGGAAATCGTCGTAAATTGGTCGTAATATTAAGGAGCACTAAAAATCGTCGTATATTATTCGTCGTAAAATCGACGTAAATATACATCGATTTTACGACGAATACATTACATCGATTTTACATCGATATCACGATGAAATATTACATCGATTTTACATCGTATTATACAAATTGTTTTTCGAAAATCCGTCGTAAATTCGTCGTAATAGGATGAAACATTACATCTAATTTACATCGAATTATACAATTTCTGTTTTGACAATACGTCGTAAATTCGTCGTAATAGGTATCTGTAAATGCGTTGGTAAATCGATGTAAAATATTCGATGTAAATTCGTCGTAAATTATTGAACGATGTAAAAGCGATGTAAAATTATTGATGTAAAATCGATGTAAATTATTAATTCGATGTAAAATCGATGTAAAATTTTTGATGTAAAGTCGTCGCAAATTAAATATAATTTTATATAAATTAAATAAATTAAATTAAATTAAAAAAAAAATATTTATAAAATTATATTTATAAATTAAAATTTTATAAATAAATTCAAAATATAAAATAAATTTTAAAATACAAAATAAAATTCTTAATACAAACTATTGTCCAGCTGAAAAACGTAAATTATCAAAAAGCTCGTCGTCCGATCCATTCTGCTCCATATTCGCTCGTTCTTGCGCGAGCGGATCAGTCGGCTGGCCCGATGTCGATCCTTCTTGCTGCCTCAGTGCAGCCGCCAAAGTCGGGTTATTCAGGGCAATAATATCTAAAAGAGTGTTGTATCCTTGGATTGTTTTATCGTATCCTTGGATCTTCTCATCGTATACCACCTGCTTCGCCCGCAAAATGATCGATCCCATCCCTAAAACTCTGCCAATTTTCTTCGGGGCAACCTTTAAAACAGAAACGTAAAATTTAATAAATTGTATAAAGAAACGTTAACTTTTGTAAAAAAAAAACGTTAAATTACCTCTGCGTATATCTCGTCCATCTGGGCAACCGTCAAAGTCGCAGTGGATTGGACCGAACTACTGCCGGGTGATAACTGCATAGAAAGCTGAGTTTGACGCTCGTCGATCCTTGCATGCGCGTCATTGTAGATCGCCTCTGCTCGAGGATCTACAAAAGATCCGTCTTTCTTCTTGTGAGTTTCTGCAAAAACTCGGGTCATTGGAGGAAGTTCGCCTCCATTTGCCTAACAAAAAAGACATTCAAAAAGAAATCAAACGGTTGATGGATAATATAAATTAATAACAAATTAAAATTACATAAATAAAATTATAACCGAAAAAATTATTACCATTTGAAGGCGTCTTCCCGCAAAAGACGTTTGACCCGACGTATGAGGCATAAGCGCTGGAAGACCGTCTAGACCCATAGTGTTTCGAGAAGCTGAACACTTAGCGGCCACTTGCTGCGCATGCGGATCTCTCCAGTATGCCGTCAAGCCGTTCCAAACATCGAAAGACATGTATGGCGGCTTCCCATGATCGCCTTTAACCTCCCACTTCCTCTTCCAATCGGAGACGGCATTGTTGAGCCGCAATTTTCCCTTCTTTTTGAATTCCGTCTTCACCGTCTCGCTGATCGCAACGTCCCAATGCCATTTTGCTATAAAAAAAATTAGAAATGATATATTAAAGATAAAGAATTGACCAAAATAATAATGAATATAAAAAATAAAAAAATTACCGCAAAACATTTAAACCATGTCTCGACAACGTCTTCCGGAACCGAAGACCAATTGCGGTGAGGCTCCATGAAATAGGCTTTAATGGTGTCAGCCACACTCCGTCCAACTTTGTTATCTTCCTTAAACCTGAGAAATAAAACAAAAATTATTAGTAAAAAAAAACAAATTCATAATGTTATTAAAAAAAAAAAATTGTAGTTACGTACCAAAAAGTATTCGGGAGCCGTCGCGGATCTAACCGGTCTAAAGAATCATGCCCCGGCGACTGCAAAATATCTTCGACCGTCAATCCCGCATACAACAACGGCGGTCGAGCATCTGCTTCCGGAGGCGGCGCTGGTCCGGGAAAAGAAGCCGGAACAGCGGACTGTGTCGCAGAAGATGACGGGAGTTGCGAATTAGCACTCGGTCCCGTCTCGAGAAACTGCCGATAGTGTGATTTACGTGGCTCCATATCTAAAAAATATTTAAAAATAACTCAATTCTAGTATAATATAATTCCATTCCTAACTAATAATTCCAATCCTAACTAATAAATATTACAATCCTAACTAACAATTCAAAATCCTTACAACGATACTATAATTTAAAAATACAAAAAAAAATGTTACCTTTTTAAGAGAGAGGGTAGAGATTTTTAGAGAGAGAGAGAGTGATATGTTAGAGAGAGAGAGTGATTTGAGATTGTGAGGAGGAAAAATCTGGTTACGTATATATAGATTTTGTTGCCGTCGTAAAATCGTTGGGAATTTACGATGATTTTACGACGGATTAGTCGTAAAATCGTCGTAATACTGAACCAAAAATTCAACGTATCGAAATTTTCCCCCACGCGGTAAATTAAATATTTTGGGTATTACAACGAAATTACGATGGATTCGTCGTAATTTCGTTGTAATAAAATAAACTATACCCTAAACCCTAAATCACAATACACATATCCTGGACGTAAGAACGAAGTATATTTGTGCATCTAATACTTCTAATATTTTACAATAGATTCAATAACGACGATTGAATATATATCGTCGTCGATTTCCATATCTTACATAATAATGTATAGCATTCTTTCTTATATATAAGTATATTCGTAACATGCATGACTTAAATAATGTAAATGATTTTTTAAAAACATAAACTTGTTTATACTATGATTAGAACTTACGTATAACAAGATCTAAGATACAAAAAACCAAACATGTAAATCAAACCCTAAACCCTATATTTTAGGGTTTACAACGATGTTACGACGAATGCGTCGTAAAATCGTTGTAAACTTACAACGCTTTTACGACGAATCCGTCGTAAATACGTTGTAAAATTACAACGAATTTATGACGAATCCGTCGTAATTTCGTTGTAATACCTAAAATCTATACCCTAAACCCTAAATCACAATACACATATCCTGGACGTAAGAACGAAGTATATTTGTGCATCTAATATTTCTAATATTTAACAATAGATTCAATAACGACGATTGAATCTATATCGTCGTCGATTTTCATATCTTACATAATAATGTATATCATTCGTTCTTATATATAAGTATATTCATAACATGCATGATTTAAATAATGTAAATGATTTTGTAAAAACATAAACTTGTTTATACTATGATTAGAACTTACGTATAACAAGATCTAAGATAAAAAAACCAAACATGTAAATCAAACCCTAAACCCTATATTTTAGGGTTTACAACGATTTTACGACGAATGTGTCGTAAAATCGTTGTAAACTTACAACGCTGTTACGACGAATCCGTCGTAATTTCGTTGTAATACCTAAAATCTATACCTTAAACCCTAAATCACAATACACATATCCTGGACGTAAGAACGAAGTATATTTGTGCATCTAATACTTCTAATATTTAACAATAGATTCAATAACGACGATTGAATCTATATCGTCGTCGATTTCCATATCTTACATAATAATGTATAGCATTCGTTCTTATATATAAGTATATTCGTAACATGCATGACTTAAATAATGTAAATGATTTTGTAAAAACATAAACTTGTTTATACTATGATTAGAACTTACGTAAAACAAGATCTAAGATAAAAAAACCAAACATGTAAATCAAACCCTAAACCCTATATTTTAAGTATTACAACGAAATTACGACGGACTCGTCGTAAAATCGTTGTAAACTTACAACGAGTTTACAATGATTTTACGACGTATCTATCGTAATGTAAATTAAACATAAATCGTCGTAAACGCGTCGTAAAATAACGATGATAGTACGACGAAATGAGTGACATCGGTATCACGACGATTTCACGTCGACTCTGAGAGTTTGGTAAAACACGGTTTTTTATAGGTCACCTAATTATTTACATCGCATTTTGTCGACGTAATTTCGTCGCATATTCGATGTAAAATCGTTGTAATGCTATTCGATGTAAAATCGTTGTAAACTTACCCCAAATTTTTAGAACTTACGACGAAATTACGACGAACTCGTCGTAAATTCGTTGTAAAATTACAACGAGTTTACGACGAATCTATCGTAATGTAAATTAAACCTAAATCGTCGTACACGCGTCGTAAAATAACGACGATTTTACGACGAAATGAGAGTTTGGTAAAACACGGTTTTTATACGTCACCTAATTATTTAAATCGCATTTGTCGACGTAATTTCGTCGTATATTCGATGTAAAATCGTTGTAATGCTATTCGATGTAAAACCGTTGTAAATTTTCGTTGCAAATCCGTTGGTAATTTCTAAAACATTTCTATAAATACCTTCCACACCTTCAATGCTAACTCAAAAAAAAACACATTAAATATATATATACCCACTTTTCCTTGAGTTTTTACGCTGATCATTGTGTTCCCACTTCTTGATGATCTGGCCAACAAATAATCCTGTAGGATCTTGTTTTCAAGTAAAGATAGTCTTCAACTACCATAGGTGAATGATTCATAGAATTGGACATCTATGTAAATCCTTCGTAATATAAGGATGTCCAATTCTATGTATCTTTCACTTATGGTTGTTGGTTTTTATGAATCTAGAAAACTCGACCCCCATTATTCTTTATTGGCCAGATCATCAGAAGTGGGAATACAACGTCACGTTCTGCTCCTAAATCCAAGATCACATTACGACGATATTACGACGAATGTGGTCCTAGGCGTCATAATTTCGTCGTAAACTCATCGTTAAGTACCATCAGATTTACATTAAATAACTGTATATTTAGGGTTTATCATTATGTAATAAAGTTAATTTAACCCTAATCTACGTGTTTCATTCACAAAAACTGTTAATTCATCAATGTTTCGTCGATTTTTTATTAGTTTAATATATAATTTTACAACCGAAAATTACATATATATATATAAGCTTTCAATCAGAATCATCATCTTCGTTGGGCTCATCATATTGATTGGGTTCATCATCTTCAGGTCCATCATCATCGTCAGTTTCTTCAAACTCGTCGGAATCGCCTTCTTCTTCTGTGTCGTCAGGTAGATATTCAAGTTGCATGTTTCGTGGATCAATTAAAAGAACGTTCTCCGTAATCTCTGGTTCTGTAATATCAAGGCAAGAATCTTGTTGCATTGGAAGATCATCAACACCAACAATTTTACCCCTTGGAGCTATTTTAATAACCGATAACCATGAGATCCCAGATGTTCGAACTCGCGGATATGGAACGAACGTTACTTGTTCTGTTTGTGATGCTAGGATGAATGGCTCAAACTTGTTGTAACGTCGTTGTTTGTTGACGTCAACCACACCAAATTTGTTAATTCGCACCCCTCGACCGACTGTTGGATCGAACCAATCACATTTGAAGAGAACGCATTTCAACCTAACCAGTCCGGGGTACTCCACTTCAATTATTTCCTGCAAAACCCCATAAAAATCTATTTCACCCCTAACACATACTCCGTAGTTGGTAGTTGCCCGACGAACGCCATACTTGTACGTATGAAACACATAACCACGGGTAAAATACATGGGTGCGGTCGTTATCTTCCCGATGGGGCCTAGGAGTAACTCATGAAACCAAAATGGATATGCGGGATCGCCATGATCAACCTATGATAAGTGTAAAAGTTAGATTGAAAGCCGATATAATTAAATGAAATATTTATAACTATATTAACTTATTTGCATCTTCAACCACTCAACAAAGTGACGATCTTTACGGTCGTTTATTTCATCATCTGAAACCCCTTCAATGCATTCTCGTACCTGGGTAACAAATAAGCTGCAAAATACATATATAGACATAAAAATTAACACATTTAATTATAATTATATTAATTAATTATTAATGACTGATTAATTAAATAGTTTTGTTATTACCTTTCGTAAGGACTCACTTCATCACAGTTTAGGAGGATGTACGTATGTGCGCTGTGCCTGTCATGCTCGTTATCCCACCAAACTTCCTTCAATTTTCCACTAAGACGACCAATTGGTGAGAATATATCTGGGACACCCTCTACTGCATAAATTCGTCCCACACCGCCATCATCGTATCGTCGGGGAGCCCGTTTGCGTGTGCGGACTTTTGGAGCGAAATAATATGAAGTGAAGTGTGAAGTTTCTTCTGTCAAACTTCCCGCAACAATTGATCCTTCAACCCTTGCTAGATTTTTTTACCTTTCCCTTTAAATGTTTCATGAAGCGCTCAAATGGGTACATCCACGTAAACTGAACAGGGCCTCCTAGTTCTGCTTCGTGGGGGAGATGAATGGGAAGATGTTCCATAACATCAAAAAACGCAGGGGGAAATATCTTCTCCAAATTGCACAACAAGATTGGAATATTAGCAGCCAGTTATGCAATTACATCTTCTGACAACGTCCGTGTACTAAGATCCCGGAAAAACGCTTCGATGCCTGCAAAGACAAAATTATATACATTGTAACATATATATATATAATTAATCTCAATAATTTTATATGTGATGAAGTATCTTACCTCCAATTGCTTCATGAACATTTTCTGGAAGGAGTTCGGCAAATGCGAAAGGAAGTAAACGTTGCATAAACACGTGGCAGTCATGACTCTTCATCCCTGAAAATTTTTCTCCTTTCTCAACAGATTTAGCAAGATTGGATACATACCCATCAGGAAACTTCACGTCATATGAAACCCAATTGAACAACGATGCCTTTTGTTCTGCACCCAACCGAAATATAGGAATTGGTGATTTTCCATTGCTCATTATATGCAACTCATTTCTGTTGCAAATATCTGGCAAGTCCAACCTTGACTTTCCGCTGTCTTTGGTTCTTCCTTTCACGTTTAACACTGTATGCATGATGTTATCAAAAAAGTTTTTCTCAATGTGCATGACATCAAGATTGTGTCTCAGTAGATGATTTTTCCAGTACGGAAGATCCCAAAAAATGTTTTTCTTGTGCCAATTGTGATTAACCCCGTATCCATCAGGCATATTAGCTGGAGTGTGCCAATTTCCCCCACGATTCACAGTTTCTAGTCCCCCAAAATGATCTATTTGCGCTTCTAGGTCTTCCCCAGATAGATACACTGGTGGGGGGACACGCACAATTTTGTTCTTCCTAAACAACCGCCTGTTTCTCCTATATGGATGATTTATTGGTAAAAACCGGCGGTGACAATCAAACCAGCATGTTTTTCGACCATGTTTTAGTTGAAACGCATCTGTCCGATCGAGGCAATAAGGACAAGATAACCTCCCATGCGTCGTCCAACCTGATAGCATTCCGTATGCAGGGAAGTCGCTTATTGTCCACATAAGCACCGCACACATCGTAAAAAAAATTTTCCTCGAACAATCATATGTCCGCACTCCTGTATACCACAACTGTTTCAACTCATGAATGAGAGGCTGCAAAAACACATCAAGGGACCGCTTTGGATGATTGGGACCAGGGACTAAAATATTCAGGAAAAGAAATTCCCTTTGCATGCACATATCTGGGGGAAGGTTATAAGGAGTTACGATAACTGGCCACAAAGAATATTGCCTACCAGACATACCGAATGGACTAAATCCATCAGTGCAAAGACCAAGATACACATTTCGCTTAGAGTTAGCAAAATCAGGGTGTACCGTGTTAAAGTGTTTCCAAGCTTTTGCATCTGACGGGTGAGTCACTTCTCCTTCTCTGTGTGAATGTTCTGCATGCCACCTCATCGATGCAGCTGTCCTTTCAGATTGATACAATCGTTTCAACCAATCATTTATAGGAAGATACCACATCCGTTGGTATGGTATCTTAGTACACCCAGTTGTTTGGGGCCTAAATCTCGGTTTTTGGCAAAATCGACATTCCTGCAACTTATCATCATCTTTCCAAAAAAGCATACAATTGTCAACACATACATCTATCATCTTAGAAGGCAACCCAAGACTAAACACCAACTTCTGTATCTCATAGTATGTTTCGGCAGCCAAATTATCCTCTGGCAAATACTCTTTAATAAGACAAGCCCAATCATCCATGCAAACCTCAGCTAAGTTATGATCAGTTTTAATTGTCATCATCCTAGCAGCTAACGACAATTTAGACTGACCTTCTCTACATCCATCGTAGAGTGGCTGGTTTGCAGCGTCTAGCATATCATAAAATCGCTTCGCATCTACGTCTGGTTCCTCAACAGTACTATTATCAGCATTTGTTTCATGAAATGCATCATTAACCATGGCATGCATCCTATCATGATCTGCACCCTGATCAAATTGATGTTGACCATGATCATAACTACCTTGATAATTTGATTCTACTTGACCTTGATAATTACTACTACTATCCGTTGCTTGAGTTCTTTCAAAACCCTCTCCATGTTGATACCAAACATAATATTGCGGCATAAATCCTCTATTTAGTAAATGCTTCCACACCGTCTCAATAAACATATATCTCGTATTCTTGCATTTACGACAAGGACAGAACATCTTACCACTTTCCAGGGTTGTTTGCATATGTCCGGCCTTATACATGAATATTTCAAGCCCTTCTTTGAATTCTTCCGTCAAATCTCCCTCTGAATCCTTTTGCGTATACATCCATTTTCGTAGTTCGTATAAAGACATTTATATATATATATATTTTTTTTTATTCTGTTTGTTTTTTTTTTATTCTTTCGTTTGAAGTTAGGTTGTATTTATAGAAATTTTTTCAGATTTACCAACGATTTTCCAACGGATTTACAACGAATTTTACGATGTAAATTCGATGTAAATTTAGTAGGTGGACCTATTAAAAAACGTGGTCTACCTAACTGGGAACATGTGACGTCAAATCGTCGTAATATCAACGTAATATACAGAAGACATATTCGTCGTAATATCGATGTAAATTTACAACGACATTACGAAGATTTATGTTATCGTCGTAATGTCATCGTAAACTAGTCGTAAATTTACATCGATATTACGACGACACATATTTACGACGATTTTACATCGAACACATATTTCGTCGTAAAGTCGTCGTAATGTCGATGTAAAGTTACATCGATTTAAAACGGTCGTAAATTTTCGTTGGAAATAGACAGTTTTCTTGTAGTGTCGGTATCGTTATACATAATGAACCTTTCCTCCCCCTCCCTAAAATTTCTTGATTTTGCTCGATTTCGGAGAACTTTCCTTTCTACTACAAGCCTCGTCGCTGAATTTCTAGGGTTCCTTCTCCCTCAGCAGCCGCGTCCCCTCCCCTTGTTATCTAATAGTCATCCCAAAACTGTTCTTTTGGAACACGAAGCACTCTTCTTGTTACTGATGGACGGTACACTGAATATGGCGATGCAAACAATGAACCTTGAGGAGGATTTACCGGTAAACATTCCGGAAGATGGTAACTTCAGTGCGGTGGAGAGGAGCTCACGGAGTCTGATTGGTCGCTTACTAAACCTTGATTCTTATAATATGGCTCGGATGTTGAGATTGATGCCAAGGATTTGGAGGATTTATGAGAGGGTAAGGGGAATTGCGTTGACACGGGACACATTTTTTTTTTTTGAATGGGAAACATATCTTCTTACAGTGATGACGGAGGGTTTATGGTCCTTTGATGAATGGGGGATGGTTCTGGAACGTTGGGTAGAGCCTCCTCCTCCTGATTTTCTGAAAACAACGCCTATTTGGTTGAAGCTGCACAAGATCCCAGTGAACCTTTTCACTTTGGCGACCATCGGGGCATTAGCAGATCAGAATGATCATGTGAAACAAATTGATTACGATCCAGCAAAACCGCTTTTGCAGGCTGTTTTCCGAGAGATGGTGTCGATAAACTTGGAGAATCCTGTCCGCGACACGAAATTGTTGAATCTCCCATGTGGTGCGGTGGCCATAGTGGAAGTGGAATATGAAAAGAAATTTAAAAAATGCATCCACTGTCTGCGTTTAACCAATGAGAAACAGAGGTGTCCATTGCTACAGGGGACCAAACTCAGAGGTCACAACTCTGGGAATAGGCAGCCGGCTCCCCCCCCCCCCCCTGTTACACCAGATATTCACCGTCGCCACCATACCAACCTTGCTAATCAAATCATGCCCCTCTTAAGTCCCTTGATCCCGCCTGGATTTGAACGGCAACCTACAGAAGTTTTAGAGCAGATGCGCATCTATATGAATTATGGTGACCCAACAAAACGACTTTTGCGAAAACACAAAATGAAGAAAACGTTGGATGATATGTCCAATGATCCTGCAACACAATGATCTTATCTTAGACTCGAAGCTCCTCCTATTTTTACTGCCACCTCTCATCAAAAAAGGGACAATCACGGCGATATTAATCCAGAAAATTCTGGAAGCCAGGAGCAAAGTGACAAAGTACCAGAGATGGTTTTTACAGGAGTGATGCCCGGAAATTTAGGTGCAGTCAAGAACGTCGGGTTTGTTGGTTCACTAGAAACCATCTAGTCTGTCCATATGACGACACTCATTTGGAACTGTCAGGGGTTGTGGAACGACATGACGGTTCGAAGCCTAGAGGAAATGTGTCGTGAGCATTTCCCGGACTTTGTGTTTCTCCTAAAGACTAAAAACTCTAGTGATCATGTGTTGAGTAGTACAAGATCGTTGGGTTACGACCACAATCATTTGGTGAACTCAGTGGGTCTTAGTGGTGGTTTGGTTTTATTTTGGAGACAATCGCATAAGGTGGATATTCTATATTCTGACAATAGAATAATTGACACGCGAGTGGAAGTTGGGTCCCTCACATTTTTTATAACGTTCGTCTATGGTGATCCTGTGAGGCACCTAAGAGGTCGAGTATGGAAGAAGATCTCGGATATCAGTATTATTAGAGACTCATCATGGTGTATTGCTGGTGATTTCAATGAAATCATAAACAATGGTGAAAAAATTGGTGGACACCCGAGAGCCGAAGCGTCCTTCTATCCCTTCCGAAGGCTGATACGAGAGTGTCGTATCAAGGAAACCCCAAGTTCTGGTAATAACTTTTTTTGGGTGTTATGAGAGAAATAGTGGATTCGAATGGCTTTAAAGAGAATGTGTGGTTTTAATGTAGATTGGATAGAGCATTCGAGAACGCGGAGTGGTACAAACTCTTTCCGCGTACGCTTTCGACTTATTTGAAGAGAGTGAGATCTGATCATCAGCCCTTATTGACGAAGATAGAGACGGATACTCCGGTCCGTACAGGTCATTTAGTATTTGACAGGAGGTGGTGCAATAAACCAAAGATTCATGAAATTATGAAAAATAGCTGGAATTCCCAACCCATAAATGGTAATTTCAAAGTATCAGATCATATATCTGGGTGTCATAAAGCCTTAGTGAAGTGGAAGAGATCGTCAAACTCCAACTCTAAGATTAAGATACAAAAGCTTAACGAGGAACTAGACCGAATATCTTCAATGGTTTAACCAGACCTGAGGAGGATGTGAGATATCAAAACAGAGCTGATGCAGGCGATTAAAGAAGAGGAATATATTGGAAGGAGTTAAGCAAGGAAAGATGGCTTGTTTTTGGGGATAAAAACACTCGCTTCTTTCACAGCAGTGTTCAAACTCGCAAAATGAATAATCAAATACCTTCCTTACTTGATGATAATGGGGTTGAACACGTCTCAGAGCAGGAGAAAGGTAAGATATCGGTAGAGTATTTCACAAAGCTGTTTCGTTCTTCTCACCCATCAAACCCATATGAGTTGCTGGAAGGTTTCCCGGTGAAAGTATCGTAGAGTATGAACCGAGACCTTATCAAACATGTGCATAATTTTGAGTTTAAGAGAGCGGCCAAGAGAATTAAAAGCGACAATTCTCCAGGGGCTGACAGTATGACCGGGAAATTCTTTCAGCACTTCTGGGACATCACATGTCATCATATCACGGCGGAAGTTATGAAATTCTTTGAGACTGATACGCTTCCTCCTTATTGGAATTTTATCTAGATTTTCCTCATCCCGAAGAAACCTAATGCAAATACTATGTCTGATCTTCGGCCCATCAGTCTATGCTCTGTTACGTATAAGATCATCTCAAAGATTTTGTGCTCCAGACTCAAGCGGATTTTGCCGCAGATAGTGTCGCCGACTCAAGGTACATTCGTATATGGTCGTCTTATCTTGGATAATCTCTTGATTGCTCATGAAATGGTGTACATGTTGGCTATCAAAACGGACATGTCCAAAGCTTATGATCGCCTAGAGTGGGAGTTTCTAGAGAAATTGTTTCTCAAAATGGGTTTCGATACAAGATGGTGAATTAGATTATGAGTTGCATTCGCTTTGTCTCCTACACGGTCTTGATGAATGGCCATTGTTATGGTTGCATCCATCCTGAGCGAGGCATTAGATAAGGAGACCCACTTTCTCCATTTCTGTTCATCTTATGTGCTGAAGCTTTGGTCCATGTCACGAACAAAGCTAAGGCAGATGGAAGAATTTCGGGAATGATATTGAACACGAAATGTCCGTCTATCCAACACCTCTTTTTGCGGATGATAGTTTCTTTCTCTGTCGAGCTACCTTGAAAGAGTGTGTTGAATTCCTCCGTTACCTGAAGCTATATGGTGATTCTTCTGGTCAATTGATTAATTTCCAGAAATCATCCATCACATTTGGCTCATATATCTATCTGATCTACAGAAGGTTGTTTCCTTATCTGCTGAACATTGATAAAGAAGGAGGAGCAGGGACCTATTTGGGACTTCCGAAATGTTTTAGTGTCTCTAAACAACAACTTATTGCTTTCATTGGAGAAAAATTGAGCAAAAGATTGAGTGGCTGGTATGCTAAAACGCTATCTCTTGGTGGCAAAGAGGTTCTTCTAAAATCAGTGGCTATGGTTCTACTGGTTTACGCTATGTCATGCTTTCGTCTAACGAAACATCACTATCAGAAGATCACCAGTGCTATGACTGATTTTTGGTGGAATGCTTGTGAAAAGAAGCAGAAAATTCATTGGGTTTCCTGGAAAAATATGTGCAAGTCAAAGCAGAATGGTGGTCTTGGATTTCACGATGTCGAAAATTCAATCAGGCGCTCTTGGCTAAGCAAGCATGGAGAATCCTAAATGATCATGATAGTCTTATCGCGAAGCTATACAAAAGACGATATTTCTCCTCGAAATCATTCCTGGAATGTGGCAAAGGTTATCGCCCCTTATATGCTTGGCAAAGTATTTTGTTTGGACGAGAACTACTAGCAAGGGGTCTTATTAAGTCCATTGGGAGCGGTTAGTCTACGCAGATCTGGATGGAAAAATGGATCTTGGACGAGCAATCAAGAAGACCTCGCAATATGCAGTCCCTTGTTGACCTTGAGCTTAAAGTTAGCTCATTGATATCCCCTGAAGATAAATGGCGAGAAAATATAGTCACATATCTATTCCCCCCTGCTGATGTGGATAGAATTTTAAGCCTCCCTCTCGGTAATGTTGAGGATCGTTACATCTGGGCTTACACCAAAAAAATGGAGCTTACTATGTGTGGAGTGGCTATTGGTTCTTTGCAAATCATCCACCTATTCCTCCTCCCAGCGATCTCAACACGAACATATGCTAATCTCTTTGCTGAACATAATATGGAAGGTTAAAACCTCGCCAAAGATCCGTATGTTTCTTTGGAGATCAGTTGATGGGGCTTTGGCAGTTGCAGATTGGCTGCAAACTCGAGGGCTTAATCTGGACACTTCTTGTAGCTTCTGTCACCGAGATTTGGAGACAATCAACCATGTTCTATTCTTGTGTGATTTGGCTAAACAAATCCTGGTTGTAGAGAATAAACAGCCTACCTCCAATGGTTTTACTACCAATCTAGAAGATAATCCTTCATTCTGGATTTTATGGATAATCCTTTTGTGGTTGAAGATATCCGCTCTGCAACGCCATGGATCATCTGGCATATTTTGTTTGCTTTCTCGAGTTTGAAATCTCTAAAAGTTTGAGAGCATTGATGGTTCCATTTTTTTATACTTTTTGTGTCGTGGAAGTGAATCTGTATATTATTGTTGTTTCTTCACAAAAAAGAAGATGAATGTTTTTCTAGCATGGAACATGTGACAAACACCATCACAGTTTTAATGGGTTCCTTAACTTGTTATTGTACTTAGGTCTCGTTCCTCCATGTTCTTTTGTTGATCCGGCAAATGGACCACATTAATACACAATCCGTAAGATTCTAATGTTTCTCAATCTGATATTTTTAAAGGAAGAGAATGATGCCTAACATTGAGATAAATCTTTATTGTATTGAAAAGTTTTCTATTGTAATGATCGGGCAGCAAGCCATCATGGATTCTTATTTATTGCCTTTTACATATAACAGCCGAGATTTTAGTTGGTGCGTATTTCAACGAAACCTCGCACCTCGTCACATTTTGATGAAAATTATCTTACAGTTTCATTGAAGTATATGTTTCTTGACCTTGTCATGCTTTTCTCAATCATTCTGTAAACTGAGATTTCACTCTCTCTTTCTTTTGCAGAATCACTATTCTACGCATTTGCAACCGCTGCGTTCTTTAAACTTGTAGTGTCTTCGATATTTGAGATTAGATAGATATCTTTTGGGAGACAACCCGGCCTTCAAACAGTGGCGAGGGCTGGGAGGCAGTGAGGCGTGAGCTGTCCTTTCTGTACAGCCGCTTATGTAAGTATTTTATTTCTTATGTAAATAAATGCTTCAGATTCTCACAAAGGTTTGATGTTTCTCTCATTGTAATGATTTTCAACAGACGGAATCCTTCTTGGAGGTATATTGATAATATATGAGCTCCACAACTACATGCACCGATAAGACAAAAACATAGCATAGATAGAATATGTAGAGACTGCGGAACAGACATCTCTTAGTGCCTCTCTTTTTTTGTCAACTTATATTATATCAATTAGCAAATGTACGGATGATACAAATATTAAAAGTTACATAAACAAATATAATACATAAATAGAAAAGTACAAGCAATAAAAAAACGAAAAATGAAATTTGGTGATTCTTTTATCTGAGAAATAATACATGAGGTTGCCAATTTTCAACGATTGTACGAATGTTTCCATACAAAACAGAGATTACGTCTTCCGCTCCAAACCCTCGTACCCTCCATGGTGGATTACATGGTTGTTGTTTCCATAAAAATGTCATTTATAGCAGAGTAAAATCACGGATAAGAATCGAAATAAAATCCCAGATTCTCCGTCCATCATCTTTGTTAACCCTAATCACTACAATCCCCGGATCAAAAATCCAAATGGCATACCCAAACCATAAGATGGTTGGTAGTAACTTTCGTTGAGACCATCGCTTCAAACTTGGATCAAATTGGGTTATTTGATTCAAGTAAATCCAAAAGATCTGAGAGATAAATCACCGGCAACACCACCATGATGGATCTCGGAAGGAAACTCCATGGAGGAAAAGAAGAGTGGTTGCTATGAACCAACATAATAACACAAAGAAAATAGAGGGACACAAGAGCCGTTGCATATATCGTGTCTCACATCTTTTCATTGCCACACCAATCTATTTTGTGATGGAATTCTCCAAAATGAAATTGGTGTAATAGAAGACGAAGAGCACGACAGAGACGACACCAGACACAAAGTAGTCCAAAACACCGGCACGATCAACATAAACCACATCAATTTTGAACCACGTCGACATCTTCATCATCTCACTACACATGCTCGGATTCAGAAACTGATATTTATCGTGAGATGAAAAGGAAAAAAAAAACTTAGAAGAAAAAGGAACCACCGGCAGATGCCGGTAGTCCTAAACCGTGCATATTGCAAAAAAAAAATCAAGGATAGGAGGCGATGGATCTGTGAATTTTTATTTGCGACTGATCGCCTTTTCTATCGCTCGAGAGAGAAAGAACAATTATATCTCTTAGTGCCTCTTTATGTCAATCTTTCAGGAAAATCCTTCAACATATACAATCAATAATTTACCTTTCACATTTTTTTGACGTTTATTTCTGAAACAAGTGTTAGTAAATGCTCATTTAACTCCTGAGTATTTAAAATTGGCGGATTTATTTTCCATCTATAGTGTTCGCGTGAATTGACTTTGCAGGCCTCAATATTGTCAACGTTAAACAATAAGTGGATCTTTAAGCGGGAAAATGTTAATTTAATTTCCCAACTGTTTGCAATTGGCACAAATAATCTTCAACCATCGTGGTTGTATAATAATTTCTCAACTCATCGTTGACTACACCAAATTGAGATTAAAAAAGTCAACCGTTAAAAGAATAAACGGAGGACATTACAATTAATTTCTTATAAACATATCCCATTGGGATTTCACTATTCTAAATCCAGAAATTCACAAATTAAAAACCTAAGGCGATTTCCGGAGAGTGAAACCCTCAGGCGATTTCCGGTTATTCGATATGACTCCGGCGAATCGATTCCGGCGACAAAATCTTCTTTATTAACAATGGTGAAAACCAATGTTCAAAATTGCGTTAGGCGCTAGTCGGGCGGTTTGGTTGGGCCTAGCGCCTAGCCCAAAAATCGGAGATTAATCGGGGATAAGTTTTTAACTATTTTTTAATTTATTTTAAAATTTATATATTTTCCATGATTAAATTTGTTATATATAGATTTTTCAAAACAATTATGAAAGAAATGTATTTGATTTTCAATCTAGAAAGACATACATAATTCAAGAACAAACTCACATCTAATTCAAAAAACAAAAAAGATGTCCAATCACATGATACACAAAAAATAGATTGTCTTGATCTTGAGAATACACAAAAAATAGTTTAAGGACATCAAAATCTTCATCCTTTTCTTCTCCAATGATCAAGTAATCATGTGTTTTGGACTTCTAGATGTGTTTGAACTTTTCACTTAATAATAAAACCTGCTGAAAACAGATAAAAAAATCAGACTTACGATACATGCATATGTACAAACCGAGAAACAACAAAACCAGATTAAGAACCATAATATCATAAAATATCAGACTTACGATACATGCATATGTACAAAGTGAGAAACATCAAAACCAGATTAAGAACCATAATATCAGACTTACGATACATGCATATGTACAAAGTGAGAAACATCAAAACCAGGTGAAGAACCATAATATCAGACTAACGATACATGCATATGTACAAAGTGAGAAACATCAAAACAAGATTAAGAACCAGAATATCACTAACCTGATTAAGAAGTTTGTGAGTCACGAAACAGAGGAACTTCTTGGTATAAATCAGGTTCAAACTCCATGTCAACAACATCTTCCTGTTCAGAATAGAAATCATCATCATAGAGATCTCTTATCCTTGGAGCTTGTGAGGCTAAAACAAAATTAAGGTCAATACCTTGGTCTTCTAGACGCGGTCCAGCGATCCAATCTTCTAAGGTATCTTCATTGCCATCTTCGAAGATTACATCAACATTTTGCTCTCTGATTTTTTATGCTTGTTAAACAGTCTAGCATTAAACTGGACATAGACTAGATTGTTTAAACGATTAACATCTAGTCTATTCCTCTTCTTAGTGTGGATCTGCAATATAAGATTAAAATTTTCATTTTTTGAACAATATGAATTTAAAAAAAAAATAGAATAGGCTAACCGCTTCAAAGCTACTCCAGTTTCTTTCACAACCAGAAGAACTAGATGTCAAACCAAGAATTCTAGTTGCTAACTTTTGCAAAGTTGGTGCACCACATCCATAGGTTGACCACCAATTCTCTGCAGTTATTTATCAAATGAGAAACATAAATGATCAAATAAAGACAATTATAGTGAGGAGACAGACCTGCATCGAACTTGTCATCTTTTGTTTCACATCATTTTAATGCTAAGCTTCTACCAAAGGAGCCAATTTTGTTCTTGTAGAGACTAACTTCATGATTCACAACCTTATCTTGATTCTCAAAGTTACCATGATAAAAAATCTCTACACAGTTCATGAATCCTTCTATGATGTCCAAATAATATTGGATATTAGGGTCTTTGTAGAAGTAAAACGGGTCGAGGAAGTAGGCAGCCACATGTAAAGGAGAATCCAATCTACCTTTCATTTTCTCATCAATAATCTGAAAGATAGGTTGGTAATTCTTCTCCAAATGATCACAAGCTTCCTTGATAGTCGTCTTAGCTTCTAAAATCTCACCAAAAATAAACCCCATAGAAGGTATCTTCTCTCCATCTGCTAGCCTTAGCACCTTCACCTAAGGGCTGGAGATTTTTAAAACAACCATCACACAATTCCAAAATCCAAAACTCATAACAGTTTCAAACACGTTCTTTCCCTTCACAGATTTTGAATGCGTGCATTCATGCCACTCATCGCTAGTAAACATGGCCTTTAGTTGAGCTTTCTTCTCGTACAAGCTATGGAGAGTCATAAAACAAGTTGCAAACCTTGTTGCTCATGGTCTGACGATGTCTCTCTTCTTTGTATATGTTATCATCATTGATAACGTTTTATGATGAGCATATACAAAGATGGTGACAGCCTTTGCTTGACTAATGACTTTGGCAAACGTAGGTAACTTGGAAACTCCTTCAAACATTAATTCTAGTGTGTGAGCCGCACATCCACTCCAAAATATACTCGGTCTCTTCTCTTTAAGCATATTTGCAGCTGCTACGTTGTTGGTAGCATTATCAGTCACCACTTGCACTATTTTTCCAGCCCCTATGTCTTCAATGCACTTGTCAATGTAGTTGAAGTTAAACTCACCAGTGTGAGAATCTTTAGAAGTGTCTTTTGAAGATAGAAAGCATGTACCTCCTCTTGAATTGACACACAAATTCATTATGCTTCTTTTTTTCATGTCAGTCCACGCATATGTCATCACTGAGAATCCTTCTCTTTCCCATTCTTCTTCTAGACTCTTTAGCTTTTCATGTGTCATTTGATATTCTTCAGTTAACAATGGTTCACGCAACTGATATTGACTTGGAGGCACCCAACCAGGCCCGAACTGTCCCAATGCTTCACAAAATAACCTAAAAGGTTCATTATCAATTGCATTGAATGGGATACCTGACTGAAAGATCCACCTAGCACAATATTGGTGTACAACAAGTGTCTTCTCTTTAGAAATGGTATCATGAATACTCTGTTGCCGTTTCTGAGTAGCCAAAGAAACTTCCGGATTAATGCAGCCCGCAAACCTATCCATAGGAACTTGGAAGTGAGGAGTTTTAAGAGTGTCAAGCTCTCCTTCCAGCTTGTCATTGATGAAATGTTTCTCAATATTCACCTTTGCCCTCAAAGCTTCCTCATGTTTTCTTTTCAAAATTTTCTTGTCCTTCGCTTCATTAACTGCCTTCATACACTTATCTTGATTCTCTTTACTCGATCCTGGACAAGAAGAGACATTTCTTTTTTTTATGAGCAATGTGTAACTTCAATCTGTACACACCACCAGAGAATTCTTTTCCACACAATTTGCATTTCACTTTGTCTAGATTCTTTGGATCACACAACACTCCATAATCCCATCCCACATCATGTGAGTTCCGCTTCAGAGATGTATCAGCTGGTGGATTCTCCATAGATCTTAATCTGAACACTGCTAATAATAAGTGGCAGCTATCAAACCATGTTATTCAGAGATCTACATACCCAGACAAACTCATCAATATCTAGACTCCATTTTTCAGAAGCAAATGGAGGCTCTAATGAGGTTAGAAGGCAGGCATATGAAATGGAAGGTATTACAACATTCCACAATCATAAGGCAACAGAATTCAAGAGAATACACTATGATACCCAAAAAAAACCCCATACGATTCTTAACCATGACTAAGAGTGCTCAGATCCTTGAGATACAACAACACTAAACCATCGACAGCAAAATTTCTAAGCCATTTTCAGCTAATTGAAAACGAAATAATATTTTATTAAAAATAATTAAAAAGCGTAGATAAACCAAAAACAAGAAGAAAACATAGATCGAGATAGAGATAGAGACCTTTGAGGTGGGTTCAGACGAGAATCGATCGAGAGAGACACACTTCAGGTGAACCAGCACAGTCGATAGCTTACTTCAGGTGAACCAGTAAATTAAAAAAAGATCGATCAAGAGAATAACATAATCGATCGAGAGAGAGAGACAAGAAGAAAACAAAGATCGACACACACACACACACACACACACAGAGAGAGAGAGAGAGAGAGAGAGAGAGAGAGAGAGAGAGAGAGAGAGAGAGAGAGAGAGAGAGAGAGAGAGAGAGAGAGAGAGAGAGAGAGAGAGAGAGAGAGAGAGAGAGAGAGAGAGAGAGAGAGAGAGAGAGAGAGAGAAAGAGATAGAGAAAGAGAAAGAGACGTGATAAAAAACAAGTTAGTGGGCCAATTTTGGGCCAAAGTCATAAATTGTGTTATTTTAAAAACAAATATTGGGCTGGTTTTTGAACAGTTAATCGCCTATTTTTTTTTAAATCGTTGAAGTCAGCTAAAAATCCTTTGACCGATTAACTCTCCCGCCTATGCATAAATCGCAGCCGTCTAGGCAGCCGATTTTTTGAACAGGGGTGAAAACTATATGGAGAAGAGGCGGAAAGAAGCTTCCAATTCGAAGGAATCCCGAAGCAGAACTAGAAACCGAACATGATCCCTCAAGGTAATTTCGAACTTAGCTTGTGATTTTTGGAAAAATGAAATTCTTATATGTCAATTGGTTTATGTTAGTAGGGTAATCGATGAAGAAAGAGCTAATGTGGGTGAAGAAGAAAGAACTAATATGGGTTTAGAAAGAGCTAATGTTAATGAAGAGGGAGTATGTACTGTTGATGAAGAGGACATAACTCATGTAGATGAAGAGGAAGTAGTTGATGTCTGTGAGGAAGAAAGAGATAATTGTGATGGTGAAAAGAATGGGCATGAAGAAGAAATAGTGGAATCTGATGATAGTTCAGCTATTGAGGGAGATGATTGTTGAGTATAAGGTTAGATATAGAGAGACTGAGCCAGTTTTGGCTGAAAATCCAGAGTTAGATAATGAGGATGGGTTTGTTAATGCAGAAATATGTGTGGATGATGAATGGTTTTCTCATTTTGGAGATGCTTCATGATGTAGGCACAAGGGGTTAAACTTGTGTCTCGGCCAAGTGATGAACTTGAAGCTGGCTGAAAGCTCTCTCTACGGATCCAAGGTAAGGTGGAATGAAGGCGGAATGAGGTGTACCACACAGATGGAGTGATTGTCCGTGATAAAACACTAAGATCTCTCTAGCTTGGAGGCGACGATAAGGTCAAGAAAATCTCGTTTTATTTCATAAGATCAAAAAATTTGTTACAAGCGCCGCATGTGGAGCCTTATAAATGGTTCTTCGGCGTCGACCATCTAGGGTCTCCAAATAAACCAAAAAATTAAATGCCAAAACGCAATACAGAGCAAAACAAAAGAAAAACCAAAACACAAAAAAACCATCGTTTCATGCAGAAAAGGAAACAAACTTAAACGCTAAACTAAAACCATGTCGTTTGGTCGAGAGTCCCTACAAGAGAAAACACAAGGAACAAATGGTTAGAAATTCAAAATAACTAAGGGAAATGCGTACCTTGGTGATCGCTCATGGGCCTTGGGCTTCAAGAAGAGAAATGGTGCATCCGGTCCATGAATTGAGCATCGGCCACGAGACGCAGTACGGGCCGGTTGGTGGGTTTTCTTTGGTCTTTAACTCCACTTGATTCTCTTGAATTTGGTTCGGACCATTGTCTTTAGAAGGCATGATTGGTCGATAAAACTCCGAGCTGATGGTTTTTACACGAGTGGTTTCAAAGTTGGTCGAGTCATCTATACTCGGGTTGAGAAAATGCTCGGGATGTTGCGATGGATTGGTCTCCGGGTCTAGCAGAAGCTTCTCCACATAATGGTTGAACTTGTCACGGAGGAAACAAGCTCTTGACCGAGTCAATGGTAAGTTTGGGACGAACAATATGACTTGAGTCGGCTCCGGTGCTTCTTGATATGTATCTTGGTATGGTGGCCTCATCATTCCCTCCCTCTTGAAAAGATTTTGACCTCAAAACTTGTTCATCACCTGCATTAAAACTTTCCAAGTCAGTCACATTGAAAGTATGAGAAATGTTTAATCCACCGGGAAAATCCAAACAGTATGGATTGTCGTTGATCTTCTCAAGTACTTTGTACGGTTCCTCTCCTCGGGATGCGAGCTTTGAACTCCTTTGCTGAGGAAACCTTTATGGCCTCATGTGTAACCATATACACTCCCCTGGTTCCAAAAACCACCTTCTTTTGGCCCCGGTTAGCTTGTCTAGCATACTGGCCGGTCGTCTTTTCTAAATTCTCTCAGACCTTTTGGTGAAGCTTCTTAATGAACTCGGCTTTATTAACCCCATTTAGGTAGATCTGTTCAGCTTGTAGTAGTGGAGACAAATCCATATGTGCCAAAGGATTGAAATCGTAGACTACTTCAAATGGGGAATGCTTGGTAGTTGAATGCCCGGCCCAGTTGTATGCGAACTCAACAAATGGAATACACTCAAGCCAGTTCTTCAAGTTCCAGCCTATTTGTGCTCTTAGAAGTGTAGATAGGATGCAGTTCATCACCTCGGTCTGGCCATCGGCCTGAGGGTAAAAAGTGGTGGAAAACAACAACTTGGTATCTAATATTTTCCATAAAGTCCTCCAGAAATGGTTGAGAAACTTAGTGTTTCGATCCGAGATTATTGTTTGAGGCAATCCATGCAAGAGCACCACCTCTTTGAAGAACAAGTTAACGGTTTGGGTAGCATCATTCATCGTGGCACATAGTATCACTACAAAAAAAGTTGTCTATTGCCAGAATTTTGCCACAATCTTTTCATGGTAATTATTTTTTTACCACAAACTTATAACAAATTTGCCACGAAGAACGATTTTTAAAATTTTCTTGCATTTTGTGTCAAATTCATGTCAAATTTACCACGTTGACAAACATTGTGGCAAATTGTGCCACAAATTACCACAAAATATTTGTGTCAATATTTGCCACAAATTATTAGAATTTTTTCCTGTCAAATTTGCAAGGACATATTAACCGTGGGAATTTATGGTAAATTTTCCATAAATTTACTGAGATAACCACGGATTTGCCACAAATTTATCCGTGGCTATACAAAAATATAAACCCGAAACTCTAAACCCCAAACACAAACCCTAACCCTTAATCATAAACTCTAAATCTTAAATTGTAAACTATATATTACATACAAATATCAAATAATATACCAAAAATCTAACAATTACAAAAATTTCCTAAACCCTTATAAACCTACAACCCCCAACCCTTATAAACCTTTAACCCTTAATCATAAACTCTAAATCTTAAATTGTAAACTAGATTTTACACATAAATATCAAATAATATACAAAAAAATTCAACACTTACAATTTTTTAAATATTATCATTTTGTAGATCCTAAATTCTAAACCCCAAACACAAACCCTTAACCCTAAACTTTAACCCTTAATCATAAACTCTAAATATTAAATTGTAAACTCTTACACATAAACGTCAAATAATATACAAAAAATTCAACACTTACAAATAATATATACATAACATTTTATCTGAAAATTGATAGATTTAACTGATACATATTAAAATTTTCAGATTGATTTTCTTTGGTTCTAATGGTCACAAAGAAAAAAAATTTCAATTTTTTTCAAAAAATCCAACGGCTATGAACAGTATTTGCAATCTTTAAATACACTTATTTTCACTCATTCATTCATCTCAAACATTTCATACTCTCTAAAATATTTCTCAAAGAATTATTTTTCTTAGATTTCTTTTGTAAGAAAAATGTTTCAAAAAATATTTAGTTTGTTATTGCTTTTAAGTTTAATTGTAATTTTTTTCTATTTATGGCATTTACATTGGAGAATTTACTCCAAAAGAACTTGCCATAAATATTATTATGATCTTTTATGCGCTATTTTTGTAATTGTTTTAAATATTAATGGAAACGGTTTATAAAAAATCAATAAAATTATGTTTCTAATAATATTACTTTTATAACAAGTTATAATATTACTAATCGATATCAAAATACAAAAAAAAAGACTGACTTCTCATTGATTACTCAATAAATATAAGGATTGATCAAGTATTGTCGATGTTTGCCCACGTAGACAATATGAGAAGTACAATATTTTCATATTACCGGAGCAATGTGATCAAGTTTGTTTCATTCCTTATCCTCGTTTGCGTTCTAATGCAAGAGACGATTGGTGGACATCTACAAAGGTTGTTCTGAGAGGTTTTCGAAAAACTTTAAAAATTGTTACAAGACGATAATTATAATCATATTGAGGCAACTAGTGGTATTATGCGAGTTGACACACTTGTAGTCGAGAACAAAGAGGATTACGAGTCTTTATTAGTTGATGTTGTTGGTGACAAATATAATTCTGACGACGATGTAGATGACACAGATTCAGATTTTGCTTCTGATGATGATGATTAATAAATAATGATATATTTTGTAATATATATGATTTCTTAAGTATTATATATGATTTTTAATATATATTTTAAACACTTAATTCAAAATATAACATACAATTAAAATCGAAGAATTATATAAACCCAAACCCCTAAAACCTAATAACCTATATTCCACACCCGTAAATCCTAATAACTTGTATTCCCAAACCTATATTCCACATATATGCTAT
Source organism: Eutrema japonicum (assembly GCA_030161315.1). Lineage (NCBI taxonomy): Eukaryota > Viridiplantae > Streptophyta > Magnoliopsida > Brassicales > Brassicaceae > Eutrema > Eutrema japonicum. The sequence goes on from BSQW01000001.1 coordinate 27,933,465, forward strand.
TATGTGTTCGTGAAACTTAAACAATTTATTTTAATTTTAAGACATTTGAATTCACTTCCCGGGTTAGTTTCGCGCAATTTCAATGGAAATGAAAAAAATTGCCTCCTAAAGCTTTACATCTTTCAGTTTCTTAAACTTTTCATTTATTTCTCTCTTCTTTTCCAATGAGACTTGGAGAAAACCCTTGTCGCAGCCGTATTCATCACCACCGGCGTCTCTGTCTCTCCTCTCCACTGGCGTCTCTGTCTTTCCTCTTCACCGGAGTCTATGTCTCTCCTCTTCACCGCCGGTTATGTGTCTCCTCTCCACCGCCGCCTCTATATATCCTCTCCACCGCCGTCTTTGTCTCTCCTCTCCACCGCCGTCTTTGTCTCTCCTCTCCACCGCCGTCTCTTTCTGTCCGCTGTTGTCTCCATATCGGTCTCTTCGCCGCTGTCTCCGTCTCTCCACCGTCGTTTCTGTTTCTCGGCCGTTGTCTTCCCTCCGGTTACTAGATCTCTCTGTGTAAACGCTCTTTCTCTCTCTCTCAATTGTTGTTTGTTGTTGATTCTTAGCCATTGAATGTTCATGGGTTTCGTGGATTTCAATTGATTTCAAATTACATCTATTGAATTCTCAATTTCTTTCTAAACCTTTACAAACTTTGCATTCGATGTGCCGTATTTGCATTCTAATCAAAATTAGCTCTATTGTTTGGTGTGTTGTGGTTCAATAGCTATGTTTCTTGGTGATTTATAAAGATTTTGCTTGTGTTTTCGTTCAAGTTTGATTAATCACGTCCAATTTGGTTTAAAAAAATTTCAGATATAAACGTGTGGAGTGGTTCATCAAAGAGGCCGAGTCTTTCGCTACGCAGCGGTCTGCTGCTGATTCTGATGTTAGCCAGACAGGATCAACCGTCGTTGCACCATCCTCGGAACTGCTCAAAGCTCCATTCTTGGTTGCTCAAGTTTCTTCCATGGCTTTCATCCTCCGTTACTTGTCTCCTCCTCTTTGCGTTCAAAGACACAGTCTTGTTATTGTTTTTTTTTGTCTCCTAAGTAGTCGTGCTTGCTTGCTTTCAAAGATAAAATCTTGTTATAGTCATGAAAACTTCAGGGGTTTATTAAATTTTCTGTTCAAATTACAGGAAGCTAGAAAAAAACAATAAAAAAAGAAGTGAATACGTTTTAGAGTATAAGGAATAATGTAAACCTGAAGCTTCTTTTACTTATCGATGTATTAATCGATGATGTTCTTACTCTTTGGAAAACTTTGTTTACATGATGGTTTTTGTTCTAAGTCAAAACTTTCAATTTTTCATTTCAGACAACTACCACTAAGAATGGCCGTATCTATGGTCTTGGATCGATGTAATACATCAACGCTGATCTGAAGGTGTCTCCCACCACTGCTTTTACGCGCAACGTAGCCTTAGATGAGCGGATTAGTAGTATCGAAACTTGTTTCAATGAGAACATCATCGATATGAAGAAATCTCTAGAGGACAACAATGAGGCCTCAAGGCGAGCCATAAACGTGCTGTGACGAATTAATGGTATATATCATGTTACATTCATGCCAATAAATATACCACCTCCTACTGCACGTTCAGATGGATCTTCATCCACCGCAGCTTAGCACAGCTCACACAGTCCGTTCAACCTCGGAGATCTACCGAACCATAATCTCCTAGGCATATTTGAGGATAACTAATGAAGATTTATATGTTTTAATTCAGTCTTTTGGAATATTATTAATATCTATAACAACTTTTGTCAAATGTAAGATATAATGTTTTCAGATTACTAGTACTTTTAATGACTTTTTATAATATAAATCATGTTTTTTTATTATATCAGTGTTTTATAATTAGTGATTATTAAAACTAATAATTTTTTTTTTGCAACATTTACATTAATTCCTATAATGAATCAATGACAATTTGTGGCAAATTGCCACTAATGTGTTATGACAAATTGTAGCAACTTGTAACGAAATGTTCTTGTAATTCGTGGTAAATTGGCCACACATTATAGTGTGGTAATCTTTGGTAATTTTGCAACATACTATATTGTGGCAATTTGTCATAATTTGTGACAAACATTTTTCTGGCGATTCGTGTCAAATTTGCCAGAAACTATGTTGTGATAATTCGTTACAATTTGCCATAATTATTTTGTATCAATTTGTGGCAAACTTGCCAGAATTATTTTCTGGATAACTCGTGGCTAATTTACCAGAGAATATCGTCATGGCATTCCGTGGCAAAAATGCCAGAAATTGCCACAAAATTCTGTTTGTAACGACCCTATAGCCACAAATGAATTTCGTGGCGAATGACTATATTGCCACATATTTTAGGTGTTTGCCACAAAACTATATTTGGCAATAGATAATTATTCTTGTAGTGTGTAAAGTTAACCATCTTGGAAAACCTGTTGACCACTACGAAGATGGAGTCCTTGTGTTGGATCAGAGGCAACCCCAACACGAAGTCCATCGAGATATCCACCCATGGTACAGTGAGAATCGGTAGTGGCATGTAGAGACCATGCAGATGCACCTTGGATTTGGCTTGTTTGCAAGTCATGCATCTGGCACAAAATTGTTCCACCATCCTTTTAAGGTGCACCCAGTAGAAATGCTCCACCAGAACGATTAAAGTCTTCTCTCCCAAAATGTCCTGGAAAACACATGAACACTAGAGGCACTGATTTGTACCATTTGGGAATTTACCTTAATATATCAAGTTTTGAATGCTATGGGAAAGTTACATGTTGGAGCCGATTAGAATAAAAGAAAACAAGGAACATTAGTATAAAGATCTCTATAACAAAGGTGTGAATCAATCAGCCCTACAAGTAACACAGAGATAGTAGAAAATAATAATGTAGGAGCTGAAAGGTCACAAAAACTCCCTTCATCGCCAAGAGAGTTTTATGATGATTGTGACAATACTTTTCTAAATATTTTCTTCTTACAGTGTGCTTATATACACAATTAGATTTCCATATTTTTTAAAAATGCATAATTCATTGGTGTACGTATAAAAGAAATCTCGATTTAAAATAATTGATAAAATATCATCTCTTCCATAAACTTTGAGGACTAGTTTGGAATTCGGTATGATATCATTTGTAACAATTTTTCTAATTTTTAATGATGAATATCTTAAAGGAAAAAAAAATCATTTAACATCTTTTACTATTATATGACATAAGAAGTAAAATATGTTGTGAATAAAAGAGAAAGAGGAAAATTGTTGTCTTATTCCATGAATAAAGAGAGGTATATATAGGTTTACATAGACTTGGAGAGCAAGCTGAATAAGGAGAATAAGAAAACCAAGAATATTCTAAACCTCCTAGAATATGGGCCTTATAATGGGCATCCATATAATTAATTCATAACACTCCCCCATGATGACCATTATACAAAAATGATCCTAATGCGCATAAGATACTGCCTCATTAAAAACCTTACTAGGAAAACCCAATGGGAAACACCATAGTTAAGAGAAAAAGAGTGCAACGCGCTATTACTCCCCCTCATGAGTACATCACTTGAAAGTTTTGAGACGGCGTGATCCAATATGTTGAACTAGTTTCTTGAAAGTAGCAATTAGATACGTTTTGATCGCCAAAATCTTCACTTGAACGAATTTGTAGTAGAAGTATATCGCCATTCTTCTGTAATCAATGGATGTCGCGGATGACCCATCTTGATCATTCTTTTTGCTTCTAATGATCTCATTAATCTTTGGAATGGTGATAGACTTTCATATTTACATTCCCTTATGTGTCTATCATTTGCGTGTTCTTTGCTGCCTCGTTAAAACCTTGTCATGGAAATACTCAGTGGGATAAAAACCATGATAAGGAAAAAGAGTACAACCACGCACATCATCATATTTCTCCCTCAAGAAACATCTTCTTCAAGAGATGCATTCCAATCATATATATCATCTTTAGGGAATTGATATAAGTATAACCTTGGTTAATACACTCGTATGATTATCATAATTTCTCAGGTTATTGGACTTCTAATCCATAACATCTTTTTCACATAGAAGATATTTTATTCGTCTATTTGGACTTCATGCCAAATTTTCTTTTACATACAATCTTCTAAACATTCATATTGTACATATTTTTACATACGAGCTATTCCTTGTTGTAAAAGGTATTGTTTTGACTATCCTTCTTGTTATATGAAATGACATCTTTTAATCATGAAAGAGATCAATAAACTACTCAAATAGCATTTTAAGTGTGGTACTTCAAGACCAATCACATTGTCACATGTGAGCATTCTTTATCTCAAATCATGCAAGGATCTTTTGAGATAACATCTCTTTCCTTAGATTTACAATTTGGAAAACATAAAGAAAATGTTATCTTTCTAAAGTCGTTTTCTTCCAAATTTTGACTTCCGATAACTCTTCAAGAGTTTCAATTATGTTCAAATCAAGGATCACATTGATCCATAATCTTTTGATAATACACATGGGTATATCGATTATCTTATAATATCCGCTTTAAGAGTATACCCCATGAAACATATTCACTAGAATTTGTTGCTTCTAACAGTTTAAATTCTTTGAGACTAATCAAGTCTTTCTCTCATTATAAGACTCATAAGGGATCTGAAAATAGTTGCATCCACCACAAGAGAGTATATCTCTTCATATATTTTCATTCATCTTTCGCATAAAGATCCACTTATGTCTTACTAGTCTTACACTTTCAAATGTACGGACTAATGGTCCAAATACTTATCTGCAAGAGATTTTAATTCTGCCTCTACGGCTTTTTTCATGATTGGCCAATCATCACTTTATGTACATTTTTCAATAAACCTTCTACTACCGCGGTTTATGATCCTCAAATCTCATCAACTGCTTCATTGCATGCAAAAGTATTATCGACGTCGATTTGCTTTTGGTTCCATTTTATTCCAGACATGACACAACTAGTTGAAATCTCTTATCATTACCAGGTACCTGGATTTCCTTCTTAGTCAAGTCTAATGTTTCTTATGGAGATCCTCCATAATTCTTTGATTCCTCGATCTTGCCATTTCATAATCTGCTCCATTTCTTTTCGAGGATTCTAATCTTTGGAACCAATAGGTCTATCACGCTTCATGCGATCTCTAGACTCAATAACAGCTGATATTGTCCCCCCGGGACATCAATATTGGAGCGCAGCTGGTATATGTGACTTCGTCACTCAATCAGGATCAGGAAATTAATGCTACTGGCATCAAATTTGTTAACTCTGCAAATGAATTATCTTTTGAACTTCTAGTGCACATTCTTTATGAGGATCAAGATAATATCTTTCACTGATTTTCTTTTCCAGCTGTTTATTTTCTTCTCCCCCCTTAATTGTTTGAAAGACTGACTCACTAAAATTACAGTCTGTAAATCGAACCTTATCACTTATTGATGGCTCAATACATTTACTCATCAAGGGAGGTTCATATCCAACAATTCTTAACCCCCTTTGAGGCCCCAATTTAGATCAATGTGGTGGAGCAACATTACATCCAAAAACTTTTGTTGGGAAATATCTGGTTCCTTACCAAAAACCAATCGTGGGGAGAACTCAGAATTATTCGTTGGCATAATGCGAATCAATGCGGTTTCACTCTAATCAATTAACCAAATACGTTCGCAAAGATACATAGTGGGTGATCAGTCCAAAATATCTCCTTGTATACGTACCAGAAAAACTAATATATTCCAAATTTATTGGAGAGTGAAAGCCGTATTATCAACTTGATTTATGGACAACATATAAGAATCTTCTAGTTCTTTAATGAATGTCCACATAATTTTCTGATTCTTTTTCGCATTACTATTGAGCCGGAATGGCCTAACCGGTCATGCCAAAACAGTGAGATTTTCAGTAAACTTCATGTTTACTATTTTACTTATCTCCATTACACTAATTTATTGTGTAGTACAATCTAGTAGAGAATGTAGGTAGTTTCTCCAAAATACTTTTACTGCCTTGGGTAATACTCATGATGTGAAGATATTCGACATTTGCTTCACTCATTGTCTCAACTTGATAAATCTTAAAATCTTCTGGATTTTCTTTACACATGATTTATCGAACATGAGTGTGAGCATGATCTTCTGGATGTTTCACTTACTATGAATTGTGGGATTCTGCAGTTCTCCCCCTCGAGATGATGACACTTTAGGTCCATCCATCTTGAATTGAATCCCACTTTAGGGTCAACAACATACCCAACACATGGGTTCTGTATTATATCTTAGATCCTTTTGACCTTTGAGACTTAGGAGAATATAAATGATTTCAAATTGCATTCTCATAGGAAAATATATTTGCTCTTCCGGAGCTTTCAATAATCTTTATACTACCTCATTGTGTACTCACACTAGCTTATTTTATCGCCACATGAGAAAATATATCTTGTATGATACCATCTTTACTTTCTCACTTCTAGTGAGAATCTGAGTTCTTGAAAGAAACTCTTTGATCTCGACCTTGACATTATCCATATACATATCCATGTTCACATCTACGATCACTTCTATAGCCACTTCCTCGGCTAGTGTTATTAGTGTGGTCTTTTTCTTTCTCAGTATAGGATGTTACATTCGCTTCAAGGAATGGAGCATAACTAGTAGAAGTGTATCCTGATTTTTTTTTCATCTGTAACTCGTTATATAAGTTCAGAATACTTCTCATATCCTCTTTTCATAGTAATGTGTCTTCATGACAACATTACTGGTCTAAAATGTAAATTATGTCTTTTAGCTTCTTTGCATCAATGATATTATCTCCACATAATATCAATTTACAAATAATTCTGAACATAGCTGAGTAAAGTCTACTTACAGACTTCAAGTCATGTAATTTTAGATTAATCAGTCATAACGAGCTTTAAGAAATATCACATTCTAGTGATCATATATTTCTTTTAGATTACTCTAAATACCATGTGGATCTTCTATGGTCAAGTACTTGAACAAAAATAATCGAATAACATCGATTTGTTAAAACTCAGATTTTATAAAGTAATGCTTCAATTATCCGTTCAATAAAAAGGGAAATCATACATTCAATCAAGATGTGAGGATGAAGTTAGTGGATCAAATTGATGGTGTTCCCTGCTTTCGATCTTCCAGGATGTTATAGACCAAAATTCATTCTCGAATCCAGTAAACAAGTTGTCTTTTTCTCTCTTAGGGGTTTGATTGCTTTCCAAGCGATAAACGTTACTCTAGGACAATAACGCAATTTAGTAGCATTAATACTACATCAACAATTACTGAATGAAACTATATCAACAATATTAAATGAAACTATACAGCATATGTTGATTGATCTCATAATGAAATAGTGTAAAATAAAAAATGATACGTGTGTTTGTGCGGGTGATCACATAATAAAATAGTGTAAAATAAAAAATAATTTAAAAAAAAAAGAATGGAGAGAAAATAAAAAAAACCTTCTCATAGTGGTAAGATGTTATTGTAAATTAATTTAACATCTTTTTCTAGTATATGAGATCTGAAAATAAAATAGTTAATACTTAATCAAATATAAATCTACACATATTAAAACATAGTAAAAAATCTATATGTATATTAAAACATAGAAAAATTTGAAAAGAGTAAAAAAACATAAACATACTAAGTAAAACAAATATTTACGTAAAAAATGATATGCGTATTTGTGCGGGTATTCACCTAAATGAAATATCATCAAATAAAGTAATTTTCTTATAAAGTAGAGATAAAAACAAGAAAACCTTCTAGGGTTGATGTGATGATTTTTTGCTCAAGACTCTCCTCCTCGCCCAGAGGCTTTGGAGTTACTCTCCGAAAGAAAACTCTCCTTGTCGGTATAGTTATATAGAAGGAACCTTTCCTTCCCCCCCCCCCCTAAAATTTCTTGATTTTGCTCGATTACGGAGAACTTTCCTTTCTACTACAAGCCTTGTCGCTGAATTTCTAGGGTTCCTTCTCCTTCAGCAGCCGCGTCCCCTCCCCTTGTTATCTAATAGTCATCCCAAAACTGTTGTTTTGGAACACGAAGCACTCTTCTTGTTACTGATGGACGGTACACTGAATATGGCGATGCAAACAATGAACCTTGAGGAGGATTTACCGGTAAACATTCCTGAAGATGGTAACTTCAGTGCGGTGGAGAGGAGCTCACGGAGTCTGATTGGTCGCTTACTAAACCCTGATTCTCATAATATGGCTCGGATGTTGAGATTGATGCCTAGGATTTGGAGCATTTATGAGAGGGTAAGGGGAATTGCGTTGACACGAGACACATTTTATTTTATTTTTGAATGGGAAACATATCTTCTTATAGTGATGAAGGCGGGTTTATGGTCCTTTGATGAATGGGGGATGGTTCTGGAACGTTGGGTAGAGCCTCCTCCTCTTGATTTTCTGAAAACAGCGCCTGTTTGGTTGAAGCTGCACAAGATCCCAGTGAACGTTTTCACTTTCGCGACCATCGGGGCAATAGCTGATCAGATTGATCATGTGAAACAAGTTGATTACGATCCAGCAAACCGCTTTTGCAGGCTGTTTTCAGAATGATGGTGTCGATAAACCTGGAGAATCCTGTCCGCGACACAAAATTATTGAATCTCCCACGTGGTACGGTGGCCATAGTGGAAGTGGAATATGAAAAGAAATTTAAAAAATGCATCCACTGTCTTCGTTTAACCAATGAGAAACAGAGGTGTCCATTGCTACAGGGGACCAAACTCAGAGGTCACAACTCTGGGAGTAGGCAGCTGGCTCCCCCCCCCCCCCTGTTGCACCAGCTATTCACCGTCGCCACCATACCAACCTTGCTAATCAAATCATGCCCCTCTTAAGTCCCTCGATCTCGCATGGATTTGAACTGCAGCCTACGTTAGTCGCTCCAGAAGTTTTAGAGCAGATGCGCATCTATATTAATTGTGGTGACCCAACAAAACGACTTTTGCGAGAACACAAAATGAAGAAAACGTTGGATGATATGTCCAATGATCCTGCAACACAGCGATCTTATCTTAGACTCGAATCTCCTCCTATTTTTACTGCCACCTCTCATCAAAGCAGGGACAATCACAGCGATATTAATCCAGAAAATTCTGGAAGCCAGGAGCAAAGTGACAAAGTACCATAGGTGGTTTTTACGGGAGTGATGCCCGGAAATTTAGGTGCAATCAAGAACGATACCATAGCGATGGTAGGCCAACATGTTGTCGCGTCGATGAGTAATAATGCTAAAAGAGACTTGTTGAAGTCTAGAGAAGTCCGAGTGCAAGAGGACTCTTCATCTTGAAACATGAAAACGAAGTTTGACTTGGTATTGAGAAAAGGCTCGGGCAGCTTTATCCCTCCAATCGCTAACCTTGGGTTTAGCACATGTTATGTTGAGACGAGTTTCTCTTTTGTTAGTGGAAAGAGTAAGAATTCGAAGGGCATGAGCTGGTCTAGGAAGAATATACCGAAACAGAGCAAATGGCAGGTGAGCAATCCTGTGAATAGATAAGAAAAAGACAATGAACTAGAGCAGTCTTCCAAGAGGAAAGCAATAGAGAACACATAAGTTTCGTCTAAGCTATCTAAACAAACGTCGGGTTTGATGGTTCACCCGAAACCATCCAGTCCGTCCATATGACGACACTCATTTGGAACTGTCAGGGGTTGAGGAACGACATGACGGTTCGAAGCATAAAGGAAATGTGTCGTGAGCATTTCCTGGACTTTGTGTTTCTCCTAAAGACTAAAAACTCTAGTGATCACGTGTTGAGTAGTACAAGATCGTTGGGTTATGACCACAATCATTTGGTGAACCCAGTGGGTCTTAGTGGTGGTTTGGCTTTATTTTGGAGACAATCGCATAAGGTGGATATTCTATATTCTGACAATAGAATAATTGACACGCGAGTGGAAGTTGGGTCCCTCACATTTTTTATAACGTTCGTCTATGGTGATCCTGTGAGGCACCTAAGAGGTCGAGTATGGAAGAAGATCTCGGACATCAATATTATTAGAGACTCATCATGGTGTATTGCTGGAGATTTCAATGAAATCATGAACAATGGTGAAAAATTGGTGGACACCCGAGAGCCGAAGCGTCCTTATATCCCTTCCGAAGGTTGATACGAGAGTATCGTATCAAGGAAACCCCAAGTTCTGGTAATACGTTTTCTTGGGGTGGTATGAGATAAATAGTGGATTCGAATGGTTTGAAAGAGATCGTGTGGTTTTAATGTAGATTGGATAGAGCATTCGAGAACGCGGAGTGGTACAAACTCTTTCCGCGTACTCTTTCGACTTATTTGAAGAGAGTAAGATCTGATCATCGGCCCTTATTGACGAAGATAGAGACGGATACTCCGGTCCATACAGGCCATTTCGTATTTGACAGGAGGTGGTGCGATAAACCAGAGATTCATGAAATTATGAAAAATAGCCAGAAATGGTAATTTCAATGTATTGGATCATATATATGGGTGTCGTAAAGCCTTAGCGAAGTGGAAGAGATCGTCAAACTCCAACTCTAAGATTAAGATACAAAAGCTTACCGAGGAACTAGACCGAATATCTTCAATGGTTCAACCAGCCCTGAGGAGGATGTCAGATATCAAAACAGAGCTGATGCAGGCGATTAAAGAAGAGGAATATATTGGAAGGAGTTAAGCAAGGAAAGATGGCTTGTTGCTGGGGATAAAAACACTCGCTTCTTTCACAGAAGTGTTCAAACTCGCAAAATGAATAATCAAATACCTTCATTACTTGATGATAATGGGGTTGAACACGTCTCGGAGCAGGAGAAAGGTAAGATAGCGGTAGAGTATTTCACGAAGCTGTTTCATTCTTCTCACCCATCAAACCCATATGAGTTGCTGGAAGGTTTCCCGGTGAAAGTATCGCAGAGTATGAACCGAGATCTTATCAAACCGGTGTAGAATTTTGAGTTTAAGAGAGCGATCAAGAGCATTAAAAGCGACAATTCTCCAGGGGCTGACGGTATGACCGGGAAATTCTTTCAGCACTTCTGGGACATCACATGTCATCATATCACGGCGGAAGTTATGAAATTCTTTGAGACTGATACGCTTCCTCCTGATTGGAATTTTATCCAGATTTTCCTCATCACGAAGAAACCTAATGCAAATACTATGTCTGATCTTCGGCCCATCAGTCTATGCTTTGTTACGTATAAGATCATCTCAAAGATTTTGTGCTCCAGACTCAAGCGGATTTTGCCGCAGCTAGTGTCGCCGACTCAAGGTGCATTCGTATATGGTCGTCTTATCTTGGATAATCTCTCGATTGCTCATGAATTGATGCACGTGTTGGCTATCAAAACGGACATGTCCAGAGCTTATGATCGCGTAGAGTGGGAGTTTCTAGAGAAGTTGTTTCTCATAATGGATTTCGATACAAGATGGTGTAATTAGGTTATGAGTTGCATACGCTTTGTCTCCTACATGGTCTTGCTAAATGACCATTGTTATGGTTGCATCCATCCTGAGCGAGGCATTAGACAATGAGACCCGCTTTCTCCATTTCTGTTCATCTTATGTGATGAAGCTCTGGTCCATGTCATGAACAAAGCTGAGGAAGATGGATGAATTTCGGGAATGAGATTGAACACCAAATGTCCGTCTATCAAACACCTCTTATTCTCGGATGATAGTTTCTTTCTCTGTCGAGCTACCTTGAAAGAGTGTGTTGAATTCCTCTGTTGCCTGAAGCTATATGGTGATTCTTCTGGTCAATTGATTAATTTCCAGAAATCATCCATCACATTTGGCTCAGATATCGATCCGATCTACAGAAGGCTGTTTGCTGAGCTGCTGAACATTGATAAAGAAGGAGGAGCAGGGACCTATTTGGGACTTCCGAAATGTTTTAGTGGCTCTAAACAACAACTTCTTGCTTTCATTGGAGAAAAATTGAGCAAACGATTGAGTGGCTGGTATGCTAAAACGCTATCTCTTGGTGGCAAAGAGGTTCTTCTAAAATCAGTGGCTATGGTTCTACCGGTTTACGCTATGTCATGCTTTCGTCTAACGAAACATCACTATCAGAAGATCACAAGTGCTATGACTGATTTTTGGTGGAATGCTTGTGAAAAGAAGCAGAAAATTCATTGGGTTTCCTGGAAAAATATGTGCAAGTCAAAGCAGAATGGTGGTTTGGATTTCAGGATGTCTAGAACTTCAACCAGACGCTCTTGGCTTAGCAAGCATGGAGAATCCTAAATGATCATGATAGTCTTATCGCGAAGCTATACAAAAGATGATATTTCTCCTCGAAATCATTCATGGAATGTGGCAAAGGCTATCGCCCCTTATATGCTTGGCAAAGTATTTTGTTTGTACGAGAACTACTAGCAAGGGGTCTTATTAACTCCAATGGGAACGGTCAGTCTACGCAGATCTGGATGGAAAAATGGATCTTGGACGAGCAATTAAGAAGACTTCGCAATATGCAGTCCCTTATTGACCTTGAGCTTAAAGTTAGCTCCTTGATATCCCCTGAAGAGAAATGGCGAGAAAATATAGTCACATATCTATTCCCCCCTGCTGATGTGGATAGAATTTTAAGCCTCCCTCTCGGTAATGTTGAGGATCGTTACATCTGGGCTTACACCAAAAATGGAGCTTACTATGTGTGGAGTGGCTATTGGTTCTTTGCAAATCATCCACCTATTCCTCCTCCCAGCGATCTCAACACGAACATATGCTAATCTCTTTGAATAACATCGCCGAAGATCCGTATGTTTTGTTGGAGATCATTTGCTGGGGCTCTGGCAGTTGCAGAGCGGCTGCAAACTCGAGGGCTTAATCTGGACACTTCTTGTAGCCTCTGTCACCGATATTTGAAGACAATCAACCATGTTCTATTCTTGTGTGATTTGGCTAAACAAATCCTGGCTGTACAGAATAAACAGCCTACTTCCAATGGTTTTACTACCAATCTAGAAGATAACATCTCCTTCATTATGGATTTTATGGATAATCCTTTTGTGGTTGAAGATATCCGCTCTGCAACGCCATGGATCCTTTGGCATATTTTGTTTGCTTTTTCGAGTTTGAAATCATTAAAAGTTTGAGAGCATTGATGGTTCCATTTTTTTATTCTTTTTTGTGTCGCGGAAGTGAATCTGTATATTATTGTTGCTTATTCACAAAAAAAGATGATGAATGTTTTTCTATCATGGAACATGTGACAAACACCATCACAGTTTTAATGGGTTCCTTAACTTGTTATTGTACTTAGGTCTCGTTCCTCCATGTTCTTTTGTTGATCCGACAAATGGACCACAATAACACACAATCCGTAAGATTCTAATGTTTCTTAATCTGATCTTTTTAAAGGAAGAGAATGATGCCTAACATTGGGATAAATCTTTATGGTATTGCAAAGTTCTCTATTGTAATGATCGGGCAGCAAGCCATCATGGATTCTTATTTATTGCCTTTTACATATCACAGCCGGGATTTTAGTTGGTGCGTATTTCAACGAAACCTCGCACCTCGTCACATTTTGATGAAAATTATCTTACAGTTTCATTGAAGTATCTGTTTCTTGACCTTGTCATGCTTTTCTCAATCATTCTGTAAACTGAGATTTCACTATCTCTTTCTTATGCAGAATAACTATTCTACGCATTTGCAACCGCTGCGTTCTTCAAATTTGTAGTGTTTTCGATATTTGAGATTAGATAGATATCTTTTGGGAGACAACCCGGCCTTCAAACAACGGCGAGGGCTGGGAGGCAATGAGGCGGGAGCTGTCCTTTCTGTACAGCCGCTTCTGTAAGTATTTTATTTCTTATGTAAATAAATGCTTCAGATTCTCACAGAGGTTTGACATTTCTCTCATTGTAATGATTTTCAACAGATGGAATCCTTCTTGGAGGTATATTGATAATATATGAGCTCCACAACTACATGCGCCGATAAGACAAAAACAGAGCATAGATAGAATATGTAGAGGCTGCGGAACATACATCTCTTAGTGCCTCTCTTTTTTTGTCAACTTATATTATATCAATTAGCAAATGTACGGATGATACAAATATTAAAAGTTACATAAACAAATATAATACATAAATAGAAAAGTTCAAGCAATAAAAAAACGAAAAATGAAATTTGGTGATTCTTTTATCCGACAAATAATACATGAGGTTACCAATTTTCAACGACTGTACGAATGTTGCCATACAAAACAGAGATTACGTCTTCCGCTCCAAACCCTCGTACCCTCCATGGCGGTTTACATGGTGGTTGTTTCCATAAAAATGTCATATATAGCAGAGTAAAATCACCGATAAGAATAAAAATAAAATCCCAGATTCTCCGTCCATCATCTTTGTTAACCCTAATCACTACAATCCCCGGATCAAAAATCCAAATGGCATACCCAAACCATAAGATGGTGGGTAGTAACTTTCGTTGAGACCATCGCTTCAAACTGTATCAAATTGGGTTATTTGATTCAAGTAAATCCAAACGATCTCAGAGATAAATCGCCGGCAACACCACCATGATGGGTCTCGGAAGGAAACTCCAAGGAGGAGAAGAAGAGTGGTTTCTATGAACCAACATAATAACACAAAGAAAATAGAGGGACACAAGAGCCGTTGCATTTTTCATTGCCACACCAATCTATTTTGTGATGGAATTCTCCACAATGAAATTGGTGTAATAGAAGACGAAGAGCACGACATAGACGACACCAGACACAAACTAGTCCAAAACATCGGCACGGTCAACATAAACCACATCAATTTTGAACCACGTCGACATCTTCATCATCTCACTACACAAGCTCACCTTTTTCTCGTGAGTTTATAACGAATCAAGTGATCAAGTCATGCTCGGATTCAGAAACTGATATTTATCGTGAGATGAAAAGAAAAAGAAAAAAAACTTAGAAGAAAAAGGAACCCCCGCAGATGCCGGTAGTCCTAAACCGTGCATATTGCAAAAAAATCAAGAATAGGAGGCGATGGATCTGTGAATTTTTATTTGCGACTGATCGCCTGTTCTATCGCTCGAGAGAGAAAGAACAATTATATCTCTTAGTGCCTATTTGCGTCAATCTTCAAGTAAAATTCTTCAACATATACAAACAATAATTTACCTTTCACATTTTTTGACGTTCATTTCTGAAACAAGTGTTACTAAATGCTCATTTAACTCCTGAGTATTTAAAATTGGCGGATTTATTTTCCATCTATAGTGTGCGCATAATAAATCCTCTAGTGTGAATTGACTTTGCAGGCCTCAATATTGTCAACGTTAAACAATAAGTGGATCTTTAAGCGGAAAAATGTTAATTTAATTTCCCAACTGTTTGCAATTGGCACAAATAATCTTCAACCATCGTGGTTGCATAATAATTTCCCAACTCATCGTTGACTACACAAAATTGAGATTAAAAAAGTCAACCGTTAAAAGAATAAACGGAGGACATTACAATTAATTTCTTATAAACATATGCCATTGGTGTTTCAATATTCTAAATCCAGAAATCCACAAATTAAAAACCTAAGGCGATTTCCGGAGAGTGAAAACCTCAGGCGTTTTCCGGTTATTCGATCTGACTCCTTTCGAATCGATTCCGGCGACAAAATCTTCTTTATTAACAATGGTGAAAACCAATGTTCAAAATTGCGCTAGGCGCTAGTCGGGCGGTCGGGTTGGGCCTAGCGCCTAGCCTAAAAATCGAAGATTAATCGGGGATTAGTTTTTAACTATTTTTTAATTTATTTTAAAATTTATATATTTTCCATGATTAAATTTGTTATATATAGATTTTTCAAAACAATTATGAAAGAAATGTATTTGATTTTCAATCTAGAAAGACATACATAATTCAAGAACAAACTCACATCTAATTCAAAAAACAAAAAAGAAGTCCAATCACATGATACACAAAAAATAGATTGTCTTGATCTTGAGAATACACAAAAATAGTTTAAGGACATCAAAATCTTCATCCTTTTCTTCTCCAATGATCAAGTAATCATGTGTTTTGGACTTCTAGATGTGTTTGAACTTGTCACTTAATAATAAAACCTGCTGAAAACAGATAAAAAAATCGGACTTACGATACATGCATATGTACAAACCGAGAAACATCAAAACCAGATTAAGAACCATAATATCATAAAATCTAAGACTTACGATACATGCATATGTACAAAGTGAGAAACATCAAAACCAGATTAAGAACCATAATATCAGACTTACGATACATGCATATGTACAAAGTGAGAAACATAAAAATCAGGTTAAGAACCATAATATCAGACTAACGATACATGCATATTTACAAAGTGAGAAACATCAAAACAAGATTAAGAACCAGAATATCACTAACCTGATTAAGAAGTTTGTGAGTCACGAAACAGAGGAACTTCTTGGTATAAATCAGGTTCAAACTCCATGTCAACAACATCTTCCGGTTCAGAATCGAAATCATCATCATAGAGATCTCTTATCATCGGAGCTTGTGTGGCTAAAAAAAAATTAAGGTCAATACCTTGGTCTTCTAGACGCGGTCCAGCGATCCAATCTTCTAAGGTATCGTCATTGCCATCTTCGAAGATTGCATCAGCATTTTGCTCTCTGGTTTTTTATGCTTGTTAAACAGCCTAGCATTAAACTGGACATAGACTAGATTGTTTAAACGATTAACATCTAGTCTATTCCTCTTCTTAGTGTGAATCTATAATATAAGATTAAAATTTTCATTTTTTGAACAATATGAATTTTTTTTTAAAATGAATAGGCTAACCGCTTCAAAGCTACTCCAGTTTCTTTCACAACCAGAAGAACTAGATGTCAAACCAATAATTCTAGTTGCTAACTTTTGCAAAGTTGGTGCACCACATCCATAGGTTGACCACCAATTCCCTGCAGTTATTTATCAAATGAGAAACATAAATGATCAAATAAAGACAATTATAGTGAGGAGACAGACCTGGATCGAACTTGTCATCTTTTGTTTCACATCCTTTTAATGCTAAGCTTCTACCAAAGGAGCCAATTTTGTTCTTGTAGAGACTAACTTCATGATTCACAACCTTATCTTGATTCTCAAAGTTGCCATGATAAAAAATCTCTACATAGTTCATGAATCCTTCTATGATGTCCAAATCATATTGGATATTAGGGTCTTTGTAGAAGTAAAACGGGTTGAGGAAGTAGGCAGCCACATGTAAAGGAGAATCCAACCTACCTTTCATTTCCTCATCAATAATCTGAAAGATAGGTTGGTAATTCTTCTAAAGCTTCCTAAAGCTTTACATCTTTCAGTTTCTTAAACTTTTCATTTATTTCTTTCTTCTTTTCCAACGAGACTTGGAGAAAACCCATGTCGCAGCCGTATTCACCACCACCGGAGTCTCTGTCTCTCCTCTCCACCGGCGTCTCTGTCTCTCCTCTTCACCGGAGTCAATGTACCTCCTCTTCACCGCCGTCTATGTGTCTCTTCTCCACCGCCGCCTCTGTATATCCTCTCCACCGCCGTCTTTGTCTCTCCTCTCCATCGCCGACTCTTTCTGTCCGCTGTTGTCTCCATATCTGTCTCTTCGCCGTTGTCTCCGTCTCTCCACCGCCGTTTCTGTTTCTCGGCCGTTGTCTTCCCTCCAGTTACTAGATCTCTCTGTGTAAACGCTCTTTCTCTCTCTCTCTCAATTGTTGTTTGGTTTTAAAAAAATTTCAGATATAAACGTGTGGAGTCGTTCATCAAAGAGGCCGAGTCTTTGGCTACGTAGCGGTCTACTACTGATTCTGATGTTAGCCAGACAGGATCAAAAGTCGTTGCACCATCCTCGGAACTGCTCAAAGCTCCATTCCTGGTTGCTCAAGTTTCTTCCATGGCTTTCATCCTCCGTTACTTGTCTCCTCCTCTTTGCTTTCAAAGACACAGTCTTGTTATTGTTTTTTTTGTCTCCTAAGTAGTCGTGCTTGCTTGCTTTCAAAGATACAATCTTGTTATAGTCATGAAAACTTCACGGGTTTATTAAATTTTCTGTTCAAATTACAGGAAGCTAGAAAAAAACAATAAAAAAAAGAAGTCAATACGTTTTAGAGTATAAGGAATAATGTAAACATGAAGCTTATTTTACTTATTGATGTATGAATCAATGATGTTCTTACTCTTTGGAAAACTTTGTTTACATGATGGTTTTTGTTCTAAGTCAAAACTTTCAATTTTTTATTTCAGACAACTACCACTAAGAATGGCCGTATCTATGGTCTTGGATCATCGTAATACATCAACGCTGATCTGAAGGTGTCTCCCACCACTGCTTTTGCGTGCAATGTAGCCTTAGATGAGCGGATTACTAGTATCGAAACTTTTTTCAAGGAGTCATTGTCGATATGAAGAAATCTCTAGAGGACAACAATGAGGCCTCAAGGCGAGCCATAAACGTGTCGTGACGAATTAATGGTATAGATCATGTTACATTCATGTCAATAAATATACCACCTCCTACTGCACGTTCAGATGGATCTTCATCCACCACAGCTTAGCACAGCTCACACAGTCCGGTCAACCTTGGAGATCTACCGAACCATAATCTCACATACATATTTGAGGATAACTAATGAAGATTTCTATGTTTTAATTCAGCCTTTTGGAATATTATTAATATCTATAACAACTTTTGTCAAATGTAAGTTATAATGTTTTTCAGATTATTAGTACTTTTAATGACTTTTGTTGTAATATAAATCATGTTTTTTTATTATATCAGTGTTTTATAATTAGTGATTATTAAAACTAATAATTGTTTTTTGAAACATTTACATTTATTGCCATAATAAATCAATGACAATTTGTGGCAAATTGCCACTAATGTGTTATGACAAATTGTAGCAACTTGTAACGAAATGTTCTTGTAATTCGTGGTAAATTGGCCACACATTATAGTGTGGTAATCTTTGGTTATTTTGCAACATACTTTATTGTGGCAATTTGTCAT
Source organism: Eutrema japonicum (assembly GCA_030161315.1). Taxonomy (NCBI): domain Eukaryota; kingdom Viridiplantae; phylum Streptophyta; class Magnoliopsida; order Brassicales; family Brassicaceae; genus Eutrema; species Eutrema japonicum. Next base: position 27,952,460 of record BSQW01000001.1, read on the forward strand.
AATTTGTGACAAACGTTTTTCTGGCGATTCGTGTCAAATTTACCAGAAACGATGTTGTGATAATTCGTTACAATTTGCCATAATTATTTTGTATCAATTTGTGGCAAATTTGCCAGAATTGTTTTTTGGATAACTCGCGTGGCTAATTTACCAGAGAATATCGTCATGGCATTCCGTGGCAAAAATGTCAGAAATTACCACAAAATTCTGTTTGTAACGACCCTATAGCCACAAATAAATTTTCGTGGCGAATGCCTATATTGCCACAGATTTTAGGTGTTTGCCACAAAATTATATGTGGCAATAGACAATTATACTTGTAGTGTATAAAGTTAATCATCTTGGAAAACATGGTGACCACTACGAAGATGGAGTCCTTGAGTTGGATCAGAGGCAACCCCAACACGAAGTCCATCGAGATATCCACCCATGGTACAGTGGGAATCCGTAGTGGTATGTAGAGACCATGCAGATGCACCTTGGATTTGGCTTTTTGCAAGTCATGCATCTGGCACAAAATTGTTCCACCAACCTTTTAAGGTGCACCCAGTAGAAATGCTCCACCAGAACGATTAATGTCTTCTCTCCCAAAATGCCCTGGAAAACACATGAACACTAGAGGCACTGATATGTACCATTTGGGAATTTACCTTAATATATCAAGTTTCAAATGCTATGGGAAAGTTACATGTTGGAGCCGATTAGAATAAAAGAAAACAAGGAACATTAGTATAAAGATTTCTATAACAAAGGTGTGAATCAATCAGCCCTACAAGTAACACATAGATAGTAGAAGATAATAATGTAGGAGCTGAAAAGTCACACAAACTCTCTTCATCGTCAAGAGAGTTTTATGATGATTGTGATAATACTTTTCTAAATATTTTCTTCTTACTGAGTGCTTATATACACAATTAGATTTCCATACTTTTTAAAAATGCATAATTCATTGGTGTACTGATATGCTCAAATTAATACCCTAAAAGTATTAAAGCAGTAGTTGTAGTAAGTGTAGGGGTCGAACACAAGAACTCAAGAAATCACACAATAGATCAGATAGATTCGAATTAAGCTAAACCAAAAGATGTAATTGAAAACTAGTACGCAATTAAAAGTGTTGTAAGTCGATTGGGAGAAAGATAGGTTCAGGGTATTTCTTAGGAAATCAATGAATGCAGATAAACTAACTAATCAAGGTTCAGGTTACCCACGGTTCTTGAACTCAAATAACTAAAGTATAATTAACCAACTCTCGTTGCGAGAATTATATAAGTCTAAATCCTAGAATTCCAAATCTCTTTGTGAATCCTAAAGTCTAGACCAGCTTTTAGTTCAAGTTTGATTTATTCACAAAACAACTAAACCAAATCTCTTTGCGAATAGTTATTTTACTCACCCTAAGTTCTATCAGGTAATTAATCGCACTCTCGTGCCTAATCAATTATCCCAGGATCTAAGTTCTAGGTGATCAATCTAGAATTAGCTTTAAGAACAACCTCTGGTAAAGAAACTAATTCAGATTATGAACACTAAACAATAAATCAACCTAGCATTCAAAGAAATCCCTTATGAGAACCCTAAAACTAACAGAAGATCTACTCAGACATGGAAATTGAAGCAATAAACATGGCTGAATAATTACTCAAATAGATAATAAGAAAGAGTAAGAAAAGGGTTCGAAATCTTCTCTCGGACGAACAGAGTTTCAGACTTGGCTCCCTTCAAAAGCTCTCTCACAAAGCCAAAGTAAAATAAAGCATAGCCATCAAAGTGGCTGTAAAATCCTAATAAATAACCTAAGTCACGTTTTGGGGCTTCTTGTAAATAATAAAGTCTTCTGGACAATTTTGCAATTCTTCAACTCTTGGAAAAGTCGCGACTCGTGTATGCTGCAGTGAGTATCGACCGATACTAGTCAGTATCGATCGATACCAGTAAGTATCGATCGATACCTAGGCTTCAAATCGGGTACTCAACAACACAAATTTCTGCTTTGCTCCAAAATGCTCTAGAAATCTCCAATATCTCCAATTATGCTCCAAACGTGCTAAAACCTGCAAAAGACTCTAAAACACTACGAAATAGCAGAAAGACTCTATAAAACGGACTTATATCATGGCTTAAAAGAGGTAAAAACCATGATATATCAACTACCCCAGACTTAGCCTTTGCTTGCCCTCAAGCAAATAGAAAGCTAAACCAGAGAAAGAGGTTTGAAAACACGGAAACTCACATGTTCATGAACCATCGCAAAGATTATTTTCCCAAGCACCCAAATGTTACCTAACTTGATCTAACCACCATGTACTTCTCCGTAGACATTCGCAGCTTTCCCAGAATCCACACATTATCTCGCATCATTGTTCAAATAAAGCCCTCATCGCCAGATTCATCGCTGTAGCCAATGTTCAAGAACCTTCTAGATTCTTTACCATACAATATCACGACAAAAGAATTACCAATTCACACACATTTTGGTATTGTTTTCTCTCCCCCAGATTTGTTTCTCGTTATGTTCTTTCTCTCTTTTTAGATCTGCATATACATATTAAGGTCCGAAACGCGAGTATTGATGGTGTTTGCCACCGAATCCCCGGCTCTTTCCTCTCTATGTATCAAAGGCTTAGGCGAATAGTGGTATCACTGGAAATTTTCCTAACCTCGCTTTTAACCTTTGTGTGATCATTCCCTCTTAAGTAGAATAATGGGATCGCTGGAAATTTTCCTATCCCTCTACTCAGAAGAAAATCATCTCATCTTTTATGCTCTTATTTATCAACTTATAACAGGGGAGAGAGATACCATTACTTTAAAAACATGGGTTCCTTTGTCATATATGAATGATGAATCAAGCTCTATAAACACTAACCACATTGATGAAGTGCAAATATTTGGCTCAGGCTTTAGAAAAACTCTGCTGGAGACATGGATGTTTTCTAGTCAACTGGTCAGTCTTTGGATTCTCCATTAGTCGATCTAGAACTGATCTTGTAACAATGTTCACTCAAAAACAAAATAAGAACAATAGGTTCAAGCACATGATCATAATCTCCAACAGGTTTTGTCTCAATAAAACAAATTTTGACTCAAAAACGACTGACTCTAAGCCAAACAAAAACGCTGTCAGCAACTACCTCCCCCAGACTTGAACAACACTTTCCCCAGTGTTATCTAGCCTAAGGTTGGTGAAAGAAAACAAAAGAACAGAGTGGAATTGTGAAGAAAAGGAAGAGTTACCGATCTAGGAGGTGTATCGACCGACACACGGCATGGTATCGATCGATACCAGGCTTAAGTCGATACATAAAACTCTTCTCAATCGCGTAGGGTATCGACCGATACCAACAGGGTATCGATCGACACTGTTGGTATCGGTCGATCGACACTGTTTGTATCGGTCGATCGACACTCAGGCGATTTTGTGTCTGCTCCTTGTTTATCCTAACACAAAACACAAAACGAAAAATAAAAAGAAAAATACTTATATACAAACTCACCAGTGGGTTGCCTCCCACCAAGCGCTCGTTTAACGTCATTAGCTTGACTGTACCGCCATTCAAGCAGTGGTTGCATCATCCAGAGGCATTATGGGCCCTGTTGGAATCTCGGATTTCGCCTAATAGTGTTTCACCCTTTGTCCATTGACAGTAAATTCCTCGCATGTAGGATTAATCAGCACAACGGCACCATGTGGTCTGACCTCCTTGATTGTGAAGGGACCTGACCAACGAGAACGCAGTTTACCAGGAAACAATTGCAAACGAGAGTTATACAGAAGTACCTGGTCGTTCGGCTCGAAATAACTGGAGATTATCTTTTTATCATGATAGGACTTAGTTATCTCCTTGTACAGCTTCGAGTTCTCGTAGGCGTGGTGCCTAATCTCATCCAACTCGTTCAGGTGAATCAATCTCCTCTCAGCTGCAGGCTTGATGTCGAAGTTCAGCAACTTCGTCCATGCTACCTTGTGCTCGATCTCCACTGGAAGGTGACATGTTTTCCCATACAGCAAGTAAAACGGTGTTGTACCCAGCGGTGTCTTGAAAGCAGTTATGTAAGCCATTAGCGCGTCATCCAGCTTCGTAGACCAATCCTTCCTAGAAGTACCCACTGTCTTCTCCAAAATTTCCTTGATTTGTCTGTTGGAGACTTCTACTTGCCCACTGGTTTGTGGTTGATATGGAGTAGCCACACGATGATTGACACCATGCTTCTTCAGCTCAAAAACTTTGTTAATAAAGTGGCTGCCATCATCACTTATAACAATATGCGGCACTCCAAATCGTGGGAAAATGATAGTCTTAAACAGCTTAAGAACCACCGCAGAGTCATTAGTTTTACTAGCAATCGCTTCCACCTATTTGGACACATAGTCCACAGCAACCAGGATGTATTTGTTCTTGTGTGATGAGGGAAAGGGACCTATAAAGTCGATGCTCCAGCAATCAAAAATCTCAACCTCAAGGATAAAATTTTGTGGCATCTCATGTCTCTTACTGATCTTCCCTCTCCTCTGACAGGCATCGCACTGCGAAACGAAAGCATGAGCATCCTTAAACATAGTAGACCACCAGAAGCCTGCTTGAAGAATCTTGGACACTGTCTTGAAAGTGGCAAAGTGTCCTGCATAGTCGGATCCATGGCAATGAAACAAAACATCAGGTACCTCTGTATTAGCAATGCATCTCATGTAAATGCCATCAGAACAATGCTTGTACATGTAAGGTTCATCCCAAAAGAATTGCCTTATGTCACGCATGAACTTCTTCTTGTTATATTTCTTGAGGTGCTTTGGCTTTGCATCTGCAGCGAGGTAGTTGGCAATATTGGCATACCATGGTTGATCAGAATCGGTTGCAGCGACTAGATACTCTTCGGAAACACCAAGGTGTTCAACAATCAAAACTGGCTCGGAAATCGCAGGGTATCGATCGATACCGTAGGAGTGTCGATCGATACCGAGACCTGCAATTCGTGGGTATTACATGGTTTCTGCGAAATTCATCTGAAACCCAGTTTCAATGAAGTAAATGGATTCCTCTGGTAGCTAATCATCAATAGGGACGTCTGCATCGATCCGAATCCTCGAGAGATGGTCAGCGACTCCGTTCTCTATGCCTTTCTTGTCCTTAACCTCGATGTCAAAACCTTGTAGCAAAAGAACCCAACGACAAAGACGAGGCTTGAGATCCTTATTCTGCATCAGATATTTGAGAGCAGCATGATCAGTATGAACAATCACTTTGCTCCCAATCAAGTAGGATCGAAATTTCTCAAAGGAGAAAACAACTGCAAGTAGTTCCTTCTTTATGGTGTTGTAATTCCTCTAAGCATCATCCAATGTCCTGTTGGCATAGTAGATAACCTGCAGCTTCTTATCCTTCTTCTGACCCAGAACCGATCCAACAGCAAAATCGCTAGCGTCGCACATGATCTCAAAAGGCAGAGTCCAATCAGGAGGTTGCACAATAGGAGCACTCACCAAAGCCTTTTTAATCTCCTCAAAGGCTGCAAGATAATCAGGTGTGAAATCGAATTTGATCTCCTTGCATAATAGAGCGGTGAGTGGGTGAGCTAGCTTGGAGAAATCCTTGATGAACCTTCTGTAAAACCCAGCATGACCAAGGAAACTTCGAATATCCTTCACAGAAGTTGGTGGTTGGAGACTTGTCATGACATGAATCTTGGCTTTGTCAACTTTGATCTCAGCTTCAGAAACCTTGTGCCCAAGCACTATGCCATCTTGAACCATAAAGTGACACTTTTCCTAATTAAGGACCAAGTGTTTCTCTTTGCATCTCTCTAGCACCTTGCACAAGTTATCCAGACAGCTCTTGAATGATAATCCATACACTGAAAAATCACCCATGAACACCTCCATAAAATCTTCAATCATGTGTGTGAAGATAGACATCATACATCTCTGAAAAGTGGTTGGAGCATTACACAATCCAAATGGCATTCTCCTGTATGCGAACGTGACATAGGAACATGTGAAAATTGTCTTCCCTTGGTCATCTGGATGTATCAGAATCTGGAAGAAACCTGAATATCCATCGAGAAAACAGTAGTAGGGATGACTAGCCAACCTCTCCAACATATGGTCAATGAATGGCAATGGGAAGTGAAATTTCCTTGTGGTTGCATTCAACTTCCTGTAATCAATGCACATTCGATGCCCAGTAATAGTCCTAGTAGGAACCATCTCATCCTTCTCATTCTTCACCACAGTTATCCCTCCTTTCTTAGGAACAACGTGCACTGAATTGACCCAATAACTGTCTGAGATGGCATAGATAACTCCTGAATCTAAAAGTTTCATGACCTCTTTCTTAACCACTTCCTTCAGGTTTGGATTCAGCCTCCTCTGATGCTCAATTGAAGCATTTGACTCGTCCTCAAGATGAATCCTATGCATGCACATGTCCGGTGATATACCTGAAATGTCATCAAGAGAATAGCCAAGAGCTTTGCGATACTTATGCAGCTTGCTCAGCAGTAAGGTAATCTATGCGTTGTTCAAGGAAGCATTGATGATCACTGGGTATGTGGAATTAGGACCAAGAAAACCATACCTCATATTTGCTGGAAGTGGTTTGAGTTCCACCTTAGGAGCTTTCTCCTCGCTCCAATCTCCAAGCCCAGCAGCTTGCTTAGAACTTTCGGACAACTCTCTTTCTGGCCGCAGGGTATCGACCGATACTAGGTGAGTATCGATCGATAATGGCGGTGCTGTATCGAGCATCTTCGCGTATTCAGCAGCAACATCACTCGAATAGACCTCTGACTCAGCTAAACAGACCAATGCCCTCTCCAATGGGTCCTCAGGATGCATCTCCAGGAAGTACTCTTCTGCAATGTCACTGAGGGTATCAACAAAGAAAGTCTGCCCATCGATGGTTGGTCTCTTCATCATCTTCTCCATGTTAAAAGTCACGACCAACTCACCGATGTTAAGAGATATCTTTCCATTCCTGCAATCAATCAGAGCACCAGCTGTTGCTAGGAATGGCCTGCCCAGGATAAGAGGATCTTTGGGTTCTGAATCATACTCCAGAACAATGAAGTCAGTTGGGATCAAGCTGTTCTCAATCTTTATAGGAACATCTTCGAGCAAACCCTCTGGAAGTCTAACTGAGCGGTCAGCAAGTATCAGTGAGATCCTTTTGGAAGTGAAGTATGTCATTCCCATCCTTTTAGCAACTGAGTATGGCATGAGGTTGACACTTGAACCAAGGTCACAAAGAGAACGCTCAAATCTGTTTGTAAAAATCGTGGAATCCAAGACAAAACTCCATGGATCTGGTAGCTTCGTTGGGATCCTGTTGGTTAGGATTACACTGCACTCATGAGTAATCATCAAATATCCGTCTTCAAGGCTCACATTGCTAGACACCATCTTCTTGACATATCTCTTGAAAGCCGGAGAAGTTTTGATAGCATGGATGTAAGGAAGTTCAACAACCAGCTTGTCCAAAATTTCCTTGCATCTAGAGTCTTCTACATCCTTCTTAGTCTTCCCAATAGCTCTGAGATAAGGTATCCTCGGTATGTAAACTCTCTTTGCAACTGCTTTAGGTATTTCTTCCATAACCTTAGGTGTTGTATCAATTGCAGGTTCAGTGTCGATCGATACAGGGGTGGTATCGATCGATACACAAGACTTTGAGTTTTCCCGTGAAAGTATTTTGACCGGTGTCGATCGATGCTGGCTAATGTCGATCGATACCCTGGGGATTTCGGAATCCTCATCGTCAGACTCGACGAAATTTTCAGCAGTTTGGCCAATTTTCGCTCTTGAAGTTACCTCTTTTCCACTTCTCAAGGTAATTGCATTGATGTGTGCCCTTGGGTTCTCTCCTTTATCTGGAAGAAAACCTTCATGTCTTTTTGCACCCTCTGAAGTCTGGGCTACTTGAGTTTCCAGCTTCTTCTGATGAATACCAAGAGCATAAATCCTTCCACTCAGATCTTTGTACATAGCATCCATCTTACCATTGAAGGTCACTGTTATCTGCTGCTGTCTTTGAACCAGCTGATCAATCATATACTCAATCTTTCTCTCTGGGATTTGAGCAAGTATAGGTTGATAAGATGAATTCCCATAGTTCCTGGTGTAACCACTGTTCTGAGGAGATTTCTGGTTAAATTGATTCGACCCAAAACCACTCGTATTAGCATCATATTTGAATCCTCCTTGCTGAAAATTGTTGTTGAAGTTTTGGTTGTTGTTGAATTGGTTCCTCTGACCCTGAAAACCAGAACCACCAATGTAGTTAACATCCTCTACTTCACCCTCATTGAACACCTCAACATCTTCAGCAAAATGAACGGCCTTCGTTGTCTTGCCCATCAGAAGACTGTGCATAGAATCCAGATTGGCCTGAACTTCAGTAATTTGCGATCCATCCATGTTTCCATTCTGTCTCTTTCGCTCAAGGTCTGCATTTTTGGTGCTATTGCTAGACGCAAAATTCTCAATAAGCACATAAGCATCATCTGGATACTTGGTATTGAAATTCCCATTGCTCGAAGCATCCAAAGCCATCTGATACCTCCAATCAATCCCTCTGAAAAAAAAACCCATCAGCTGAACATCAGAGTACACGTGATGTTGACAATCTTTCTGGTATGATATGAATCTCGTCCAAGCAGCCTTGAACGCCTCAGTAGGTCCTTGAGAAAACCGGGAGATCTTGTTCCTCAGATCCTCGGATCGTGCATCATCATAGAAGTTGTTTAAGAAGGCAGTCTTAGTCTCTTCCCAAGTAGTCAGTGATCTAGGAGGTAACTGCTTTAGCCAGTAAGTCGCATCTCCACCAAGAGAGTATGGGAAGAGCTTGTAGAAGAGGTAATCATAGGACACTCCATTGCTCTTGATGCTAGTGACCAAATCCTCAAACCTCTCAATATGGTCCATGGGATGTTCATTGGAAAGACCATGAAAAGGGTGCTGTCCAACAAGAGTGCAGTATGCAGGTTTCAGCTCAAAGTAATTCCTCGGAAAAGCAGGAGGACGAATCGCTGATCGATTCACATAAAACTGATCGGGGCTGTTGTACTCACCAATCGTTCTACCACGATTAACCACAACGTTCCCTAGTTCGCATTCCCAGCGACAATCTCCTCGACAACAGGAGTAGGTGGAATGATGTTCCCCTCTCCATCCAATTGTTGCCCTCGCGCATTGCACAACTGACCCTCTTGGTCTCTAAAAACACCAGTTTCATCTCGAACCAAAACCAGTGGATTGTTATTCATCTCTATTGGCTTCTTTGCTCTTCTGTTTGTGCGCTCCACAAGTGCTAGTTGCTACAATGATAATTCAACTAGCTGAGTGTTTTTGTTCCTTCTGGTTTCACGAATAGGCATACACCTGAAAACAAAAGTCAAGAACGTAAGTAACTGAAATTCACGACGGGTATCGACCGATACCACTAGGGTGTCGATCGATACTCAACGATTTAGACAAAATTCTTAGCTAAAATCTAATGGCGAATTGAGTCCCCGGCAACGGCGCCAAATTTGATATGCTCAAATTAATACTCTAAAAGTACTAAAGCAGTAGGTGTAGTAAGTGTAGGGGTCGAACACAAGAACTCAAGAAATCACACAATAGGTCAGATATATTCGAATTAAGCTAAACCAAAAGATGTAATTGAAAACTAGTACGCAATTAAAAGTGTTGTAAGTCGATTGGGAGAAAGATAGGTTCAGGGTATTTCTCAGGAAATCAATGAATGCAGATAAACTAACTAATCAGGGTTCAGGTTACGCACGGTTCTTGAACTCAAATCACTAAAGTATAATTAACCAACTCTCGTTGCGAGAATTATCTAAGTCTAAATCCTAGAATTCCAAATCTCTTTGCGAATCCTAAAGTCTAAACCAGCTTTTAGTTCAAGTTTGATTTGTTCACAAAACAGCTAAACCAAATCTCTTTGCGAATAGTTATTTTGCTCACCCTAAGTTCTATTAGGTAATTAATCGCACTCTCGTGCCTAATCAATTATCCTAGGATCTAAGTTCTAGGTGATCAATCTAGCATTAGCTTTAAGAACAACATATGGTGAAGAAACTAATTCAGATTATGAACCCTAAACAATAAATCAACCTAGCATTCAAAGAAATCCCTTATGAGAACCCTAAACCTAACAAGAGATCTACTCAGACATGGAAATTGAAGCAATAGACATGGCTGAATAAATACTCAAATAGATAATAAGAAAGAGTAACAAAAAGGTTCGAAATCTTCTCTCGAACGAACAGAGTTTCAGAATTGTCTCCCTTCAAAAGCTCTCTCACAAAACCAAAGTAAAATAAAGCATAGCCATCAAAGTGGCTGTAAAATCCTAATAAATTACCTAAGTCACGTTTTGGGCTTCTTGTAAATAATAAAGTCTTCTGGGCACTTTTGCAATTCTTCAACTCTTGGAAAAGTCGCGACTCGTGTCTGCTGCAGTGAGTATCGACCGATACTAGTCAGTATCAATCGATACCTAGGCTTCAAATCGGGTACTCAGCAACACGAACTTCTGCTTTGCTCCAAAATGCTCCAGAAAGCTCTAATATCTCCAATTATGCTTCAAACGTGCTAAAACCTGTAAAAGACTCTAAAACACTATGAAATAGCAGAAAGACTCTATAAACGGACTTATATCATGGCTTAAAAGGGGTAAAAACCATGATATATCATGTACGTATAAAAGAAATCTCGATTTAAAATAATTGGTAAAATATCATCTCTTCCATAAACTTTGAGGATTAGTTTGGAATTCGGTATGATATCATTTGTAACAATTTTTCTAATTTTATAATGATGAATATCTTAAAGGAAAAAAATCATTTAATATCTTTTACTATTATATGACATAAGAAGTAAAATAGTTAATATTGAATCAAATAGATATCTACCCATATTAAAACATAGTAAAAAATATGCATAAAAAGTGAAAACAGTAAAAGAAAACATAAACATTCTAAGTAAAAAAAAATATTTACGTAAAAAAAATGATATGTGTGTGTGTACGGGCATTCACTTAAACTAAATAGCGTATAATAAAAGTAATTTCAAAACAATAGTGGAGAAAAAACAAGAAACCGGTTTCATAGTGGTGCAATTTATTGTGAATATTTTAAAGAAAACAAATCATTTAATATATTTTACTATTATATGCCATAAAAGGTAAAATAATTAATACTGAATTAAATATAAATCTATACATATTAAAACATAAGCATATTAAGAAAAAAAGTGAAAACAGAAAAAAAAAAAAAAAAAAACATAAACATACTAAGTAAAAAACAATTACGTAAGAAAAAATGATATGTGTGTTTGTGCGGGTGATCACATAATAAAATAGTGTAAAATAAAAAATAATTTCAAAAAAAAAAAAGAATGAAGAGAAAATAAAAAAAACCTTCTCATAGTGGTAAGATGTTATTGTAAATTAATTTAACATCTTTTTATAGTATATGACATCTGAAAATAAAATAGTTAATAGTGAATCAAATATAAATCTCCACATATTAAAACATAGTAAAAAATCTATATGTATATTAAAACATAGAAAAAATTGAAAAGAGTAAAAAAACAAAAACATACTAAGTAAAAAAAATATTTACGTAAAAATGATATTCGTGTTTGTGCGGGTATTCACCTAAATAAAATATCATCAAATAAAAGTAATTTTCTTAAAAAGTAGAGATAAAAACAAAAAAACATTCTAGGGTTGATGTGAGGATTTTTCGCTCAAGACTCTCCTCCTCGCCCAGAGGCTTTGGAGTTACTCTCCGAAAGAAAACTCTCCTTGTCGGTATTGTTATACAGAAGGAACCTTTCCTTCCTCCCCCCCCCCCCCCCCCCTAAAATTTCTTGATTTTGCTCGATTTCGGAGAACTTTCATTTCTACTACAAGCCTCGTCGCTGCATTTCTAGGGTTTATTCTCCCTCAGCAGCCGTGTCCCCTCCCTTTGTTATCTAATAGTCATCCCAAAACTGTTCTTTTGGAACACGAATACTCTTCTTGTTACTGATGGACGGTACACTGAATCTGGCGATGCAAACAATGAACCTTGAGGAGGATTTACCTGGAAACATTCCGGAAGATGGTAACTTCAGTGCGGTGGAGAGGAGCTCACGGAGTCTGATTGGTCGCTTACTAAACCTTGATTCACAGAATATGGCTCGGATGTTGAGATTGATGCCTAGGATTTGGAGGATTTATGAGAGGGTAAGGGGAATTGCATTGACACGGGACACATTTTAATTTTTGTTTGAATGGGAAACATATCTTCTTACAATGATGAAGGCGGGTTTATGGTCCTTTGATGAATGGGGGATGGTTCTGGAACGTTGGGTAGAGCCTCCTCCTCCTGATTTTCTGAAAACAGCGCCTGTTTGGTTGAAGCTGCACAAGATCCCAGTGTAATTTTTCACTTTGGCGACCTTTAGGGCAATAGCATATCAGATTGATCATGTGAAACAAATTGATTACGATCCAGAAAAACCGTTTTTGCAGGCTGTTTTCATAGTGATGGTGTCGATAAACCTGGAGAATCCTGTCCGCGACACGAAATTGTTGAATCTCCCATGTGGTGCGGTGGCCATAGTGGAAGTGTAATATGAAAAGAAATTTAAAAAATGCATCCACTATCTTCGTTTAACCAATGAGAAACAGAGGTGTCCATTGCTACGGGGGACCAAACTCAGAGGTCACAACTCTGGGAGTAGGCAGCCGGCTCCCCCCCCCCTTTGCACCAGCTATTCAAATCATGCCCCTCTTAAGTCCCTCGATCCCGCCTGGATTTGAACTGCAACCTACGTTAGTCGTTCTAGAAGTTTTAGAGCAGATGTGCATCTATATGAATTGTGGTGACCCAACAAAACGACTTTTGGGAGAACACAAAATGAAGAAAATGTTGGATGATATGTCCAATGATCCTGAAACACAACGATCTTATCTTAGACTCGAAGCTCCTCCTATTTTTACTGCCACCTCTCATCAAAGCAGGGACAATCACGATGATATTAATCAAGAAAATTCTGGAAGCCATGAGAAAAGTGACAAAGTACCAGAGATGGTTTTTATGGGAGTGATGCCCGGAAATTTAGGTGCAGTCAAGAACGATACCATAGCGATGGTAGGCCAACATGTTGTCCCGTCGATGAGTAATAATGCTAAAAGAGACTTGGTGAAGTCTAGAGAAGTCCGAGTGCAAGAGGACTCTTCATCTTTAAACAAGAAAACAAAGTTTGACTTTGTATTGAGAGAAGGCTCGGGCAGCTTTATCCCTCCAATCGCTATCCTTAGGTTTATCACATGTTATGTTGAGGCGAGTTTCTCTGGTGTTAGTGGAAAGAGTAAGAATTCAAAGAGCATGAACTGGTCTATGAAGAATAGACCGAAGCAGAGCAAATGGCAGGTGAGCAATCCTGTGAATAGAGAAGAAAAAGACAATGACGCAGAGCAGTCTTCCAAGAGGAAAGCAATAGAGAACACATAAGTTTCGTCTAAGCTATCTAAACAAACGTCGGGTTTGATGGTTCACCAGAGACCATCCAATCCGTCCATATGACGACAATCATTTGGAACTGTCAGGGGTTGAGGAACGACATGACGGTTCGAAGCCTAGAGGAAATGTGTCGTGAGCATTTCCCGGACTTTGTGTTTCTCCTAAAGACTAAAATCTCTAGTGATCACGTGTTGAGTAGTACAAGATCGTTGGGTTACGACCACAATCATTTGGTGAACCCAGTGGGTCTTAGTGGTGGTTTGGCTTTATTTTGAAGACAATCGCATAAGGTGGATATTCTATATTCTGAAAATAGAATAATTGACACGCGAGTGGAAGTTGGGTCCCTCACATTTTTTATAACGTTCGTCTATGGTGATCCTGTGAGGCACCTAAGAGGTCGAGTATGGAAGAAGATCTCAGATATCAGTATTATTAGAGACTCATCATGGTGTACTGCTGGAGATTTCAATGAAATCATGAACAATGGTGAAAAAATTGGTGGACACCCGAGAGCCGAAGCGTCCTTCTATCCCTTCCGAAGGCTGATACGAGAGTGTCGTATCAAGGAAACCCAAAGTTCTGGTAATAAGTTTTCTTGGGGTGGTATGAGAGAAATAGTGGATTCAAATGGCTTGAAAGAGATCGTGTGGTTTTAATGTAGATTGGATAGAGCATTCGAGAACGCGGAGTGGTACAAACTCTTTCCGCGTACGCTTTCGACTTATTTGAAGAGAGTGAGATCTGATCATCGGCCCTTATTGACGAAAATAGAGACGAATACTCCGGTCCGTACAGGTCATTTCGTATTTGACAGGAGGTGGTGCGATAAACCAGAGATTCATGAAATTATGAAAAATAGCTAGAATTCCCAACCCAGAAATGGTAATTTCAAAGTATCGGATCATATATATGGGTGTCGTAAAGCCTTAGCGAAATGGAAGAGATCGTCAAACTCCAACTCTAAGATTAAGATACAAAAGCTTACCGAGGAACTAGACCGAATATCTTCAATGGTTCAACCAAACCTGAGGAGGATGTCAGATATCAAAACAGAGCTGATGCATGCGATTAAAGAAGATGAATATATTGGAAGGAGTTAAGCAAGGAAAGATGGCTTGTTGCTGGGGATAAAAACACTCGCTTCTTTCACAGCAGTGTTCAAACTCGCAAAATGAATAATCAAATACCTTCCTTACTTGATGATAATGGGGTTGAACACGTCTCGGAGCAAGAGAAAGGTAAGAGAGCGGTAGAGTATTTCACGAAGCTGTTTCGTTCTTCTAACCCATCAAACCCATATGAGTTGCAGGAAGGTTTCCCGGTGAAAGTATCGTATAGTATGAACGAGACCTTATCAAACCGGTACAGAATTTTGAGTTTAAGAGAGCGGTCAAGAGCATTAAAAAGCGACAATTCTCCAGGGGCTGACGGTATGAGCGGGAAATTCTTTCAGCACTTCTGGGACATCACATGTCATCATATCACGGCGGAAGTTATGAAATTCTTTGAGACTGATACGCTTCCTCCTGATTGGAATTTTATCCAGATTTTCCTCATCCCGAAGAAACCTAATGCAAATACTATGTTTGATCTTCGGCCCATCAGTCTATGCTCTGTTACGTATAAGATCATCTCAAAGATTTTGTGCTCCAGACTCAAGCGGATTTTGCCACAGATAGTGTCGCCGACTCAAGGTGCATTCGTATATGGTCGCCTTATATTGGATAATCTCATGATTTCTCATGAAATGGTGCACGTGTTGGCTATCAAAACGGACATGTCCAAAGCTTATGATCGCGTAGAGTGGGAGTTTCTAGAGAAGTTGTTTCTGAGAATGGGTTTCGATACAAGATGGTGTAATTAGGTTATGAGTTGCATTCGCTTTGTCTCCTACACGGTCTTGATGAATGGCCATTGTTATGGTTGCATCCATCCTGAGCGAGGCATTAGACAAGGAGACCCGCTTTCTCCATTTCTGTCCAACTTATGTGCTGAAGCTCTGGTTCATGTCATGAACAAAGCTGAGGAAGATGGAAGAATTTCGAGAATGAGATTGAACACCAAATGTCCGTCTATCCAACACCTCTTGTTCGCGGATGATAGTTTCTTTCTCTATCGAGCTACCTTGAAAGAGTGTGTTGAATTCCTCCGTTGCCTGAAGCTATATGGTGATTCTTCTGGTCAATTGATTAATTTCCAGAAATCATCCATCACATTTGGCTCAGATATCGATCCGATCTACATAAGGCTGTTTGCTGAGCTGCTGAACATTGATAAAGAAGGAGGAGCAGGGACCTATTTGGGACTTCCGAAGTGTTTTATTGGCTCTAAACAACAACTTCTTGCTTTAATTGGAGAAAAATTGAGCAAACGATTGAGTGGCTGGTGTGCTAAAACGCTATCTCTTGGTGGCAAAGAGGTTCTTCTAAAATCAGTGGCTATGGTTCTACCGGTTTACGCTATGTCATGCTTTCGTCTAACGAAACATCACTATCAGAAGATCACACGTGCTATGACTGATTTTTGGTGGAATGCTTGTGAAAAGAAGCAGAAAATTCATTGGGTTTCCTGGAAAAATATGTGCAAGTCAAAGCAGAATGGTGGTTTGGATTTCGGGATGTCGAGAACTTCAATCAGGCGCTCTTGGCTTAGCAAGCATGGAGAATCCTAAATGATCATGATAGTCTTATCGCGAAGCTATACAAAAGATGATATTTCTCCTCGAAATCATTCCTGGAATGTGGCAAAGGCTATCGCCCCTTATATGCTTGGCAAAGTATTTTGTTTGGACGAGAACTACTATTAAGGGGTCTTATTAACTCTATTGGGAACGGTCAATCTACGCAGATTTGGATGGAAAAATGGATCTTGGACGAGCAATTAAGAAGACCTCGCAATATGCAGTCCCTTATTGACCTTGAGCTTAAAGTTAGCTCCTTGATATCCCCTAAAGCTAAATGGCAAGAAAATGTAGTCACATATCTATTCCCCCTTGCTGATGTGGATATAATTTTAAGCCTCCCTCTCGGTAATGTTGAGGATCGTTACATCTAGGCTTACACCAAAAATAGAGCTTACTATGTGTGGAGTGGCTATTGGTTCTTTGCAAATCATCCACCTACTCCTCCTCCCAGCGATCTCAACACGAACATATGCTAATCTCTTTGAAGAACATAATATGGAAGGTTAAAACCTCGCTGAAGATCCGTATGTTTCTTTGGAGATCAGTTGCTGGGGCTCTGGCAGTTGCAGATCGGCTGCAAACTCGAGGGCTTAATCTGGACACTTCTTGTAGCCTCTGTCACCGAGATTTAGAGACAATCAACCATGTTCTATTCTTGTGTGATTCGGCTAAACAAATCCTGGCTGTAAAGAATAAACAGCCTACCTCCAATGGTTTTACTACCAATCTAGAAGATAATCTCTCCTTCATTCTGGATTTTATGGATAATCCTTTTGTGGCTGAAGATATCCGCTATGCAACGCCATGGATCCTCTGGCATATTTGGAAACAACGGAATTTGATTTTTTCGCAGGGAAACAAGAGACGACATAGATCATGTATCGCCGAGCGAGTGAGGAAACATCTCTTTGGTTAAAATTGAACTTGCCTATAGCCCAACGAGAGTTACCCAGGATATTGAATCTCATCACGGGTAATCGATGGTTTCCACCGGATCCTGGTTTGTTTAAATGCAATGTGAAGCAAATCGGCGGAATGAGAAACTATTAAGCGGTGGTGCGTGGCTATTGAGAGATCATTCTCGATCAGTTCGATATCACGCAAGAGAAGCTTTCACTCCTTCTCCGAACAGAATGATTGCGGAGTTTCGTGTTCTGATCTGGACTCTTCAGAGCCTAAGAGACCTGCATATCCCAGAGGTGTTAGTGGTCTCAGATTTTCAATCGGTGGTAGAAGCGATCGTGAAGCCGTTAGATTGGTCAAGATTTTGTGCTTTCATCAGTTATATCACTCGCGTCTGCTCTGGGTTTGTCAAGTGCACGATTGAACATGAGACAGTTGGAGCGAACAGAGCTGCTCGGGAGATTTCGAAAAGCGTGTCTCGGGATGGAAGACTTCAATCTTACATTTCTCGAGGACGACCCGCCTGGTTGCATGACTCTTCTTTATGATTCTAGTTCAGTCTGAGTATCATTGAAACATTCTCTTAGGTGTTCGATACTCTGCTTTTTAATATTTATTGTACTGAACTTTTGCTTTTGGCTTCTATTTCAATGAATTCTTAGACGTTAAAAAAAAAAAAAAACCTTCTTATATGGATATAAGGTTACTATGAATATCTTGACGAATAAAAAAAATCATTTAACGTCTTTTACTAGTATATGCCATAAAAAGTAAAATAGTTAATATTGAATCAAATGTAAATCAACATATTTACACATATTAAAACATTAAAAAAATGAAAACAGTAAAAAAAACATAAACATATTAAGTTAAAAAAATATTTAGGTAAAAAAATGATATACATGTTTGCGCGGGTATCCACCTAAATGAAATAGCGTAAAATAAAAGTAATTTCAAAAAAAAAAAAAGTGGAGAAAAAAAACAAGAAACCTTCTCGTAGTGTTAGAAGGTTATTGTGAAGTTGAAATTGGGTCTTTAGAGTAAGACAGAGAAAGGGTTCGGCTAAAAAGCGAGAGGAGGCACGAGGAAAGAAAAAAACTCGATATAAAGATAATTAGTAGATAGGGTTAAAGCATTGACGACGAGATCCTCTCAAGCCTTCTTCGATCTACACTTTCTTCTTCTCTCTCTCTCTCCTCTGTCTCTCTCAGGCTAGGCAAGTTCTTCTCTCTCCTTACTGTTTATTGCTTCGGTTTCTGCAGACAACTTTGATTTGATTCCTGTTCATTTTCCAATGTTGTTTATTTTTCCCTGATCGATGTTTGTATTTTGATTGGAGAAGCAGGGAGATAATAATCTCTCTGAATCTATCTTGTTTTGTATTGAGAAACCGTCGATTTGAGATTCCGTGAGCGGGAAAATTGATGTCGAGTTTTGTTTGGATTCTTTGGTTTGCAGGTTCTCAATGGCGGAATCTTCCAAAGTCATTCATGTTCGTAACGTTGGACATGAGATTTCTGAAGTAAAATCCTTTCTTCTTCCAAAGTCATTCATGTTCTTTATTCACTTTTCCTGTTCTGCCAAAGAGTTAATTAGAAAATTATGCATCTTAATTCTTGTTCTTGTTCAACAGAATGATTTGCTTCAGCTTTTCCAGCCATTTGGTGTCATAACTAAGCTTGTGATGCTCAGGGCAAAGAATCAGGTCTGTCTCTAAAACTCCACCTTCTGTCTACGTTCTTTGTGGGTATTTATGGCTTACTTTGAGATTTCTTTTTCTACTTGTTTTGAAGGCTCTTCTCCAGATGCAAGATGTTTCTTCAGCAATCAGTGCTCTTCAGTTTCTTACTAATGTGCAGCCAACTATAAGGTTTGTGACCTGATGAGTCCTTTTTTTCTACTTTGCTATAGCTTTTTTAAACAGTTCTCTCTGATTTTATTTTGGACATTTTCAATTCCAGAGGTAGGAATGTGTATATCCAATTCTCGTCTCACCAAGAATTGACTACAATAGAGCAGAATATTCATGGACGCGAAGATGAGGTTTGTATCTTTTTACTTGTTTGGTGTTATTATATGAGAATCTTAAGATGTTGTGTTATTGTCTTGTCATTTACATATATGTCAAATGAGGAGACTTGCATTTCATCGTGGTTCATAACCGTCTCTTCTTTTTCTCGCTCTTTATTCACTTTTCTTCTCTTTCTCTCTTCTTTCCGTCTTTTTGTCTGACTGGTGGTTGCTGCGGGGATGGTGGATGTACAGCCGAATCGTATTCTCTTAGTCACAATCCATCACATGCTGTATCCAATCACGGTTGACGTGCTGCATCAAGTTTTTTCTCCCTATGGATTTGTGGAGAAGCTCGTCACTTTCCAGAAGTCTGCTGGTCAGCTTCCCCGTGTTCTTTTCTCCCTCTTCTATTCTGTTTAGCTCAGTTTGTCTTGTTTAGAAAATTACTTGGCTGTTTTTCTGTTTAATGTTATTCGCCTCTTTTATATAATATTGCTATGAAAAACTTTGCATTTCCATTTATTTGCTCTGTTTGATGATCTTTAACTTTAAGCTTGTTTGTGAAATGTATAGGTTTTCAAGCTCTTATCCAGTATCAGGCACAACAGTGTGCTGCCTCTGCTAGAACTGCTCTACAGGTGTTATTCTATAAGACTTTTAAAAACGTTTCACCATAAAACAAATATTCTAGGCCTGCCTTACTTTCTTACACTGAATTAATATATCTTACCTTCTTTGTGGCAGGGTCGTAACATATATGACGGGTGTTGCCAGTTGGATATCCAGTTCTCAAAGTATGCTCTGTTTGGTTACACATGTTGTTGAAGGCATCTTTGTTATTTTTTTAGTTTCTACATGTTTTGCTTGTGTTGTGAGTATTGACATAGTTTTTCATTTTCAGCCTTGAGGAGCTGCAAGTAAATTACAACAATGATCGATCTAGGTATGGATCATGTGTTCCTGGCTTCCATCTTCTTTGCGGTTATACAATTTGATGTTATTCTTGGTGTCCATATAACTGATTTATCTTGCCTTTGAATAGGGATTATACCAATCCAAACTTGCCATCAGAGCAAAAAGGCCGTTCATCTCATGTATGACTAGCTTTACTAACTTATTACATATGTTTTGTATCCTTTTATGTCGTCTTAATGTTCTGTTTTTCTTCTCTTGCAGCCTGGCTATGGTGATGTAGGAGGTATGTGTCTTACATGATTGTTACTCTATGCATTGTTCTTCTATACTCTGGTCTTTTGCTAATTCGTATTCTTTTTTCTTTTTGCAGTGGCATATCCTCAGGTGGGTAGCTAATCTTACACGGTTTTAGCAACTCTTTTGATCAAGATATAGCCGGAATCACCTTTTTCTCAAATCTGCTCTCCACATGGCTTTTCTTTTCAGTTTTTTCTCCCTTTATTGATTGAACCTCCTAGTCTATTTTTGATTTCATTATTTGTTAAATGTTTCGGTTATGTACATAACTAATCTCATCTGTGTGCTGTTACTTAAAAACTAGATGGCCAACACAGCTGCGATTGCAGCTGCCTTTGGAGGAGGCTTGCCTCCAGGTATAACCGGCACAAATGATAGGTGTACAGTCCTTGTCTCCAATCTGAATGCAGAAGTAAGTTGGTCATTAACCGTTTTGCTTTTGACAACTTTGGTTTTCTTATAATATTTTCCAGGCTTACCAGATTCGTTTGTTTCAGAGTGTTAATGAAGATAAGCTATTCAATCTTTTTTCTCTTTACGGGAACATTGTAAGGATAAAGATTCTCCGGAACAAACCTGACCATGCCCTTGTCCAAATGGGAGATGGTTTTCAAGCTGAACTTGCAGTACATTTCCTCAAGGTTTGTCCATGTCCCTGTTTGGTAAATATAAATGCATTCAATAATGTATCTAGGATAAGTTTCGAGTAAGTAGATGGATGATATAAAAATGGGATTGTTTATCTGTGTATATGTGGTGTTTCTTGCAGGGAGCGATGCTGTTTGGTAAGCGGCTAGAAGTAAACTTCTCGAAGCATCAGAATATAACACCAGGCACAGACTCGCATGATTATGTAAACTCGAACCTGAACCGCTTCAACCGCAATGCAGCAAAGAACTACCGCTATTGCTGCTCCCCTACAAAGATGATTCACCTATCGACTCTTCCACAAGACGTGACAGAGGAGGAAGTGGTGAACCATGTCCAAGAACACGGGGTGATAGTGAACACAAAAGTGTTTGAGATGAACGGGAAAAAGCAAGCTCTGGTGCAGTTTGAGAACGAGGAGGAAGCTGCGGAAGCTCTGGTGTGCAAGCACGCGACTCCTCTAGGCGGATCAGTTATCAGAATCTCCTTCTCTCAGCTACAGACGATTTAAAAGTCGAGAGAGGCCTCTCTCTCTCCTCTAATAACATTAGGGTGAGGATAATGAATGTATGTTGTTTTAACTCAAATTTCTCTGCTTCTTGGTCGGACTTTACTGCACTCTTTTTTTAACTTTTTTGTTCCTTGGTTTTAAATTGTTTGTGTTGATTTCATCGGCTTACATTTAATGGTAATAAAGACACAAGGCAATGGTAGAGAATAGTGCAGTAATATTGTATCATACATTGTTCTCTGTGTTTCTGTGAACTTCATTATGTGTATGGTTTCTCGAATTGTCAATTCTCTTTGTGCATATTTTTTGTTTGACCAATATGCTGATTTACAAAATTTAATTTAAATCCCAAAAAATAAAAATAGGAGGATTAAAATAAATGAATAATTGTTAGATTTCTAAAGAATCTTGCATTTCTTACAGGTTAAAAAATATTCCATAATAAATTTGCGTATATACATGCTTTAATATAATATGTGATAAAATTTCATTAAAAAACTAAATGATAGAAAAATAGTAAAGAAAAATTAATTCTTAATTTTGTTTCATTTTTTCACGGATTATCTAATTTTGTTTTTCATATATTTGTTTTTTTTTGTTTTTTTTGTTTTTTTACATGAATTATAAAATATTTTATTATAAATCTGTGAATACGTAGATCCTAATTATTATGGTGTATAATCGAATGAATAATTCACAAGAGCAAGGCTCTGATTTTATACAGCAGAAAATAGAGATGAGAAAGGTAAGAGTATATACTGCTATAATTACGGAGATGATACAGCTAAACAGAAATCTACTTTCTATATTCAAATACGCCCCCTCAAGACGGACCGGTGGTATAGCTAAACCGATCTTGATACACAGCGTTTCAAAACGAGCACGTGGTAGTGGTTTTGTTAGTGCATCAGCTAGCTGGTCCGTTGAGTTGATGTGAGAAACACGAACATGACCTGATTGAACATGATTACGCACAAAATGATAGTCAAGCGCCAAGTGTTTCATACGTGAGTGAAATACCGGATTGGCACTAAGGTATGTCGCGCCTTTGTTGTCACAATATATGGCTGGTGGTGTAGTAGTCTTGATCCCAAGTTCCGTGAGCAAATACGTGATCCAACATACTTCGGCGGTGGTATTCGCAACAGAGCGATACTATACTTCGGTGGATGAACGGGCAACACAAGATTGTTTCTTAGAAGACCATGCAATGGGGTGTTTCCCGTAGTAAACAATGTATGCGCCCGTAGAGGTGTAGTCGTCTTTGTCCCCAACCCTTGAGTTGATGTCCCCGCGAGATACCGAAGGATGCGTTTCACTGCTTGCCAATGGTCAGAAGAAGGTTGCTGCATGTATTGAGACAAATTGTTCATCGAGTATGATATGTCTGGTCGAGAGAGTGAGAGGTATTGGAGACTGCCAACAGTGGCTCTATATTCCGTCGGATCTTTGAGAGGGCTCCCGGAATGAAGAGTGAGCGGCGTATGTGGGCACATCGGAGTGGATACCGGTGTTGATGTGCTCATCTTGGTCCGGTGTAGTAAATCTGCAATATAACGATGTTGATTTAGTAAAAGACCATGGGATGTTCTATAAGCTTCAATACCAAAAAAGTAAGAGAGAGAGAGAGCCCAAATCCTTTAGTGAAAACCAGTGTTCTAAAAATCGCTCTAGTCGGCGACTAGGCGCCCAGGAAGACAGAGCCGCCGTGATTTTAGGCTAGGCGAAGGAGCAAATCGGTTTTAAGAAAAATTCACTTTTTTTTTTGCTTCACGTTTAGAATATGTTTTTGTATTATAGATCCTAGATCTATAAGTTTTATGGAAACACAACAAAAAACACATAAAAGAATGATGAATTATGTAAAAAAAATGTCAAAAACGGCTAAAATATTAGGGTTGCAGCAGTGGACACTCGGGGAAGAAGATGAAGGCAAAAAGACAGTTTTGCCCTTCATTAAAAAAATTTACAAAAATAAACAAAATTGCACTCTGGGTGGATCGAACTCGCGACGCATTGATTAAAATACACTACACTTCCCACTAGACCACCATAGACTATTAACATTTAACTCTGATATTAAATATATATCCATATGAGTAGGAAAATTCCCTTAACCTAGGCTCCGATTAATCCTCCTAGGCGCTAGGCTCCTATCGAGCGCCTAGCTACCGCCTAGCGACTTCTAGAACCTTGGTGAAAACCAATTTGATAGAGATTCGATGAAACCGTTGAGATACGCGTCGTTGTTGCTCGTGAGAATGAGATCATCTTCATATACCAGCATGTAGAGTAAGATCCCATTCTTGTTGTAGATGAATAGACTCGCATCAGCCAATGAATTGGTGAAACCATATTGTAGAAGAAACGAACGAATCTCATTATACCAAGCCCGTTGAGCTTGTTTGAGTCCGTATATCGCTTTGTGGAGTTTACACACAGCTTGGGGCTGATGTTTATCACGAAAGCCTGGTGGTTGGGACATGAAGACATCTTCTTCAAGCTTGCCTTCGAGAAAGACATTATTGACGTCTATTTGTCGGAGTTGCCATTGGTGAGAGACAGAGACACTGAGCACAAGTCGAATTGTGGCTGGTTTATTGACAGGGCTAAATGTCTCTTGGAAATCAACACCGGGACGTTGGTGAAAGCCTTTCGCTACAAGACGTGCCTTGAATCTATCAATTGAGCCATCATAATTCCTTTTAATCGTAAATATCCACCTACAGCCCACTACATTTGCAGCATCTGAGGCATAGGTGAGATCCCATGTCTTGTTTCGAGCCATTGCCTCCAATTCATCATACATGGCACGACGCCAACGAGGGTCTTTGAGAGCTTCTACAACTGAAGTGGGGATAGTTTCAGAAATTGGGACAACGATCGCACTCAGGTTAAGTTTCGTGACAGGTTTCCGAGTGCGATTGCTGGTTTTGATTGACGGAGCTGGTGGTGGAGCTTCTTCGGTTGTTTGTGAAGTTTGTGGATCCACAGTTACAGCTGGTGGAGCTAGTGGCGGAGCGACAGGTGAGAGAGAAGAAGGCGGTGAACCAGAGATGGGCTCAGATGCAAGCGAAGACGACAGTGGTGTTGTGACTGTGCTGGCATGTTCTGCAACAACAGGTGGTGTCGAGAGATTTGTTGGGATTGTCGGAGGTGGTAGATGAATGGTAGAGACCTCATGAATTGCATCTGCAGGTAACTCTGAAATTTCATTCTCAGCAGACACTTTAGACGTTAGTGAATGAGAAATAGAAAAAGGGAACACATATTCATGGAAGACAACATGGTGTGATGTATAAACTCGAGAAGTGGATCTATCTAAACAAAAATATGCACTCTGTGTCATTGAGTAACCAATGAAAACACAAGGAGTGGAACGAGAATCCAATTTATGAGATGCATATGGCTTAAGCCATGGAAAACACAAGTAACCAAAATTTTTAAGTTTTTGAAAATTTGGTGGCTGTCCAAAAAGGCATTGAAATGGCGATTTGAGAGAAAAACGTTGTGTAGGCATACGGTTGATAAGAAACACATCCGTGGTAAGAGCATATGTCCAATAGGACTTAGGCATGGACACATGAGTCAAGAGAGCAAGACCCGTTTCGTTTATATCACTACAAGAAAACACAGTTTTTGTGACTATTTTTTGCGATTACTTTTTTTTAGTCGCAAAAAGAGGGACGATATTGTGACTGATTTGCAACTACTCATAATGCAGAGGCATAATAGTCACAAATTACTGACTAAAAAAGATAGTCAGACAATAGTCGCTTATTTGCGACTGTTTAAGGACTTGCAAAAGTAGTATCAAATTTGTGACTGATTCGCTTCGGTTTAGCAACTCCACTCGAATTTTTTTAAATAAACATCAAATAATATACAAAAAAAAATCTAAACCCAAAACAATCAAATAATATACAAAAACAATAAATAATATACAAAAAAATTCAACACTTACAATTTTTAAAATATAATCATTTTATAAATCCTAAATTATAAACCCAAAACCTCTAACCTTTAATCATAAATTCTAAATCTTAAATTGTAAAATATATTTTTGAACAGCTATATACCCAAAATTATTGTAAAGTGATATTCAAACCTTATATGTTTTAAAGTTTAAGGTTTAGGTTAACAGGTACACTAATTTGCAAACCCAGTTTTTGTGACCATTTTGGGACTAATTTGCGACTAATTTTTAATAGTAGTCACAAAATAGTCCCAAATTTGGGATTAATTTGCAACTACACTCGATTTTTTTTATAGAAATCAATAAATTCTAAACTCAAACCACAAACCCTTAACCCTAAACCCTAAACCCCTAACACTTAATCATAAACTTGATTTAAATATTAAATAGTAAACCACATCAAATAAATAAACATCAAATAATATACAAAAAAATTCAACACTTACAATTTTTTAAAATATAATCATTTTATAAATCCTAAATTTTAAACCCTAAACCTCTAACCCTTAATCATAAACTCTAAATCTTAAATTGTAAAATATATTTTTGAACAACTATATACCCAAAATCATTGTAAATTGATATTCAAACCTTAGAGGTTCTTAAAGTTTAGGGTTTAGGGTAATGTACACTAATTTGCAAACCCAGTTTTTGTGACTAATTTGCGACTAATTTTTAATAGTAGTCACAAAATAGTCCCAAATTTAGGACTAATTTGCAACTCCACTCGTTTTTTTAGAAATCAATAAATTCTAAACCCAAACCACAAACCCTTAGCCATAAACCCTAAACCTCTAACCCTTAATCATAAACTTGATCTAAATATTAAATTGTAAACTAAATCTTAAACATAAACATCAAATAATATACAAAAAATTCAACACTTACAAATCTTTTAAATATAATCATTTTATAAATCCTAAATTCTAAACCCTAAACCTCTAACCCTTAATCATAAACTCTAAATCTTAAATTATAAACTAGATCTTACACATAAATATCAAATAATATACAAAAAAATATAACAATTACAAAAAATTCAATCTAATCATAACATGTACTAGTGTTACATGTGTTTAATAAGGAATGATTTTGAAAAATAGAAATTCTCTCAAAATTTATTTATTTTTAAGTTTTAACATATTTTTGAACATCTATATACACATAATCAATGTAAAATGATATTCAAACCTTATAGGTTCTTAAAGTTTAGGGTTTAGCGCAAATATTTTTGATCATACTCATAACATGTATAAGTAGTCACAAAATAGTTCCAAATTTGGGACTAATTTGCAAATTTTGTCGATTGTTTTAATAGTAGTCACAAAATAGTCCCAAATTTGCGACTAATTTTCGACAAAATGACAAAATAATTAAAGATTCTCATTGGCTAGTTCCTTGTGACGAGGCTAGTTCCTTGTGACGTTGATTGGTTTAATCCAACGGTGGAGGATCTATTTTTTTTAAATGGTTTATCTCTCTTCTTCTGCGATTTAACTTTTTTTTCTTTTTTTTTCCTCTCTGTATCTTCTTCTTCGATCTAACTCTCTTTCTTTTTTTTTTTCCAGGTTTTTTTCCAGGTCCACGAGAACCATGAGAAGACCCAAGATCCATGAAAAGACCCAAGATCCGACGCCTCACATTTCTCCCCGATCTAAACCCTTGCCCCACCACTGTCGCCGCCTTGGAAAGCCGGAAATCAGAATTTACAGAGGAGAAGGAGTCGTGGTGATAGCAGATCGGCGCTGGCGTCTGGTTCTCCGGTAGCTATGGCCTCAATCGTCACTTCATTCGTTGCATCTCCGGGAACCGATCGTGTGAGCCGCTCAAACCCCGGTTCTTGGCTCATCCTTCGTCCCGGAGATTGCACCTGGAAACCGTGGGGCCGACTCGAGGCATGGCGGGAACGCGACGGAGCCACCGACGGGCTTGCAGAGTCAACCATAAGTTCTCACAGAGGTGGGGTAGGAGATCGGCGCCGGGGAGGGATCAGATCGGCGCCGGAGGGGAGGAGATCGGGATGCGATATTTTTTTTTTAATTTAGATTTTTGTTTTTTTGTTTTTTATAAATTTTTAATTTCTGTAATTAATTTAATAAATAAAAATATTTATTTTTTGAATTTATTTTTTGTTTTTAAAAAAAAATTAGTCGCAAACATAGTCTCTTAATTATGACTGATATTTGGTGTCACATATTAGTCGCAAAAGAGCGACTGTTTTGTGACCACTGTATTTAGCGACCAAATATTTGTGACCACTATTTCAGTAGTTGATACAAGATATTTTGGTATCTCTAGAGTCAATTCTCTAAATGCAATTGTAGCATAAGAGGTTATCGAACCTTATCGGGATTTATCCTAAACACTAAGAATGCAAGGTTCATAAGTAATTTAAGCTAAACAAGGTAATTGGTGATTAAGTGTTCAAGTTCAAATTAAGCGAAGCAATAACTAAACGATTTGTAATCCAAATAACAAAAGCGGAACTAGAGATGAGGTTAATGATATAAGGTGATCCAAGTCCAATTAGTGGTGTTCATTTACTCAAGAAGCTAATTCCTAGGCAATAGATCTCTAATCTAGATTAGTTCTCTTTCAAGCAACTAATCACTATGTTAATTATCAAGTCCATTAGTAAATCATCATTTGTGGATTAACAAATAGCAAGCATTAAGAATCATAACAAGATCAACCAAAGATATGCCCTAAACAGCTAATGTCTTAGTTTAGGAACATAAATCTCTTGTATAGTTGGTCTTGGCATTTCACCAAACACTTGGTGTTCATGAAATGCCTTGTGATCTAGACCCACTCTTTCAAGCTAGATCTAGCATTGGGGACTCTAGACAAGAAGGAATATAAGATTATCTAACCCTAAACACCACTAATCAAACCCTATATCACCCTAATCTACCCTATCCCTAGGTCCTTAAGACTACTCACTAATCATCATGGGTTTAACAAATCCAAGATAGCAAGTGTTAAAACTCATGATCAAGATGATTGGATGATTAGAAAATAGAAGGTAGATGGATTCAATCAAGAAAACAATACTCAAATTGCATAAAATCAAAAGGATCAATCTCTTACAAATCACTCTTAGAGAGGGTTTTTGCTTAAGAAAAGACTTGGCCCCTCCAAATTAGGTTTTTGGGCTTAAATAGTGAATAGTGACGAACCGGGTCGACCCGGGACAAACCGAGGTCACTGCTCGGTGTAACACCTCGGTATTGAGTCTGGGTTAATGCACCGACGAGGAGCACCGAGCAGTGGCGTCGGTATTGAGGAGATGTTTGGCTGGTGATCTTCAGTGGATACCGAGGTCACTCCTCGGTATCGTTGCTCGGTATTAAGGAGTTTTCCCCCGGGTTTCTTCCTGTGGCAGCACCGAGCAGTGACACCGAGCAGTGACATCGGTACAATCCCCTGAAGCTTCGATACCGACGTCACTCCTCGGTGTTATACGTCGGTATTGTGGCTGTTTTCCTCCGTCGGGCTATACCGATCAGTTGCACCGAGCAGTGACCTCGGTGCAACTCCTCTGCTTTTGATACCGAGCACCAATACCGACCAGTGACGTCGGTACGGTTTCCGTCTCCTCTCCTCGGGTCCCGAATCTCCTCTTTAGGACCTGAAATGCGATCCAAAACATGCAAGGACTCCCTAGGACTAAATGTGGACACACTAGACTCCTAAAATGACTAAAATGCTAAAGAGATATCATGAACTACATGTAAATGACTCGAAACCTAAATGAAACGGATGCTAGAATGATGCAAAATATGATGATATCAATTCCCCCAAACTTACTTCTTTGCTTGTCCTCAAGCAAAAGCATCACTAAAAGAGTTCAAGTCCAAGTGCAAACTCTAAAGTATGATCAAACATGTCTACTCAAAAGGGGTTAGCCATGCTCATCCTTACATGAACCAAGCTCAAATCTCAACCTACACAAGCCTTCAAATCATCCAATCCTTTAACATTTATTAGACTTTTACCAAGTGAATCATGCTTATGCAAGGCAAGTGAATGCATTTGGCTAGGGTAGAGGTTTCGAGATAAAGGTGATCTCGATACAAGTGACGGTTTCCGAGCGTGGGTTTCTCTCAATAGGAATCAACTAATGAAAAATGCTAAGAGTAAACCCCAATAGATGCATACAAGGTTGACTTCCATCTACCCAAATGTCCCATATCGAACTTGACCCCTAATCTCTAAACCCCAATGAAGGTCCTCCTAAGCTACCCTTTTTGCAAGACATTTTGCCTTCACTACTCATATCATCTCACTTTCCTTCTCTTCTTAAACACTTAGGGGATTTCCTTCTTCACCAAACGGTTTGGCTTTCAACATTTTTCTTTACTTAGCTCTTCTTTATTTTCTCTAGTCTCTCTTGTTTCTTTTCTTTGCTTTAGCCTTTTTGGCTTTCCTTCTTTCTTTTTGAAGACTAGAGACTATTTTCTTTTCTTTTTCGCTTAGAGCCTTTTCCATAAACGACTATAGCCAACCATTTCAAGCTTTTTGCTTATCCCCTATTCTTCTTCATCCCTTTTTCTCATTCCCGCAATCACCTCTTTCTACCTTGTCCCAAGTTCCCAACCTATCTAGCCTTATCCTATGTCTAGCTCATTTATGCCGAGCTAGTTCTACAAGGAATTTTTTCCTTGTCGTTCTAAACTCAACACCTTTTGCCTAGTTGATTCGAAAAAGGTCTCACAATCATTCACAAGTAGCATTTGGCTTGAAAAGAGGTTGGGTTAAGGGAGTGGTTAACCGTTCCAATGATGAGAATCGGCTATTCGGGCTAACAAGAGAGTGGAAAAGCGGATAAGATAGCCCAAATATGTATGTGGTAACCATGCATTCACCATGCAATGCAAAAACATGATAATTACAATGTCGAATTATGGTTATCACTTAAGTAGGAATGGCCTCAAATCAACTTGCTTTGGCTAAGAACTAAGTAATGAGATCACATGAAATCCAAACATGGTTCGACCTTAATTTTGCACACGAGATCTAGAGCATAGGACTTAAACTCTTAAAGCAATACTTCGCAAAAGGGAATCATTCTAGCTCCTAATGCGCATGCAATGCATTATCTACGTGCTGTGCATTCTAGACTCAATCCTATATGAAGTGCAAATGCATCCTCAATGACTTCTTTTTGTCTTTTCATTTTCAAAATTGTTTTCAAATTTGTTTGGTTTTTCTATGCCTTAGATGTATGCATGAGACTCAAGATGAAAATATAAAATAAGACAAAAACAAATGTTATTAGATACCGGTCCCTCCCCACAAACTTAAATCACACCGTCTCGGTGTGAAATAAACCTAAGGAAAGGACCAAAACAAGAGATAGCTATACAATGCAAGACTTAAAAGAAAATATATACAAGAGTTTTGGATTCGTACCTAGAAACTTGGAGATGGGGATGTAGACCCCATTGAGTAGGATGGATTACTTGAGACGGGAGACGGAGACCGCATCGCTCTCCTCTTTGTTGCCCTTTCCGGTCGGGCCGTGGGACGGCTAAAGCCAATGGCTAGCTCCCAATCATCTCCTCGAGGCGCGAGGTTAGCATCCGTGACGACATCTCCTCCTTCACCGGCCCTTGATGAGCTCGCTCCACAACCTCCGTCTTTTAGCTCATTGATGGTTCGACCCATGGCTTTCACCGTCTTCTTCAAAGACTTGATCGTTTTGACCATCTTCTTCATGTTTTTGTTTTGCCACTTGCACATTCGTTGGAGGAGACGAGTTTGGTGGTGAGTGTGCCTTGTGGCTTGGCTAGTGATAGCCCCGTCATAGGGGTCAAAGTAGTAGCGCTCACTACCGTATACGGTCTCGGGTGATGACTCATTGGGCACTCCCTCGTCGAGGTCAATTGGCTTCTCGATAGCGGTTCTCCGTTGTGTTTTCTTGCGGAACGCTTGCATAGGTGGGTCGATGGTGGAGTTGTAGAGGTACTTTTGTGGAGGGATGAACATGATGTTCCTTGGGTCATGGAAGTTGGTGAGCGCGGGATTGGGTAAGGGGATTTGTGCCAAGGATGTCTCGGTGAGTTGGAGGTTGTAAGCCATCTTTCCTTCGATGTATCCTTTGAAGAATTTAACTTTGGAAAGGTAGGCCATATCCAAATATTTCCAATCATATTGGCCAAGTGCTATTTTGATCCCCTTTGCCATGAGAATTGGAGTTATCACCCAACCCAGGCAAATCACGGCTTTCTTTGACTTCGTCTTCCAATCCCAATCCCGGTAATGGAACAAGTGTCTCACCAAGAGTGTTGCGAGACAAGGAAGTCTCTCCGGCCCCTCGAACGCCTTACCGTTTGCGAGAACGGGTAGGATAGGCTTTAGACCAAGCCCCAACAGTTCCATCTCCTCCGTAGTAACCGTGTCAATCTCTACCTTGTGGTAGAAATTGTGGACCAACGCCTTGTGTGCGTATCGGATTGCCGGGTGCCTTATGCTCGCACTCTTAGAGTCACCGGCTCTAAACTCCCCGCTTGCAATTGTTGCCCAAAGATTTTGGAGCTCGTGTGCCGGGTAGTCAAAGTATTGCCCGCCGTAAGTACCTTCTTCTTTAAACCCGAATATCTCGCAAAGCTCGTGTAAGTTGACGACGTAGGTTGTTCCCTCGAGTCCGAACTTTAGAACTCCAAATCCGGAGTTTGCATTCTCCGTGTCATAGAACTTAGCTCGTAGGGTGGCTAGGAACTTGCCGGTGAGTGCCTTGGTAGCTTCGTGTTTCATGCTCATGAACTTCCTTAGCCCCATGTTCTCAAAGAGAGTCCACACTTCGTCGCTTATACCCATCCTCTCCATTGTCTCCGTATCGACAAATTTGCCTTGCTCGCATTTCATTTCGGAAAATTTGTCGAAATAATCTTGCTCACTTGGCTTTGTCCGTCTCGGCATGGGGACATCTCCACTTGGGTTCTCTCTCTCGACCTCTTCTTCGGATCTCTTCCCTTTTCCCTTTGCCGTGGCCGTGGCTTTGGAAGCCGTAGTCGCGGTTTTAGCTTTTGCCTTGGCACTAGCTTTGGCAATCCCTTTTCCCTTTTCCACGGCCGTAGCTTGGGCAATTCCTTTCCCTTTCCCAGCTGTTGAAACCTTGGTCCGTGCCCGTGTCGATGGAGCGCCCTTGTCCGACATTGTACCTACAAATATGCTTAAGACAATTCATGAGCATAGGTACAATTTCTTATCAAATCAACTAGGGGTCACCAAAAGATGATCTAAGAGCAATGAACGAAGGTCACAATTCGCACCTAACAAACAAATTATCCCAATTCACAATCCCTAATTCTCAAAATCCCAATTTCTCAAAATCTTGCATATGAATCATCAAGTTTAAGCATAGATAAACCATCCCCAAGGTATTTGCACAAATGAACGACAATATCAAACCATAGTCAAGCAATGTTTCTTCAAGAACAAAATCATGCTTTTCAAAAATTTAATTGAATAATACCTTGGGGAATTTGGATTAAATGCTTGAAATGATGATAAATCCAAAAAGAGCAGTGAAAATCGAGATTATGGGGCATTGAATCACCAAATTTGGTTGAGAAAAGAGGGAGATTGGGAATTTTCTCTCTTGAAATCGCGAAAGAGAAGGTAAAAAAAAAAGGGTCTTGTCGGGTGGGAGAGGAAGAAGAAGGAGACTTACCTGGGTCGGGTCGGATCTTACCTGGATCGGGTGAAATTTTTTTTAAAAAATTGATCAATACCGAGGTCACTCCTCGGTACCACTGCTCGGTATTGACTGATATTTTTAAAATTTTCGGCGAACACCGATGTCACTCATCGATGTCACACCTCGGTATTGGTCAATACCGAGGTCACTCCTCAGTATCACTGGTCGGTGTTAAGGAGGTTTTCCTCCTGTTTCCATACCGAGATGTGGTACCGATCTGTGACATCGGTATTGGTCCCTCGTTCGACACGGCATACCGAGGTCACTCCTCGGTATCACTCATCGGTATTGGCCTACCGAGGTCACTCCTCGGTACCACTCGTCGGTGTTAAGGTGGTTTTCCCCCTGTTTCCATACCAAGATATGGTACCGACCTGTGACGTCGGTATTGTTCTTGGTAAGTCCATACCGAGGTCACTCCTCGGTGTCACTCCTCGGTATTCGCCTTTTTGCTTTTGAACCCCTATGCATACTCAACAAAAACATCAAAAAGATCTAGCAAGATAGAAAAGAAAGATAAACAAAAAGAAAATATGTACAATGATAACCTTGGGGTGCCTCCCAATAGCACTTTGTTTAACGTCACTAAGTTCGACGTTTGTTACCGTTCTCAAGCTAGGGGGACATCATCGAGGGGGATCGATCCTCCCTTCTCGACGATTTGATCTGCCCGGTAGGGTTTGAGTCTTTGGCCGTTTGTAATGAAATCTTGGCCTTCTTTGTTAACAAGCACAACGGCCCCATACGGCCTTACTTACTTAACCTCAAACGGACCCGACCACCTTGACTTGAGCTTCCCGGGAAAGAGTTTCAATCGGGAATTGAATACCAACACTAGGTCCCCAACCTTGAAGTCCTTGTGCACAATCCTCTTGTCGTGGAATGCTTTGGTTCTCTCCTTGTAGATCCTCGAGCTCTCATAGGCATCGAGCCTAGTCTCCTCTAACTCGTGAAGTTGGATCAACCGCCTCTCTTGTGCGGTCTTGATGTCGAAGTTAAGAAGCTTCACCGCCCATAGGGCCTTGTATTCCAACTCAACTGGTAGATGGCATGACTTCCCATAAAGCAAGTTGAATGGTGTACTCCCTATAGGTGTTTTAAAGGCGGTCTGGTATGCCCATAAAGCATCATCCAACTTGTTGGCCCAATCCTTCCTTGAACCCCCAACCGTCTTCTCAAGTATGGCTTTGATTTGCCGGTTTGACACTTCTACTTGGCCACTCGTTTGAGGATGGTAAGGCATTGCTACCTTATGCTTCACACCATGCTTCTTTAGTAAGCTTTCAAACACCTTGTTGATGAAATGGCTTCCCCCATCACTAATGACCACTCTTGGGACTCCGAACCTTGGGAAGATTACGGACTTGAACAGTTTTATAACGACCTTGGCATCGTTGGTCGGGCTTGCAATGGCTTCCACCCATTTGGAGACGTAATCGACCGCCACCAATATGTATTGGTTACCGTATGATGACGGGAAAGGTCCCATAAAGTCGATGCCCCACACGTCAAACATCTCCACCACAAGGATTGGGTTTTGGGATATCTCATCTCTTCTCCCAATATTCCCTTTCCTTTGGCATGCATCACACGTGGAGACAAAGGTGTGTGCATCCTTGAATAACGAAGGCCACCAAAAACTGGATTGCAAGACCTTTGTAGCGGTTTTGTAGGATGCGTGATACCCGCCATAGCTTGACCCGTGACAATGGAGTAGGATCCCTTGCACTTCTTCTTCCGCTACGCACTTTCTATACAACCCATTCGAACACAACTTGTACAAGTAGGGCTCATCCCAATAATATCTAGTAACGTCGTGGAAGAACTTCTTCTTCTTATACCCATCCAAAGGCGGTTCCTTCCCACAAACTAGGTAGTTGACTAGATCCGCAAACCATGGGAGCTTTTCATCTTGTAGACCGCTAGCTTCCTCCATACCATTCACGGCTTCAACCCCCTTTCTCAATACCTTCACAACCATGAGACTTTCTTCGGGAAGCTTGTCTTCAATGGGGACTAGGTCTTCTATCCTCATCCTAGACAAGTGATCCGCTACTTCGTTCTCTATGCCTTTCTTGTCTACTATCTCCAAATCGAATTCTTGGAGTAGCAAGATCCAACGTAATAGCCTCGGTTTCGTGTCCTTCTTTGCATGAATGTATCTTAAAGCCGCGTGATCGGTGTAGACAATCACCCTTGAACCCACAACATAAGATCTAAACTTCTCCATGGCAAAGACTACGGCCAACAACTCCTTCTCCGTGGTTGCATACCTAGTTTGAGCATCGTCTAGAGTTCTACTAGCATAGTAGATCACATTGGTCTTCTTGTCTTTCTTTTGACCCAAAACGGCTCCAACCGCATAGTCGCTAGCATCACACATGATTTCAAACGGAAGGTCCCAATCCGGTGCTTGGACTATAGGGGTGCTAATCAACTCTTTCTTGATCTCTAGGAATGCTCCCATGCACTCCTCATCAAACACAAACTCGACCTCCTTGCAAAGCAACCGGGAGAGGGGTCTAGTAATCTTTGAAAAGTCCTTGATGAACCATCGGTAGAACCCCGCATGACCCAAGAAAGACCGGATGTCTTTGACCGACTTAGGCGGCTCCAAACTAACCATCACCTCAATCTTGGCTTTGTCCACCTCTATGCCCTTCTCGGAGATCTTGTGTCCTAGCACGATCCCCTCACATACCATAAAATGGCACTTCTTCCAATTGAGCACCAAGTTTGCTTCTTCGCATCGTTGCAAGACCCTACAAAGATTAGACAAGCAAACACCAAAGGAAGATCCATACACGGAGAATTCGTCCATAAAGACCTCTACCATGTCTTCAATAAGATCGGAAAAAATGGACATCATACAACGTTGGAAAGTTGTGGGAGCATTACACAACCCGAACGACATCCTTTGATATGCGAAGGTACCGTAAGGGCATGTGAAAGTTGTTTTCTCTTGGTCATTCGGGTGTATGGGTATTTGAAAGAAACCCGAATAACCGTCTAGGAAACAATAAAAAGGATGATTAGCGAGACGTTCAAGCATTTGATCTATTAAAGGTAACGGGAAGTGATCTTTTCGAGTAGATGAGTTTAAGTTCCTATAGTCAATGCACATCATATGCCCGGTTATTGTCCTAGTAGGAATCATTTCATTCTTGTCATTTCTAACAACCGTCATCCCCCCTTTCTTAGGCACACAATGAACCGGAGAGACCCACGTACTATCCGATATTGGATAGATAATGCCCGCGTCCAAGAGCTTAAGAATCTCTCTCTTTACAACATCTTTCAAATTAGGATTTAACCTTCTTTGATGTTCAATAGAGGTCCTTGATTCATCCTCTTAATGGATTCTATGCGTGCACAAACTTGGGGAAATACCCTTGATATCATCTAAAGAATAGCCAATTGCTTTCCTATACTTCCTAAGTTCCACGAGAAGGGAGTATAGTTCGCTTTCATCTAGACTTTTGTTCACAATAACCGGGTATGACTCGTTTGGACCTAAGAACGCATACCTTAATCCCACGGGAAGTTGTTTTAGATCCACCTTTAAGGCTTTGAGCTCGCTCCAATCGTCCTCCTCAAAACTAGTCTTACCATTGCTAGTCTCTTCGATGGCTAGAACAAACTCTTCTTGAACCGTGGTACCCTGGATGCACAACTCAATAAATGTGGTGTCCTTGTCGACCGGTTTGTGAGAATCCATGAGGAGCTCATAACCTTGACTTTCCTTGCTCAAAAACCCATGATCGCCGTGCTCCTTCGTCAAAACCACTTCTAACCCGTCTTCTACTCTCATTTCTTCAAGTAATTCATCGGCTAGCTCGTCCATTGTCTCAATGTAGAAACATTGGCCGTCTATAGTGGGCTTTTTCATCACTTTGTTGATATCAAACTCGAGCACTTCTCCTTTACCCAAATGGAGATCTATCTTGCCCTTCCTCACGTCGATTATCGCTCCCGCCGTTGCTAGGAATGGTCTACCAAAGATAAGAGGGTCTTTTGGTTCCTCATCCATTTCAAGAACCACAAAGTCCGTGGGGACGATGAAATCCTTCACCACAATTGGTAGATCCTCAAGTAGATCAATAGGAACCCTCACGCTCCTATCCGCCAATATTAGAGAGATGTTGCATGCTTTTTAGCGTGTGAAGCCTAATCTCTTAGCTACCGAAAATGGCATGAGGCTTACATTTTCTCCAAGATCACATAAACAATGATTGAAAGCTAGAGGACCAAGAGCACAAGGTAAGGTAAAGGATCCCGGGTCTCCTAGCTTCTTGGGTACCATCTTCTTTTGTATAATGGCACTACACTCATGAGTTAGAATGACCATGGATTCCATCTCCTTAGCTCTTTCATTCACAGCATCTTTCAAAAATTTGGCATATTGGGGGACAAGTAAGAATGCATCCACCAAAGGCATTGTGAGTTCCACTTTCTCCATTTGCCTATCAAAAATAGCTTTATACTTGTCCATGAGTTGTTTCTTGAAACAACCGGGAAAAGGTAGCTTTGGGACGTATGGCTTAGGGACGAACACATTCTTCTTTGGCTTCTCTTGAGCAACAACAACTCTAAGCTTGATCTTCTCAACTTCTTCAACCTTATCGTGCTCCTTTACTACCTCATCATCTTGAAGTTCCACCCCCCCCCCCCCCCACTTTGGTCCTCAATGTCCGCATTGAGAGGAGAAGGAGCTTCTCTTGTAGGCAAGACCGTGCCACTTCGCAAGGTTATGGCATTGACATACTCCTTGGGGTTCGCTTCGGATTTGCCCGGTAGTTGACCTTGTGGACGTGAAGAAGAAGCAACACCTTTGTTCTCCATGTGTTTTACCTTGGAGTTCAAAGCCTCGATCTTTGTGTTGAGGTCATTGTAAGAGCAATCCACCTTTGTATGGATCTCCGCTTGTCCCTTGAGTAGTTGTTGGAACATGGAGCTCAGATCAAGTTCTTGCGGTTTAGACGTAGGTGCTTGAAAACCGGGTGGAG
The DNA here is from genome assembly GCA_030161315.1 of Eutrema japonicum. Classification (NCBI taxonomy): domain Eukaryota; kingdom Viridiplantae; phylum Streptophyta; class Magnoliopsida; order Brassicales; family Brassicaceae; genus Eutrema; species Eutrema japonicum. Next base: position 27,990,635 of record BSQW01000001.1, read on the forward strand.
CTTTGTGTTGAAATCCACCTTGGTTCCCTTGGGACAAAGGCTTGATTGTTGGTATTAGAAGCTTGCCCTTGAGGTTGAAATTGTTTTTGTGGGGCTCCTTGAGGTTTAGTAGGTTGTGGAGGGTAGACTTGATCTTGTGGATTCTCCACATTTGTGTTCCGGTAAGAGAAGTTGGGGTGGTTCCGATAGTTTTGATTGAACCCTTGGCGTTGGTAGTTCACTTGGTTTTGGAAGTTCCCTTGATTCCCCAAGTAGTTAACCTTCTCTTGAGTGTTCATGTCTACGTTATCCTCTTGAAAGTAACCTACATCATAAGCATCCACGAAGTTGACCGTCTTTTGGGAAGACACTAGTAGTTTATCAATCAAATTGGCTTGCTTGTCCAACTTGTCGTTAAGAGCTTTCATGTCTTTGGCCCGTTTGTTCTCATCAAAGTCACTAGTGGTCCTTGTGGCGCGGTCATAGTCGTCGCCGTATGTACCATCACTTTGGGCCAAATTCTCGACAAGCTCCATTGCTTCCTCAACGTCTTTAGCCAAGAAGTTCCCGTTAGATGCCGTGTCAAGTAGCATACGGATTTTAGGCAAAGCACTACGGTAGAGTGTGCTTAAAAGAGAGGCGTTGCTAAAGCCGTGATGTGGGCATTGAGACGTGTAGCTTCTAAATCTCTCCCAAGCCTCATTGAAAGACTCATTGGATCGTTGTGTGAAACTTGAGATCTCGTTGCGAAGCTTGGCGGTTCTAGCCGGTGAGAAGAATTTGGCGAGAAACGCGCGTTTGCAATCATCCCACGAAGTGATAGATCCTTGGGGTAAGGTCTTTTCCCATTGGTGAGCCTTGTCACCCAAAGAGAATGGGAAGAGGCAAAGCTTGAACCCATCTTCGGAGACCCCATTGATCTTCGTGAGACCACATATCCGGTCAAATTGGTCAATGTGGTCCTAGGGATCCTCCATGGACAAGCCATGAAATTTGTTGGCTTGAACCATGTTGATAACTCCCGGTTTTACTTCGAAGTTGTTATTCTCCACCGGTGGAGCTTGAATGCCATGGCGGTTTTGGTGAGCATTAGCGGCATCGCCTTCTCCAACAACTTTTCTAGCTCTTGGTGGATGGTTGGGACTTCTTGGCCGGGCGGGTGGATGAGGGTCGTTGTGGGAGTTCCCTCCTTGTGTGTGGTAGTTTCCATTACCACCTTGTGCGGGATGGTTTCCATTACCACCACCTCCTTGGTTGTTGCCGTGTCCATCCCCATTCCCACCGTTCCTTTGGTGGGGAATGGGTTCATTGATGTTCCCAAGTGGAACATTCTCATAGTGATCCATGTTGGTCTCAACTTCTTGTTGTCTTACACGTGCTTCCCTTATTCGAAACCCTCGGTATGATCGATGTATGTCGTCCCATGGTCCAACTAGATTCTCGTTGCCTCGAGATCGTGTATGCATGCACCTATAAGTTTAGAGAGAGCAATAGAAAGCAAACCAGATTAGTAACTTTGTAGCAAATAAAGCTTAATCTCACTAAGAGCCTAAACCTTAATGTTAAAACAAATCCCAATATGGCAACGGCGCCAAATTGATACAAGATATTTTGGTATCTCTATAGTCAATTCTCTAACTGCAATTATAGCATAAGAGGTCATCGAACCTTATCGGGATTTATCCTAAACACTAAGAATGCAAGGTTCATAAATAATTTAAGCTAAACAAGGTAATTGGTGATTAAGTGTTCAAGTTCAAATTAAGCGAAGCAATAACTAAACGATTTGTAATCCAAATAACAAAAGCGGAACTAGAGATGAGGTTAATGATATAAGGTGATCCAAGTCCAATTAGTGGTGTTCATTTACTCAAGAAGCTAATTCCTAGGCAATAGATCTCTAATCTAGATTAGTTCTCTTTCAAGCAACTAATCACTATGTTAATTATCAAGTCCATTAGCAAATCATCATTTGTGGATTAACAACTAGCAAGCATCAAGAATCATAACAAGATCAACCAAAGATATGCCCTAAAAAACTAATGTCTTAGGTTAGGAACATAAATCTCTTGTCTAGTTGGTCTTGGCATTTCACCAAACACTTGGTGTTCATGAAATGCCTTGTGATCTAGATCCACTCTTTCAAGCTAGATCTAGCATTGGGGACTCTAGACAAGAAGGAATATAAAATTATCTAACCCTAAACACCACTAATCAAACCCTAGATCACCCTAATCTACCCTATCCCAAAGTCCTTAAGACTACTGACTAATCATCATGGGTTTAACAAATCCAAGATAGTAAGTGTTAAAACTCATGATCAAGATGATTGGATGATTAGAAAATAGAAGGTAGATGGATTCAATCAAGAAAACAATACTCAAATTGCATAAAATCAAAAGGATCAATCTCTTACAAATCACTCTTAGAGAGGGTTTTTGCTTAAGAAAAGACTTGGCCCCTCCAAATTAGGTTTTTGGGCTTAAATAGTGAATAGTGACGAACCGGGTCGACCCGGGACAAACCGGGTACCGACCCGGTTTAAATGGATAAAAAGTTCTGGTTCAGCCAATACCGAGGTCACTGCTCGGTGTAACACCTCGGTATTGAGCCTGGGTTAGTGCACCGACGAGGAGCACCGAGCAGTGGCGTCGGTATTGAGGAGATGTTTGGCTGGTGATCTTCAGTGGATACCGAGGTCACTCCTCGGTATCGTTGCTCGGTATTAAGAAGTTTTCCCCCGGGTTTCTTCCTGTGGCAGCACCGAGCAGTGACACCGAGCAGTGACATCGGTACAATCCCCTGAAGCTTCGATACCGACGTCACTCCTCGGTGTTATACGTCGGTATTGTGGCTGTTTTCCTCCGTCGGGATATACCGATCAGTTGCACCGAGCAGTGACTTCGGTGAAACTCCTCTGCTTTTGATACCGAGCACTAATACCGACCAGTGACGTCGGTACGGTTTCTGCTTCGAATCTCCTCTTTAGCACATGAAATGCGATCCAAAACATGCAAAGACTCTCTAGGACTAAATGTGGACACACTAGACTCCTAAAATGACTAAAATGCTAAAGAGATATCATGAACTACATGTAAATGACTCGAAACCTAAATGAAACGGATGCTAGAATGATGCAAAATATGATGATATCAGTAGTCGCAAAAACTGTGTTTTCTTGTAGTGTATGTCGATGTCGGCGTTCTGCGATGCCATTATGCTCCGGCGTGTGTGGTGGAGTGTGAAATACCGTTACCAGTGAGAAATTCTGCTAGTGCGGTAAATTCACCACCGTTGTCCGTATATAAAGTTTGTAGCTTTGATTGAAATTGATTTTCAACCAACGCCTTGAGTTTAACAAAAACCTCATGAACTTGAGATTTCCGTTTTAAGGGATACAACCATGTGTATCGAGTGAAATGATAGACAAAAATCACGTAATATTTAAAACCATCAATTGAAATTAATGGGAAAGTCCATACGTTGGATAAAATAATAACAAGAGGACGAGTGGAAAGAAGAGTCGAATTTTTAAATGGTAACTTATGCATTTTATTAATAGAACAAGCACTACATGGTTTGTTCGAGAAAGCTTTAGAAGACAATGGTAAATCGAAATTTGAAATAATGTTTTGAAGAATGGGTAATGTTGGATGGCCTAATCGTGAATGCCAATCAGAAATTGATGTTTTGATGGCAGTCGCGTAGGCAAGAGATGGTGGAGGAGAGCGATGATTTTTTGGCCATTCATATGTGCCATCTTTAGGCTTGCCTTCGAGGCGGAGCGCCCCCTTGGTCAGATCGCGGACCTGGAAATATGTTGACGTAAATGTAACATATACACCATTATAATTACATAATTGAAACACATAAATTAGATTTTTTGTCTAGAGATGGAACACAAAGATCATTATTAAGAAAGAAAGGACAAGTGAATGAGGGAAGAGAGAAAGAACCCGTATGAGTAATGTGTAGGCCAGAGCCATCACCGAGAAGCACATCATCGCCTCCGTTGTATGGTGAATGGAGGGACAAATTTGCAAGATCCGATGTCATGTGGTTTGATGCTCCGGTGTCGACGAGCCATGTAGACGAGTCTGAGCCGGACATGAATGCTGGATTTGCCCTTGGTTGCCATGATTGATTCTGGTTTTGGGGTTGCTGATTTAAGCGTTTTCACTCAGTCAATTAAAACTAAAGTTCACACCACCGCAATCATAACGGTTGTCAATGCAGTACTTTAGGATCGAATCCACAGAGACCAAGGTTACACTACTATTCTCACAATTATGAAATTAAGCTAAGACAGAAATATGGTTGGTTTTAGAAAAGTAACAAGACCAATTTAAACGATGTAAATTCAATAAAGGAAAGACGTTAGGTCAAGGGTTTATTCGCAGGAATCCAGAGATCATAAATCAGACAACTATTCAGGGAATAATTAAAAGCGCGTTTCAAACTCAAACATAAATATCTAACCAATCCACTTTTGTGCTCATGGTTACTAAATCTAGCACCCTAAAATCCTAACTTCCGTTGGCATAGAATTCTATATCAACATTAACGAGCTGGTTCAATATGTTCACGAATCGCCTTAATATCAACTTCCGCAGGCTAAGGACAATTCGCTCACTTATGTTCTTTCTAGCAACCTAAGACACTTCCGCACTCTTAGATTGCCCTAGTTCATAGACCTAGCGGTCAGCTCAAGTCTAAGCAATAAACACAACAATAAGCGAAAACCACAAAAGATAAATTCCTATATGTGTCTAATTCAATGACTCATGGATCCCTTTGAAGGCCCTAACCTAACTATGGAACTACTCAGACATAGTAACGAAAAACAAGCAACGAGATGCATAGATTCTTCTCCAAAGCTTACAATGATTCATAATATAAAACAAAGAGAGAAAGGGTTTAGAATTCTTCTCAATAGATGCATAGATTCTTCTCCAAAGCTTACAATGATTCAAAAGCAAAAAATCTGAATAGAACAAAAGGTGGCTGCATTCAAGAGGCTAAAAATAGAGTATATATATAGGTCTAGGTCGAATTAGGTCAAAACAGGAAGTTCCCATAGCAAAATAAAGAAAACAGAAGTTTCCTTTCTTCTTCTCGTCGGCTGGTATCGCTCGATACCATCTTAGCATTTGTCGATGTTGACCTCTTGGGTAGGGGTATCATCGACCGGCCCATCGATCGTCCTCCTTGGCATCGATCGATGCTGACCTCTCGGGTAGGGGTAGCATCGACCGCCCCATCGATCGTCCTCCTTGGCATCGATCGATGCTGACATCTCGGGTAGGGGTAGCATCGATAGGTCTTCTTCAGCATCGGTCGATGCTGACCTCTCGGGTAGGGGTAGCATCGACCGGTTCCATCGACACCTTCACCAGCATCAGTCGATGCCAACATCTCGGGTAGGGGTGGCATCGACCAGTTCCACCAGTATCGACCGATGATGCCTCTTTCTTCACGGTTTCATGCGTTTTTGCCCTCGTAACTCCAGTTTCATCCTTGAACGCCTTTTTACCTGAGATATCTAAATAGAAGACTAAAAGACTCTAAAAACGAACTTTGACTCGATAAAACAATTGGAAGAAACATTAAAACATGTGTTAGAAAGCGGTAAAAACCAAGCATATCAATTCCCCAGACTTAGTCTTTTGCTTGTCCTCAAGCAAACATAAGACTAGCAAGGAAGAAAAGTTTGAAAACTCGGAGATTCACACTACCTTTGAAGTCCTGCAATGACCGTCACCTTATTAATCCACGTATTGCTAGACTAGCTCCTGATTGGACCACCATGTACATCTCTGCAAGCGTTCGCAGCCTCCCAGATTCAACACATAATCTCACAGAACAATCCCAAAACTATCATCACTTGGTCTCATAAAAGATCATAGTGCCAAGAACCTTATAGACTCTTTCCCTTTCGATATCGCGACAAGACAACAACACAACCCTTGGTACCTTTCCCCTCCCCCAGACTTATTTGTTCCTCATTTCTTTTCCATAAGGCTAATGGCTGATGTAACGCGAGTATTGATGGTTTTAGCCACTGAATCTCCGGTTCATTTTAGTGCCACCATTTCAATCTAAGGCGTAGGCGAATAGTGGTATCTTCAGAAATTTTCCTAACCTCACTTTCAACCTTAGTGTGATCATCTCCTTCGAAGTAAAATAATGAGATTGTTGGGAATTTTCCTACCCCTTTACTCGAAAGAAAATCATTTCATATTTTCTACTTTTAATTAAAAATGAGGGAGATGGGTACCATACTTTAACACGGGTTGTCTTGTCGGATATGACCAATCACGATGATGAGGTAAAAGGAAGAGCGCATAAACTAGCTCAAAATTTGAAATTTTCCTGGAAATATTGTTGCCTCTGAATAACTGTTTGGCCTTTCGATTTTCCATTAGTCTTGTCGGGAGCTAAATCTGTAACAATGGTCACTTAGATGCAAAATCATATTAAAAATTCAAGAGTAGTGATCTCGATCTCCAACAAGTTTTTACTCAATAAAACATAATAAGCTTAAGAAAACATAAAAATGACTCAAGAGAAAGACAAAAGAAAGAAACATAGCGTTAGTAACGATAGATACCTTCCCCCAGACTTACTTCACACCGACTCGTTGTGAAAATAAATTAGGAAGAAGGTTAACCAGACTCAAGTAAAATAAAATAAAAAATAAAATAAAAGAAAACGTACCGGTGGGTTGCCTCCCACCAAGCGCTTGTTTTAAGTCATTAGCTTGAGTTGGCAGCCATTTCAGGCGTTGGAGGGCTCATCGAGGAGAATTGTTTCTTCTCCATCGAGTCCTACGTTAGCTAGGTATGGTTTTAGGCGCTGACCGTTAACCACAAACGCATTTACTGTGGTGTTCAGCAACACCACAGCTCCGTACGGCCGCATCTCCTTAACGGTGAATGGTCCGGACCATCTCGATTTCAGCTTTCCTGTAAAACGTTTAAGGCTAGAATTGAACTGCAATACCTGATCGTTTACAGTGAAGTTCTTTGGATTTATCTTCTTGTCATGATAGGCTTTGGTCTTTTCCTTATAGATCTTCGAGGTCTTAATGAATTTCCTCCAATTCGTGTAGTTGCATCGTTCTTCGCTCAGAACCAGATTTGATGTCGAAGTTAAGCAACTTTACAGCCAATGCTGCCGTGTATTCGAGCTCTACCAGAAGGTGACATGATTTTCCGTAAACCAGATTGAATGGTGTTGTCCCGAGGGGTGTTTTGTAGGCGGTAAGAGCATCATCCAACTTCGTAGCCCAGTCCTTTCTCGTGGTGTTTACTGTCTTTTGCAGGATACCCTTGATCTCTCTGTTGGAAACCTCAACATGTCCACTCGTCTACGGGTGATATGGAGTGGCCACCTTGTGCTTGATCCCATGCATCCTTAAAAGACTCTCGAAGATCCTGTTGATGAAATGAGACCCGCCATCGCTGATCACTACTCAAGGTACACCGAACCTTGGAAATATCACCGTCTTGAATATTTTCAAAACTACCTTGGCGTCGTTAGTTGGGCTAGCCAACTTTTCAACCCATTTAGACACATAGTCTACGGCGACTAGGATGTATTGATTCCCATATGATGACGGAAATGGACCCATGATGTCAATCCCCATACATCGAAAACCTCAACCTCCAAGATGAAATTCTGAAGCATTTCATTCCGCTTGCTGATATTCCCTTGCCTTTGACATGAGTTGCATTTGGAGATGAAAGCATGTGCGTCGTGAAACATAGTCGGCCACCAAAACCCGGCTTGGAAAGCTTTGGACACAGTCTTGAATGTGGCGAAGTGTCCCGCATAGCTCGAGCCGTGACAATGGAATAGGATACCAGGAATCTCCTCCTCTGAAACGCATCTTCGAAAGGTGCCATCCGAGCATTGCTTGTAGAGGTATGGCTCGTCCCAAAAATACCGTCGAATGTCTCTCAAAATCTTCTTTTCTTGTTTCCCGCAAAGCCAATTGGTTCTTTTTCCGCGGCTAAGTAATTTGCTATCTCACCGAACCAAGGCATTTCAGGCTCCCGATTTTGATTCGGGTGTGGCGTGTGGGTGTATAGTGGTCACTGCTCCCGATTTTATTGCGTAAACGTTCTCCTCAGGTAGGCGATCGTCTAAAGGGATTTCTTCATCCACACGCAATCTCGATAGGTTATCTGCAACGCCATTTTCGATCCCCTTCTTGTCCTTAATCTCAAGGTCAAATTCTTGTAACAAAAGGATCCAACGCAAGAGTCGAGGTTTGGCATCCTTCTTGGTAAGTAGATACCTCAGAGCCGTGTGATCTGTGTGCACTATGACCTTAGACCCCACGAGATAAGACCGTAACTTCTCAAAAGCAAACACTATGGCAAGAAGTTCTTTTTCGGTTGTGGCGTACTTGCAGTGTCCATCATCCAGAGTCCTGCTGGCGTAGTGGATAACATGAAGTTTCTTGTCCTTTCGCTGTCCCAAAACAGCTCCTATCGCAAAATCGCTGGCATCATTCATTACTTCGAAAGGGAGCTCACAATCTAGCGGTTGTACTATTGGTGCGCTAACGAGTGCTCCCTTGATTGTGCGAAAGGCTTCAAGACAATCGCTGTCAAAATCAAATTTTACTTCCTTGCAAAGCAGTCGGGTTAAGGGTCTTGCGATTTTGGAGAAATCCTTGATGAATCTCATGTAGAACCCCGCATGTCCTAGAAAACATTTTAATCCCCTTGACAGACTCAGGAGGTTGCAGACTAGTCATTACTTCTATATTTGCCTTGTCCACCTCGATTCCTTGCTCTGAAATCCGATGACCCAAGACAATCCCATTTCTGACAATAAAGTGGCACTTTTCCCAATTCAACACCAGATGCTTTTCCTCGCAGCGTTGCAATACCCTGCATAAATTAGAAAGACAAACAAAAAACGAGGATCCATAGACAGATAAATTGTCCATGAAAACCTCCATTATGTCCTCAATTAAATCGGTAAAGATCGATATCATGCATCGCTGAAAAGTTGCCGGGGCATTACACAAGCCAAACGACATTATGTGATAGGCAAAAGTGCCATAAGGACACGTGAACATGGTCTTTTCCTGGTCGTCCGGATGGATGGGAATCTGGAAGAAACCAGAATAGTCGTTTAGAAAACAGTTGTAGGGGTGTTAGCCAATCTTTCAAGCATTCGATCGATAAAAAGCAAAGAAAAATGATCCTTGCGAGTAGCAGCAGCATTTAATTTCCGGTAATCAATACACATCCTATGCCCCGTAACAGTTCTAGTTGGGATCAACTCATTTTTCTCATTATTAACAATTGTTACACCACCCTTCTTTGGCACAACATGGACCGGGCTAACCAAAGTACTATCAGAGATAGCATATATAATGCACGCCTCTAGAAGTTTCATTATCTCTTTCTTTACAACATCCTTGAGGTTCGGGTTTAACCGTCTCTGATGTTCTATTGAAGTCATTGATTCGTCCTCTAGATGTATTCTATGCATGCAAACATCTGGTGATATCCCTGAGAGATCGTCTAGTGAGTAGCTTAAAGCCTTACGATACTTTCTAAGTTCACATAGAAGCAAAGCAGTCTCAATATTGTTCAACTCAGCATTGATGATCACAAGATAAGTGGAATTATGACCAAGAAAGGCGTACCTTAGCCCTGTTGGAAGTGGTTTGAGTTCGATTTTTGGGGCTTTCAACTCGCTCCACATGCTAGCAAGAGGCACAGGATGACTTGCCGTTGGAGGCGCCTCAGCGGCTCCATTTAGGCTGATGTGTTGAACCATCATCTCTATTGTCTGGCTTGAATCTAACATCTTAGCGTACCTTGTTTCATCATCACTCATAAACCCATGTTCATTCTCAGCCCTTGTCAAAACCCTCTCCAACAGGTCGACTGTCAAAATATCTTTGACGACATCGTTGTCGACTTCCAGTGAGTCATCAATCGAGAACGTCTGCCAGTCTAACATGGGTTTCTTCAGCATATTGTCCATTTCAAACTTCATCACAATGTCTCCCAGGTGGAGATCTATTCGCCCATTCTTCACAAATATTATGGCTCCAGCTGTGCATAAGAATGGTCTTCCTAATATGAGTGGATCCCTCGATTCTTCATCAAGCTCTAGAACCACAAAATCTGCAGGAACGAAGGTGTCTCCAATCCGTACATGTAGATCCTCAAGAACACCAATAGGAAGTCTCACATAACGATCGGCAAATACCAAAGAGATCTTGGTTTGCTTGAACTTTGTGAACCCGAGTCGCTTAGCCACAGAATATGGCATCAAGTTAACGCCAGAACCAAGATCACATAAAGAGCAAGCAAAAGTCATTGCCCCAATCTGCACTGAAAGAACGAACTTCCCCGGATCGCCTAACTTCCTTGGCATCTTGTTTTGGAGGACCGCACTGCAATCCTTAGAAACCATCATGACACCGTCTTCGGTGGACATTTTACTCGTCACCAAGCTCTTCAGATATTTCCTCAACGAGGGTATCATTTGGATCGCATCGACCAGAGGAAGCTTCACCACGAGATCTTTCAACATTTCCCTGCACTTTGCTTCTTCTAGGTCCTTGCGCGACTTCCTCTGACGAGTAGGGTACGGAACCCTCGGAGTGTAGATACGCGTAGGGGGCTGCGCTAGCGGTTCTTCTCCAGCGCCTGCATCTGTAGGTACCATCTCTTTTGGGGTGGTTCCTTTGTCATCTCCTTCTAGGTTGATTACAGCATCAATATACTTCCTTTTTCGTGCAACAGGTTCTAGCGCTTTCCCGTTTCAGAGTGTGATGGAGTTGACGAATTTGTTCCTTGGGTTCTGCTCTACCTTTTCTGGAAGAACCCCTTGCGGCCTCTTAATTGCTTCGGCAGTTTGAGAAACTTGAGTGTCCAACTTCTTCACATGAGTGCATACGGCTTCGTACTTGCTGTTGAGGTCGTTGTACATGTTGTCGACCTTAACATTAATCTCCTTGGCGGATTGCTGCTGGTTGAGCAAGAGTTGTTGCATGAGAGCCTTGAGCTCATCCTGGTAGTTATCCGCGGGGCTGGCGGTAACTTGGAACGGAGCGGGCTTCGTTGGCTGAAATGTGTTGAACGGCTGTTTCTGTTGGAATCTGCCTTGAAACCTGTTAGGCCCTTGGAAATTCTGAGAAAAACCTGAGATACCAGTGTTTTACACAAAGGTTTTTCCTTGCGGTTATTGAGCCTGTTGAATAGTATCAAATCAAGCTAAACAGTTTAGATGAAACAAAAGCAATAAACAGTAAAAGAGTTGTAAAATCGATGGGAGAAAGATAGGTTCAGGGTATTTCTCAGGAAATCAATGAATGCAGATAAACTAACTAATCAGGGTTCAGGTTACGTACGGTTCTTGAACTCAAATCACTAAAGTATAATTAACCAATTGTTGTTGCGAGAATTATCTAAATCTAAACTCTAGAATCCCAAATCTCTTTGCAAATTCCTAAGAATAAATCAGCCTTAATATCGAGTTTGATATGTTCACAAATCAACTAAACCAAATCTCTTGGCGAATAATTAATTTGCTCACCTAGGTTCTATCAGATTTCTCAATTGCACTGCCGTGCCTAATTGATTAACCAAAGATCTAAGTTCCAGATTTGTCAACCTAGAATTAGCTTTGAGAACAACCTATTGTGAAGAACTAATTCAGATGGTGAATCCTAATCAACTAATCAACCTAGCACTCAAAGAAAACACTTATGAGAACCCTGAACCTAAAGTGGATCTACTCAGACATGGAGAATGAAAACAACATGATTGAATAGATCATCAAAGAAATCAATTGTCTCTCCAAAAACCAAAGTAAAATCAAGTGTAATGAAATCGTAGTATAAAACTTAGCCACAAAAGTGGCTGAAAAACCTAATAAATAATCTAAAACACGTTTTGGGGCTTATTGTAAATAATAAAGTCTTCTGGGCAATTTTTGCAATTCTTCAACTCTAGGAAAAAGTCGCGACTCGTGTCTGCTGCAGTGAGTATCAACCGATACTAGTCAGTATCGATCGATACTGAATCTTCAAATCGGGTACTCAGCTACACAAGCTTCTACTTTGCTCCAAAATGCTCTAGAAAGCTCCAATGTCTCAAATTATGCTCCAAACATGCTAAAACCTGTAAAAGACTCTAAAACACTACAAAATAGTAGAAATACTCTATAAAACGGACTTATATCATGGCCTAAAAGGGGTAAGAACCATGATATATGAACTCCCCCAGACTTAGCATTTTTTTGCCCTCAAGCAAATAGAAAGCTAAACCAGAAAAAGAGGTTTGAAAACACTGAGACTCACCTGTTCATGAACCATCACAAAGATCATTTTTCCAAGCACTCAAATGTTACCTAACCAGCTTTCAATCTAACCACCATGTACTTCTCCGTAGACATTCGCAGCTTTTCCAGACTCCACACATTATCTCGCAGCATTGTCCAAATAAAGCGCTCATCACCAGTTTCATCGCTGCAGCTAATGTTCAAGAACCTTCTAGATTTTTTCTCATACAATATCATGACAAAAGAATTACTCAATTCACACACTTTTTGGTATTGTTTCTCTCCCCCAGACTTGTTTCTTGTCATGTTCTTTCTTTCTTTTTGGATCTGCATATACACATTAAGGTCTGAAACGCGAGTATTGATGGTGTTTGCCACCTAATCCCCGGTTATTCCCTCTCTATGTAGCAAAGGCTTAGGCAAATAGTGGTATCATGGGAAATTTTCCTAACCTCGCTTTCAACCTTTGTGTGATCATTCCCTCTTAAGTAGAATAATGGGATCGCTGGAAATTTTCCTAGCCCTCTACTCAGAAGAAAGTCATTTCATCTTTTATGCTCTTATTTATCAACTTATAACAGGGGAGAGAGAGATATCATTACTTTAAACACATGGGTTCCTTTTGTCAGATGTTAATGATGAATCAAGCTCTATGAACACTAACCACATTGATGAAGTGCAAAAATTTGGCCCAGGCTTTAGAAGAACTCTGCTGGAGACATGGATGTCTTCTAGTCAACTAGTCAGTCTTTGGATTTTTCATTAGTCGATCTAGAGCTGATCCTGTAACACTGTTTACTCAAAAAAAAAATCAGAACAATAGGCTCAACCACATGATCATCATCTCCAACAAGTTTTGACTCAATAAAAACGATTTTTGACTCAATAAAACGACAATTTTTTTTTTTTTATGACTCTAAGAAAAACAAAAACGCTGTCAGCGACTACCTCCCCCAGACTTAAACAAAACTGTCCCCAGTGTTATCTAGCCCAAAGTCAGTGAAAGAAACCAAAACGGCTAAGTGGAGACGTGAAAAATCAGAGAAGTTACATGCGCGTTGGGTATCGACCGATACCATTACTGGTGTCGATCGATACTGAGGTAATGGAATGTTTTGCTCGCCACACGGAAATCGGTCCATAATGTGTACGTTTTAATTACGGGTATCGATCGATACTGGACCTCCAAATCTGATTCACGGGTCACAACGAAACACAAAACAAAAACTAGAAAAATAAAGGACTCATATGTACAGACTTACCAGTGGGTTGCCTCCCATCAAGCGATTGTTTTACGTCATGAGCTTGACTTTATGGACGATCAGTCAGGATAAGAATGAGAACTTACTCCCAGGCAATTTCTACAATTAGACACTTCCAGCTTCAGAATTCTGCTCAACATGCTCTCCACAACCTCCTTTTCTTTCTCTTTCAGCTCCAGAGTAAGAAGAACTCTAGCCTTAGAGAATGGTTTCCAAGTTCCTTTGCACTTCACCTTGTACTCAATCGAATCCCAATCACACTTCTGAGGGATTAAAGTCATAGAAGCAGCACCCTTCACTCCTTTGCTCTTCACCTTCTTCTTTGTCTTAGATGCTTTGACGTCTTTGTTGGTGATGACAGAAAGACTATCTAGAAGGTCTATGACTGTTGGCTCGTCAGGGGGCTCTTCCAACAGATCAACTATCAACGTCTCTCCGGTAACAATGGTGATGCAAGAGATATGTGTGGGAGTTCCTCTAGTAGGAATGGCTTTGTAGTACACCTCCTTCTCAATGTATGAGAACTAGATTCTCTTGCTGGGTGTGTCCATAATGGCACCAATGGTAGCCATGAAAGGTCTTCCAAGAATAAATTGCGTACTAGATATAGCACTCATCTCCACGACCTGAAAATCAGTAGGAACCAGGCAATCTCCTACGTTAACCAGCAAATCAGGGATCGTACCATATGGAAGTGAGGTGGAACAGTTCGCGAATGTGATAGATATCTTGGGATATCAAATATCAGCTCCCAATCTCTCTGCAATTGCCTTTGACATGACATTGACGCTAGCCCCCGAGTCAACTCTAGAGATAGAGCATTGAAATCAGAATATCCATGCGTCTTCCCTCTTAGTCAACTGCCTCAGCGGTAGTGACTTGCTTCTTGCCTTGATAAAGAGTACCTTGATCTCTTCCAGAGTTTCTGTGCAATCTCGGAAGTGACTCAGTAGAGAGCGGTACTCTAGACCTTCTTCAAAAGTCAGTGTGTGGGGAATCCTTCGTACCATCTTCTCAAAGCCAAGCAGCTGCTTTGCAGAAATGGGGTCTCTGAGTTGTCTGGGTGGCATGGGGTATGGCGCCCTAGGTTTGGAAACCCTTTCTGCACTCAACTCGGGTTTCGTTTCAGCAACTGAACTGGTATCGACCGACACAGGAGAGGTGTCGATCGATGTTTTCGCTCTGGAATCGTCCCATTCCTTCTTTGTCATCTTAGGAGGCATAGTATAAGGTATTTTGGGTTTGTACACCCTCTCCTTGACAATCTCTGGTTCCTTCTCGGCTTACGCCTCAGTATCGACCGACACAGACGGAGTATCGATCGATACACGGGATTTTGGATCCCCTCGTGCAGGTGTCTGGACTGGTATCGATCGACACTGGCTGGTATCGATCGATACACGGGGATTTTCAGAATCCCAGTTGTCATCTTCAGCAAGATCGACGAAAGCCTCTGCAATTGGGCTGATCTTCACTCCTGTAATCACCTATTTTCCACTCGTCAAGGTGATGGCATTGATGTATGCTCTTGGATTCTCAGTTTGCCCTAGAAGAAAACCTTCCTGCCTCTGCACAGCTGCTGCAGTCTTAGCAACATGAGTTTCCTGCTTCCTTTGAGAAACATTGAGAGTTTCAATTTTCCCATTCAGATCAGTGTACAGATGGTCAATCTTCCCATTGAAATCCACTTGCAGCTTTTGCTGTCCCTGAAGAATCTATTAAAACATGGATTCCATCTTACTCTCTGTGGATTTAGTAGAGATGGGCTGGTACGAAGAGTTCCCATAATTGCGAGTGAAGTCGCTGCTCTGGAGTGGTTTTTGAGTAAATTGTTTTGCTCCAAAACCAGATTGGTTTCCCTCAAACTTGTATCCACCTTGCTGAGTGTTGTTGTTGTTGTACCCAAATTGCTGACCCTGAAAACCAGAACCACCAACGTAGTTAACATCCTCCAATTCATCTTCATCAATATTATCGACTCCATCAGCAAAGTGTACAGTCTTCTTCGACTTCCCGATCACAATATTGTGCATAGAATCCAGCTTGGTCTGAACTTCAGCAATCTGCGATTCATCCATGTTTCCATTCTGTCTCTTTCGCTCAAAGTCTGCATTTTTGGTGCTATTGCTAGACGCCAAATTCTCAATAAGCACATAAGCATCATCTGGATACCTGGTATTGAAATTCCCATTGCTCGAAGCATCCAAAGCCATTTGATACCTCCAATCAATCCCTGTGAAGAAGAAACCCATCAGCTGAACATCAGAGTACCCGTGATGTGGACAATCTCTCTGGTATGATCTAAATCTCGTCCAAGCAGCCTTGAACGCCTCAGTAGGTCCTTGAGAAAACTGGGAGATCTTGTTCCTCAGATCCTCGGATCGTGCATCATCATAGAAGTTGTTCAGGAAAGCAGTCTTAGTCTCTTCCCAAGTAGTCAGTGATCTAGGGGGTAACTGCTTCAGCCAGTAAGTCGAATCTCCACCAAGAGAGTATGGGAAGAGCTAACAGAAGAGGTAATCATAGGATACTCCATGGCACTTGATGCTTGTAACTAAATCCTCAAACCTCTCAATGTGATCCATATGGTGTTCATGAGAAAGACCATGAAAAAGATGCTGACTCACAAGAGTGTAGTATGCAGGCTTCATCTCAAAGTCATTCCTATGAAATGGTGGAGGGCGAATCGCTGATCGATTGGCATAAAACTGATCAGGCTTGTTGTACTCACCAATCGTTCTACCGCGATCAACCACTGCATTCCCGACATTCACAGCAAATTCAGGGACAATGATATTTCCAGCTTCATCAAGTCGATGTCCTCTCTCATTGCACAATTGACCCTCTTGGTCTCTCAAAGCTCCAACATCATCACGAATCAATACCACGGGATTGTTCATCTCTGCTGGCTTCTTTGCTTTCCTGTTTGCACGTTCCAAATTTGCTAGCATCTTGTTGGAAAGATCAACTAGCTGAGTGCTCTTGTTCCTCCTTGTTTCATGAGTGGAATACACCTGAAACATACTAGGCAAGGCACGTAAGTAACAAAAAACACTATGAGTATCAACCGACACTGGGTAGTGTCGATCGATATCAATTAAAAGAAAACGACACGTATCGACCGACACTGAGTAGTATCGATCGATACCGACGAACTTAGTCGAAATTCTCAAGCTAAAATCTAATGGCGAATTGAGTCCCCGACAACGGTGCCAAATTTGATAGCTCCTTGTTGGAAAGATCAACTAGCTGAAAGATCGATCGATACCGACGAACTTCTGCGAGTCTACACCATTTGGACGTTTAGACCTGTCATACTCGGGACATCGATTTCCAGAACTTGCAACTAGGTTCTCTATCAATTGGTACGCTCCTTCCTTAGTCTTGGTCATTGCTTGCAGCATTAAGGGCGTTATTGTAGTCCCAGTCAACTCCATCGTAGAATATGCTTAGAATCTGTTCGTCTGAGTACCCATGATGAGGGCTTTCCCTGCGGTACTCTCTAAACCTTTCCCAAGCTTCGCAAAAGGACTCCCATGGATGCTGCTGGAAAGCCGCGATCTTGTTCCGAAGCGAAGCCGTCTTGGACTTAGTTTAGAAATGATCCAAGAAAGTAGCCTTGCATTCGTCCCAAGTAGTCAATGACCCGGCAGGGAGTGACTTGAGCCATCTCAGTGCCTTATCCGCCAAAGATAAAGGGAAAATTTTGCACTTAAGGAAATCAGCAGGTACTCCATTCGACTTGGTAGTGCTGCAAATCTCTTCAAAATTCTCGATGTGATCCATTGGATGCTCTGCAGGCAAACCATGGAACATGTGCTGCTTGATATATCATGGTTCTTACCCCTTTTAGGCCATAATATAAGTCTGTTTTATAGAGTCTTTCTACTATTTCGCAGTGTTTTATAGCCTTTTACAGGTTTTAGAACGTTTGGAGCATAATTGGAGATATTTGAGCTTTCTGGAGCATTTTGGAGCATTTTGGAGAAAGGCAGAAGTTCGTGTAGCTGAGTACCCGATTTGGAGCCTCGGTATCGATCGATACTCACTGCAGCAGACAAAAGTCGCGACTTTTCCAAAGAGTTAAAGAATTGTAAAATTGCCCAGAAGACTTTATTATTTACAAGAAGCCCCAAAACGTGACTTATTTTATTTATTATGATTTTACAGCCACTTTGATGGCTATGCTTTATTTTACTTTGGTTTTGTGAGAGAGCTTTTGAAGGGAGACAAGTCTGAAACTCTGTTCGTCCGAGAGAAGATTTCGAACCCTCTTGTTACTCTTTCTTACTTTCTATTTGAGTATTTATTCAGTCATGTTTATTGCTTCAATTTCCATGTCTGAGTAGATCCACTTTAGGTTTAGGGTTCTAATAAGGGATTTCTTTGAATGCTAGGTAGATTTATTGTTTAGGGTTCATAATATGAATTAGTTATTCGCTTTAGGTTGTTCTCAAAGCTAATTCTAGATTGATCACCTAGAACTTAAATCTTAGGTTAATCGATTAGGCACGACAGTGCAATTGAGAAATCTGATAGAACCTAGGGTGAGCAAATTGATTATTCGCAAAGAGATTTGGTTTAGTTGATTTGTGAACAAATCAAACTCGATATTAAGGCTGATTTATTCTTAGGAATTTGCAGAGAGATTTGAGATTCTGAGGTTTAGATTTAGATAATTCTCGCAACGACAGTTGGTTAATTATACTTTAGTGATTTGATTTCAGGAACCGTGCATATCCTGAACCCTGATTAGTTAGTTTATCTGCATTCATTGATTTCCTGAGAAATACCCTGAACCTTTCTTTCTCCCATCAATTTTACAACTCGTTTACTGTTTATTACTTTCTGTTTCATCTGAACTGCTTAGCTTGATTTGATACTATTCAATCTATTGTGTGTCTCTGTGAGTTCTTGTGTCCGACCCCTACAGTTACTACAACTACTGCTTTAGTACTTTTAGGGTATTAATTTGAGCATATCAAATTTGGCGTCGTTCCCGGGGACTCAATTCGCCATTAGATTTTAGTTTGAGAATTTCGACTAATATTGTCGGTATCAATCGATACTACTCAGTGTCGGTCGATACTCATCGCGTTTTTTGTTACTTACGTTCTTGACTTCTGTGCTTCGGGTGCATGCCTAATCGAGGAACCGAAGGAACAAGAACACTCCGCTAGTTAACCTGTCATTGGAGCAGCTAGCACTTTTGGAACGCACAAACAGAAAAGCAAAGAAGCCAGCAGAGATGAACAACAATCCAGCGATTTGGTTCAAGATGCAGCTGGTGCTTACAGAGACCGAGAGGGTCAATTGTGTAATGAGATAGGGCAAAGATTGGATGGAGAGGGGAACATTATCCCACCTCCTGCTGCTATCGAGGAGGTTGTTGCTGCGAATGGAAGGAATGTTGTGGATGATCGTGATAGAACAATTGGATAGTACAATAGGCCTGATCAATTTTATGCTAATCGATCAGCGATTCGCCCTCCACCATACCAGAGGAATGACTTTGAGCAGAAACCTGCATACTACACTCGTGTGGGTCATCACCCTTTTCATGGTCTTTCTCATGAACATCCCATGGATCATATTGAGAAGTTCGAGGACTTGGTCACTAGCATCAAGAGTAATGGAGTGTCCTACGATTACCTATTCTGCAAGCTTTTCCCCTACTCTCTAGGTGGAGATGCGACTTACTGGCTGAAGCAATTGCCTCCTGGATCACTGACTACCTGGGAGGAGACGAAGACTGCTTTCCGGAATAATTTCTATGATGATGCACGATCTGAGGATCTGAGGAACAAGATCTCCCAGTTTTCTCAAGGCCCGACTGAAGCGTTCAAGGCTGCTTGGACGAGATTTAGATCGTATCAGAGAGATTGTCCACATCACGGGTACTCTGATGTTCAACTGCTGGGTATCTTCTTCAGAGGGATTGATTGGAGGTATCAGATGGCTTTGGATGCTTCGAGCAATGGGAATTTCAATACCAGGTATCCAGATGATGCTTATGTGCTTGTTGAGAATTTTGCATCTAGCAATAGCACCAAAAATGCAGACCTTGAGCGAAAGAGACAGAATGGGAACATGGATGGATCGCATATTGCTGAAGTTCAGGCCAAGCTGGATCTTCTGATCGGGAAGTCGAAGAAGACTGTACACTTTGCTGATGGAGTCGATAATATTGATGAAGATGAAGTGGAGGATGTTAACTACGTTGGTGGTTCTGGTTTTCAGGGTCAGCGATTTGGGTACAACAACAACCGAAACTTCAACAACAACACTCAGCAAAGTGGGTACAAGTTCGAACGTAACCAATCTGGTTTTGGAGCAAAAACATTTACCCAGAAACTACTCCAGAGCAGCAACTTCACTCGCAATTATTCGAACTCTTCGTACCAGCCCATCTCTCCTAAGTCCACAGAGAGTAAGATGGAATCCATGTTTGAACAGATTCTTCAGAGACAGCAAAAGCTGCAAGTGGATTTCAAAGGGAAGATTGACCATTTGTACACTTATCTGAATGGAAAAATTGAAGCTCTCAATGTTTCTCAAAGGAAGCTGGAAACTCAGGTTGCTCAGACTGCATCAGCTGTGTAGAGGCAGGAAGATTTTCTTCCAGAGAAAACTGAGAATCCAAGAGCATACATCAATGCCATCACCTTGACGAGACTTTCGTCGATCTTGCTGAAGATGATGACTGGGATTCTGAAAATCCCCGTGTATCGATCGATACCAGCCAGTGGCGATCGATACCAGTCCAGATACTTGCATGAGTGGATCCAAAATCACATGTATCGATTGATACTCCTTCTGTGTCGGTCGATACTGAGGCGCATGTCGAGAAGGAACCAGAGATTGTCAAGGAGAGGGTGTACAAACCCATAATACCTTATCCTATGCCTCGTAAGATGACAAAGAAAGAATGGGAGGACGCCAGATGCAAAACTATGCTAGATAAGTTGGTTGTGGAGCTTCCTTTTTTTGATGATATATCTGACGATGAGAATTCGAACACCACCCCTGTGTCGAACGATACTCCCTTGTATCGATCGACACACGTCCAAAGTTCTACCAGGGACGATTCCAGAGCAAAAGCATCGATCTACACCACTCCTGCATCGATCGATACCAGTTCAGTTGCTGAAACGAAATCCGGTTTGAGTGCAGAAAAGGTTTGCAAACCTCAGATACCATGCCCCTTGCCACCCAGACACCTCAGATACACCATTTCTCCAAAGCAGCTGCTTAGCTTTGAGAAGATGGTACGAAAGATTCCCCACACACTGACTTTTGAAGAAGCTCTTGAGTACCGCCCTCTACCGAGTCACTTCTGAGAATGCAGAGAAACTCTGGAAGAGATCGATGTACTCTTTATCAAGGCAAGAAGCAAGTCACTACCGCTAAGGCAGCTCACTAAGAGGGAAGACCCACAAATATTTTCAATTCCATGCTCTATCTCTGGAGTTGAATTCAAAGAGTCTCTCGTCGACTCAGGGGCTAGCGTCAATGTCATGTCAAGGGCAATTGCAGAGAGATTGGGAGCTGATATTCGATCTCCCAAGACATCTATCACATTCGCGAACTCTTCCACATCGGTTCCATACGGTACCATCCCTGATTTGATGGTTAAAGTAGGAGACTGTCTGATTCCTACCGATTTTGAGGTTGTGGAGATAAGTGCAAGATCTTGTACGTAGGTTATTCTTGGAAGACCGTTCATGGCTACAGCTGGTGCAATTATGGACACGCCCAATAAGAGGATCTCGTTCTCGTACATTGACAAGGAGGTTTACTACAAAGTCATTCCTACTAGAGGAAGTCCCACACATATCTTTTGCATCACCATTGTTACATGAGAGACGTTGGTAGTTGATCTTTAGGAAGAGCCTCCTGACGAGCCAACTGTCATAGACCTTCTAGATAGTCCTCCTATCATCACCGAGAAAGTCATCAAAAAGACTAAGGCAAAGAAGAAGGTGAAGAGCAAAGGAGTGAAATGTGCTGCTTCTATGACTTTAATCCCTCAGAAGTATGATGGGGATTCGATTGAATACAAGGTGAAGTGCAAAGGAACTTCGAAACCATTCTCTAAGGCTCGAGTTCTTCTTACTTCGGAGCTGAAAGAGAAAGGAAAGGAGTTTGTGGAGAGCATGTTGAGCAGAATTCTGAAACTGGCGATGTCAAGTTGTGGAGCTTGTTTTGGAGTAAGTTCTCAATTTTCTCCTGTCTGATCGCCTGAATGGCAGAACAGTCAAGCTAATGACGTTGAACGAGCGCTTGGTGGGAGGCAACCCACTGGTGAGTCTGTACATAAGTTTTTTCTTTTTATTTTTCGTTTTTGTGTCTTGTGTTTACGTGTCAATCAGATGAAAAGGGCCAGTGTCGACCGATACCATCTCTGGTATCGATCGACACCAGAAGGAACAGACGTTGCATCGACCAAAAGTCCTTGTATCGATCGACACCAGCAATGGTATCGGTCGATACCCAACACGCAGGTAAGTTCTCTGATTTTCACGTCTTCACTTAGCTGTTTTGGTTTCTTTCACCGACTCTAGACTAGATTACACTGGGGACAATGTTGTTTAAGTTTGGGGGAGGTAGTTGCTGACATCATTTTTGTTTTTCTTAGAGTCATAAAAACAATTATCGTTTTATTGAGTCAAAACTTGTTAGAGATGATGATCTTGTGCTTGAGCCTATTGTTCTGATTTTGTTTTTGAGTGACCAGTGTTACAGGATCAGTTCTAGATCGACTAATGAAAAATCCAAAGACTGACTAGTTGACTAGAAAACATCCATGTCTCCGGCAGAGTTCTTCTAAAGTCTGAGCGAAATTTTTTCACTTCATCAATGTGGTTAGTGTTCATAGAGCTTGATTCATCATTCATATCTGAGAAAGGAACCCATGTGTTTAAAGTAATGGTATCTCTCTCTCCCCTGTTATAAGTTGATAAATAAGAGCATAAAAGATGAAATGATTTTCTTCTGAGTAGAGGGCTAGGAAAATTTCCAGCGATACCATTATTCTACTTAAGAGGGAATGATCACACAAAGGTTGAAAGCGAGGTTAGGAAAATTTCCAGTGATGCCACTATTTGCCTAAGCCTTTGATACATAGAGAGGAAAGAGTCGGGGATTCGGTGGCAAACACCATCAATACTCGCGTTTCAGACCTTAATGTGTATATGCAGATCCAAAAAGAAAGAAATAACATGATAAGAAACAAGTCTGGGGGAGAGAAAATAATACCAGAAAGTGTGAAATTGGATGGTTCCTTGTCATGATATTGTATGGTAAAGAATCTAGAAGGTTCTTGAACATTGGCTGCAGCGATGAAACTGGCGATGAGGGCTTTGTTTGAACAATGTTGCAGGATAATGTGTGGAGTCTGGGAAAGCTGTGAATGTCTACGGAGAAGTACATGGTGGTTAGATTGAAAGCTCTTTAGGTAACATTTGGATGCTTGGGAAAATGATCTTTGCGATGGTTCATGAACATGTGAGTCTCCGTGTTTTCAAACCTCTTTCTCTGGTTTAGCTTTCTATTCTACTATTTTGTAGTATTTTAGAGTCTTTTACAGGTTTTAGGACGTTTGGAGCATAATTGGAGATATTGGAGCTTTATGGAGCATTTTGGAGCAAAGCAGAAGTTTGTGTAGCTGAGTACCCGATTTGGAGCCTCGGTATCGATCGATACTGACTAGTATCTGTCGATACTCACTGCAGCAGACACGAGTCGCGACTTTTCCAAAGAGTTAAAGAATTGCAAAAGTGCCCAGAAGACTTTATTATTTACAAGAAGCCCCAAAACGTGACTTATGTTATTTATTAGGATTTTACATCCACTTTGATGGCTATGCTTTATTTTACTTTGGTTTTGTGAAAGAGCTTTTGAAGGGATACAAGTTTGAAACTCTGTTCGTCCGAGAGAAGATTTAGAACCCTCTTGTTACTCTTTCTTATTTTCTATTTGAGTATTTATTCAGTTTATTGCTTCAATTTCCATGTATGAGTAGATCCAGTTTAGGTTTAGGGTTCTCATAAGGGATTTCTAATGCTAGGTTGATTTATTGTTTAGGGTTCATAATCTGAATTAGTTCTTCGCTTTAGGTTGTTCAGGAACCGTGCGTAACCTAAATCCTGATTAGTTAGTTTATCTGCATTCATTGATTTCCTGAGAAATACCTTGAACCTATCTTTCTCCCATCAATTTTACAACTCGTTTACTGTTTATTGCTTTCTGTTTCATCTGAACTGCTTAGCCTTATTTGATACTATTCAATCTATTGTGTGTCTCTGTGAGTTCTTGTGTCCGACCCCTACACTTACTACAACTACTGCTTTAGTACTTTTAGGGTATTAATTTGAGCATATCACTGCTTCTCTAATGCAATCATCTGAGGTTTGATCTCATAATCTTGCCTCGTAAGAGCTGGCGGACGGATGGCAGCTCTGTTCTGGTAAAAGGCGTGCGGTGTGTCCACGTCCCCGATGGCAGGCTGCTGCTGCTGCTGTTGTTGTTGTTGCTGTTGTTGCATATGCTGAACTTGCTGTTGCAACCTCTGGAGCTCGGCGGCTGCAGCATTCTGTTGGTCTTCATTCTGATCGTCCATAATGACGAGAGTTGATCTTGATCATATGTTCGTTCGTTCTAGCCTTTCTAGCTATTCGTTGCTGAGCTCGCGAAGGCTTTCGGATCCCTTGCTTCTGGTAACTCTATTTAGTTTTTCTGCTGGTTACCTGAACAAGAGAACAAAGTAGAATACGTTAATAAATCTTAGACTAAATTTCAAATTCAGAATCAAAGATAACGCTATTGGTCCCCGGCAACGACGCCAAATTGATTTAAGCGTTTTCACTCAGTCAATTAAAACTAAAGTTCACACCAACGCAATCACAATGGTTGTCAATGCAGTACTTTAGGATCGAATCCACATAGACCAAGGTTACACTACTATTCTCACAATTATGAAATTAAGCTAAGACATAAATATGGTTTGTTTTAGAAAAGTAACAAAAGCAATTTAAACGATGTAAATTCAATAAAGGAAAGGCGTTAGGTCAATGATTTATTCGCAGGAATCCAGAGATCATAAATCAGACAACTATTCAGGGAATAATTAAAAGCGAGTTACAAACTCAAACATAAATATCTAACCAATCCACTTCCGTGCTCATGGTTACTAAATCTAGCACCCTAAAATCCTAACTTCCGTTGGCATATAATTCTAGATCAGCATTAACGAGCTGGTTCAATATTTTCACGAATCGCCTTAACATCAACTTTCGCAGGCTAAGGACAATTCGCTCACTTATGTTCTTTCTAGCAACCTAAGACACTTCCACACTCTTAGATTGCCCTAGTTCATAGACATAGCGGTCAACTCAAGTCTAAGAATTAAACACAACAATAAGCGAAAACCACAAAAGATAAATCCTTATTTGTGTCTAATTCAATGACTCATGGATCCCTTTGAAGGCCCTAACCTAACTATGGAACTACTCAGACATAGTAACGAAGAACAAGCAAGGAGATGAAGTAATCATAATATAAAATAAAGAGAGAAAGGGTTTAAATTCTTCTCAATAGATACAGAGATTCTTCTCCAAAGCTTACATTGATTCAATAGCAAAAAGTCTGAATAGAACAAAAGATGGCTGCCTTCAAGAGGCTAAAAATAGAGTATATATAGGTCTAGGTCGAATTAGGTCAAAACACGAAGTTCCCAGGGCAAAATAAGAAAAACAGAAGTTTATTTTCTTCATCTCGTCGGCTGGTACCGGTCGATACCATCTTAGCATCGGTCGATGCTGACCTCTCGGGTAGAGGTAGCCTCGACCGGCCCATCGATCGTCCTCCTTGGCATCGATTGATGTTGACCTCTCGGGTAGGGGTAGCATCGACCAGCCCATCAATCGCCCTCCTTGGCATCGATCGATGTTGGCCTCTCGGGTAGGGGTAGCATCGATCGGTCTTCTTCAGCATCGGTCGATGCTGCTGACCTCTCGGGTAAGGGTAGCATAGACCGGTTCCATCGACACCTTCACCAACATCAGTCGATGCCAACCTCTCGGGTAGGGGTGGCATCGAGCAGTTCCACCGGTATCGACCGATGATGTCTCTTTCTTCACGGTTTCGTGCGTTTTTGCCCTCGTAACTCTAGTTTCATCCTTGAACGCCTTTTTACCTGAGATATCTAAATAGAAGACTAAAAGACTCTAAAAATGGACTTTAACTCGATAAAACAATTAGAAGAAACATTAAAACATGCGTTAGAAAGCGGTAAAAACCAAGAATATCAGTTGCCACGGTGCAGATCCTCCACTAACAATTCGAAATTCCGGACAATATTTGGCATTATGGCCTTGTGTGCCACAGGCTTGACAGCGACCCAAGTATGGACGTGGAGCACGATTGGTATTGTGATTTGGTGGAAATTTTGCATTGTTGTGAGAGTTGTTGTTGTGAGAGTTGTTGTTGTGAGAATTGTTGTTGTGAGAGTTGTTTTATCTCCAGTTTTGGCGTGGACGAGTGTCAGTTACATTTGCAGTGATGGGGCTAGCTAGAATGCATAGGTTCATCACAAAGTATCATCGCCTCGTGATTGAGCAGTCGTTCATGGAATTCGGTGTAGGAAATTGTAGTGTCACAACCATTAACAACATTTATCTCCGGCTTGTATTCATCACTTAGTCCTGCAAGTATCTTTTCAGTTAGATCCTTTGGATCCATAGCTTTTCCGAGGAGGGCAAGTTCATCGGCTTTTGTCTTGATGATGTGAAGATACTCATAAATCGTCTTTGTGCCCTTCACACTTGTCGTGATCTGGAATCTGAGTTGACGAATATGGCCTCTGGTGGGATTGCCATATGTTTAGCAAGGAGTTTCCACACATCGCATGTCGTTTTGGCACTAAACACGACATGCTGAATCGGTTAGGAGAGAGCACTGTAAAGAAGGCGATCATGTCGCCGCCATGGAACGTAGTCGGTATTGGGGCAGGTCTGGCCATCAACCGTGACGGTGGCAGGAGGAATTGATGCATAGTCATCAATGAAATGATGAAGTTCATATCCTTCTAGAAGAGCACATATCTGATTGCTCCACGTGATGTAATTGAGATCGGTGAGTTTTGTGATGTTGGACATGTAATGGAGATGAGCGTTGTTGACGGATCTTTGGTATTGAAGACCGTCGTGTTCTCAGCAGAAGGAGAAGGGAGAGTGTTGTCGGAAGACATGGTGTTTTGACGGACAGAGAAGCAGGGAAAAAAATAGTGAGAAAGAGGAACATCGACGGAGAGAATGAGCAAAGAGAGAGACGAAGAAGACACAAAGGAGAACAGAGAATATTATGATCGTTAATGCTCTGATACCATATTATGGTGTATAATCGAATGAATAATTCACAAGAGCAAGGCTCTGATTTTATACATCAGAGAATAGAAATGAGAAAGGTAAGAGTATATACGGCTATAATTACGGATATGATACAGCTAAACAGAAATCTACTTTCTATATTCTAATACTAATATAGTCTATTATAAATTTTAAAAGTTACGAAGTCCACTTGGCACAAGTATTGAACCTAAAAGCGCACCCAACAAACTTAAAAAGCTTAAACTTCATCTTGATCCCCACAACAACTTCAATACGAATGAACAAAGACTTGATAAGCCGAAGAACATCTTGGAAACATATTGATTTTCTTGACAGTTTTATAATTGTAGTAGGCTGCATGGCAAGGCAAAAAAAGAGTAATCTTTTTTAGAACTGCTGAACTGGATATTTCTCAATCATGTATAATCATAATATTATTTGTGAAGTCATAATCTGATGTGGTGTGCTCACATCGATTCTAAGCCGTAATTTTACTATATTGCCCCCATTATATCGTTTGCGATATGATGTGTCGAATTAACATTCGTTTATGTTTTGGTGACGTGTCAGCATCACTTAAATCAAATCAGAGCTGATTTTTTTGTCTTCGATTGGTTTAGCGTGGTGTTATTATTGGGTACATTTATATTATAATGATTTATCGTTTGATACAAACCATAATGTATTCATGTATGATTTGATTTCTCCAAGCAGTGTAGAAGGATATATTGCATTGATATATAACAAAGTCTCTCTTTCTCGGTGGAGGGACTTGTAGCGTTAATGGAAAATGATCACGTAGGACCCTTCAATCTTGGTAACCCAGGAGTATTCACATATTTTCTCCATGTAGCATGTTGTTTTGTTATCTTTTAATTTGGTTAGTTTAAACTACTTTTTATCATTTTTGATTAGTTAGCTGGATACGTGGATCGGGGCTTTGTGATCAGGCCTATTCAAGATGATGAATGTTCTGCTGCAATTACAGGCAAATTTAATAGCGCTCTTATTTCGTTATGTTCTTGCATCTCACATGTCGCTGCACTCCAACTTGCATCTTAGGGTTATTAATTTTAATAGCCCACGAACTTAAGTACTGGTGAAAAGCACAATAGCAATTAGCAATTGATGTGCTAGCCGTTGCACTCTCGGATTTCACGTACAATTAGTGGTAAACAGAAAATAAAGGTTCATTTTGAATAATACAATATTGTTATTGTTGTGGAGTTTGCATGATATTATATTTTTATGTTTTTGCATGATAAATGTGTTATATGTAATTGGATTCACAAAACTTGAACACATATTCATGTTTGAGATTTGAAGATATGGTATTTCCTACTTCGGGGGAGTCAAAAGTTATAGAGCACTAGAGAACGAGATATTGGTTGTACGGTTGGTAAATTACCTTGATAGTTCAAGTTCTAAAGAGTTGCCACCAATCGCTCTTACACTTTCTAACAACAATAATGTCTTATTTGTGTTAAAATGAAGCGGTTTAAATCATGTATCATATGTTTTTCAATTTTGTATCACATTGAACATTGTTATTGCATAAGGTTTGCCTGATTTTTAATTAGCATGATCCTATCCATGAGGATAAATTTATCTAGGCATTCACATACTTTTCAAACGTTTCCTAACGAGAGACTTTAGATAAAAAAAAGAACATTAAAATATTAAAAGAGCTATTTATAACAAACATGACATACATTGAATTACATAATAAATGTGAAAAAATAGTTGCAAATGTATTTACATAACTGTGTCAATTACAAAACAAAAAAAATCATAGTTTTCATGAAAAAAATAACGCTTGAAAAAACAATTTTAACCAGGAGAAAGAAAAAAATGAAGATATTTATTTTTGTGAAAATATAAAAATGAAGTAATTATGGTAATGGATACATTTTTTTATTATTAATAGATACTTATCTCACATATAAGAGAAAATGATATTACCAATAAATAATGATAGAAAATTTTCCTATAAATAAAGGAAAACGGTCATTTAATATACCAACTTACACGTTTTTGCCAAAAAAAATATATACTCTGCTCATTTAATTCCTCAACTCTTTGAAATCGGCATAAATACTCCCCAACTATCATGGTTGCAGAAAAATTCCCCAATTAAACGTTGACCACGCAAAATTAGGTTTACTTTTGTCAACCGTTAACTCAGTTAATGGGAAACGTTAAAATTAATCTCATCTAAAAGGGATCTCGTCGGGGTTTCACGAATAAACCCAGAAATCCCCAAATTAAAACATTAGCCGATTTCCGGAGAGCCTAAACCTAACACGAGTTCCGGTGAATCGACTCAAGCAAATCGACTCCGGCGAATCAATAATGGTGAAAACTAAGTGGAGAAGAGGCGGAAAGAAGCTTCCTTGTTCGAAGGACTCGAGAACCAAAACCCGAATCTGATCCCGAAAGGTAATTTCGAACATTGGTTGTGGATTTTGGTAAAATGCAAATCGTGTATTTCAAATGGTTTATCTTAGTAGGGTTATTGATGAAGAAGGAGCTAATGTGGTTGAAGAAGAAGCTAATGTGATTGAAGAAAAAACTAATGTGGGTTTAGAATAAACTAATGTGTGATTGAAGAAGAAGCTAATGTGGGTTTTAAAAGAGCTAATGTGGTTGAAGAGGAAGCTGAAGAAAGAGATAATTCGGATGGTGAGGAAAATCCAAAGGAATCAGATGTAGAGGAAGTTGAAGAGGAAGCTGTTGAAGGAGATGATTGTGAAGTTATTGTTGAAGATGCTGCTGGATATAGATAGACTGAGTCAGTTCTGGCTGAAAATACAGAGAAGGATAATGGTCCCGATGAGTTTGTCAATGTCAAAATCTGTGAGGATGATGAATGGTTTGGTGATGATGCCCATGAAGATGGAATTGATGATGCTGATGATAGTGGAGTTGATATCTGGAATGATTATAACATTCCAGATCCGTTGTCGGATGATGGTGAAGAGGAAGTAGAGGATATGCCATTCACTTATGGTCTGGATGACATTTTAGCATTAGGGAAGACATTCAACAATGCTGATGAATTCAAGTACGCACTTCTCACTTATTTTCTAAAGACGGAGTACGATATCAAGATGTATAAATCATCTTACGATAGGCTTGATGCAAAATGCACAAAACACATAGAAGAAAAGTGTCCATGGATAGTCTATTGCTCTTTTGAGAAGAGCAACAACAAGTTGATGATTAAGGTATTCGTAAATCCTCATATTTGTGTAAGATCTGGATCCACAAAGCTTATGAAGAGTGGAGCTATGGCACAACTGTTTGAAGAAAGGCTAAGAGTTAATCCAAAAATCAAGTCACAAGCCATGGTTGACGAAATAAAGAGAGAATACAATATGATTGTTAGTGTGCATCAGTGTAGGAGAGCAAAGGCAGTGCTTGCATCTAAAAGAAAGGCTAGTCATGAAGCTCATTTTGCTAGACTTTTGGATTACCAAGCTGAGGTACTTAGATCTAATAGAGGTTCAACAATGGAGATTGAGACAATTCTTGGGTCATTGATAGGAAGCAAGCAAAGATTCTTCCGCCTCTACGTTTGTTTTGAAGCATTGAGAGCCTCTTGGAAGGAATCATGTAGGCCGATAATTGGGTTAGACACATCATTTATGAAGTGGGATATCAAAGGCCAAATGTTGGGTGCAGTTGGGAAAGATGGTGATAACAGGATATATCCTATTGCTTGGGCAGTAGTTGAAGTAGAGGATAATCCAAATTGGTTGTGGTTTGTGCAATTTCTAAAAAAAGATTTGGGACTTGAAGATGGAGCGGACATTACAATCATCTCGGATAAACATAGGGTATGTCTCAGTTTTTTTTTAGTGTTTGCTTTGTGTGACTTTGCAAGCCTCTTATGATGTTTGCTTTATGTGACATGGTATTCTCAACGCAGTTCAAGTTGAGCTTCCTCAAGATGAACATAGGATGTGTTCTAGACACATTCTCGAGAATTGGAAGAAGACAAACAAGGACATAGAGCTTGAGCGTATGTTCTGGAAAATAGCAAGAAGTTACACAACGAGAGCATTTAGGGATAACTTGGAAGCATTGAAGAAATACAATCATGGTGCCTATGATTCACTACAATGCACTGCACCAACAACATGGTCTTGGGCTTTCTTCAAGGTTGGTTCTTGTTGCAATGACAATTTGAACAACTTGTCAGAGTCTTTCAATCGAAATGTCAGAGAGACAAGGAGGAAGCCGTTGCTGGATTTCTTAACTGAGGTAAGGAGGAAATGCATGGAGAGGAATGCTAAGAAAACTATCTTAACCAACAGGTGGAAGAAAAGATTCACTCCAAGAGCAGACAGAGAGATTGAGTTGAATAGGCAGAAAGCTAAGGAGTGCATACGATACATGACCACAGGAGATGTGAATGAGATTGACTTCCATGGTACAACTTACATCGTTGATATGGAAAATAAAACTTGTGGTTGTGGCTACTGGCAGTTGAATGGGATCCCTTGGATGCATGCTATGTGTGTCATCACAACAAAAAAGGTAGACCTCAATGAAGATGTGTTTTGTTCTATGCTTTCTTTTACTTTAGTTTTGTGAGAGAGCTTTTTGAAGGGAGACAAGTCTGAAACTCGGTTCGTCCGAGAGAAGATTTCGAACCCTCTTGTTACTCTTTCTGATTTTATTTGATGATTTATTCAAACATGTTTATTGCTTCAATTTCCATGTCTGAGTAGATCTCTTGTTAGGTTTAGGGTTCTCATAAGGGTTATCTCTGAATGCTAGATTGATTAGTTATTAGGATTCACTATCCGAATTAGTTTTTCACAATAGGTTGTTTGCAAAGCTAATTCTAGATTGATCATCTAGAACTTAGATTTAAGGATAATTGATTAGGCGCGGAAGTGCAATTAATTACCTGATAGAACCTAGGGTGAGCAAAATAACTATTTGCAAAGGAATTTGGTTTAGTTGTTTTGTGAACAAATCAAACCTGATTTAAAAGCTGATTTAGACTTTAGGATTCGTAAAGGAATTTAGAATTCCTATGATTTAGATTTAGATAGTTTTCGCAACGGAAGTTGGTTAATTATATCTTAGTGATTTGAGTTCAAGAACCGTGCTAAATCTGAATCCTGTTAGTTAATCTGCATTCATTGATTTCCTGAGAAAAACCCTGAACCTATCTTTTCCCAATTGAATTTACAACCGATTTAATTTACGCTCTGTTTTCAATAACATTTATCGCTTAGCTTAAATCTCACCTATATAATCTATTGTGTGTTTCTGTGAGTCCTTGTGCTCGACCCCTACTATACTGCAACTACTGCTTAGTACTTTTAGGGTATTAATTTGAGCATATCAAATTTGGCGCCGTTGTCGGGGACTCAATTCGCCATTAGATTTTAGTCTGAGAATTTCGACTAAGCTCGTCGGTATCGATCGATACTATCTAGTATCGGTCGATACTCGCCGTTCTCTTTTTGTTGATATCGATCGACACCACTTGCTATCCACTACAAGAAATATGGACAATGATAGCATATTACGATAGCACGATTTCTGAAACTGCTATTGTAGATGAGTTTTAAATTTGGATCCTATACGATAGCATTTGCTTAATGTTAAGAATGAATTTCATTAGGAGGGAAACTAAAATCACTTATACCGCCAAACACTTAGAAAAAATACACGAGTTTTTTGGGACACTCTCACAATTTCCCCCTTTCTCCAAAAACCCTTAATCAGAAAATGCTGTGTTCCCTTTTTCCCCAAAATACCGAGTACTTTCACCCACCAATTGAACTCGCCTCCGCCGCCGTTGAAGGTCGCCACAACCACTAACACCGTCGCCGGCCCTAATTATCCCCTTCTCCGTCGCCGGCCCTAATTATCCCCTTCTCCGTCGCCGGCCCTAATTATCCCCTTCTCCGTCGCGATTGAGCTCGTCTCGAAGGTCAGCAAGTCTATTACTTTGATTTCTCTCTTTCTTTTTATGCATACCTCATTTCTTTCCTTTGAACTGTGTTGGATCTACACGACATTTAATGGATTTTTGTTTTACTAGTTTCGATTATAGGGTTTAACAGTTTCGAATCCATAAAGAGTGGTTCTTTATGCATGCCTTTGTTCTTTGCGGATTTTGAAAAAATAATTCACATTTAGGTTTGTGAGATCTGATTTAGGCGTTGCTGGTTTGTTTATCTTCATCTATTTTCTCTGTTATATTTTTTGGATCTATCTTCATCTATTTTCACATCTGTTCTAAGCATTGAATCTGTTCTAAGCATTGCATATGTTCAAAGCACTATGTCTTACTGAGAATGCGTCTTTTAGATCTTCACGTTCGTGAATATCCTTATACTCATTTTGTATTTTTATTTTGCAAGTGATTCTGAGTGCAATTGTGAGAAACTTGAAGCTTTTCTTTGGCTCTTACTAGAAAACAGGTATGTACCATCTTTCCATTTCCTTAAAGCTAATGTGAATGTTGTTTTGATCAATGCAAAATGTTCTTTGTTTGACGTCTGTGGAAACTTGATTTATTGTGCTGATTAATATATATTCTGTTGTATATCTCTGTTTCATTGTGATTGTGTCCTCATGGTGGTTGTGAATGTTTCACAGTTTATTATGAAAGTTTTTGGTTAAATTGGTTAATTATAAGTAGATAATTTTGCTTATGGGTTTGAATTGTTTTATCAAAGGTATAAATTAAATTAGCACATAAAATGGTGGAGAAGGCATGGGTTCACCTTTGCAGGTATTACGCTAAATCAAGATAAGTTAGGTTTCTCGTGGGAGTTTGTAGACTTTAAGTTTTTTTTTCCCTTTACTTTTCCCTTGAAGAGCTGATCCTGGATACGAAAGAGGGGCTTCAAATTTTGTACGGTATGTGGCTGCTGCGTTAGGAGACTGAAATCTGATCATATGTCCTTGTATTGACTTTCGAAATATTCTTCGGCAATCAACTACTATTGTAGTTGAGCATCTTGTAACCAGGGGAATTGATGAGGGTTACAAGATGTCTAGGGACTGGTATCATCATGGGGAAGTTAAGGAAGGGCCTGAAGGTGAAAGCAAAGTAAACCATCAATGGAATGATGAGATTTTTGGATTGTATAGAGCTGCTGAATATTTAGATGTAGAGTTTACTAGTAAGGAAGACTTATTTGAGATTGCAGAGGGTGATGACAAGAAAGAAGATGAGTTTCTTGCGAAGCTAGAAGATGCGGAAACACCACTATACCCAAGTTGTGTAACCCATAGCAAGCTTTCAGCTATTGTCAAACTGTTTAGACTGAAGACACAAAATGGATGGTCTGACAAGAGCTTTAATGATCTGCTAGCGACATTGCCAGAGATGTTACCTGAAGATAATGTGCTTCACACATCATTGTACGATGTAAAGAAATTTTTGAAATCTTTTGACATGGGTTATCAAAAGATACATGGGTGTGTAAATGACTGCTGTCTATATAGGAAGCAGTACAAGACCTTAGACTCTTGTCCAAAATGCAAAACTTCACGATGGAAGACTAATATGCATACTGGTGAGGTGAAGAAAGGAGTCTCTCAAAAAGTACTATGGTACTTCCCTATAATCCCACGGCTAAAGAGGATGTTCAGGTCTGAGGAGATGGCTAAAGAATTGAGGTGGCATTTTACTAACAAAAGTAGCGATGGAAAGTTGCGTCACCCGGTAGATTCTGTGACTTGGGATCAAATGAATCACAAGTACCCTTCGTTTTCAGTAGAAGAGAGGAATATACGGCTTTGACTTTCTACTGACGGATTTAATCCGTTTGACATGAAGAATACTAGCTATAGTTGATGGCCTGTGCTGTTGGTAAATTATAATTTGCCTCCTAATCTATGCATGAAAGAGGAGAATATCATTCTTACATTGCTTATTCCTAGTCCCCAACAGCCTGGTAATAATATTGATGTGTATTTAGAGCCCCTGATAGAGGATCTGAACCATTTGTGGAACAATGGAGAGTTAGCATACGACGCTTTCAGTAAAATTACCTTTACACTTAAAGCGATGCTTCTTTGGACCATTAGTGATTTTCCTGCCTATGAGAATCTGGTTGGCTGCAAAGTAAAGGGTAAAATGGGCTGGCCTTTATGTGGGAAAAATACACACAGCATCTGGATAAAGAACAGCAGAAAACATGTGTATATGAGTCACATAAAGGGTCTGCCAGCAACACACAGTTATAGGGAAAGAAGACATGCTTTGATGGAAATCCAGAATATGGAAGAAAGGGAAAAATCTTAAATGGTCGTGATATTTCCTGAAACCTAAAGAATTTCAAAAATGATTTTGGAAATCTGAAAAAATATGCAAGGAAAAGAAAGAAAAACGAGGTAAGTGGATTAGAATCTGATAGTGAGGATCTGTCAAGTGAATCAGAGGAGGAGGAAGATGACATAGATATTGAGGAGTTATCAAGATGGAAGAAAAGGTCAATTTTCTTCAAACTGTCTTACTGGGAGGTTAGTTTTCATCACAACTAATAAAATCTTTCTCATATTCGATGGTCTGCTTGATATTGGTTTTGGTTTTGATTAATATTTTCTTTCCATTGGTTAGGAACTCCCGGTACGTCATAACTTAGATGTAATGCATGTGGAGAGAAATGTGGCTGCAAGTATAATCGCTACTTTGTTACACTGTGAGAAATCTAAAGATGGTCTTCATGCTCGCAAAGACCTGGAGGATCTTGGTATTAGGAAGGATTTGCACCTAAATATCGAAGGGAAAAGAACATACCTTCCACCAGCACCATGGTCTTTGTCCAAGGCAGAGAAGAAAGTATTTTGTAAGCGGCTCTTTGACTTTAAAGGTCCAGATGGGTACTGCTCGAATATATCAAGGGATGTATCATTAGAGGATTGTAAGGTAAAAAGATTGAAATCACACGACTATCACGTGTTGATGCAACAACTTCTTCCAGTTGCACTTAGAGGGTTGTTGCCTAAAGGACCTAGGATAGCCATCTTACGCTTATGCGCATTCTTCAACCACTTGTGTAAGCGAGTCGTTGATTTGGACCAGATTTTAGTTATGGAAGCTGAGATTGTTGAGACTTTATGCATGTTTGAAAGATTTTTCCCTCCTACCTTCTTTGATATCATGGTCCACTTAACAATACATCTAGGAAGGGAAACCCGACTTGGTGGACCAGTTCATTTTCGAATGATGTACCCATTTGAAAGGTATAATTCATAGTATATTGCATTAAGTATTTTCATTTTATTTCATTATCTGATTTGTTAGCTGACGATCGTTTGTTACTGTCTAGGTATATGAAAGTTTTGAAAGACTATGTGAGGAACCCTGCAAGACCAGAAGGTTGTATAGCTGAGTCTTACCTTGCAGAAGAATGCATCAGTTTCTGTAATGAGTTCTTGAAAAAGACAACAAATGTGGAGGAAAAGTTAGAGAGAAATACTGAGTATGAGAACAATTCTATTCTTGAGGGCCGTCCAATATCAGCAGGAAAACCATTTACCCTTACCGAAATGGAGAAGAAAACAGCCCACCTTGCTGTCATTCAAAACATGGCTGTAGTGGATCCATATGTTGAGTAAGTTCAAGCAATTTTCCATTTCTTTTGTCATTTCCTATAAACCCTTAGCTGACTGAATCTTTTCTGTTGTACAAGCATGCATATGCAGTATCTACAAGACTCAAATGAAAGGTGCAAACGTGATGCTTCAGTTTTATGGAGGATGCATACTCAGAACTTTGCTGATTGGCTAAAAGAAAATGCAAGTTAAATATACTCTACAATTAAGTTAATGAAGTATGTTTATATTGATTGCTCAGCTGATTTTATTTTCTATACTTGGTAGATACATGTGAATTCAGACAGACATGGAGAAACACTAAAGTGGTTAGCATATGGTCCTCGTAGTAGTTCAAGATCTTACACAGGATATATAGTGAATGGGCAAAGTTTTCACACCAGCTCAGTGCAAAGGCAAAGTCAAAACAGTGGGGTTTATTATGAGGCAACTACAATCTGTAGATCTAGTGCGAAAGATAAATCACAAGTATTCGATTTGGTGGAATACTATGGGAGAGTCACTGACATTATATTGATGGATTATAATGTCTTCTATGCTCCTTTATTCCGGTGTCAATGGGCAATAAGAGGCAATGGAGTAAAGGTTGAAGATGGCTTCACTCTAGTTAATCTTAATCAAAGTTAAGTATTCTTCTTGAGAGATCCGTATATATTAGCTTCTCAAGCGAAACAGATTTTTTATTCAAGGGAAGATGATGCATCAGATTGGTATGTTGTTATGAGAGGTCCTTCAAGAAGATATAGTAAGGAAGATGTTGCAGATGGAAATGCAGATATTGAGCCCTTACCTTCAAATGTCGACATGGATGTTGACTTGGATGAATCTGCAAATGCTCGAACTGATTGTGAAGGCATCTATGTTTGAAATGTAGCTTATTATCAGTCTATTCTTATCTTTGTTTTGTCTGATTTCTGTGTGGTCACTTATTGTTCTCTATACTTTGTCTTATGTTTGTGGTGAAATCGTGTGATTGTTCTTTATGTTTGTCTGAAGTCTGATTGGTCATTGTGATTGCTGTGTAATATATGTTTGTATTATTTCTGATTGGTTGTTATGTCTTATTTTCAGGTGAATTAAGATGACATGAAAAAAGAACAAGCGTAATACAAAAAGGATTAAAACTCCTGTGTGCAACAATCAGGTGGAGTCAGAACAACATTTGGAAGAGCCAACGGAATTGGAAGAGCCAGTGGAATTAGAAGAGCCAACTGATTTGGAAGAGCAAACACGTTTGAAAGATACCCAGCCTGTAAGTACATCTGCTGCAGATGGATTGCTTGATGATGAGCCTGAAGGTGAAATAGAACTTTCTGAAGACGATGCTCACTTGAATGAACCTAAGAGGAAGAGACAGAGAGGCCCAACAACGATGAAAAACATAGCAAAGGATCCTAATATCAGAGAACGATTTGACTTCACAATCACAGGCGAACCTTGTGGTCCTGGTTCGGTTAAGCTCTCATCATACTTAGGTCCTCTGGTACGGGAACACGTCCCAGTGACACTTGAGGGTTGGAAGAAACTAAGCGAAGAAGTACAAACAGTTCTCTGGAGATCTATCCAGGTGAATATTTATATCCATTTACACATTGCATTGTGAGTAACTCATTTTATATATGTTTACATATTGTATGTTTATTGCTGATTGTTTGTGTAATCAGATCATAGGCAAGGTTTGAACTTGATCAACCGTATCAGAAAAAGGTTGTTTTTAAACATATGGGTGTTTGTGGCGGTCATCTAAATCACGCCTAGTATCTAAGGTTATTGAGGCAAAGAATAACCAACAAAGGATGAATCTGCGACCTACCAATGTTTCTCCAACAGATTGGCGTAAATTTGTCAAAGTCAAAACTAGCCCATTATTTAGGGTAATTTGATTTCAATTACTTATGGTGTGATTGATATTGGATAGTAGACTATTAAGTTACATTCATCTGTCAGGTTCTGAGTGATTCATTCAAACAAAGAAGGGCCAAACAGATTCCACACACATGTAGCCGTAAAGGAATGGTGAGATTGACAGAAGAAATGGTAAGTATATTATCTATATTATCATGCATCTATAAGTATAGTAGACATACTACATGGAAATTATCATATATGTTGAATGATTTTGATGGTTTGTTATAGAAACAAAGTAGTTCAAACCCCTCACAAGTGAACAAGCTCAAGGTTTGGGTCAAATCGCGTACCAGAAAGGATGGTACGCCAGTGAATACGAATGCCGCAGATAAATTTGTAAGTACAAAATGAATTTCGTGTTGGTTTTCTGTAACATATAAGACTCTTATTTTGTATTCTATGTTTTACAGTTAAAGGCTGCTGAGTTGGTTGATAGGGGTGCTCCATCAACTGAAACGAACCCTGGAGACGATATACTTAACCAACTTCTAGGACCTGATAATCCTGGTAGGCTGAGAGCAATGGGTAGAGGCATGAGTAAGACGAAGTTAGAATGTTTTCAGGTGAAGCAGAAGTGTATAGAAGACATGGAAGCGAATCAAGTTCGTTTAATACAAAAAGTCAGTGAGTTGCAAGATGAGATTGTTAAAATGAAGAATCAGGTTACATATTTACTTCTCATGTTCCTCAAATGTTCAGATAGGTTATTACATCTATTTTACCTTCTCATTTTGTGTGTTACAGAGACAGGAACATGAAGTAGGAGAAAACTCAGATGTAAGAGTAAGTAATTTAGTTCAAGGTTGTCATTTCCTTATGATTTATAACTTTTGACAGCAATACATATTTAAACATTGTATAGAGTGTGAACAAGTGATTAGAGCATAAGTGTGTGCTGATTTATTGGGATGGTACTGATGATCACGTTGCTGAGGGCCGTATAATTCCATCTTCTCCGGAAGACTTAGTCAATGGCACTCGCTTAGGCCATATTGATGTAAAAGTCTGTATTGACTCTGTCATCAAACCAGAAGCCTTTCTTTGGAGACCTGCTACTTACATGTACACAGTTAAGGAAGTAGTTGGAGAGATTATTGCATGGTCTGCCAATCACTACACCGTTATAGACCAAATGTTACAACCAGAAGATCTTGATCTCCAGGTTAAGTCTTTGGACAAATGCAAACTACTGGATTTGGGTGCAGATGATGTAATTGTTGCTGAAAGACTTTGGCAAACAGATGAAGCAGAAGCATTGGTTAATGGAATCCCTCTCGGACCAAATGCAGTTAAAGTATTTGTGGATGCAATACTTCAACCTCAAACCTTTATATGGCGGCCTACTAAGGATATCACATACCTAGAGGACTGTTTTAAGTCTTTTGTATCATGGCCTGCCAGAAAGGTTGTGTTAGAAAACACCACAGTTGCATCAGGTCACAAATAATCTGTTCAAAAATCTATAGCATCTGAGCAAGCATCAGGTCGAAAGTCTCCAATTCAGATATCTCAAGGAACAGGTCCAACAGCTACAGCAAAAGACTCCATCTCCTATTGAGAAGTCTCCAGCCGGAACAAATTCAAAATATCATACTGAGAAGTCGCATGCCTCAAAAGATCCAAAATCTCCTAAGAAGAAAATTCAAGCAACTGCGGTTTCCCTTATTCGAAAATCTCAGGTAATTTTATTGTCTCCATATGCTTATTTTGAAGTTTATTCTGGTTATTAGTCATAATGTAATGAATGGTTTGTATTCTTGAAATGGCAGCGTAAGAATCCCAATACAATGGTGGTGAAGGAAAATCAGATGTGCAGGTTGATGGATGTTGCAAATGGGAAGCGTGTTGTTGCTGAAGGACTCTGGATTTCAAATAATCCAGACCAAAATGTCCACTTTGTTCGTTTGGGGGATAATGCAGTCAAAGTTCTGGTTAAGCTAGTGAATGTACCCAATGCAGCAGTATGGAGGCCGTCTTCTGCAATCGAGTGTATGGAAGATACACTTGGAACATATATTGCCTGGCCAGAGAATAAAGTTTGCATGGTTTGATAAGTTTAACAAACTCAGGTAAGTGTTGTGATTAGTGCATGCTATTTTGGTTTTACAACTGCTACTATTATTGCAAACTGATATAGACATGGGTGATTGTTACAGGGGATGAAGAAACCTTGGTCCGGATTAGCTACCTTTCCGTTTGTATCACTTCTTTAATGTATTTTGGATCCAGACTTCTCTTTTGGACTAGTATGTTGGATTGAAAATCTAAAGTATGTTATGACTTGTGTTTTGTATGTTGGATTGGATATCACTTATGTTATGCATTGAATGATACTATTTGTACTAGTATGTTGGATTGGAAATCTAAACAGGGTGTCTTTTTAATAATTGCAAAGCCATATTTGTGGTGAAATCAAATATCATAGCAAATACGAATGAGCTATTACCTGTCGGAAACGCACTTATTATAACACATACAAAAGTGCTATTGTATTATGTCATGACACATAAAATTTGCTAAGAAATAGTTTATTACAGCAATTCAGAACGCTATAATAATAAACTTTATGACAGTTCGGAATTGCTATTGTAGATGTATCTATCATAGAGAGAAACATCGCTTATTACAAATAAAAATAGTTCATTCGATTAGACAAAATACAGCATATGCATATTGTTATTGTATCACGACCTATTATAACATACCAAAAAATCGCTATCGTGGAGGTGAAACCTACGATAGCTTGGGATGTCTTAGCGTTTATGAAAACGCTATCAATGACATATTATAGCATTTTTCCGTGCTAATAATGTGCATATTTCTTGTAGTGATCGGTCGATACTCATCACGTTTTTGTTACTAACGTTTTTGACTCTTGTTTTCAGGTGTATGCCTAATCGTGAAACCAGAAAGAGCAAGAGCACTCAGCTAGTTGATATGTCACTCGAGCAACTAGCACTTTTGGAACGCACAAACAGAAGAGCAAAGAAGCCAGCAAATATGAACAACAATCAAGTGGAGTTGGTTCAAGATGCAGCTGGTGCTTACAGACACCAAGAGGGTCGATTGTGCAATGAGAGAGGACAACGTCTGGATGGAGAGGGGAACATCATTCCACCTGCTCCTGTTGTCGCTGGGAATGTCGCTAGAAATGTCGCTGGAAACGCGAACGCAGTGAATGCTAGGAATGCTTTGGTTAATCGTGGTAGAACGATTGGCGAGTGCAATAGACCTGACCAGTTTTACGTAAACCGATTTGCGATCCGTCCTCCTGCTTTTCCGAGGAATGACTTTGAGCTGAAACTTGCATACTACACTCTTATGGGACAGCACCCTTTTCATGGTCTTTCCAGCGAGCATCCCATGGATCATATTGAGAGGTTCGAGGATTTGGTCACTAGCATCAAGAGCAATGGAGTGTCCTATGATTACCTCTTCTGCAAGTTTTTCCCATACTCTCTTGGTGGGGAAACAACTTACTGGCTGAAGAAGTTGCTTCCTGGATCGCTGACTACTTGGGAGGAGACTAAGACTGCTTTCCTGACCAACTTTTATGATGATGCAAGATCCGAGGATCTGAGGAAAAAAATCTCACAGTTTTCTCAGGGACCTACTAAGGCGTTCAAGGCTGCTTGGACGAGATTCAAATCGTATCAGAGAGATTGTCCACATCACGAATACTCTGATGTTCAGCTGATGGGTTTCTTCTTCAGAGGACTTGATTGGAGGTATCAAATGACTTTGGATGCTTCGAGCAATGGAAACTTCAACACCAGGTATCCTGATGAAGCCTATGTACTGATTGAGAACTTGGCGTCTAGAAATAGCACCAAGAATGCTGATTTTGAGCAGAAGAAGCTAGCTGGTAACATGGATGGCTCACAGATTGCTGATTTTCAAGCTAAGTTGGATTCTATGCATAGTCTTCTGATGGGCAAGACACAAAAGGCTGTTCACTTTGCCGAAGATGTTGAGGTGTTCAACGAGGATGAAGTAGAGGATGTCAACTACATTGGTGGTTCTGGTTTTCAGGGCCAGAGGAATCAATTCAACAACAACCGAAACTTCAACAACAACTCTCAGCAAGGCGGTTCGAATCAGTTTGGCCAGAAGTCATCTCAGAACAGCGGGTACACTAGGAACTATGGAAATTCATCCTATTAGCCCATACCTGCTAAGCTCCCAGATAGCAAGATCGAATCTAAGTTCGAACAACTTTTTCAAGGACAGCAGAAACTCACTGTGGATTTCAATGGGAAGATTGATCTCCTATACAATGATCTAAGTGGAATGATCGACGCTATTGATATTCAGCAGAAGAAGTTGGAACTTCTGATAGCTCAGACTTCAGAGGCTGTGAAAAGGCAAGGTTTTCTTCCAGGGAAAGTAGAAAACCCAAGGGTTCATATCAATGCAATTACTTTGAGGAGTGGAAAAGAGGTCACTCCGGGAGTAAAAATTGCCCACGATGCGGATATTTTCGTCGATCTTGACGATGAGGATACCGAAATCGTTCCAGTATCGATCGACACTAGCCATCATCGATCGACACCTATCAAAATACTTTTATGTGACAAATCAAAACCGCTTGTATCGATCGATCCCACTCCAGTATCGGTCGATACTAAACCCGCAGTCGAATCAACTCCTAAGGTTTCGAAAGAAGTACCCAATGTATTTGCAGAAAGAGTTTACACACCAAGGATACCTTATCCCAGGGCTTCTGGGAAGACTAAGAAGGAGGTAGAAGACTCTAGATGCAAGGCGATTATGGATAAGTTGATTGTGGAATTTTCTTTCATCGATGCTATCAAGACTTCTCCAGCTTTCAGAAGATACGTCAAGAAGATGGTGTCCAGCAATGTGAACCTTGGAAACAGATGCTTGATGATTACTCACGAGTGCAGTGCAATCCTGAACAACAGGATCCCAAAGAAGCTGCCAGGCCCATGGAGTTTTGTGTTGGATTGTACGATATTCACGGACAGATTTGAACGTTCTCTTTGTGACCTAGGCTCAAGTGTCAACCTCATGCCATACTCAGTTGCCAAAAGGATGGGGATGACAGACTTCACAACCACAAGGATTTCCCTAATACTTGATGATCATTCTGTTGGACTTCCAGTGGGGTTACTCGAAGATGTCCCGATTAAGATTGGAAATTGCTTGATCCCAACTGATTTCATCGTCCTGGAGTACGATGCTGAGCCTAAGGATCCTCTTATCCTAGGCAGAAAATTCCTTGCAACAGCTGGTGCTTTGATTGATTGCAAGAACGGGAAGATCGCTCTCAACATTGGTGATTTGGTCATGAGTTTCAATATGGACAAGATGATGAAGAGACCAACCATTGATGGGCAGCCTTTCTTTGTCGACACCTTCAGTGACATAGCTGAAGAGTACTTC
This sequence comes from Eutrema japonicum, assembly GCA_030161315.1. Taxonomy (NCBI): domain Eukaryota; kingdom Viridiplantae; phylum Streptophyta; class Magnoliopsida; order Brassicales; family Brassicaceae; genus Eutrema; species Eutrema japonicum. The sequence goes on from BSQW01000001.1 coordinate 28,034,496, forward strand.
CTGGAGATGCATTCTGAGGACCCATTAGAGAGAGCATTGGTCTGTTCAGCCACTTCAGAGGGTCATTCGTGTGATGATACAGTTGGATACTAGAAGATGCTCGATTCAGCATCAACGATATCGATCGATACTCTCCCAGTATCGGTCGATACTCTGCGACTAGAAGGAGAATTGGCCGAGAGTTCTAAGCAAGCTGCTGCGCTTGGAGATTGGAGTGCAGATAATGCTCCTAAAGTCGAACTAAAGCCACTCCCACCAAATCTGAGGTATACTTTTCTTGGCCCAAATTCTACATACCCAGTGATTGTTAATGCTTCTTTGAACAACACAGAGATTGCCTTACTGCTGAGCAAGCTGCGCAAGTATCGCAAAGCTCTTGGTTATTCTCTTGATGACATTTCAGGTATATCGCCGGACCTGTGCATGCATAGGATTCACCTTGAGGACGAGTCAAAGACCTCAATTGAGCATCAAAGGAGACTGAATCCGAATCTGATGGAAGTTGTCAAAAAGGAAGTGATGAAGCTTTCGAAAGCTGGTGTTATCTATGCTATTTCGGATAGCTCTTGGGTCAGTCCAGTGCACGTTGTTCCTAAAAATGAGGGATAACCGTGGTGAAGAATTAAAAGGATGAGATGATTCCTACTAGAACTATCACTGGACATCGAATGTGCATTGACTACAGGAAGTTGAATGCAGCTACACGGAAATATCATTTCCCCTTGCCATTCATTGACCAGATGTTGGAGAGGTTGACTAGTCATCCATACTACTGTTTTCTTGATGGATATTCAGGTTTCTTCCAGATTCCTATACATCCAGATGACCAAGGGAAGACGACTTTCACATGTCCCTATGGCACATTCGCATACAGGAGAATGCCATTTGGATTGTGTAACGCTCCATCCACTTTTCATTTGTGCATGATGTCTATCTTCACAGACATGATTGAGGATTTTATGGAGGTATTCATGGATGATTTTTCAGTATACGGACCATCGTTCAAGGACTGTTTGGATAATCTGTGCAAGGTGCTCCAGAGATGCGAAGAGAAACACTTGGTCCTTAATTAGGAAAAGCGTCACTTTATGGTTCAAGATGTCATCGTACTTGGTCACAAGGTTTCTGAGGCTGGGATCGAAGTTGACAAAGCCAAAATTCAGGTTATGACAAGTCTCCAACCACCAAATTCTGTGAAAGACATTCGAAACTTCCTTGGTCATGCTGGATTTTACAGGAGGTTTATCAATGATTTCTCCAAGATAGCACGCCCGCTCACTGCTTTATTATGCTAGGATATCAAATTCGATTTCACACCTGACTGTCTTGCAGCCTGTTGGGCCCAAATTCCACACCTAAAGCCCAGCTTGGTAGAACGGGCCTGGAATCAAGTCCAGCTCACTGAAAAGCCTCGTAAGAGTGAGCTCGCGACCTGGGAAGGAGCCGAGTACGCAGGAAAAGAGGAGGTCATGGGGGAAGGAGCTCGCAGCAAGCAAAGTTAAACACATTAAAACCCAAAACCCCAGGTTCAAGCTCAGTAATAAATTCCTAGATCGTAAATTTAAAGTCTAAATTCAATTACGTATATTGATGGATTAGCAATTACGTTCTAAAAGGACATGTATAAGTTAGAATACAAAGAACAATGTAAAGGACCGAATTCTTGCCGATAATACTAATATACACATTTTTCTTTCTCAAATTCTTCTAAGCATTTCTTTGTTATTTCTTCAAAAATACGACCTGAAAAGCCAAGGATTGAGGTTGTGAGACTCTGCTCTCACAATTTGGCGCCGTCTGTGGGGAAGAGCAAAACAACTTCCTCTTTGTAACCTACGAAACTAACCACTCCAAAGAAGACAATGGCGGACACAACAAGTGCGGCAGTTACTACATCATCCAAAGTCATAAACACCTCCATTCCTCTCGTTCCAACAGACCTGGATGGAACAACAAACGTTCCCATTACCACCTCGGGAGCAAACGTCTCGACTAGGATCGACGATATTGCCAACCCCTCGAGACCTGTAGTCTTGAACCAATCGGCTCCAGATCAAATAGCTGAGATCCGGAACCTGATATCATGCCTCATAGAGCAGAATCGCTCAATGGCAGCACGCCAGGATGACCTCGAAAGAACAAATCGGGCAGGCACCTCTGGGTGGCTCGCCCTCCCACCTGGGACACAACCCCTTTTCCCCCTAGGCAGGGAGGATTGCCATTCCCACCTCCACCGGTGACAAGACTAAACTTTTCTGATATCAACGCCTCAACCAGCAGGATGGTCGATTCAGCCACCACCTCACGGTTCAACTCGATGATATCGGATCCTGTATTCACCCCTTCCACGGTCCAGATCGCGGGAGGAGAAGTTACGCCAATTGCGACCTTACCAGGAGTATACCCGACCTAGAATCTACTAATCGATCAGACCCGCTCTGGGAACGTGGACGAGGTCGAACCTCGGGATAATCCCAATAGCAGCAACCATCCCCAACCTGCCGGATAATCCCTGCTCCGCTTCCCGAGCAATAACGACAACAACTTGAGACCTCAGAGGCCGATCTGTGGGTACTTACTCAAAAGCCAGGCGACTCATTAAGAACGTATATTAACAGCTTTAAAGCCGTCAAAGCAAAAATCGCTGATCTGCATAAACCAGCGGCCCTGAAAGCCCTCCAAAACGGATTGCTAAAAACCTCAAAATTCTTTGAGGAGCTTACAGTTCGGGAGCCCGTATCACTAGATGATGCATTACATCGCGCTTCACGCTGGATTATCCTCGAAGAAGCGAGTGCAGCTCAACCAAATCAGCACGTACCCGAAACCTCGACTAAGCAAGCGCAAACAACCAACTCCCAAGGATCTAGAAAATTCGGGAAAAAGGAGTCCCAATATCAGAAACAAAGCCAGGGAATACACTCATACTCAGTGGGAAGCCCACCTCGTAATAGATTCAAGCCTTACGATCCCAGCAAGTGGTGTGATTTCCACAAGATTAAGGGTCACTCGACAGAAGAGTGCCATGAGGTGAAGAAGCAGCTCGCTGCCAAATTCGCAGCAGGAGAGCTGGGCAAAATCGAGCTGGAAAAACCTCCTCCGAGGAAGAACTATTACCCAGCTCGAGACGATGAAAGGCGGGATCGCCCGTCCGAGGATGATCATAAGCGAGAACGTTCATCCGATGGTGCGACGAGGCGAGATCCCCCCAAAGATAGGGAAACAGATCTGCCTCCTCCCAGCACGAAGAAAAGAATTAACTTTATTCATGGAGGATCCCAGCTATGTCGCAACTCCGTAAACTTAATCAAGAAACATCAAAGAAGGGTAAACACCGACACACGTGACAGGACCCCATTCAAGGGACCTGACACGCAAATTTCGTTCTGGGAAAGCGATGCCGTTGAGCTAGATTCTCCACACGATGATGCTCTCCTCATCATGCTAGAGGTAGGTGGATATGAGCTCACTAAGATGCTCATAGACACAGTGAGCTCTGTAGAACTCATCCTCCTAAGCGTCCTTAGGGAAATGGATATACCAGATCACGAAATCAAAGAAAATAAGATGGTGTTAACCGGCTTTTCCGGGGAAACCACGCTATTTCTCGGAACGATAAAACTCCCTGTAATAGCAGCCGGAGTAAGAAGAATGGTCGAATTCACGGTGATAGACAAGCCAGCCCCATTCAATGCCATCCTGGGAAGAACCTGGATACATTCAATGAGGGCTGTGTCCTCAACGTACCATCAATGTATAAAATTTCCCGCCCAGCATGGGATCGCAACAATTAAGGGAAGTCAAAGGGAATCCAGAACATGCTACATGGCAGGTTTCCATATCGCAAATGAAAGTGCTATATACCAACTACAACGAAAAGATGAGCTCACATACCGCCTAGCCAAAACGAAAAGTGGTCCATGCTTCATCGGACCTCGCAAAGACTTTATTGAGAAAATCATGGTCAACGAGTCCCATCCTGACCATAAAGTAGGGATTGGGTCCGAGATCTGTAAATCCCAAAAGGAACAATTAATAACATTCCTCAAAGAAAATTCTGGCTCATTCGCATGGACAACAGCCGACATGCCCGGAATCAATCTAAACATCATTTCACATGAGCTCAATGTGGATCCAAACCACAAACCAGTATGCCAAAAGCGTCGGAAATTTGGCCCTGACAAGACCGAGGCTGTTAACAGCGAGGTCATCAGGTTGCTAAACGTTGGATTCATCAAAGAAGTAAAATATCCTGACTGGCTAGCAAATCCGGTTGTAGTAAAAAAGAAAAATGGCACTTGGCGAGTATGCGTAGATTTTACGGATCTAAACAAAGCATGTCCTAAGGATAGCTTCCCACTACCTCACATCGACCAGTTGGTGGGAGCTACCGCAGGGCACCAACTCCTAAGCTTTATGGATGCATTCTTAGGATATAATCAAATACAAATGAACCATGAGGACCAAGATAAAAAATCCTTCATAACAGAACGAGGAACGTACTGCTATAAGGTGATGCCGTTAGGCCTTAAAAACGCGGGAGCAACCTATCAAAGACTTATGAACAAGATGTTCGCCAGCCTTCTGGGGAAGACGATGGAAGTCTACATTGATGACATGCTGGTCAAATCTTTTAAAGAGGAAGATCACATAAGTCAGCTGGGGGAATGTTTCACCTTACTAAACAAGTACGGGATGAAACTTAATCCTTTAAAATGCACATTCGGAGTCGCCTCAGGCGAATTCCTAGGTTACATAGTAACTCAACGGGGAATAGAAGCAAACCCCAAACAAATCAGTGCGTTCCTGGAGATGCAACCTCCGAGCTCGGTAAAAGGGGTGCAAAGGCTGACAGGCCGCATTGCCGCGTTAAATCGGTTTATTTCCAGTTCGACCGATAAATGTCTCCCCTTTTACCAATTACTAAAGGGAAACAAAAAATTCATATGGGATGACAAGTATGGGGAGGCCTTTAAGCAACTAAAGGCGTACCTCTTCGAACCCCCCAACTTGTCAAAACCAATCGAGGGTGAGACACTTTACCTATACGTTGCAATCTCCGAAGCCGCAGTGAGTGGCGTCCTCATAAGAGAAGAACGAGCTGAGCAAAAACCGATCTACTACATGAGTAAATCCCTAATAGATGCTGAAACCAGATACCCACGAATGGAAAAACTGGCTCTGGCAGTATTAATCTCAGCTCGCAAACTCAGGCCGTATTTTCAATCACACCCCATAATAGTAATGACAACACAGCCATTACGCACAATATTGCATAGCCCCAGCCAATCTAGCAGGCTAGCCAAATGGGCCATCGAGCTGAGCGAGTACGATATTGAATATCGACCTCGAACAAGCGCCAAAGCACAGGTACTAGCTGATTTCATTATCGAGAAATAGCCAGATTGCTGGAACAAGTATCGCGACCTGGCAGCTTTATGTCGATGGAGCCTCCTCGAAGCAAGGGGCAGGTGTGGGAATCCACCTTGTATCCCCGACTAACGAAGTCGTGGAACAGTCTTTCAGACTCAGATTCTCAGCATCGAACAACGAAGCCGAGTACGAGGCCTTAATAGCAAGTCTCCGACTCGCAGCTGGAATAGGAATACGCAAACTGAATGCGTTCAGCGACTCCCAGCTCATCACAAGCCAGTTTCATGGAGAATACGAAACTAGAGATAGCAGGATGGAATCCTATCTAGCCATAGTCCATGAGCTAGTCAAACAATTTGAAGCCTTCAGTCTAACGCGAATACCACGGGGCGAGAACACGATCGCAGATGCACTGGCAGCTCTAGCGTCAACCTCGAGTCCACTTGTAAAAAGAGTAATTACAGTAGAAGGAATTGAAAAACCAAGCATCAAATCGATAAAGATACCGAGGATTCAATGGAAATAGACGATGACGATATAGAGGTTGACATAATAATAGCCCCAGTAATGGGCGACCTCCCCCCCCCCCCCCCCCCCGAAGAAGAAGAAGTCACAGACCCGGGGCCAGACCTGCTCGACGCTAGGCATGTCACGCTCCGCGAAAAAATGATCGCGAGAGCTGACTGGCGAGTAGCGATTATACAATACATTGAGGGGGGAGAAGCTCCCCCCAGCAAGTGGGAAGCTCGCAAGCTCAAAATCATAGCTTCAAGATATTGTATAATAAACTCCTGCCTATACAAGCGAAGTGTAAACGGTTCTACCTAGTATGCGTCCACGGGCTCGAAGCTTTTACGATATTATCATAAATACATGGAGGCTCATTTGGCAGCCACTCAGGAGGAAGGGCATTAGCTATCAGGATCAAAAGGCAAGGTTACTTTTGGCCCACCTTGGTCGCTGACTGCAAAGAACATGCTAAAGTATGCGACAAATGCCAACGGCATGCTCCCACGTTACATCAACCTACTGAGAACTTATCTTTTATTTCATCTCCATACCCCTTTATGAGGTGGTCAATGGATATAGTGGGGCACATGATAACCTCAGGAAAAAGAAGGTGTCGCTTTTTACTCGTCCTCACCGACTACTTCACCAAATGGGTGGAGGTAGGAGCCTTCCAGCCAATTAAAGCAAACCACGTACAGGAATTCGTATGGCAAAACATAGTCTGCCACCACGGAGTCCCATATGAGATGGTAACCGACAACGGTTCACAGTTCATCTCAAATCAATTCCTTGAATTCTGCAGAGATCACGGAATCATATTAACAACCTCGACCCCACGTTACCCTCAAGGCAACGGACAGGCCGAGGCAGCAAATAAGCTAATATTGTGCAATCTCAAAAAGCGACTAGATGCCAAAAAGCAACGATGGTCCGACGAGCTCCATGGAGTCTTGTGGGCCTGCCGGACCTCACCCCGCAAAACAATCTCAGAAACACCATTTTCCTTGGCGTATGGAATCGAGGTTGTGGTTCTCGCTGAGGTTGCAGTCCCCAGCCTGAGGATAGACATATGTCCCGAAAACGAGGAGCTAAACAACGAGATGCTTCTCGACCAACTCGATGTTATCGAGGAACACCGAGATCGAGCACTCGTTAACCTTCAAAATTACCAGCACCAGGCAGCACGCTACTATCATTCAAAAGTCAAACAGTGAAGATTTCGAGTTGGCGAGCTCGTCCTACGAAAAACCTACGAAAACACAAGGGAAGGAAACGCTGGAAAACTGGGCATCAACTGGGAAGGTCCATACCGGATCTCCGAGGTAGTAAAGGATGGCGTATAAAAGCTCGCCAGGATGCACGACAATACACCTGAAAGAAACTCATGGAATGCCATGAATTTAAAGAAGTACTATCATTAAAAAGAGACTTTTAAAAATCGAACTACGAAAAGGCTTGATCCCTCCTCAGGGTACGTAGGCAACCTCACAAGGGTGTAGCTATTAAAATAAAAAAATCTTCTTCCTCTAGCATGTTAAAAACAGCCTTAGACCTCTCAGCTACCATCTACGAGCTAAAAGCTTTACTCTACGAGCTAAAGCGTGCTACCAGCTAGCACGACTCGACTTTGCGTCTAAATTGCAGAGTCACAACCTTCCTAGTCTCTAAATAACAACAACCTCTACGTCTAAACTGTTTAGGTTACACGCATGCCTCTAAACGGCTTTGACCTTGCGTCTTTAAATCATCTGGTCATCTCCCGAGGTCTCTAAACGACATGGGAGCAAGGTATCTAAACGACATGGATCTTTGGCTGAAAAACCACCTTCGATCTAAAAAAAACAACCTCTAAATGGCAAAAATCATGAATAATCATAAAAAAAAAGATTTCAAATCATTAAAATAAATAAAAACTCCTCAAGGGAGCACAAGTTCAAACCAAAAAGCCCACTAGGGCATAAACAAGTTCAACAAACCATAAAAGGGTTTAAAGGCCTCTCCAGGCACCAAGTTCAAAAAGAACAACAAAAGATGAAAACAGTAAAGGTATCTCTAGCTAGCTAGTTCAGCTGGTTTATCCTCCGGGGCAGTCTGATTCGTGGGCAGCGGGAACTCCTTCCTAAGCTCCTGAGAACCAAGGTCCAGCTAATCATTCAATTGTGCGCTTGGCCCAGCAGGCAGCGTAACCGAGTCATCGGATACCTGAGGAATATCAATTTTACCCAGGGAAAAATCTGATACCTGGACGATGGCAAGCTCCGCGTCCAACATCAGCTTCTCAACATGGATGCTCTTCTTTTCAGCCTCAAAATCATTGATGGTTCGGTTGATAATGTCGTCAAGAAGAAGGATATTGGATTTACACTCCATAATCTGAGTCTCGGTATCGACCTCGGCCTTCTTCTTCTCCCATTTATCCTTTATCCCCAAAAGAATGGCACTATACTCCTTGGATATCTCCCTCCTCGTGGCCTTCTCAGCTTTCTTCACCATCTCTTTTTGCCTCTTGGCAAGTTTCTTCGATTCCTCAGTAACCTTCTCAACCTGGACCCTCAAGTCCACTATGTTTTAACTAGCTGAACGCAAACCAACCTCGGCGGCCCCAGCTCGCCCCTCGGCAACACGGAGATCCACCTTCAAATCCTCATTTAATTTCTCCAACACAGAAACCCGATCTTGAGCCTCCCGGGCGGAATCTTCCCATCTCTTTGCCAAAACAGCTTGGTCTTTAACTTGGCCTTCCAACAGAGCAACCTCGGTCATCCTCTCCTCATTCCGAGTAAGTCTCCTCATAAGCTCATCCCTTTCAGTGACGAGGTTTGCGATGGTCCTAGCTGCCCTATCCACCTCCTCTGGCTGGGTAGCAGAACGGAGATCTTTCTCAAAAGAGGTAATCAGCTCATTGGCGGCAGAAACAGCCTGTGAAAGAAACATAGAAATTCAACAAAAAAAACCCGAAGTAACAAGGAGCAAAGTAAAAGACAGAAAAAATACCTGACCCATCGCACTTGCGAACTGAACATAGCCTTCAGGCTTCTTCATGTTCCTAAGAGATGGCAAGAAGCAGGACGAAGGCTTAACACGTCTAAAGAGATTCGCAAGCTGATAGTCATTCTCAACAATCGCCTCAGGTCCGGCCAAATCGAACCGAAAGGCATTCGGAGAAATACCTCCACTACCCTGAGAGCGAGGCGCCACATTCCTCCTTGATGTCTCCTCGCCATCAAACCCGTCACCACGAGAGCGCTTGGAGCGAGACTGATGCTCGGCAGAACGACTCGGCTCATTAGAAGACATCCTAGAAGCTGACTTTTGAGGACCCTTAGCTCTAACATCATGTTGGGTAACATCAGCTTCATCACCTTTTGGCGGAACGCCACCACCACCATGGTCAGCTTCAAGCTCGCAATGATCATCGTTTTCAACCTCTTCTCGTTGTGGGAGCTCAGCACGAATGGATTTACCAAGAGCCTCTTTGACCCTCTTATCGAGAGCACCGGCTAGCGTTGGGGCAGGGCGCAATCGCATCCTCTCCCTGTAAGAAAGGTGTTGCGGCTTCTTAGGAGGAACCATCTTGCTAGATTCGGTGGAGCTCTCGCTACGAGTAAGATCAACCTGGGAGGTAACATGGGCAGTATCTGGCACCTGGGAACCAGCCGGAGGATCAATCTCAACGCGGGCTAGATCTTTAGCAACGGCCTCGAGTCTCGGGATAATGGAAGGAGCCGGAGCCGGAGCTTGGATTTGAAGCAGAGGGGACGGAGGTGGAGAATCTGCAAAATCAAGTAAAGGGGATTTAAATAAAGAAACAATTCTTAATCTCAGAAAGACAAAAATATAAATCCCTCCAAACCTATAAGTCGGCAAGCTGCTGCAACGGACAGTCCGGGAGATCGACGTTCACGAGCTTGCTGAATCCTATCAAGAGAGAAACCCTTCCAGTCAGAACTCTCACCTTTGACAAGGTCGACAAGCCGTTGGACCTCGGCTGTTACCGTCTTTGAAGAATCAATTGATTCTGCACAAAAGGAAAAAGGGTCACCATAATATAACAAAAAAAAGGGCAGCAATTAAGAAACCCTTAGAAGGAATGCTCGGATCAGCATCTGAGGAATCACGCTGACCCGTGATCTGAGCCCAGGAGTGTCTAAGCACCGACTCGCCTTCAAAGGATCTGCTGGAAATCCGGAAATAAAACCACTGCTCCCACCATTTGTCATCCCTCATATTGAATCTAAAAACGAATCGATTGACCTTTGCCGGAAAGTAGTAGGTCCCGCGAAGATGAGAATTCCCCTTGACGTTGAAGATCTGGCGAAAGACTTCAGTATCAAAAATAACCCCAGACTCTCTAGAACGCACCCAGAGTGCGACCAGGGACCTCATCGCACTGAGCATAAGCTGCGGAAGGGCAAGTCCGAGGTCACTGATGATGTTAAAGATGGCTGATGGGATGGGAAAAGTAAGGCGACATCTCAGGAAGAACGCGGCATAACCATACGCATAACCCTCCGGAGAACCATCAGCCGATGGGATGAGCAGATCGCCGATATCAAGTCCGCAGAAGGAGGAGATATTCGCAAGCTCAGCAGCCGAAATCGTGCTCTTCGAATGAGAATCGAACCGCTCGGCAAGGGGAGGAGGAGCATCCAGCTGAGAGGTAGAAGCCATTGCAAAGAAAAAAGGGGGGCAAAGAGAATCAAGTCTGAAGAAGAAGGAAATTCGAACGGAAACAATGGAAGCTGAACTTTCACAAAAGAATATATCGAGTAAAAGTTAGGATAGGGTGAAGACAGTTCAATTAATGGAGTAAAAATAATAAAAGAAAAAGAAGGGAAAAAGCGAAAAGACATTACTACCTCGGTAAAGGGGAGTTGAGGCGGCGTGGGAAGATAAAGCAACGAAAACCGCTCATTTATACCCACTCGCCCACTCGTCCTATCACATTCCTTAAAAGTCGTGATGACGCTACACGATCCCTACAAACTCGCCCTGCAAGCAAGCTGGAAATCAATCAGAAGCCCGAGATTGCGAGACCGTGCCAGTTGGAGGATCAATTAAATCCCGAGATCGCGGCTCCGTATCCTCAATGATAAATCATTAAAGATACTGGGGGCAAATGTTGGGCCAAAATTCCACACCTAAAGCCCAGCTTGGTTTAACGGGCCTGGAATCAAGCCCAACTCACTGAAAAGCCTCATAAGAGTGAGCTCGCAACCTGGGAATGAACCGAGTACGCAGGAAAAGAAAAGATCGTGGGGGAAGGAGCTCGCAGCAAGCAAAGTCAAACACATTAGAAAGAGGTTATCAAAGAATTGGAGTCTTTGTTCACAGTGAGGAGGGGAGAGACTCCCAAATACCTTTCTCTCAATTCTGTAAAACACAATTCTATCAATATCAAAGTATTTCTCTTCATTGATTTGTTATATTCCTGAGTTTCTACAATCACACGTATCAGATTCCTCGAAGATAATTCCTTAATCACCTCCGTTCTTATTTTTATTCTATGCATTTTAATTAGTTACTGTTCTTTTCTAAATAAATGAAAATTATGAAGAATTGATCTGGACAAAATATAAAAAGAAATTGAAGAGAATCTGAAGGTGATTAAGAAAAATTTTTGGATATTGTTGAATTATTTTATTGTATATTTACAAGTTTGTTTCATTGCTTAACAGTTATCACATGGGCTCTATATTAAGTTTTAGTTAAGTTTTTTAAGATATGTTCCCTTTTCATGCAGAAACTGTTTTTCCTGCTTATCATGAAATTACTTTGAATAAAGAGAAATATGCAAAGAACGTTTAGAGCCTTTCATAGGAATGAAATCTTCTTTTTTTCTCTTTGCTCGATGTTGTTATACTTGTACAATTTTGGCAACTTTATCTCTTCCTTATTGTTCTCATCTTTCTCTATTGCGTCATCATCTTTGATGTTCTATTAGTCCACACCTGAGGATTGGCCTCTCTGACACGCTGCAAAATTTATTTCTGTGTGACATGTTGGTCATTGGCTATTAGATATGTATATATTGCCTATGTTTCTCCACTGTAATTAAAGTTCAGGTTCTAACTATGAACTTGTTTGATGTACTACCAGCTGCATGGATATCTATTGAATATGTGTATATGCATTTCCATAGAGACATTGCAGAGAATATACCTTGTAAGTTGCCTTCTTCTCAAAATTTGATATCGTTTTAAACACCTCTCTTACTCAGTCAGTGGAGATTATGTCTACAATTTCAACCACAAAGTAGATAAGAAACCTTAGGGAGAAAATTGAGTAATCTTGGTATTGATGAAACAATAGAGAGTGAGATACGTAAAACAAAATGGAGTCTCAATACCCTTCTTATTCAGATTTATTTGTCTTAAACTCGATTTCATGTCTTCAAAATGTTTAAAAATACATTGAATGAACGAAGTTTTTTTTTTTTTTTTTTGAATCACCGAGGTTCTGGGTACGTAGGTCCGTACATCCCCGGAGCGGGGTCCAAACTATTTTAAAGTCACTCCTTCGGAGGAGACCCCTCCCAACGGGAATCGAACCCAGGGCCGGTAGGAGAGGCACATACCCACTCCTCCTTAACCACTAGGCCAACTCAACGTTGGTAAATGAACGAAGTTACACTACTATTTATAACTTTACAATCATTATTATAGACCTAAATCATGTTTTCTTCAGGAGACTTAACAGACGAAAATGTAACAATAAACCCGTAGCAAAATTTCTGTCAGAATGCAAGGATTCTAAAAGTGACCAAGAATCTGAGATAACATGGTACACGACTGTGAAACTACCTGCTGAAGAATATTTATTGCCATGGATGTGTTCGATTAGGAAAAGGAACACACATTCGGTTCTGTTGTAGACATTGCTCAATGATTCTTCCTAATCTACGCCGCCCTGTTTCGTTGACATGGTTTGATTGCAAGGGGTGATTATATACCTTCGTAAAGATAAGTGAAAAAATCGTAGAGGGGTTTTCTCATACTTGGAAACTGTACGGTGGAAGAGCGGATGACATAGCTTCTGCGTGCTCTGTATCTGCATTTTCACCTAATTGGGACGAATAAACTTTGGTTGTGACTCCTTGATTACCACAGAACATCATTTCTTCTCATAATTCAGTTCCATGTTCAATAATTTTCAAGGTCAACAATAACAGAAAAGTAAATCGCAGAAACTGTTTCCAAAAATCTGCATTAGCATCACATACACACAAATATATTTATATCTATAGGGTAAAATCACCCAATTTTGTTTGGCTTCAGTAGCAATAACTCCAAAATCATATCAGAATCATATCAGAATCAAAGGGATGTTAGGAGGAATAGGAGGAGACGGATACTATAAATGTCTCGAAACGCTAACGCTCATGAAGAAAAAATCGACAGTCGCTGATTACTTTAAGTAAGATTTTGAAAAGGTATTTATTGAGATAAGATCATATCTTATACGATAAGAGCTAAATATATTCTATGCAATCTAATTCCTTTTAGGATTAGGATCCACATACGTGTATAAATACTTTACATTGTCAATCAATACAAACATCCGTCTGATAATCAAGGGGTGCTAATCACACCAGTTGTTCTTCGCGGAGACAACTACTCTGAGTGGGCAACTGAATTCTGGAATTCTCTACAAGCAAAACAAAAGATTGGGTTTATTGATGGCACGATTCTCAAACCTACCACAAATCTTGATCTCATGAAGTGGACCGCTACAAATTCTATGATCGTTTGGTGGATTCGAACTTCCATCGATCCCCACGTTCGTTCTACTGTAACTCATGTTCCAGATGCTTACAAACTATGGGAATCACTCAAAATCAGGTTCTCTGTCAAGAACGGTGTCCGCAAACATATGCTTGAGGACGAAATCACCAATTGCAAACAGAACGGCAAACCTGTTCTCGAGTACTACGGTCGTCTCACCAAGCTATGGGAAGAAATTCAGAATCTCATGACATCGGTTTTTTGTACCTGTGAAGCATCTGTGAATATTGAGAAAGAACGTGAAGATGCTCGCGTTCATAAATTTCTCTTTGGTCTTGATGAAGCTCGGTTCAGCTCCATCCGCAATCAGATCATCGATGAAGACCCTCTGCCTGACTTAAACATGGTTTACTCTCGTGTTATTCAGGCTGAGCAATCTCTTCTTACAATACGCTCCAAAGAAGTCAGACATGACGCTGTTAGATTTTCTGTTCAAACAGAAACTTCTTCACAATCTTCTCCTACTGCAGCTGCTGTCGTCAATCGAAGGCGAGATCCTAATAGATTTTGCACTCATTGCAATCGAAAGGGACACGAATCTTCATAATGCTTTCTACTACATGGATACCCAGATTGGTACAACGAATAGCAACAACAACGCACTTCTACTTCTGGAAATTAGTACTCAGCGAGGTCGTTGATATGCTCAAATTAATACCCTAAAAGTACTAAGCAGTAGTTGCAGTATAGTAGGGGTCGAACACAAAGACTCACAGAAACACACAATAGATTATATAGGTGATAATTAAGCTAAACGATCAATGATATTGAAAACAGAGCCTAAATTAAAACGATTGTAAATTCGATTGGGAGAAAGATAGGTTCAGGGTATTTCTCAGGGAATCAATGAATGCAGATAAACTAACTAACATGATTCAGATTTAGCGCGGTTCTTGAACTCAAACCACTAATATATAATTAACCAACTTTCGTTGCGAAAACTATCTAAATCTAAATCCTAGGAATTCCAAATTCCTTTGCGAATCCTAGTGTCTAAATCAGCTTTTAAATCAGGTTTGATTTGTTTACAAGACAACTAAACCAAATTCCTTTGCGAATAGTTATTTTGCTCACCGTAGGTTCTATCAGGTAATTAATCGCACTTCTGTGCCTAATCAATTATCTTAAGATCTAAGTTCTAGGTGATCAATCTAGAATTAGCTTTGCAAACGACCTATGGTGAAGAACTAATTCAGATGGTGAATCCTAATAATAAATCAACCTAGCATTCAGAGAAAACCCTATTGAGAATCCTGAACCTAACAAGAGATATACTAAGACATGGAGATTGAAGCAATAAACATGTCTGAATAAATACTCAAATAGATAATAAGAAAGAGTAACAAAAGGGTTCGAAATCTTCTCTCGGATGAACAGAGTTTCAGACTCGTCTCCCTTCAAAAAGCTCTCTCACAAAACCAAAGTAAAATAAAGCATAGCCATGAAAGTGGTTGTAATATCCTATTAAATAACCTAAATCACGTTTTGGGGCTTCTTGTAAATAATAAAGTCTTCTGGGCAATTTTATAATTCTCCAACTCTTCATTAAAGCCGCGGATCGTGTCTGCTTCGATGAGTATCGACCGATACTAGGCAGTATCGATCGACACTCATACTTCAAATCGGGTACTCAGTTACACGAATGTCTGCTTTGCTCCAAAATGCTCAAGAAAGCTCCAATATCTCCAATTATGCTCCAAACGTGCTAAAACCTGTAAAAGACTCTAAAACACTACAAAATAATAGAAAGACTCTATAAAACGGACTTATATCATGGCTTAAACGGGGTAAAAATCATGATATATCAACTCCCCCAGACGTAGTCTATGCTTGCCCTCAAGCAAATAGAATACTAAACCAGAGAAAGAGGTTTGAAAACATAGAGACTCACATGTTCTTGAAACGTTGCAATGACCCTTTTCCCAAGCACCCAATTGTCACCTAGCCATTTTTTGATTTAACCACCATGTACTTCTCCGTAGACATTCGTTAGTCGATCTAGAACTGATTCTGTAACAATGGTCACTTAGAAGCAAGGTCAGATCAATGGATTCAAGAAAAAGATCACAGTCCCAGACAAAGTTTTGACTCAATAAAACAACGAATGACTCAAAAACGAGTGACTCTAAGAAAAACAAAAACAATGTCAGCGACTACCTCCCCCAGACTTGAACAACACTGTCCCCAGTGTTATCTAGCCTAGAGTTAGTGAAAGAAAACAAAAGAACCAAGTGGATTGTGAAAAATCAAGAAGTTACCGTGCTGGAACATCGAGTGTCGACCGACACACAGACTGGTATCGAGCGATACCAGGATTAAGTCGATACGTTGCTCTTCTCATTCGCGTAGGGTGTCGCCCGACACCAACAGGGTATCGATCGATACTCAGGCGATTTCGTGTTTGCTCCTTGTTCATCCTGAAACAAAACACAAAACGAAAAATAAAAACAAAAATAAAAACGTATGTACAGACTCACCAGTGGGTTGCCTCCCACCAAGCGCTCGTTTAAAGTCAGTAGCTTGACTTTACGGATGATCAGTCAGGAGAAGAGTGAGAGCTTGCGCCGAAACAAGCTCCACAATTAGACATCGCCAGCTTCAGAGTTCTGCTCATCATGCTCTCCACAAACTCATGTTCTTTCTCTTTCAGCTCCGAAGTGAGAATAACTCTAGCCTTGGAGAATGGTTTTGAAGTTCCCTTGCACTTCACCTTATATTCAATTGAATCTCCATCGCACTTCTGAGGGGTTAAAGTTACATGGGGAACACTTTTGACTCCTTTGCTCTTCATAAACTCCTTTGCCTTAGCTGTTTTGACGTCTTTCTTGGTAATGACAGAAGGACTATCTAGAACGTCGATGGTATTAGGTCCGTCAGGAGGCTCTTCCAAAAGATCAACTACCAACGTCTCTCCTGGAACAACGGTGATGCAAGAGATATGTGTGGGAGTTCCTCTAGGGATGGCTTTGTAGTACACCTCCTTGCCAATGTATGAGAACGAGATGTGCTTGTTGGGTGTGTCCATAATAGCGCCAACCGTAGCCATGAACGGTCGTCCAAGAATCAACTGCGTACGAGATTGTGCACTCATATCCACAACCTGAAAATCAGTAGGAACCAGGCAATCTCCTACTTTAACCATCAAATCAGAGATTGTACCATATGGGAGTGAGGTGGAACAATTCGCGAATGTGATAGATGACTTGGGCGGTCGAATATTAGCTCCCAATCTCTCTGCAATTGCCATTGACATGACATTGACGCTAGCCCCTGAGTCAACGAGAGACTCTTTGAATTCAACTCCAGATATAGAGCATGGAAAGGAGAATATTCATGGGTCTTCCCTCTTGGTCAACTGCCTCAGCGGTAGTGACTTGCTTCTTGCCTTGATAAAGAGTACTTCGATCTCTTCCAGAGTTTATCTGCAATCTTTGAAGTGACTTAGCAGAGGCCAGCCCTCTAGAGCTTCTTCAAAAGTGAACGAGTGGGGTATCCTTCGTACCATCTTCTCAAAGCCACGCAGCTGCTTTGGAGTGATGGGGGCTCGGAGGTGTTGCGGAATAGGATTCAGCTTCTTGGGCTTGTGAAGTCTGTCAACACTCATACGCGGCTCCTTCGCAGTATCTGGGAGGGTGTCGATCGATGTATGGGAGGCATCGGACGATGCTTTCTCCTTCGAGACATCCTCGACAGATTCTTGGACGAGTGTCGACCAATACAAGGGAGTATCGGTCGACACAGGGGTGGTGTCCGAAATCTCATCGTCATCCTTGGCAAGATTGACGAAAATCTCTGCTATTTGAGTTTCCAGCATCTTCTGATGAATACTGAGAGACTCAATTTTCCCATTCAGATATGTGTACATAGCGTCCATCTTCCCATTGAGGTTTAGTGTCTTCTTCTGCTGTCCCTGAAGAATCTGTTCAAGCATAGAATCAAGCTTGCTCTCATAAGTTATGGGTGGTGTGGGTGGGCATTGATACATTTGATCTTGAAATCCATCTCCACCAACGTAGTTAACATGTTCCACTGCATCTTTTTCAGCAAAACGAACAGCCTTCTACTGCCTGCCCATCAACAAATTATGCACCGAATCCAGCTTGGCCTGAATCCCAACAATCTGTGATCCATCAGCTACACCAGTGAGACTCTTCCGCTCAAAGTCTGCATTCTTGGTGCTATTGCTAGACGCCAAGTTCTCAATAAGCACATAGGCGTCATCAGGATACCTGGTCTTGAAATTCTCATTGCTCGCAGCATCCAAGGTCATCTGATACCTCCAATCAATCCCTCTAAAGAAGTAACCCAGCAGCTAAACATCAGAGTACCCATGATGTGGACAATCTCTCTGATATGACCTAAATCGAATCCACGCAGCCTTAAATCCCTCAGTTGCTTCCTGAGAAAATTTAGAGATCTTGTTCCTGAGCTCCTCGGATCTCGCATCATCAAAACAATTATTTAGGAACGCGTTCTTTGTCTCCTCCCAAGTAGTCAATGACCCAGTAGGTAATTGCTTCAGCCAGTAAGTTGCATCTCCACCAAGAGAGTATGGGAAGAGCTTGCAGAAGAGGTAATCATAGGACACTCCATTGCACTTGATGCTTGTAACCAAATCCTCAAACCTCTCAATGTGATCCATAGGGTGTTCATGAGGAAGACCATGAAAAAGATGCTGACCCACAAGAGTGAAGTATGCAGGTTTCAGCTCAAAGTCATTCCTCTGAAAAGCAGGAGGGCGAATCGCTGATCGATTGGCGTAGAACTGATCAGGCTTGTTGTACTCACCAATCGTCCTTCCGCGATTAATCACAGCGTTCCCTGCATTCACAGCAATTGCAGGGACAATGATATTTCCAGTTTCATCAAGCCGCTGCCCTCTCTCATTGCACAATTGACCCTCTTGGTCACTCAAAGCTCCAACAGCATCCTGAATCAGAATCATTGTATTGTTCATCTCCGCTGGCTTCTTTGCTTTCATGTTTGCACGTTCCAAACTCATACCTGAAACACACTAGGCAAGGTACGTAAGTAACAAAAGCCACGTTGAGTATCGACCGACACTGGGTGGTGTCGATCGATATCAACAAAAAGAAAACGACGAGTGTCGACCGATACTAGATAGTATCGATCGATACCGACGGGCTTAGTCAAAATTCTCAGATTAAAATCTAATGGCGAATTGAGTCCACGGCAACGGCGCCAAATTTGATATGCTCAAATTAATACCCTAAAAGTACTAAGCAGTAGTTGCAGTATAGTAGGGGTCGAACACAAGGACTCACAGAAACACACAATATATTATATAGGTGAAAATTAAGCTAAACGATCAATGATATTGAAAATAGAGCGTAAATTAAAACGGTTGTAAATTCGATTGGGAGAAAGATAGGTTCAGGGTATTTCTCAGGGAATCAATGAATGCAGATAAACTAACTAACATGATTCAGATTTAGCGCGGTTCTTGAACTCAAATCACTAAAATATAATTAACCAACTTTCGTTGCGAAAACTATCTAAATCTAAATCCTAGGAATTCCAAATTCCTCTGCGAATCCTAAAGTCTAAATCAGCTTTTAAATCAGGTTTGATTTGTTTACAAAACAACTAAACCAAATTCCTTTGCGAATAGTTATTTTGCTCACCCTAGGTTCTATCAGGTAATTAATCGCACTTCTGTGCCTAATCAATTATCTTAAGATATAAGTTCTAGGTGATCAATCTAGAATTAGCTTTGCAAACAACCTATGGTTAAGAACTAATTTAGATGGTGAATCCTAATAACAAATCAACCTATCATTCAGAGAAACCCCTATTGAGAACCATGAACCTAACAAGAGATCTACTCAGACATGGAGATTGAAGCAATAAACATGACTGAATAAATACTCAAATAGATAATAAGAAAGAGTAACAAAAGGGTTCGAAATCTTCTCTCTGACGAACAGAGTTTCAGACTCGTCTCCCTTCAAAAAGCTCTCTCACAAAACCAAAGTAAAATAAAGCATAGCCATGAAAGTGGCTGTAATATCCTATTAAATAACCTAAATCACGTTTTGGGGCTTCTTGTAAATAATAAAGTCTTCTGGGCAATTTTGCAATTCTTCAACTCTTCATTAAAGTCGTGGATCGTGTCTGCTTCGATGAGTATCGACCGATACTAGGCAGTATCGATCGACACTCAGACTTCAAATCGGGTACTCAGCTACACGAATGTCTGCTTTGCTCCAAAATGCTCAAGAAATCTCCAATATCTCCAATTATGCTCCAAACGTGCTAAAACCTGTAAAAGACTCTAAAACACTACAAAATAATAGAAAGAGTTTATAAAACGGACTTATATCATGGCTTAAACGGGGTAAAAACCATGATATATCAACCCCCCCCCCCCCAGACGTAGTCTTTGCTTGCCCTCAAGCAAATAGAATACTAAACCAGAGAAAGAGGTTTGAAAACATAGAGACTCACCTGTTCTTGAAACGTTGCAATGACCCTTTTCCCAAGCACCCAATTGTCACCTAGCCAGTTTTAGATCTAACCACCATGTACTTCTCCGTAGACATTCGCAGCTTTCCAGACTACACACGTTATTTCACAGCATTGTTCAATCAAGCCATCCTCGCCAGTTTCATCGTTGTGATTAATACCAAGAACCTTCTAGACTCTTTCCCATACAATATCATGACAAGGAACCACCTTTTTCACACTTTCTGGTATTATTTCTCTCCCCCAGACTTATTTCTTATTATGTTCTTTCTTTTGTTTTTAGTTTTGCATATACACATCAAGGTATGAGACGCGAGTATTGATGTTGTTGGCCACCGAATCCCCGGTTCTTCCCTCTCAACGTATCAAAGGGGTAGGCGAATAATGGCATCATAGAAAAATCCTAGCCTCGCTTCTAATCCTTTGTGTGATCATCTCCTCTGGAGTAGAATAATGGGATCGTTGGAAATTTTTCTAACCCTCTACTCAGAAGAAAATCATCTCATCTTTTAATGCATCTTATTTATTAACTTGTAACAGTGAGAGAAATACCACTCTTTCAAACACATGGGTTCCTTTGTCAAATATGAATGATGAATCAAGCTCTATGGGTATCAATCACATCGATGAAGTGCAAAAATTTGACATATACACATCATGATATATCAGTCGTGGTGGTCGTGGCAACACTGCCGGTGGAAGAGGACGTGGCCGCACAAATGTTTCTCGAACAGCACCACTCAGCAATGCTTCTCTCGCTTCGTCTGACCAGATTGCGGCTCTAATTAGTCTTCTTCAAAATCAGCAAACTCAATTGTCCACCGATCGCTTGTCTGGTAAAACTACCCTAACAGATGTTATTATTGACACTGGAGCCTCTCATCATATGACAGGGAACTTATCTTTACTACGAGATGTCAAAGACATCATTCCTTCTGCGATCACTTTTCCCGATGGAAGTGTTTCACGAGCTACTAGAACGGCAGTTCTAGATCTCAGCACCGACTACTTTCTAATTGACGTTCTATATGTTTCGAATTTCATTTGCACTTTGATTTCGGTTTCAAAACTACTAAAGCAAACAGGTTGCATTGCCATATTTACTGATACGCTATGTGTTTTACAGGACCGTTTTACGAGGACCCTGATTGGAGCAGGTGAAGAGCGAGAGGGGGTTTACTACTTCACGGGTGTCATGGTTGCACGAGCTCATCAGACAGAAAAAGAGAAGCTTTCTCCTTCCGTTCTATGGCATCGAAGACTTGGACATCCATCCTACAAAGCTTTATCTTCTCTACCGTTTTTAGATAGTTTTAAGGTGTATTTTGGACACACAAATCCGTGTGACATTTGTTTTCGTGCTAAACAAATGCGTGGTGTCTTTCATGACAGTTTTAATAAAGCTATTGCTCCTTTTGCCTTAATCCATTGTGATGTTTGGGGTCCTTACCGTATTGTCTCTTCCTGTGGTGCTGCCTATTTTTTTAGTATAGTAGACGATTTTTCAAGAACTGTGTGGATTTACTTGATGCTTGAAAAGTCAGAAGTTTCAAGCTTGATTCAGAATTTTTGTGTCATGACTGAGCGACAATTTGCTAGTCCTGTCAAAGCAATGCGCAGCGACAATGGCACAGAGTTTATGGCATTATCTTCATATTTTCGAACGCATGGCATTCTCCATCAAACTTCTTGCGTTGATACGCCACAACAGAATGGTCGTGTGGAGAGTAAACATCGCCATCTACTCAATGTCGCTCGTGCCTGTTTTTTTCAAGCTCGTCTTCGTGTCTCTTTTTGGGGAGAAAGCATACTCACTGCTGCTCATCTCATTAATCGGACTCCCACTCTTGTTCTTGATGGCAAAACTCCCTACGAAGTTCTTCATAGCACACCTCATTCATATGATTTTCTACGAGTTTTTGGGTGCCTCTGCTATGCTCATCGTCGTGCTCGAGACAAAGACAAATTTGGCGATCGAAATCGCAAATGAATTTTTGTTGGCTATCCTTTTGGGAAGAAAGCTTGGAAATTATTTGATGTCGAAAGAAACGAATTCTTCTCTAGTCGCGATGTAGTCTTTCATGAAGACAAATTTCTGGGCATCCCAAATTCGGAATATGTCACGCCACCAATTTATCAACCTGATATGGCTATTGATGATTGGTTACTCCCAGCCAACCTCTCAAATTCTCATACTCCAGTTACATCAGTTTCCTTACATGAACCCGTTTCTGCTTCGGATGTCTCTTAAAGAAATCATTATATGGTCTTAAATAAGCACCTCAGTGGTGGTTCTCTAAACTCAGAACAGCCTTGAAGACTTATGGTTTTATTCAGAGTAAAGCCGACTACTCTCATTTCTCATTCTTCCAAGATAACATTTGCGTTCATATTCTGGTTTACGTGGATGATTTTATTATTGCCGAAAATGACTTGTCAGTCATTCAACGCTTCAAGGAATATCTTTGTCAATGCTTTCATATGAAGGATTTAGGAAAATTGAAATATTTTCTTGGTATTGAGGTCGCTCGCAGCAATGAAGGTATCTTCATATCTCAACGAAAATATGCTCTTGACATAGTTGCAGAATCAGGTCTTCTAGGTGCCAAACCATAGGCGGTTCCAATCGAAGTGAATCACAAGCTTTCATTAGCAAGTGGTCCTCCTCTTGAAGATCCGGCGATCTATCGTCGTCTTGTTGGACGACGTATTTACCTTACTTTTACACGATCTGAACTTTGCTACATTGTTCATGTTCTGTCCCAATTCATGCAATCTCCTCTTCAAGCTCATTGGAATGCGGCTTTACGTGTTGTCCGTTACCTTATGGGCTGTCCGGGAAAGGGAATATTACTTCGTGATAATTCTGATTTGCGCATCACAGCCTATTGCGACTCTGACTGGGCTGCCTGTCCATTGACTCGTCGTTCTCTTAGCGCTTACATTGTTCTTCTTGGTACTTCTCCCATCTCTTGGAAAACGAAGAAACAAGATACGGTGTCCATGTCATCTGCTGAAGCAAAATATTGATCCATGTCCTTTGCTTTACGAGAACTCAAATGGATCAAACAATTACTTGTCTCTTTTGGCGTTCAACATGATGCACCTATGCGGTTATTCTGTGACAGTCAGTCCGCTCTTCATATCGCTGCAAATCATGTTTTCCATGAACGTACAAAACATATCGAGTCTGATTGTCATGCTGTGGGGATGCCGTTCAAGACAAGCTCATTACTACACAGCATATTTCAACTAAGGAACAACCTGCTGATTTTCTCACAAAAGCTTTACCAGTTCCGACATTTACTTATCTTCTGTCCAAGTTGGGGATTCAAGACATTTCATTGCCAACTTTAGGAGGGGTATTGAGATAAGATCATATCTTATAGATATGATCATATCTTATACGATAAGAGCTAAATATATTATATGTAATCTAATTCTTTTTAGGATTAGGATCCACATACATGTATAAATACTTTACATTGTCAATCAATTCAAACACACATACT
Organism: Eutrema japonicum; assembly: GCA_030161315.1. Classification (NCBI taxonomy): domain Eukaryota; kingdom Viridiplantae; phylum Streptophyta; class Magnoliopsida; order Brassicales; family Brassicaceae; genus Eutrema; species Eutrema japonicum. The sequence goes on from BSQW01000001.1 coordinate 28,058,161, forward strand.
TTTCCAATTCATATCAGTATTCTTCTTCCGGGAAAGCTGGCAGCAGTAATCGGGGACATTAAATCTTAGTGGAATTAAGAAAGTTTAGCCGATTGAAGAGGGGAGAAGTCAAGAAAACTGAGCAAGAGTTTTGAAACCATATGGGATCAAGTCCATGTCCTTTATAAAAGAACAGAATTCTCATATATCCCATTAAAAAAACTAATTTTTTATTGAATTTGTTTTAAATTAAAAAATGGATAAAATATTTTCTCACCCTTAAAACATTTTGTTATTTACCAACCCAACCAGCTTTTATTAGGATCGCGCATCCAAACTGACCAAAATTGGGTCACCCACCCAAAATCTCTAATTTCTTTATCGGTCTTTCTCTTTTTTCTTCTAATTTTTCAGATCAGTCAACGCCACGCCAAATCCTCAATGTGGATCGTCGACTACATCATCATCGTCTTCTTAAGAAAGTTTGAAGAAGTAGCTAAGCTCTGTCTGCACAAGCTTCCAGAAAGAAGAAAATAAAATCAAAGAGAGAAAAATCCAAAAAATCGGATTCAATCGTAGTCGGATTTTCCAAGAGTAAAAAAAGAGAGAAAGATAATTCTCCATCTTTCCAGATGAATCTCCTTCCTTTAAAAATACCTTTCTTGCCTCCTTGCTCTCTCGCGATTCACAAAGTTTCCAATAATCTGAAGATTTCAATTGACAATTTCATCTCAACATTCTGCTTGATTCTCTGGAAAAATATAGACTTGTTACTAGGAAGAAGAAGTTTTATTGTTCATTGAAGATATATCCGTGAAATCCAATTTCTCATATCGTTAAGGTAATGGTCTAGATTGTGTTTGATTGTTCTTCTTCTTTGTTCCTGTTCGTGTTCATATATGGGTTTCTGTTTACGATTTACTTTTAAGATTATATTGTTGTGTTTGGACTGTGTGAAAGATTCTGAGATTAGGGTTGGTTGGTTTATTGAACATGGATTACTAATTTGAAGATGAATCCGGAGAAATTCACGCACAAGACAAACGAGACAATTGCTGCTGTAAACGCAGGACATGCTCAAATCACTCCTCTGAATTTAGCATGTGCTTTGATCTCTGACCCCGTCGGAATATTCTCTCAAGCAATCTCTAGTGCCGGCTGCGAGAACGGAACTCAATCTGCTCAAAGAGTGATCAATTAAGCCTTGAAGAACCTTCCCTCACAATCTCCTCCACCAGATGATGTTCCAGCGAGTTCGAGTCTTATCAAGGTTATACGTCGTGCTCAAGCTGCTCAAAAGTCCCGTGGTGACACTCACTTGGCTGTAGATCAGTTAATTATGGGTATTCTCGAAGATTCTCAAATCCAAGATTTGTTCAACGAAGTCGGTGTTGCAACGGCGAGGATCAATTCCGAGGTTGAGAAGCTTCGTGGTAAAGAAGGGAAGAAAGTGGAGAGTGCTTCAAGGGATACAAATTTTCAAGCTTTGAAGACTTATGGAAGAGATTTGGTAGAGCAATCAGGGAAGCTTGATCCAGTGATTGTTATGATTCTTTCAAGAAGAACAAAGAACAATCTAGTGATTATTGGAGAATCATGAGTTGGAAAACAGCTGTCGTTGAAGGTTTAGCACAAAGGATTGTGAAAGGAGATGTTCCCAATAGTCTTACTGACGTGAGATTGATTTCTTTGGATATGGGTGCATTAGTTGCTGGTGCTAAATACATGTTCCCAAAACTTATGATTTTGTGTTCATATGCTTTCGTGTTATAATTTTGTTCATATTTATATCTAGTAATATCAATTATTACGTATATCCGTTCATATTTATACCTAGTAATACCAAGTATTACGGATATCCGACTTGTTATAATTTTGTTCATATTTGTACCTGGTAATACCGAGTATTACAGATATTCGACTTGTTGTAATTTTGTTCATATTTGTACCTGGTAATACCAAGTATTACGGATATCCGACTTGTTATCATTTTGTTCATATTTGTATTTGGTAATACTAAGTATTACGGATATCCGACTTGTTATAATTTTGAAAAAAAATTGGGTTGAAAACAAAAACTAAAAAAAACATTAAAAACATGTGACGCAGTCAAAATGAACACCTGGCGCCGTCATTTAACACATGTTGCTGCAATTCTAGACACATGACAATTATATTAATAAAAAATTCATGAATTTTTCACATAGTTGTCCCTATTAATCCAGTTGTACTAGCATGCACATAGTTGTACTTTTGGGATTTTAACTTATAATTAATATTATCTTGTTATAAATTAAATATTTTTGGTTGTACATTTGATTTAAGGTAATCAAATTACATTTGTAACGTTTTCATGCAATAATATGTCTTAAAGCACATTTTTCGTATCTTTTACATCATAAAATGGTTAAGATTAACAAAATCATCATAAAAGTATAAGGTGTTTGATGTGAAAACAAGAATATGATAAAGACTTTCGATTTATCACATTATCCAAAAAAATCTTTTGTGTAACTAATAAATGTTATTTCGATTTATTACTTGTGTACGAAAATCAAAGATGATGTTTCGTTTTCTTTAAAACTAATTTCGTTATCTTTTATAAGGGAAATGAACTTATTTATACTATGATTCAATATGATTCAACAACTACAATCTATTAATTACCAATACAATGTCCTAATCGACCCAGAAAACATGGTTACCAACCCAATGTCCATTAATTAACAACACCAAAAGAATAATGTTTCATATCTAATTGAAATCTCCAAAATTGCAAATCCAATTGAAATCCTTAAAATGCCAATCCAATTGAAATTTCCAAATCCAATAGTTTCTAGTGCAAAATCTACTAACAAAATCGAAAGATTTAAGCTAAACACACAATAATTGTAAGAAAATTAATCTGGATCTTGAAGCTTCAATGGCGGATAAGGAAGAGGAATATGTCGATAGAGATGAGAAAAAGTAAATGGAAAAATGTTTATGATTGGCTGAAATTTACTTAATTCTTATTGGTCGAATTTATCTTTTTTATATGTTTTAGTTAAAATAAAATAAAATAAAAGGAAGGAGAATATGCTGCTGATATGCTCAAATTAATACCCTAACAATACTAAAGCAGTAGTTGTAATATAGTTAGGGGCTGAACCACAAAGACTCACGGAGATCACTCAATAGATTGTATAGCGTCAAATCAAGCTAAGCAATAGGATGAAATTTAAAGCAGTGCAGAAATTAAAAGTGTTGTAATTCAATTGGAGAATGATAGGCTCAGGGTATTTCTCAGAAAATCAATGAATGCAGATAAACTAACTAACATGATTCAGATTTAGCGCAGTTCTTGAACTCAAATCACTAAGGTATAATTAACATATTGTCGTTGCGAGAATTATCTAAATATAAATCCTAGGAATTCCAAATCTCTTTGCGAATCCTAAAGTCTAAATCAGCTTTAATATCAGGTTTTATATGTTCAAAAATTAATTAAACCAAATCTCTTTGCGAATAATCAATTTGCTCACCTAAGGTTCTATCAGATAATTAATCGCACTGTCGTGCCTAATCAATTATCCTAAGATCTAAGTTCCAGATTCATCAACCTAGAATTAGCTTTGAGAACAACCTAAGGCGAAGAACTAATTAAGATGGTGAATCCTAATAAACTAATCAACCTAGCATTCAGAGAAAACCCTTATGAGAACCCTGAACCTAAAGTGGATCTACTCAGACATGGAGAATGAAACAATCAACATAACTGAATAAATCATCAAATAAAACAGAAAGAGTAGAAAAAGGGTTTGAAATCTGATCTCGGACGAAGGGATATTCAGACTTGTCTCTCTCAAACCAAAGTAAAATAAAGCATAGCCTAAAAGTGGCTGTAAAATCCCTATAAATAACCTAAAACACGAATTGGGGCTTCTTGTAATTATTAAAGACTTCTGGGCCAATTCTGCAACTCTTCAACTCTTCAATAAGTCGCGATCCTTCTGTTTCCTCGACGGGTATCGATCGATACCAGGGGGTATCGATCGATACTCATGTGATTTCGACGTCTCAGCTACACGGATCTCTGCTTCGCTCCAGAATGTTCCAGAAAACTCCAATATCTCCAATTATGCTCCAGACGTGCTATAACCTGTAAAAAAGTCTAAAAGACTACAAAATACTATAAAGACTCTATAAAAATGACTTATATCATGGCCTAAACAGGGTAAAAACCATGATATATCAACTCCCCCAGACTTAGCATTTGCTTGCCCTCAAGCAAATAGAAGACTAAACCAGAGAAAGAGGTTTGAAAACACTGAGACTCACATGTTTATGAACCATCGCAGAGATCCTTTTCCCAAGCACCCAAATGTCACCTAACCAGCTTTTGATCTAACCTCCATGTACTTCTCCGTAGACATTCGCAGCTTTTCCAGACTCCACACATTATCTTGCAGCATTGTTCAAGTAAAACCCTCATCGCCAGTTTCATCGCTGCAGCCAATGTTCGAGAACCTTCTAGATTCTTTACCATACAATATCATGACAAGGAACCACCATTTTTCTCACTTTTTGTATCACTTTCTCTCCCACAGACTTATTTCTTATTATGTTCTTTCTTTTTATTTTCAGCTTTGCATATACACATCAAGGTCCCAAAATGCGAGTACTGATGGTGTTTGCCACCGAATCCCCGGTTCTTCTCTATCTATGTATCAAAGGTTTAGGCGAATAGTGGTATCACGGAAAATTTTCCTAACCTCGCTGTCAACCTTTGTGTAATCATTCCCTCTTAAGTAGAATAATGGGATCGCTGGAAATTTTCCTAGCCCTCTACTCTGAAGAAAATCATATAATCTTTTATGCTCTCTTATTTATCAACTTATAACAGGGGAGAGAGATACCATAACTCTAAACACATTGGTTCCTTTATCAGATATGAATGATGAATCAAGCTCTTTAAAAACTAACCACATTGATGAAGTGCAAAAATTTGGCTCAGGCTTCAGAAGAACTCTGCTAGAGACATGGATGTTTTCTAGTCAGCTGGTCAGTCTTTGAATTTTTCATTAGTCGATCTAGAACCGATCCTGTAACACTGTGCACTCAAAAACAAAATCCAATCAATAGGTTCAAGCACAGGATCATCATCTCCAACAAGTTTTGACTCAATAAAACGTTTTTGACACGATAAAACAACTGATTCTAAGAAAAACAAACACAATATCAGCAGACACCTCCCCCAGACTTGAACAACACTGTCCCCAGTGTTATTTAGCCTGGAGTCAGTGAAAGAAAACAAAAGAACAGAACAAAATTGGGAAAAACAAGAAGTTACCTTGCTGGAATATTGAGTATCGACCGACACACAGCTTGGAATCGATCAATACAAGGCTTAACTCGACACAAGAGATTTCATTGCATGCAGGGTATCGACCGATACCAACAGGGTATCGATCGATACCCTGGCGATTTCGTGATTGCCAGTTCAGTTTCTCCTTGTTTGCTCCAATCTGATTCAAGACACAAAAACGAAAAAAATACAAAAATAAAAGACTCACCAGTGGGTTGCCTCCCACCAAGCGCTTGTTTAACGTCAGTAGCTTGACTATAACACCCTTCAGGCTGGATAAGAGTGAGAGCTTGCACCAAAACAGGCTCCACAACTTGACATCGCTATCTTCAAAGTTTTGCTCAACATACTCTCCACAAACTCTTTTCCTTTCTCTTTCAGCTCCGAAGTAAGAAGTACTCTAGCCTTAGAAAATGGTTTCGAGGCTCCTTTGCATTTCACATTGTACTCAATCGAATCTCCATCATAGTTCTGAGGGGTCAAAGTGACATGGGGACTCTCGACTCTTTTGCTCTTCACCTTCTTCTTTGTTGCCTTAGCCTTCTTGACAACTTCCTTGGGGACGCTGGGTGGTTCAGCTGAAACGTCTGTGATAGTTGGTACGTCAGGAGGTTCTTCTAAAGGATCTGATATCAACGTCGCTCCTATTACAGCATCGATGCAAGAGATACGTGTGGGAGTTCCTCTAGGGATGGCTTTGTAGTACACCTCCTTGTCAATGTATGAGAATGAGATGTGTTTGCTGGGTGTGTCCATAATGGCACCAACCGTAGCCATGAACGGTCTTCCGAGAATCAACTACGTACGAGATATTAAATTCATCTCGACAACCTGAAAATCAGTAGGAACCAGGCAATCTCCTATTATGATCATCAAATCAGCGATTGCCCCATATTGAAGAGAGGTGGAATCGTTCGCGAATGTGATAGATGTCTTTGGAGGCTGAATATCAGCTCCCAATCTCTCTGCAATTGCCCTGGACATGACATTGACGCAGGCTCCTGAGTCAACGAGAGACTCTTTGAATTCAACCCTAGAGATAGAGCATGCAACTGAGAAGATCCCTGGGTCTTCCCTCTTAGTCAACTGTCTCAGTGGAGGTGTACCTATGGCCTTAATGAAGAGTGTCTTGATCTCTTCCTCAGTTTCTCTGCAATCTTTGAAGTGACTTAGCAAAGGCCAGCCCTCTAGAGCTTTTTCAAAAGTGAACGAGTGTGGTATCCTTCGTACCCTCTTCTCAAAGCCACGCAGCTGCTTTGGAGTGATAGGATCTCTGAGGGGTTGAGGAATAGGATTCAGCTTTTTGGGCTTGCGAACTTTTTCTCCGATCAACTCAGGTGTTTTCACAATTTCTGGCTCATTCTACGAGGGGTATCGATCGACACCAGGTGGGGTATCGATCGATGCTATCGCTGTTGAATCATCCCTGGCAGATACATCATCATCAAAAGGAGGCTCCACAATCAGCTTATCCAGCATAGCCTGGCATCTGGCGTCCTCTACCTCCTTCTTAGTCTTCCAGCAGCTATGGGATAAAGTATCCTCAGTGTATAGACTCTCTCTGCAACTACTTTAGGCACCACAGTCGAAATCTCAGGTGTCTCCTCAGAAATCGCCTCAGTATCGACCGATACCAATTGGGTATCGATCGATACACGAGTTTTGAAAGTATCCCGTTTCAAAATTGTAACTGGCATCGATCGATACTTGGGGGTATCGATCGATACTTTGGCGATTTCAGAATCCCAGACGTCATATTCAACAGCATCATCGAAAATTCCTGCATCAATTCCCTTTTCTACCTCTGCAGTGGCTTCTTTAGCAACTCCTAAGGTGATTGCATTGACGTGTGCTCTTGGATTCTCAGTTTGCCATGAAAGAAAACCTTCCTGCCTCTTCACAGCTGCGGCGGTCTGAGCAACCTGAGTTTCCAACTTCTTCTGAGAAAGATTAACAGTTTCAATTTTCCCATTGAGATAGTCAATCTTCCCGTTCAGATCAGTGTACAGATGGTCAATCTTCCCATTGAAATCCACTTGCAGTTTTTGTTGTCCCTGAAGAATCTGCTCAAGCATGGATTCCATCATATTATCCGTAGACTTTGAATAGATGGGCTGGTACGAAGAATTCCCGTAATTGCGAGTGTTGTTGTTGAAGTTTTGGTTGTTGTTGTACCCAAATTGCTGACCCTGAAATCCAGAACCACCAACGTAGTGAACATCCTCCACTTCATTTCCACTGATATTGTCGACTCCATCAACAAAGTGTACAGCTTTCTTCTACTTCCCAATCAGAATATCCAACTTAGCTTGAACTTCAGCAATCTGAGATCCATCAATTCCTCCAGCTTGCTTCTTCCGCTCGAAATCAGCATTCTTGGTGCTATTGCTAGATGCCAAGTTCTCAATCAGCACGACTGCATCATCCGGATACCTGGTGTTGAAGTTACCATTACTCGCAGTATCCAGAGCCATCTGGTACCTCCAATCAATCCCTCTGTAGAAGGTGCCCAGCAGCTGAACCTGATTGAACCCATGGTGCGGACAATCTCTCTGATATGATTTGAAGCGAATCCAAGCAGCCTTGATTCCCTCTGTTGGACCTTGAGAAAATTGAGAAATTTTGTTCTTGAGCTCTTCGGATCTCACATCATCATAGAAATTGCACAGGAATGCATTCTTCGTCTCATCCCATGTAGTTAGCGAGTCAGAAGCTAACTGTTTCAGCCAATAAGCAGCGTCCCCTCTAAGAGAGTACGGGAAGAGTTTGCAGAAAAGGAACTCATTGGGCACTCCATTGTACTTCATACCAGTGACCAAATCCTCGAACCTTTCGATATAATCCATGGGATGCTCATGAGGTAGGCCATGTAAAGGACTCTGACTCACGAGAGCATAGTACGCAGGCTTCAGCTCGAAGTCGTTTCTCTGAAAAGTTGGGATGCGAATCGCAGATCGATTGGCATAGAACTGATCAGGTCTGTTGTGCTCGCCAAGTGTCCTAACTCGATCACCTGCAACATTCCCAACGTTGGCGCGCCCAGCTGGCGCGACAATCTCAATAACAGCAGCAGGGACAACGACGTCTCCAGCTTCATCAAGTCGCTGCCCTCCCTCATTGCACACATGACCCTCTTGGTCTCTCAAGACTCCAGCTTCATCAGCTCTTAATACCACTGGGTTTTTCATCCCTGATGTTGGCTTTGTCTTTCTGTTTGTGCGTTCCATAAGTGCTAGATGTTCCAGTGATAGTTCAACTAGCTGAGTGTCTTGTTGCTTCTGGTTTCACGAACAGGCATACACTTGAAAACAAAACACTAGACAAGGCACGCAAGTAACCAAAAAAATATGTTGAGTATCGACCGACACTGATGGTATCGATCGATATCAACAGAGGAATCGCCTAAGTATCGACCGATACTAGGTAGTATCGATCGATACCGACGAACTTAGTCGAAACTCGACAGCTAAAATCTAATGGCGAAATTAAGTCCCCGGCAACGGCGCCAAATTTGATATGCTCAAATTAATACCCTAACAGTACTAAAGCAGTAGTTGTAATATAGTTAGGGGTCGAACCACAAAGACTCAAGGAGATCACTCAATAGATTGTATAGCGTCAAATCAAGCTAAGCAATAGGATGAAATTTAAAGCAGTGCAAAGTGTTGTAATTCAATTGGAGAAGGATAGGCTCAATGTATTTCTCAGGAAATCAATGAATGCAGATAAACTAGCTAACAGGATTTAGATTTAGCGCAGTTCTTGAACTCAAATCACTAAGGTATAATTAACCAACTGTCGTTGCGAGAATTATCTAAATCTAAATCCTAGGAATTCCAAACCTCTTTGCGAATCCTAAAGTCTAAATCAGCTTTAATATCAGGTTTGATATGTTCACAAATCAATTAAACCAAATCTCTTTGCGAATAATCAATTTGCTCACCTAAGGTTCTATCAGGTAATTAATCGTACTGTCGTGCCTAATCAATTATCTTAAGATCTAAGTTCCAGATTCGTCAACCTAGAATTAGCTTTGAGAATAACCTAAGGCGAAGAACTAATTCAGATGGTGAATCCTAATAAACTAATCAACCTAGCATTCAGAGAAAACCCTTATGAGAACCCTGAACCTAAAGTGGATCTACTCAGACATGGAGAATGAAACAATCAACATAACTGAATAAATCATCAAATAAAACAGAAAGAGTAGAAAGAGGGTTTGAAATCTGATCTCGGACGAAGGGAGATTCAGACTTGTCTCTCTCAAACCAAAGTAAAATAAAGCATAGAAAATAAAGCATAGCCTAAAAGTGGCTGTAAAATCCCTATAAATAACATAAAACACGAATTGGAGCTTCTTGTAATTATTAAAGACTTCTGTGCCAATTCTGCAACTCTTCAACTCTTCAATAGGTAGCGATCCTTCTGTTTCCTCGACGGGTATCGATCGATACCAGGGGGTATCGATCGATACTCATGTGATTTTGACGTCTCAGCTACACGGATCTCTGCTTCGCTCCAGAATGTTCCAGAAAGCTCCAATATCTCCAATTATGCTTCAGACGTGCTATAACTTGTAAAAGACTCTAAAAGACTACAAAATACTATAAAGACTCTATAAAAAACTTATATCATGGCCTAAACAGGGTAAAAACCATGATATATCAGCCGCTAGAGATGAGAAAAAGTCAATGGGGAGATGTTTTGATTGGCTGAAGTTTACTTAATTTTCATTGGTTGAATTTATCTTTTTATATTTGTTTTATTTAAAATAAATAAAGGAATGAAGTGAAAGATGGGGATATCATATTTCATTAAAAGGAATGGGACATGGCAGAATAGAATTTGGTATAGTTGAATAACTTTATACTTGGAGGGAGAGATGAGAATTTCGCCCAACCCTATGCGGTAAAAGCAGATAAGGCAAACGATTTTTTGTCTTTAGGGGAGATTAAAGAGTAAGGACAGTGTCACTCTCTCCTGTGTTGACGTAGCAGTAAATTGGATAGAATTGGTCTACTTTCATATAGTAGATGTATTATTTATTTATTTAACGTGTTACAAATAAACATAAATCGGTATTTGAATATTTGTTATGCTAAAAATATAAATAACAATGCTAGAATATGTTTTTCAAAAGTTATAATTTATACCATGTTACATTTACTCGTAGCATTTTCATACATTATCACCACCGCCATTACTATGACTTCGCTCTTTGGCAGAGGTTTTAATGACGTAAATTTGATTTGTGATTCGCTCATGGGTTAGTGAGTTCTGATTTGATTTGGAGTCGTATTTGTTATGGTGGCGACTAATTGAGGGAATTGTGTTGTTGGAATCGGTTCGGAGTTACGACAGTTCTGGATCGAGATCATAACTCTGCTATTGTTATTGAGTTAGTTTTTTGGGTTTGTTTTGAAGATTGTGGATGAAGATGAAAACGAAGGAAGAAAGATAGATGAGAGAAAATGTGTAACTTCCCTATCCCAGTTCATCAGGGAAAAGCTCATCAAAAAAAGGCCCAACAGAAAAACTTTAGCTTGTATCTTTGTATAACTGAATTATTAGAAGAAGGAGAAGCTCTTTTCCAAACGGAAAACCCTAGCAGTGATCAGCGACCAACCACCACCGAGCCACGCCACAGCTGCGTCGAGGAGGAACCACCGCGAGGTTGCACCGAGCCACTGTCTTCTTGATTCAGTTGTACCGAGTCACCGTTAGTGCAGATTTGATTTGTGGTTTCCTTCTCTAGAACCCTAACATCAAGATCTCTAAAGTGAGGATTAGATCTAGGTTTCTTTCTATGTTCTCTTGTATTCTTATAGTATGTTGAGTCTATGTATGCCGTGTGCTACGAAGTACGGGCACGTTTTGTGTGATACATCATATTTGATCTACATCTTATAACGAATATGGACCAGGTAATCATTAGATAAAGAACCAGCATACTTGTTCGATAAACATGTTGTTTGACTAATGCGTGTAGAGTAGCTAAATGGTCTGAAAACACTATGAGATATTCGTCACAAGGCGATGAGAACACTTGTGGTACAAATTGTTTGTGGGAACTTATGGGGTGTATACCTTGGCATCGGAACCATTTGTTTGATGGGACTGGTGGAGTGTATACCTTGGCATTGGAACTTATTGTTTGATGGAACTGGTGGGGTGAATACCTTGGCATCAAAACCAACGTCGTGGGGGGGGGGGGGGGGTTTTGGCGAGCCCTTGAAGTCTGTGTGAATCATTTATGTGTGGAGCAATGGGCTCGAGTTGAGATATATTGTGGTACTCCCTTGGTTGTGTAGTTGTGTGGGCGATTCTAGAGTGTGATGTGTGATTGCTTGTTTATACTTATTCTCGATATGTTGGTTGAATATGAGCGGGTGTGGGGATGAGTTCTAGGTTTAGTTCTCGCTGAGTAATTTCAATTACTCACCCCCCCCCCCCCCCCCCCCCTCTCTCTCTCTTCTTGTAGGTGAGTATGATGCTCAGTTCGAGGAACTGGATGAGTGATCCTGGTGTGGTGCGCGGTTTTGGGGAATTGGGAGTTTCCCTTTTGGTTTTATTTGGCTTTTCCGTTATTTCGTTTTAGAGACAATTACTCATTATTTGCTTCGGTTTCATTTAAGATTTCGGTTGGATTTTGTAAGACAATTATTTGGGATTCAATAAGAAGTATTCTTCAGAAAAGTAGTTACATGTGTATTGAATTATTGTTAGCCAATACGTCGTCTTTACGGAGATAAAGAGGCGGGGTTGAAGGTGACATGGCCGATTCGCATGGTTCCTTCGGGAATGCAGGGTGGTGATGTTACAAAAGAAAACGAAGGAAATAAAAAATAATGAAAAATCATATTCAAAATTTTATTTAATATATTTTTCTTTTCATTAAATGATATTTATCCTCTCATTGCATCTCTAATCTTACTCCAAATGCCATTTTAGAGTAAATTTCTCTCCAATTCTACTCCATTTTCAACTTCAAAATGGAAAACTCGTGGAAACCCCCTCGGTCCAGTGGTCGACCAAGGGTTCATTAATGTTTCTACACCCGGAGGTAGGGAGTTCGATTCATGGAGGATGCAAATTACAGGAGGGAAATTTTCAAGCGATTTTCAGCGCGGTGCAAGAATAACTACTCGTCGTGGTCCAGCATGTCAAGGGTAAAGTGCTCCATCACGAGCATGGTGCAGGTAGACCGTTGATCGTGGATTCTTGTAGGCCGATAGAATTATATTTGTCCTCGTAATTTGTAATTGATAATATTTGAGATGATTAAAAAAAAATGGAAAACTCCATTTTTCCTCCAAATATGGAGTAATCTCATTTTCCACTCCATTTTGGAGTTGAACTTTTTTATTTATACATTGGTGCTTCAAAATTTCCCATTTTATTAATTTTGAGCGATTGAATTAACATTTTTGTTTTTTTGAACATAAAGCAAAGAGAGAATTACTCAAATAGCACAAAAACGTTGTGATATGACTAGAGTAATACATAACTTTTAGATATTACTTAAATAATACAAACTCTAAAGGAAATATCCATTAAGGGCAGTTCAAAACTGTAATTAACGATAATGCCATTTATATTTTTTTAAGTGAGATTTACGGTTAATTTTAAAAAATTTACAGAAACTGATTCATGATTCCATAATCGATGATGTCCTAACCGCCGGTGTTACATGTTTGTCTCTTCCGGTTGCGACTCATCTCGTCTGCCTCGCCGCAGTCTCATTTTGAAGGTTTGAAGGATTTTCATCGTTTGAAAGTGGAAGCTAACTACTGTAAGTCAACGATTTTATGAACCTATACAGTTAATTTTCCATAATCGATATCCCCATAATCAATTTTCCGGCCATATTTCGGCCTTTAATTTCAAAACCCTAGTCTGATGATTTTACATTGATGGCTGATTTATGCACACTTGACAGCTGATTTACATATTTGATTGCTGATTTATGTTTGCATGATGGCTGATTTATGTTTGCGTGAAGGCTGATTTATGTTAATATGATGGATGATTTATGTTTTTAAGTGAGATTTATTATTAATTAATATGACGATTCAGTTTCTTCTAATTTACTAATATAGAGAAAGAAAGTGTCGATTCAATATCTTCTCATCACTAACAGAAAAAAAAGCAAACCTCTATGGGCGATTGCCGAACCGCCGGTGTTGCCTGTTCGTCTCTTCCGATTGCGACTCGTCTCGTCCGCCTCGCCGCAGTCGCATTTCGTCTATTAAGAAAACCACATACGCACCCTTTTCGAAAGTTTGAAGGATTTTCATCGTTTGAAAGGTGGAAGCTAAATACTGTAAGTCAACGATTTTATGAAGTTATATAGTTAATTTTCCATAATCGATGGCCCCATAATCAATTTTCCGACCATATTCTAGCCTTTAATTTCAAAACATGAGTCTGATGATTTTACATTGATGGCTGGTTTATGCACACTTGACAGCTGATTTACATATTTGATGGCTGATTTATGTTTGCATGATGGCTGATTTATGTTTGCGTGAAAGCTGATTTTACATTAGTGGCTGATTTATGCACACTTGACTGCTGATTTATGGCTGATTTATGTTTTGCATGATGGCTGATTTATGTTTTGCATGATGGCTGATTTATGTTTTGCATGATGGCTGATTTATGTTTATATGATGGTTGATTATGTTTTTTATGAACATATGGATACTTCTAATGGAACAAAGAAGTACCCGCCTAAACGTTACGAAGAAGAGAAATCTCCTATGCAAAATAGAAGCATGAATCACAATTATCATATGGGCATTTTTTCTCTCGTTAGAGAATCAATAGGAAAAGATGTGTGGGATGAAATTAAGAAGTTATCTGTTGGACTAATTGTTAAGCTAGTTGATAACGATTACGTGTGGTCTGCTAAGACTGTACATTATCTACTCACCCGTCAGTTGGCAGTTAAGAACGAGAATGAAATTTGGTCAGTGGTCGGTGGTCAACCAATTAGGTTTAGCTTGCACGAATTTGCTGAGATTACGGGGCTAAACACAGATCCGCTGCCAACTGAAAGTTGTGAACCTGAGTACACAGATTTCTGGGCAGAGTTGGGTGTTCCGAAAGGGCTTGGGCCAAAGTATGATGAACTGGCTTTGGTATTAGCTACGTGTCGTCCATGGAGTCTTGAAAAACGGAAAATTTTGGGGTTGTTATGTATTCTACACATGGGAATTAATGGGTTACATCATAATTCTAGACTACCCCTAGAAAGTGCAAAAAGAGTCTTCAAAGATGAAGACATTCATAATTATCCATGGGGTCATTGATGGTGTTAAGGTTGTTCAGTATGAAGGAAATTCATACACCATTCACGGTTGCGTGCACGCGCTACTGTTTTGGGCATATGAATCAGTTAAGGTGTTTGGAGAGCGTTTTGGAAGAACAAGAGATCCGAATGAAGTATCATTCCTTCGATTGGGTAGAGTCCTGAGCGAATGATACCTGCACTTTTGAACGAAGTCATTCCTCCTGAAATTCGAAAGGTAAGCTCTAAGCAGTTCTTGTTCAGAAGGAAGAAAGGCATCCCTCAAAACCTAAACCCTGGTGATTGTGGAGTGTATGCGTTGAAGTATGTCGAGTGTCTTGCGCTTGGTGTCTCTTTTCAAGGCCTCAGTGACAGAAATATGCAGGCCTTACTATAACGCCCCGACCGCCCCTACCTGGGCCCCATGCCCTCTCTCGGCACGTGGGCCCCACCCTGGTCCGACGGCCGGTGCGTTAGTCCGAGAGGCTTGTATGACTTGTTTACTGACCCTGCAATCACCACGTGACCTTTCCCCGTGTTTTGTCCTCACTCACACGCTACCGCGAATCACTTCCCGGAAGGTCACCCATCCTTAGACTACTCCAGCCCAAGCACCCTTAACTCTGGAGTTCTTTCGGGCAAGTGATCGGAAAAGGTAAGTGCACTTTGGTGACATAGGTAGCCAAATCAATTCTTATAAGCCTCTCCGCATATACAAGAAACCGGGATGTTACAATCACCCCCACTCACAGAGCGCAACGTCCTCGTTGCGCACCAGGATCGTCACCCTAGACGGTGTGGGCCCACCTGACTCCACACACGTGTTTGGGTTCGTCTCTGATACCACTTATAACGCCCCGACCGCCCCTACCTGGGCCCCATGCCCTCTCTCGGCACGTGGGCCCCACCCTGGTCCGACGGCCGGTGCGTTAGTCCGGGAGGCTTGTATGACTTGTTTACTGACCCTGCAATCACCACGTGACCTTTCCCCGTGTTTTGTCCTCACTCACACGCTACCGCGAATCACTTCCCGGAAGGTCACCCATCCTTAGACTACTCCAGCCCAAGCACCCTTAACTCTGGAGTTCTTTCGGGCAAGTGATCGGAAAAGGTAAGTGCACTTTGGTGACATAGGTAGCCAAATCAATTCTTATAAGCCTCTCCGCATATACAAGAAACCGGGATGTTACAATCACCCCCACTCACAGAGCGCAACGTCCTCGTTGCGCACCAGGATCGTCACCCTAGACGGTGTGGGCCCACCTGACTCCACACACGTGTTTGGGTTCGGCTCTGATACCACTTATAACGCCCCGACCGCCCCTACCTGGGCCCCATGCCCTCTCTCGGCACGTGGGCCCCACCCTGGTCCGACGGCCGGTGCGTTAGTCCGAGAGGCTTGTATGACTTGTTTACTGACCCTGCAATCACCACGTGACCTTTCCCCGTGTTTTGTCCTCACTCACACGCTACCGCGAATCACTTCCCGGAAGGTCACCCATCCTTAGACTACTCCAGCCCAAGCACCCTTAACTCTGGAGTTCTTTCGGGCAAGTGATCGGAAAAGGTAAGTGCACTTTGGTGACATAGGTAGCCAAATCAATTCTTATAAGCCTCTCCGCATATACAAGAAACCGGGATGTTACACTTACGGTTAAAGATGGCAACGGAGATTTTTGATGAGGCACCTGACATGTATGCACAAATTAACTAATTATTAGAACAAACTAGTGGTTGCCGATTTGTGGCCGATTTATGTACGTTATTTTAGCATTATGGCTGACTTATGTATTTTGAACAAACTAGTGATGACCGATTTATCTATTTTGTCCAAACTAGTGATGGCCGATTTATGTACGTTATTTTAGCAAGTGACGGGCATGATGGCTGACTTATTCATTTTGAACAAATTAGTTATGGCCGATTTATCTATTTTTTCTAAACTAGTGATGGCCGATTTATGTACATTATTTTAGCAAGTGATGGGCATGATGGCTGACTTATTCATTTTGAACAAACTAGTTATGGCCGATTTATAAATATAGTCATAACTAATAGTGGCCAATTTATAACATTACATAAACAACTTGTACAAAATAATCATCACCACAACACACACAACCATGTTTTTCAAACCCCTTAGCTCCATTTTGCAATCTTCTATCTCCTTTTCAAAACTTCTTAACTCTTTCTCAAAAC
Organism: Eutrema japonicum; assembly: GCA_030161315.1. Lineage (NCBI taxonomy): Eukaryota > Viridiplantae > Streptophyta > Magnoliopsida > Brassicales > Brassicaceae > Eutrema > Eutrema japonicum. The sequence continues at coordinate 28,074,978 of BSQW01000001.1, forward strand.
CACATACCACTACTTCACAAGTCCGGGTCTCCATTTTCAGAGTCTCGATTTCAGAGTTACAAGCTTGTAATCCCTTTTCGAATGTGAATGAAGCCCTTTCAAGATCATTAATCTTAGGTTTCATATCCTCAATATTTTTCAACCATTGATTCATCCGTCCATTTGAACAAGTGATAACGATTCTTCTACACCATACAAACAACAATATAAACCGTAAATGAGAAATTACATATAACGGAAAAATATAAACCCTAAAACGAAACCAATTGCATCATTACCTCATCTCCAAATCGACAAGTATAAAATAGTCTTCATGGGTTAGTCACTGTTTTTGATGTAAGCAATCTACAACGTTCACCACATCTACAGTGCGTCGGGAACCCTCTTCCTTGATCACCAATGCTCACAATTTCCGAATTCAAATCGACTCGTCCTTTCCTCACTCACAATTCCCCGAACTCTCAAACCCGGTGTCAGAGAAGACCTAGAACCCTAATATAAGTTTTTCCCCAAATGACCAAAACGATGTCGCTTTCCAACACATTCATACAACTTTATGGCCGATTTGTCATCTATTATGGCCGACTTATCAAACAAGTATTTTTGAATTTATTGGATTACAAGTTTTACATTTGAATTAGGGGATTTTTTTGTTATCTATGATAACATAGTTACTACAAAACATGTAATATAGGATTTAGGGTTTAAGTCTAATATAGTTAGCCATATAGATAAGACATGGTAAGGATTATGTTGTTACTATATATAAGGATTATATTGTATGTGGTTTAGGGTTTGAGATGAACATGATAATAATAAACATACAAGAAGTGTAAATCTTACAAATATAACCCATTGTTGATGTAAGACTTAAAATTACTTAATATTGAAATAAAATTATTAATTAAACTTTGAAATACATATTTGAGGTATGACTGATTTACACTGACCGATTTGAGGTATGACTGATTTACGAACCATACCAAACACCTTTATGGCTGATTTGTCATCTATTATGGCCGACTTATCACACACCGTTAAGTTTACACTGACATAGTTACTACCAAACACCGTTAAGTTTTACAAATTTTTCGCATTATGCCCAACCTGATTACAACGAGAACAAGTGTGTTGCTTTCTATGGCGTTTCTTCTCACTTGCCTTTTCCAAACAAGATTTAATTCTTGAGTTCTTAGGTCTTCCAGGTTGTTGACGAACAACTGAGGGCATGCACACTTGTTCAGCTACATGTTCTGGAACACGGAGCGCCGAATCTACAGGCATAACTGAACCAGCATAGGCGTTAACCAAATAATCCCGGTAATAGTATGGGTTACACAGTGAGATACGAGAAACATTCCTCGTCTCGGCAGCTGCGATTGCATGTAGGGTAATTTCTCGATGTCGAAATGACGGAAGTGCATCTTCTCGCATCCAAATTTACAACATGCAACGGTGATCCGCATGTAACTTGTACATGATAAGAATCAATCATTTGTACTGTCGCAAGTTTGGCACCACTCACACGGACCTGTTATCAAGAATTTTTTTATTAAATCTCGACTGGTACAAATGATAAGAATCAATCATCTATGTAATGTAATTACCTCTAACATTTTTTCAACACCACGGGTAAGCGTTGTTTTCATCGTCCTTGAATCTTCTCGCCTCTTAGCAAACCATCTCATCATCATTAACCTTATTGATTCTAAGAGTCGAACAATTGGAAAACTTCTAGAATGTGAAAGAACTTTGTTCATTGATTCCGCTATATTTGTTGTCGTCAAATTATATCTATCGCCCGGGAAATGAACACGTGACCACATTCTAACATCCGCTCTTTGGAGGTAGCCATGAAGTTCAGGATTACACGCTTCAATCTCATCGAAGACGTCATCAAATTCAGCTATTCTATAACACTTTGCAGCTTTCTTCACCATACAGAACAAACTTCCACCTTTGAACCGTACCAAAATGTTCTTATATAAATGGTACGTGCAAATTCCACGAGCCACCAACAGATACACATTCTCAATTGCTTTTCCAATTGACTTATGCATATCCGAGATGATCGCAAGACCCTTATCGTCAGGAATAACAATTTTCAGTTGCGTAAAAAACCATTGAATCATCATTTTTAGTGTCAACCACACCGAACGCTATTGGGAAAATTTGAAAATTACCATCCTGAGTTGTTGCTGTAAGTATCGTCTCTTTGTATTTTCATGGAGAAATGTACCATCGACAACGACTACTTTACGCATAAAAGGAAATCCATTCAAGGTCGCACCAAATGCAATGAACAAATACTTGAATCTTCCGCAATCATCAATATGAAGACGCGTAACTGTACCCAGATTTGCCCTTTTTATCATGTGGAGGTAAGAAGGTAAGTCTTCAAACCCCTTCTCAGGAGTCCCCAAATCGATCTGCCTTGTAAATCTTAACGTCCTATGGGCCTTCTAGTAATCCATCTATAAACAATCATGAAAAAAATTAGTTATAAGTCAGCTGCATCGTACATATAAGTCAGTCGCATCATACATATAAGTCACCTGCATCGTACATTTAAGTCAGCCGCATCATACATTTAAGTCAGTCGCATCGTACATTTAAGTTAGCCGCTTCGTACTAATAAATCAGCTGAAATTGAATGTATTACCTTGATACCAAATTGCTTAGTAATAGCTACTCCGACATGTCTAGGTAGAACTGACGGATCAATGTCGCCAAGAATATCCGGTGTTGCTTGTCGGGATCGATTAGAACGCTCAGTTACAGAACATGTGTGTTCTGAATTGTAGATACGAACATAGAATTATGGGGATTTTCCTTGTGTATAAGAACGAACTCTCCAGCTACATCCATTTACCCAACACCGAACAATGAGTGTTTCCGCAGTCGATATTGGTACATCAAAATCAAATCGATCTCTCAGTGTAAGAAGTTTCAGTCGTATCTCCAGATCTTCTCTCGTATCGCTGGCCTACAACGATATTTACAGAATCCATCTCAAACTTGAGAAACTCACTAGCTCCTTTCGATTCGTTCATCGCAATATTCTAAAGTCTCTTCTTAGGAGGCAACGTCGGTGAATCTTCATCTTCTTTTCGAGGCTTCCCATATAAACTAAAGTTATCATCATCAGATGACTTACCATCCGGTCATCAATCATATCAAATATGTTGCTAAATTCGTCATCATCTTCAACTTCGTCTTTGTCCTCGCATATATCCATAGATTTTCCTCGATTACACACATCTTCTTCATCTTCAACTTTGTCCTTGTAAATACCATCATCTTCATAACTCCCAATGTATTCTTCGTTACATTCTTCTTTAAATTCCTCTTTTGAGACATGATTGAATGGCCGTTTTATCTTGTCCACCGCTTTGTCCTTCTGAATACATTCGCCATCCTCGTTCTCTGTAACTTCTACACAAAGACGTAGCTGATCGCTTTTCCTTAGCGTTTGAAAACCTAGAAATTGTCAAGAATTACAGACATAAACCGGTGGAGTATCGTGCGACATTTTTCAAAATCTTGTTAGAGAACATGTAGCTCAGCTGAATCTTACAGATTTATGTATCCAACCCATAATCCTCCATTACCATATGTACAAGCTCGTTGTAGGTTGTTTGTTCGTTAACTTCTAGAACTCTATACCCTCTCTTGTCGGCGTTAAATACATATATATTTGTATAAACCCATTTACCGCAAACAATAATCACCGGATCCATTAATATTTCACTCCAAAGTTTAGATCTGTTATAGGATGGAGAAGGATGAAGAAGGGAGATAAAGAACAACGATGAAGAAGAAGAAGGATAAAAACAACGTCTTAACCTAATTTTGTTATGTGTTTGAAGCTGATGTAATTTTTTATTGCTGACATGGAAAATATGCCACCGAACGAACACATAAATCATCCTTAGAATATCAGCCATCAAACAAACTATAAGTCTGTCGCCACTGAAAGTCTATTTAAGTAATTATAAAAATTAGTAAATTAATTGCGACTGTTGTTGTTAACTCAGCCATTGAACCACATAAATCAGGTGAGAACATTTAGTCGGCCGCTACAACGAATAAATCTGTCGTCAATAGCATACTAGTAAAGTAATTAATATTTTGCTACTAAGTCCGCCGTAATTAAGCCGACTTTTTAGTTAATCGGCCTATTTACGGCGGATTTACATAAAGTCAGCCACAATAAGCTCGCATAAGTCTGCCGTTGTTAAATAGATCGGACAATTAAGTCAGCTGGATTATCGATAAATCAGCCGGACAAATTTAAGTTTGTCGTGTCAAAGCAATAAGTCAGCCTAAATTTTCATAACTCGGTCGTCGGAATATAAATCAGCTGTGTCGTAACCAAATAAATCAGCCAATATCTCATAAATCAACTTAGGTTTCGATAAGTCCGCCATAACTTCAAGCTGATTAAGGAATTTTTGCGGCAGACTTTCATAATCTACGTAGGCAGTTTTTATCCACGTAGGCGTGCCGACTGGTTTTCGGTAAATAACACCAACTTTTCGCTGATGTGTAAAATAATATTAATGGCATTCTTGTAATAATGTTTTTTATCAAAGGCTTACAAGGGCAGTCTGGGTATAGAAAAAATTAAAATAATAAAAATAACATTTAAACTAGTCTAGTAATATTACCTAAATTATGTACTAGTTAAGTAACTCTCCCTAAAGCAAAACGTATTTTTCATGCGTTGTAAAGTTGTATTCTCTTAGAGCATCTCCAATGTATTCCCTCATTTTTATCTCCAAAATGGAGTTGGATTTCTCTCCAATGTATTCCTCCATTTTTTACTCCAAAAAGAATATTCTTAATATATTCTTCATTTTCTATTTTATTATTAATTGCTAAAAATACACTTTATCTATAAAATTTATAAATTAACTCATTATTTTTTTTCTTTCAAAACTTTCACAAATTGTGATATTATTTGAATTTAACTATTACAATATCATAAAAATAACAAAACAAATCACATTTTAATTTAAACATCACCATTTGAATATTTTTCCCATACATGATCAATTAACGCATTTCGAAGTGAGAAATGAGCGTTTTTATCTTTGATTTCTCTGAATCGAGCAAACAAATTTTGGAACCGAATATTTTCGTCCTCATCTACTTCGACCTCTGGAGGTGGAGCTTCTCTTCCAACTTCAATTGGAGCATCGAGATCGCGTTCATCCTCGATTATCATGTTATGTAAAATTACACATGTAGTCATTATATCATGTAACACATTCTTTTTCCAAAAACGAACCGGTCCTTTCACAATAGCAAATCGCGACTGGAGAACCCTGAAGGCACGTTCTACATCTTTCCTACATGTTTCTTGTCGCGTAGCAAAATATTTTTTCTTTGCACCCATTGGCTCGTGAATAATTTGCACTATGGTAGACCATTTCGGATATATATCATCAGCCAAATAATAACCCATATTATATTCTTTTCCTTGAATGGTATAATGAACAGGAGGAGCGATACCTTGAGCAGGATTGGAGAAAAGATGGGAAGATTCCAACACATTGATATCATTGTTAGTGCCTGGCATTCCGAAATAAGCATGCCATATCCATAAGTCATAATCTGCCACATCTTCAAGAATTATCGTTGGCGATCCACTACGGCCTGCATATTGTCCAGCCCAAGCGGTAGGACAATTTTTCCACTTCCAATGCATGCAATCTAGGCTACCCAACATTCCTGGAAAACCTCGTTTTTCACCAATGTAAAGAAGTCTAGAAAGATCATTAGATGTTGGTGACCGTAGGTATTGCTCCGAAAATATGTTCACTATGGCTCGGCAAAATCTTTTCATGCTTTCGATTGCCGTTGATTCTCCTATCTTTACGTATTCCTCCGTAGCATCTGCTGGAAAACCATATGCTAGCATCCGAAACACAGCCGTCACTTTTTGAAGTGGCGATAATCCAAGTCTGTCTACCCATAGTATCCCTTCTATGCGTGAAATAATTGTCATGATTTTCAACTGCATTAATAATATGAATGAATAAAGAACGAGACATTCGATACCTTCTCCGAAACATAGCATCATTGTAGACTGTAATTTCAGAGAAATAATCGTTGAACAATCTAGAGTGTGCACTCTCTCGATCTCGATGGATGAAAGAACGCCCAAGAACTGAACCACCATAAGTCACTTGATTAATTTGTTGATCGAGAAGATATTGCATGGTCGTGTTGTTATTAGCAATAGAAAGATTTATTGCTTCTTCTTCATAATCCATATTATCGATCATTTCAATATTATTATCATTATCAGAAGAGGATGATGAGGAATGAAAACATGATAGATTTTTGAAGTTAAAACTCATTTTGATAAAGGAAAAAAAAAGATGAACAAAATAATCGATTGATAGAAGAAAAGAAAGATAAACAAGATAATAGTTTTTTGGATTGTGATAACTAACATTGAAATAGTAGTATTTATAGAAATATGTGGACATTGTGATAACTAACATGATTGTTGACTAAACACGTGGTTACCATTTTTCTAGGGCTTAAGATTGGGCCTTGGCCTTCTTTTCTTTGTATATATTTTAAATCTTGTAGAACTCATCTTGACTGACTCTACTTAATTACACTTAATCTTGTAAAACTATAAAAATATATTGTATATATCAAATAACCACAAGAGAATCACGTGTTTCAACATGCCATTATACCAGAAAATTTGTTATTTTTATTGATCTTTGCATAGTCAAATTTATTGGTTTTTGCATGGTCAAATATATTGATTTTTGCATGGTCAAATGTGTTGGATTTTGCATTGCATGAACAAATTTATTGATATTTGCATAATCAAATTTATTGGTTTTTTGCATGGTCAAATATATTGATTTTTGCATGGTCAAATGTGTTGGATTTTGCATTGCATGGACAAATTTGTTGGCTTTTGCATCGTCAAATTTATTGATCTTTGCATGGTCAAAGACCTTAAGTTCGACATGAGAATTCATACATCTATAAATACCACTATATGTTTTTACTTCTATTCACAACAAAACTATTTCATAAAAATGTCTATTCGTTCTTCCGGATATTCTCAGAAAGAAGATAAATGTTTATGTCAAATTTATATGGAAATTTCGCAAGATCCAATCACGGGTATTTATCAGTCATCCAACCAGTTTTGGTCTCGTGTCATTGAAGGCTAAAACAATGGCAAAAATACAACTTGGAGTGAACGTACAAAAAAATATGTGCAATCCCGAATGCAAACTATTGTGAAAGCAGCAAAGAAACTCCATGGATGCATTAGACAATGTGAAAATAGACGCCCAAGTGGTGCTTCAAATGATGATATTGTAAGCTTTATTACATATTTTTCAAATTTTCATTTATTTATATTTTGTTTAAATAATAATTTTTTTAAATGATATGCAATTCAATCAAGCCAAAACAATGTTAGCAGAAGATCCAAATTTTAAAAAAGGTTGGAAATTCGATCATGTTTGGAATATTATAAAGAACTTTGAAAAGTTTCAAGATGGTGTCACTTCTACTAAACACGTATCAAACCCGTGTGGTTTCGGATACACATCTTCAGAGGTTTGTCTTCATTTTCTCCAAATATAGGTGATGATGAGATCATTGGCGGATCACTTTCTCAACGACCAAGTGGAATAAAAAAATCCAAAATAAAAAGAAAAATTGATGATGGAACATCGGTTGTTATCAACTCTTTAGAGGAAGGAAACAAGCAACTTTTGGAGCAATTAAAGAAGACAAGAACCCAAAAACAACAACATTGGATATTCAAAGTAAGAACTACGTCTTAAAAGAATTTAAGGAAAAAAACAAATTTTTGTTTCAAGACTTGAATTCGATACAAGATCCGAATCTTCGTGAATATGTTCAGAGTGAACAAACACGTATTTTACAAACAAAAAGGCAGAGCAACAACAAAATCAACAAAATCCACCTCAATATGGTTCATTTGGACAATATTTTAATGATCTTGGTGGATCTGGAAGCGGTTTACCAGATTATTATTCGTCGTTTTTGCATTAAGTTTACTTTATGTTATTTCTAATTTCAGTATTTTTATGTATTTTTAAATTTAATATTAGTTTATGCTATTATAATAAAATATCATCATCATATCTATAAATTTTAATCGAGTCCAAATATATTTTAATTATTTAATTATATTAAATAAGTGAAATTATTACAAGAATATTTTACGAGTCATATTTTGTTGTGCTGTTGTGCATATGTGACAAGTACATTACTTAAAACTTTTTGGAAAATAATGAAACCATAAAATCATTGTCTCGTAATATTTGTTAAAATGAAAGGTACAGTTTTTAAAAAATGATAAAATATGAAAGACTAAATTATAAATAAAAAAGTTCAACTCCATTTTGGAGTTGAAAATGGAGTTACTCCATATTTGGAGGAAAAAATGGCATTTTCCTATTTTGCAGTTAAAAATGGAGTAGATTTGGAGATGATTTTACTACAAAATGGCATTTGGAGTAGAAAATGGGGTAGGGTTGGAAATGCCCTTAGTCAAGATTGAACTTATATATATTTATTCTTTAGAAAAAGTGATCAATAGCGTTAATTAATCAAGTGCTCTTGCTCAAAAGGTATCGTTCCTACTGTTCATTATACCATTCAAGGAAAGGAATAAGATATATATGTGTTATTATTTGGCTGATGATATATATCCGAAACGATTTACCATAGTGCAAACTATTCACGAGTCAATGGGTGCAAAGACAAAATATTTTTATGCGCGACAAGAAACATGTAGGAAAGATGTAGAGCGTGCGTTCGGAGTTCTCCAATCATGTTTTGCTATTGTGAAAGGACCGGTTCATTTTTGGAAAAATAATGTGTTACATAACATAATGACTACATGTGTAATTTTACATAACATGATAATCGAGGATAAGCGCGATCTCGATGCTCCAATGGAAGTTGGAAGAGAAATTCCACCTCTAGAGGTCGAAATAGCCGAGGACGATAATATTTGATTCCAAAATTTTCTTGCTTGATTTAGAGAAATAAAAAAGCGTAAATTAATCATGTATGGGATAAATATTCAAATGGTGATGTTTAAATTAAAATCTACTTTGTTTTGTTATTTTTTATGTGGTGTAATGTGTTTTTTTATATATTATAATGGTTAAATTTAAATAATATCATAATTTATAGGAACTTTGAAAGAAGAAAAAATTAATGGGTCAATTTGTAAATTTTATAGATAAAATGTATTATTAGCAATTAAAAATAAAATTGAAAAAATAATATTTTTAGAATATTGTTTTGGAGTAGAAAATGAAAACGTCAAAAAAAGAGTAGAAAATGAAGAAATATATTGGACTAATACATTGAAGATGCTCTCAGTCAAAGTCTTTCTCTTTCCCCACGCGTATGCTCATTTTTTTTTTTTCCCTACAACGCATGCCACATAACATTATTTGGTACCTTTTTTATAAACTAACAACTCATACCTCATGTGTTGGATCCCTAATTATTTGATTTGTTTTTGTCAAAAACCAAATTGACTCGAGAATCTAACTAAAGATGAATATTTACAAAAACATACACAGTGTGGAATGTGATTCTTAACTAAGTTAAATAAATAACTTAAAGGAATGATTAGGTTGTTAGGGGATGAGTTAATCGGAAAAATAACTAGGAGTTAAAAAACTGGAAATCGGTAATCTTGCAGCTCTTAATATCTCAGATCTCGTGAGTAAATGAATTGTAGGATGGTTTTCCAATGAGGAGGATCTATCATATTTATAAGATCTTATGTCATCTAAAACTTCGATATTTTCTTTTCCTCCGCGAGTTTGGATTGGGAAGATTTCACTTTTTTTGGAAGAATGGAAATCTTCCGTTTATTTCGGAGGTCGGCGCCGACTAATTAGGGGTGGGCATTCGGTTAATTGGTTTGGTTCGGTTCGGGTTTTTTGGTTTTTGGGTTTTCGGTTTTAAATTATTAGGTCCCATTCAGGATTAAATTCTATTTCGGTTCAGTTCGGTTTTCGGTATTTTGGGTTTTATGAATAATAACCGAATTAGAATCACTTTTGTGTAATTTCGATTATTTCGGATAATACGGTTAATTTTAAATAAGAATAAAAAGTTTGACGACTGTGAAAAAATATTTAACCAAAAAAATGAACAAAGAAACAAGAAGAAACATTTTCTAGATTATTACGGTTGTTAAAATCATCTCCAAAATCTTAATTTTGCCTTTGTTTTTCACTTCCAACTCGACAAATAAAAAAATAAAAAAATCAATGGTTTAGTGATTCAACTCACGTTCGAATAGAGAGCAATCTATGTACACATGGCACTAAGGTACTTTTCCCAAATATAAAATTTCACATGATAAACTACTCTACTTTGGCTAAACAACTCAGTTATATATTAATTTAGTTTCAAGTGCTAATTATGTGTTCCTTAACAATGGAATATCAAAATTATTTTTTTTTTATATTTTCCAAAGAATAAATCATGGTTTAAGAGTTTCAACTTACATATTCACTCCAAAAAAAAAACTAAAAAAAAATAACTTGGTTTCGTAATACCAAATTATATGGTACGTAGACATACTTTATGTGGATTGGGTTTTAATTCGGTTACCCAATCGTTTAATTTGGTATTCGGTTAATAAACCAAACCGAACCGAAAACCGAATAAAATTAATAATGTGTCCATTTGGGTTATTCGGGTTATCCAAAACCGAACCAAATAACGTTATTCGGTTTGGTTCGGTTTGGAAAATATGCCCATCCCACTTACTGGAGTCGGGCTTAATGGGCTCTAAGACCGGTAATCGAGCCGTTTTGGGCTATATCGTTATCGATTTATTAAGTGTCGTTGACCGTGATCAAATGGACTGATCTCGGTTCAACTGGGTTAAACTTGGGGTGCAGAGCTTACCATTAACAATAAGCCTCCCAGTTCGGTAAATGAGTACTTACATGAGTTTGGCGAAGTTCATGAAAAATCATTTAGCTCGATATAAATTGAGTTCGGTATAATCAACTGGCTGCCTTTGTAAAATTTGCGTTGGTTTTGTGAAGCGATCTGGGTTCGGCGTATCTTTCCGAAAAGACGTATCTTCAACTGTAGCAGAATTTGAGGAGTCGGCATAATTGCTTTCCTCGAAAATCAAACCAGAATATAGGTGAGCTTAGTTGTTGATCGATCTCGTGGTCAACTCTCAAGGTGGAGTGATTCGTGGCGCTTGAGCCGTTGTTACTATCGTAGGACCGGAGAATCGTGGGATATTGACATGTAGAGTGCAAAACACTGTATTGGTTTTGAACATCTTAGAGAGCTTATCTTAAACCTTAATGCAAAAACCATGCACGGTTACCTAAACCCCAATCAACGATGGAGAAAGATTTAATTATAACAAGATCTGAGTTTAGGGTGTTTGCCCTGACTATAAGAACATCTTGGTGAAATTAATCTAGCACTAGTTTATAAAGAAGCTGAAAGTAGATTGGGATATAAAAGAAGGCCAAGAGATGACCAGACCACATAAGACAACAACCCCCAAAATAGAAAAACACTCTAGAACAACAAAAACTGCATTGGATTGTTCAGAGGATAATAACATCTCTGGTAAAAGTAGCAACAGAAACCGAGGGTAAAACTTTCTAAGAATTGTGACAAACCAAGAAGACTTAAGCCTTGCGACCGAAAATTTTCAGCTTCTCCTGTGATGTTTGGAACTTACCATGTCCAAACTTAGAGGAGGTGTCAATGAACTTGAGGTTGATCTGCTCAAGGGCAAGACGAGATGTCTGCGTAAGCAGCGACGAACGCAGAGTTACAACCCTCTTCTTTGGTCCCATGCAGCATCCCTTAATCATCAAGTAATCGCTTTTCACCACTCCGTAGTGAGGGAATCCTCCAATTGGAGTCACCTCCTTCTCGGTCCTATCACAAACCACAATTCTCAGTAAAGAAAACAGTAACCGCAACCAGATCAGTACAAACCTAGAAGAGAATTTTACTGACCTGTCATATTCAGTCATGGCTGAATGAGTCTCTTGGCCAACCTTGCCCAGCCTGTAAATCTTTTTGTTCAGCTCGGTACGGTGATGGTAACCGTTCTGACCAGCTCTAGCTACAGTGTAGGACACTCTAGCAGGATGCCATGCCCCGATACAAGCAACCTTACGCAGACCTCTGTGAGTCTTACGAGGAAGACGAGTCACACCCCAACGAGTAACAACACCTTCATAACCTTTACCCTTTGTGACACCAATCACGTCAACCATTTCATCCTTCTGGAAAACTGCTTCAATTGGAATCTGCTTCTCGAAGAAACTGTAAGCAAAATCAACTTTCTGGGCAATAGTACCACCATTGATCTGGATCTCCATCATGTGAGCTTTCTTCTGCTTCAATCCCTTCATCTTCCTGATCTGCAGAGAGAGAGAGCGAGGAAACATCGAATAGTCAGTAAGACCGAAACACAACATCAATGCATACATTTGATAAGCAAGCAAAATTACCTGAGTGTGGGCCAAAACACGGATAACAGTTCCGTATTTCTTCATCTTCTCAAGCTGAGCCTGGATGCTCTTCTTGCCATCCTCGCTTTCATACTGCTTGGCGTACCCGGTGAAAGCCTTCTTCTTAGATTTAGCCCAGTTCTTGTAGAACCTTCTCCTAACCTCCTCACTCAAATGCTGAGCCCAGACAGTATTCAATGATCGCAGACCACGAGGAGTCTTCACATAAGCAACAACTCCAACAACAACCATAGCAGGTGTCTCAATGATGGTAACAGCCTCACATGTCTCCTTCTTGTGAAGCTCTACACAACAATAAAAAACAACAAAAGTTAATGACTTCGTAACTAGATAAGCTCTACAATAAACAAGCTTTCACTATAAACACAATTTTTACTTACTGGATCCAGGTTTCTCGACTTCTCTGACAATGTGAGTCATACCAGCTTTGTAACCCATGAAAGCTGTGAACTTGCAAGGCTTGAATTGGTCATCCTTAGGGAAAGCCTTCACTAATTTTCAGAACCAACGATTTGAGTGCAAGTAAAAACACTAAATCCATAAAAAGACAAACAATAATGAATCAAAAGTATTAACCTTTTCCTCTGTGACGGTTAGCTCTCTTCCTGGGAAGGAATCCAAGAGAACCATGTCTTGGGTGCTCAAACTTCCTGTGAGACATTCTTCTCCTTCTAACCTCAATATTAAATTTAACAACCCATTAGAGTAAGAACACAAAAGCTTATAAATTCACACTCAAACACATGGATTCCAAAAGTGTATACTGAGATGAAGAGTATAAGTCCTAAACTCATTGGAATAAAGTCGCTAAATTCGATTACTCATTAGATACGGAATCGTTAAACTAGATAATCCATTTTCTGGTAAATTCACGTGAAGCAATGAAAGACTAACCTGGTGCCTCCGGCTGCTAAGCTCCAACGATGGGGACTGCAAGAGAGAAATAAGCTTCAAAACCCTAGTTGCATCTTATAAAGAAATCGATTTTAACCCTTGAAGTTTTATGAAAATTTCAAATGTGGCCCGAATTTAGTTAATGGGCCAAAAGCCCAACATAAGTTTTTTCAAAATTAAATAAAGGTTGAGCTCAAAGGAATAAATGAGACAAAGTTTTCTATTTTTTTATTTTCTTCATAGATGAACAGTTTGACTAGTAACAGTTATCGACTAGAACATGAAAATTTAATTGAGTATAATTCTCGCTTACTTACTACTTTGTAGTTTTTTAAAACAATCTTTTTAGTGAGGAGATTGATGAAATAAAAGAAGTGAGATTGGTTACCAAAGTTTTAGCCGTGCAATGCGGATTTATTTGAGTTATTGTATGCGGATAGTTCTACGAAATGACATGAGAAACATTATTGTATTGATTAACTAGATTCGGTTATAACCGCTCCAAACTACTGTAGCTATAGACTGTGAGACAGTTGTTCATTTCCTAATTTCAAACCCTATTTAACATATAGTCGGACCCGGTAGAGTGTATGCATAATGAATTCAATGATATGGAAAAAAACGTATTGTACCAACAAATCAGTGATAAGTGCACATTGCATAAATCACACCAATTGCTGAAGCATATACACCCAACATATAAACTGATATCTACATATGGCGTTAAGGATGAAATTTGGATCCAGGAAATCTGCGTTAAGGATGAAATTTGGATCCAGGAAATCTGAATTCTAAACGTTTAGGAGATCCTAGATTAGGGGTCTGTTCGTTTGTCTGCCGCAGGCGGCTGCGGCTGCGACTTACGGCCAAACGATGCGATCAGACGCGGTTGATATTGTTCGTTTGGCTGCCGCGCGGCTGGACGCTACGACTGGTCGCAGACCTGTTCGTTTACCTGCCGCGCGGTTGGCCTCTCTAATCGCAGACGCAGCTCTAATCGCAACGCAACGCTGGAGAAATCCAGCGTCCAAAAATTGCGATCGCAGGTTGCTGCGACCAGACGCTGCGTTTGGCCGCATGAGGCTGCGTCAAGTAAACGAACAACTTTTGGCTACTGGCCGCAGCCGCAACCTCCTGCGGCAGGCAAACGAACAGACCCTAGATCTATCAGACATGTCGGACTCAATCAAAAGTTGGGTCATGTGCACAATTAGTTAGTTTTAAAGATATTGTTTACATATTTTTTTTAAGTTGGACCTTGTGCATATTTTTTTTTGGAAAATTGTTTGTTAGCTACACGAACTATACCAGAACGCATGACTACACATCCGAACTAAAACAATGTTACATCATCTATTGATATAGCATAGACACACATCTGAACTAACATGAATCATGTGTGCCCAACACCATGACCATCACTTTCTTTGCTTTTTCGGTGTACTGGTCAACGGACTCCGGCGCTAACCCGCGTTAACTCATTAAATTCCACCCAAATTAAATAAAAATTTAAAAATGAAAACATACAAAAATGACCTCATCAGCTTCTTCTTCCTCAGTTTGGTCTAAAGATTGTATATCCAGAAACTGCTGAACATTTATTGTTCTTACTTCTTAGACTATTAAATTTCATAGAGGAGAATAAGTAATATTACTTTTTGTATTAATGGAAAATAGTTGGAATGATTCTTGATCCAAAGCGAAGGAAATTATTATGAAACAGCTACCGCATCAGCACCACCACCACCAGTTCCACAATACATCTCAAACGATTTTCCAAAGATCATATCATTACTTTTTGCTTCATATACGCAAAAAAAAAAAAAAAAGGTCAGTGAGTGGTTTGCTCTCTACACCCAAGCTCCGACTTTGTCGTCTAAAACGAGCACGCTTCCTGTGAAACACACCGACGATGTAGGAGCTACGGCGAAGCATGAATGTAGATGTGGTGGGTATGGTGGTGGTTAAGAGATGCCTCGCCGATGGAAATCAAAGAAAATTGGAAGAAGATGAGGACGAATACATCTTTAGTGAAGAGATTTCAGATCGATTCGTCTAAGAAATTCGTGTAGATTTTAGGAAAATTTCAATCAGAAAGTTTATGGGACGGAGAGAAAGAGAAGAAGAGAGTTCGAGAGGTGATTGTGAGTTCGCTTGGATTGGATTTTCTTAATTCACCTATCACCCAAATTAGCAAACGATTTTGGGAATTTCGTAAACCCTAACCACCCACTATTTTGATGTTCATCAATACTCAGAAATTAAATGAACAGAAGAATCGAATTCAATGAAATTGAGAGAACATACCGAATCAAAATTATATTTGTAAATCAGAATTGACGAGGAAGAAAAAGTTGAGCAGGTCATTTTTGTTTTATGTTTTCATTTTTAAGTTTTTATTTAATTTGGGTGGGATTTAATGAGTTAATACGGGTTGGCGCCGGAGTCCGTTGACCAGTACACCAGAAAAGCAAAGAAAGTGATGGTCATGGTGTTGGACACATACTCATGTTAATTCAAATGTGTGTATATGCTATATCAATAGATGATGTAGTAATCAACACATTGTTTTAGTTCGAATGTGTAGTCATGCGTTCTGGTATAGTTCGTGTAGCTAACAAACAATTTTCCTTTTGTTTTACAAAAAACATTGCTTTTAAATATATGGTTTACATATTTTTTAAAGTTGGGCCATGTGCATAATTTTTTTACAACAAAACAGGGTCCTAATTAGTAAAGAAATTTGTTATAAAAAAATAGGTCCCAGTGCAAATGCACTCCTGGCACACGGTCAAAATCGGGTCTGCTATCAGGTAAGCAAAAAACTCATATCTTCATTAATATTATTTTTTGTCGTATAATTTTTTTTATTACAAATTAGAAGAATAGTAACAATGATAATTTTTCAATTAACAATTTATTCGTTCAACAAGAATCTACGCGGACTGGAACCATAACGAACGGTTTTACTTGTATCACGCTGAAGACTTCATGTAAGCTTGCATCCACTCCATTAACCTACAGAAACCGCATCGTCTAGAAATTGAACCTCAGACCTCATAATATAGAAATATTAACTAACCCTTTAATCAACCACTGAACTAAAGGATTCATTAATATTTGGCTTTCATTCTAGAGACTTACGAAATCAAGAGTTGTATCATAACCCCAAAAACTATTATGTTCTCTTTGTTTGTGGGCCATAACCCAAATTCTAACTTCGTATTCTTTGTACAAACCTTTTCGTCCATTAAAATGTTATTTTCGTTCGAGAAACTATTTTCCACAAATTAAGGTTATAAGAATAATTTGACTTAGATCACACATACGAAGGACTAAAGCTTATGGTTTGCAACTCTTATTCCATAACATTTCCCCCAACAAGCCTAGAGTTTCTGGTTTTTCACAAAACCTCTCTTTTAGGATCTAATCATCTTTTCTAAGCTCTAAATTGTTTAAGCAAAAAAGTCACAATCATTGTAAAATAGTTTTTTTGTTGAATAAATTTTACATTTTTTCTTTAAATGGTTTAATCAATGATTAAAAGAGTTATTATTATGGTGTGTATGGTTTGTGTTAGTGCTGTCAGCCTACCATCGTGCCATAACCCCAATATTAACTCATAAACGTGTGTATGTGGATTATGGACAACATAGAGATTTGTTGGTTTTTAATTAAAGTGATAAATGTAAGCCCAACAAAAAAAGAAAAACAAAATAATGTATCTTGGTCATAACATTCGAACACATCCAAGAATCATATTGCAAGTTGTATTTGGAGTGATGCAATCGTGGACGGAATAAAAAGAAATACAGAGTCTTGACAAGACAACATGTTAATTAACCAGAAGAGAGATAATTAATGATTTGATCGTAATCGGTCAATGGTTGTGAGGAAAAATGTGTTTCTAATGGTGGATGCTGCTCTCTGTATCTAGAGGACGACGATAAACTTGGACACTGATCCAAGTATGTCGGAGGAGGTTGCAACGAGTTTTGCAAGTAGTGATCAGAATCTCGTTGAATCGCATGAGTTCCAACATTTTCAGGGAAATTGAGCTTTGCTTTGCTTCCCCTGAAGCGGAGCGCCGCGGCATCGTAAGATCTTGCAGCGGCCTCGGCTGTTTCGAAGGTGCCGAGCCAGACACGCATCGCCTTGTGTGGGTCTCGAATCTCCGCCGCCCATTTCCCCCATGGTCGTTGCCTCACTCCTCTGTATCTCCTTGGCTTCTCCACAGACGTTGAGTTTTCACATTCTTCTGTCACTGTTTTTATTGGTTAGTGCTCTCAATAACAATAATTGTCACGGTTTAGTAAAGGCATTGCCTTAGGCCACAACCAAAATTTCAAACTTAAACTTAACGGTCACATTTTTATACAGATACATGCAGTTTGATTTAGTTGGTTAAATTGATTTTATTTTTACTTTTTAACCACCAAGTAGATTATTGGATTAAGATTTAGGATTTATATATTATTTTGAATTTTGTAAGAAGGAAAAATCGTATATTTTCACAATTCTTTTTTTTTGAACCAAATATCATAAATTTTACATTTATATACTATTTTGTACGTAAAATAAATTAGTTTTTGTATACATAACTAGAAGGATGTTATGGAGTTATATAACATGACTCCTATAAAAATTCTATAATATTTTAAAATTAGATTTTATAAAGTAAATCAAAAATAATTTTATTAAATAAAATTACAGATTTTAAATATTATTAAATAAAATATATGCATGAATAAAATAAAATAAAACAATTACAAAACAAAATATAATATAATAATGTGTCACATATTTTACAACTTATCTTAAATCTTTATAAATTTAAGTATGATTCTGAGTAAAGTACACATACCAGTTGAACTGAAAATCGGCGACGTGTTTGCAAATTCATCTGTAACCAATGGTTGAGGATAACATGGAAACTCTTCTCTTTCTCTCTTGTGTCCCGTGGACACTTTGACGGAGGCCGAAGGTTCGGTCTCGCCGGAGACAACATGGGTTAGCACAGACACCATGGCGGAAATCGCGGTAGCAGACAAGTTGTACCCTGTGGGGTAATATTCCGGCTCGTTTATGATTCTCGTTATTTCCTCGGCATTGTAGTAATATTGGTCATTGCCGGTTTCTTCGTTCGACTCACGTTGGTTCGCCACTTTGTGTTTTCAAATTGTTTTGTTACTTTCTTTTTTGGGTAAATGATTGTTATTGAGAGAGATACATAAAGGCAATGGAGAGAGAGGCTTATATAGTCCGGACAAATCCACCACGTGTTCTCTAGCCGTCATAGAAATAGTGACACGTGGGAAAATGGGCAGAACCAAAGATTTACTTACCAACTAGAATTGGACGTTCATGACACGTCGATTGATTTAGCTGTCAGCTTACGTACTTATTTAATATTTGATCATTGAATCTACAATTCCATTGAATTTTTTTTTTTTTGATAACTAGGTGATTCTGGATCGAAATATGTATATCCCTTAGGTTCGGATCCGCAACTTTTAATATTTTTACGTATTCTAACTGCCATTCAATCATGTGACCTCTTGAATTACCTCATAGTATATTTTTAGTCGAGTTTTCGACCTATAGTCATTGAGTTTAAGAATATTTTTCATCAGTGAATAAAGAAAAAATTTATAATCAATATTCCAAAACATAAAATTCTCTTTCTACATTGTACGGTTTTAATTTATTTTAAATGTTCCATTTTTGATAAATCGATTTATCTCTCTCATGAAAATAAAAAATATTCCCTTCATTTTAAATTGATATATGTTTTGAGTTTTTCACACATGTTAATTTTTTTATATAAATAACAATTCTGACTTTCAACACAAACAAAAAAGAAATATATAAAGGCATAATCAGTAGTATAGAATTAATTATTCATAAAAAATAGAGAACATACACGTGTTGAATATCCTAGACCGTGTGTTGTGTTCACACGGAATGCATTGGACCGAATCAATTAGAAGTCGAAGTAAACTTTATGGAAGACCCAAAAGGATTCGTCGGTGGTCTCTCTTGGATAAGTTTAATGAGTTCATGTCCGATTTGAGTTTTTGCATTTCTAAAGTACACTTGTAACTGAATTTAATTTCAATATAACTTCACTATGGGATTTAGGATAACAATTATATTAAGAACTAAGATTAATCAATCCAAATGATGTTGCAATATTAGTTAATTGGGCTATCTAAGTCAGTCGTTGTTTAAATTTGGTACACTTTTCATATATATATATATTTTTTTTGAATCATCGAAATTCTGGGTCTGTAGGCCCATACATCTCCGGAGCGGGACTAAAACTATGTTAAATTCACTCATTCGGAAGACACCTCTTCTAACGGGAATCGAATCTAAAATCGATAGGAGAGACACATACCGACTTTTCCTTAACCATTAGCCAAACTTAACGTTGGTTACTTTTCATATTTTTTTTTTGAGATTTAAATATGTGTATAAAGAGACGAACAAGATAAGATAATTTATTAAAGAAAATTAATCCACGTGGCTAAGTCTTGTAATCGTCTTTGGACGAAAAGACAACAACAATAAAATAGAAAAAGGAGTGGTTAACACCACTTTATTCCAGTTCTGTATAAGCAAACAAGAAACAAAAGATAATCAATCTGTATAATCCACGTGGCTAAGTCTTGGCAACAACTTCCCATTCTTTTAAAATTGGAATTTGGTCGGTTCGTACATAATTGTTGACAACTCAATTTTTCTTCGAAATAACTACACCTAAAAAT
Source organism: Eutrema japonicum (assembly GCA_030161315.1). Lineage (NCBI taxonomy): Eukaryota > Viridiplantae > Streptophyta > Magnoliopsida > Brassicales > Brassicaceae > Eutrema > Eutrema japonicum. Next base: position 28,095,214 of record BSQW01000001.1, read on the forward strand.
GTATGTTGATATTTCAACTAAAAAAATATATTCCTAGACAAATAATGATACGATTTTCCCTAAGACTCGTCACTCTAAAGTTGGTGAATGAATAAATGGTAATTCAACGAAGCCGGAAAACCTAAAAGATCAACATGATGGAATGTTAGGCCACACATAAGTTGCAGAAGACTTCTAATATACCGTTTGATTCTTTAGATATGACACACCAAAACATATCAGTTTGTTATTGGAGATATCTTAGAGAGCAAGATGTGTATCTTGCGAACCAAGTGTTGTGGGCCATAAAAGTTCGGTTATGAAGTGAAGCCATGATTAGGAATATTTACATTATTTGGTGTTATCAATATTGTTGATTCTGAAAATCACACAAGGGGCAAAACAGTAAACTCAATGGATCGAATCTCGTTTATTAGATCAAACTCGGCAAAGTACAAAAAGGATTAGGTCGAGAGACTTTAATCTGTAAAAGAGAACTAGAAGAATAAAAGCTATGAAGTTGGAGCTCTTAGTCTCTTAGGTCTCGTGAATGAGTTATGGGATGATTATTATGAATGAGGAGCCTTCCTATTTATAAGATTCCGAGCTAGCTAAAAACATGATGATTTCCTTTTCCTAGTTCCATCAGAAAAATGATAACTTCATTTTTCCTAGTTCCATTGGGAAAAAGATAACTTCATTTTCCTCATTGCATTAGAAAAAGGAAGATTTCCAATAATTCCTCCGATATCGGGAAATATTCCGCGAACGCTGTTGACGAGCTCAGGCCTTGATGGGCTTGAGAAATTGTTGGGCTGATCTTAATTCCAACCGGGTTAAACCGGGGAGTGATAAACTCACCACTAACAATAAGTCCCCCCCCTTCAGTTCGGCGAATGAGTTCTTTGAGTTCGGCGAAGTTCATGGAGAATTCTTTAACTCGGTTTGAATTAAGATCAGCATCTTCACTACAAGAAAACACAGTTTTTGCGACCACCAAAATAGTCGCAAATGACTACTTTGCGACTATTTTGGGATTAAAACAAGTTGTCGCAAATATTTGGTCGCTAAATAGAGTAGTCACAAAACAATCGCTCTTTTTGCGACTAATATGTGACACCTATTATCAGTCATAATTTAGAGACTAATTTGCTACTACTTGTAAAAAAATAATTAAAAAAAACAAAAAAAAATTTCCAAAAAAATTATTTTAATTAATTACAAAATTAAAATTAAAAAAAAAAGAAAAAAAGAAAAAAAAACAGATCGCGATTTGTCATCTCTCCGACTCGATCTGCTTCTCTCCGGCGAGAAGCTCCTCTCTCCGGCAAGCTCCTCCTCTGACGTAGCTCTCCCTAGATCGACACTCTAGAGCTGGGCAGAAGGGGATAAACCTTGCAAGCACAAGTGCTTCAAGTGCTGTGGATCGATGGGTCACACAAAGGAGGCGGAAGATCCTTTTATTTACCTTTGTTCTCTCTAGATATTACACACTAAAGAAGAACAATCACTGGATATTACACACCAGCAAAGGAAGAAGAGATGAACTCGAGTTCCTTGAAAGAAAAGAGGATGCGCCTTTGATTAAAAAGTAGGTTAAATGTTTATGTCGACATTACAAGGGTTTATAAAGCCAAAAGACGACCAAAGAAGGGAAACATTAAAAGAAATGCAAAAATAAAAGAAAAAGGAAAACTTGATCAGTTGGACGCGCATCCACTGTTGGGCCTTTTCTGAGTGATTCACTGGGCCGATTGGAGAGGTCTTGATTGTTTTGGAAACTAGACCCACGGGGCTTTGGATCCATATATTCTATGTTTTCAGGGACTCTGTGAGCTAACAGCGACACTCAATTGAACAAGGCATAGTCGTGAATCGCTGGGCTTGGATTATGATCAACAAATGGGCTAAGGGGATGTGATCCACTTGCCTCATTAAAAACCTTACTTTGAAAAACCTATTGGGACAAAACCAAAGCAAGGAAAAAGAGTGCAAATGGGTCACATACCCATTTGTAGATCCATTTGATATTCCCGGATCAAATGTTGTTGTTAAGCTAAGCCATTTCTTCATCTTCAAACTTGTTTCATAACCAGAATGGTTTGAAACACTTCTTCTCCTTATGGTTTTGTTGAGCTACTTAGAGTCTTGATGAATGGATCCAACTGGTTCATGCTTAGCTTCCTCGGCTACAAGCTCAGGTTCAAGTTGCTCCTTGACGCTTGCCATGATCACATCATCCTCTCCCACTTGAAAAGGATTTGACCTCAAATCCGAACAATCTGCAAGGAAAGAGATTAAGTTAGAAAAGTTGAACATTAAACTCAGATTATACTCACCTTGCAAGCAGATTTTGTAGGCATTGATCTTTGTGGGAGCTAGAAAACGTTTCTCCTTCATGCGAATCCAGAACCGATATCCAGGCTCAAAAATCAAGTGGCCCTCCACTTTGTTTGCTTGCGTTTGATGCTGCTTGTTTTGAAAACGTCCTCTCTTCATTTGCATCCACAAACTCCCACCAGGCTCAAAGATCAGCCGGCATTGCCTCTTGTTTGCTTGTTGCTTCTTTATCAAATAGTACTCCATCGGTTCAAGATCAGCTTGAACAACAATCTTCTTAAGCCAAACATGGAAGAGCCACGTTTTTGGGGCATGAAAATTCAGCTCTTCCTCCTGTATACCCTGTGCACTCACAGCAAAGACTCGAAACAAGAGATCATAGATACAAAAGGAATACTCATTTGATTCAATAAACAACTTATTATAGACCAGAATGTCGAAACTTTTAGTGAATGGTCTTGAAACAGTAAAACTCTCTTTATCTTTATGATATGAAATGCAGTGTGTTATCCTAGAGAGTCTATCAATATCCATAAGCACAGAATTCCTATTAGCTTCATACGTTTTATCAAACAGAAAACCTCCATGCCTAAAGAACTTTTTATGCTCAAATTCTTCACAAGATGGAAACACATTTTTAAAATCATCATTTGAAATATAAATCTCTTTGATGTGTTCAAATTCCAGCAACTTATCTTCAGGAATAAAAAGAAACTCATACCTTGGAATTATTGCATCAGTCACAATAATTTCCTTACCTGGTTCGCGTAAGTTCAGATATGCCTTCACTGTTTTGCCTTTCTGGGTCGATTGGTAAGGCTGGTTGAGGTGATCTAGCTTGTTTTGGAAACTAGACCCATGGGGCTTTCAGAGGTGCAGTGAGCCGGTCTGTGTGGCACGATCTTTGGTACGGTCGCGCAATAGGGCCTGGTGCAGATCGGTTGACTTGTAAAATCCATATCTCTCAAGTCTGAACCGGCGTTATTATGAATCCAATTTTCCCAGTTTCTATGATGAATCAAGATTCCAGAAAAATTTGTTTCATGGCTTGATTCCTTCTGGTTTGATTGGTAAAATCCTTGGAACGCACGCATGTCCGAATCGCGTAAGCTGGGATTCACCTGTCTTGGAAGTTGAATAACTTCTTCACCTGAACTAGGAATGGATTGATTCAACTTCGAGGAGTACTCTAGTTTAGGTGAGATTATATTACAAGTGGTAGTTGGGCTAATAAAGTTGATCACGGACTTCGTTTGTATTGGACAAGGCTCTTGGTCCATTGCTTCTCCTTTGGATGTGTGCTCTTTAGTAGGACTTATCTTATCCTTTGCAAGATTTGCTTCGAACTCGGCTACAACATCTAGTAGTGCATCTCGGATTTCGTTTGGACCGAATAAGGGCTGAGAGGTAGGTATGGAAACGTGCTCCTTTTGATGTTTTGACTGAGAACGTTTTACTTTGGTGTCATGAGACGATTTACCCTCACGTCTATAGCATTCATAAGCTGTTTCTTTTCTTTGTTGTTGCGGTTTGTCTCTCCATGGGTTTCTCCTTTGTTCTTCTCTTACTCGCGCCTGGCCTTGCGGGTTTGCTTCTTCAAATCGTTTGTGCATGGCTTTCAACCTTCTACACAAGGCATGTGACCTCTCAGCTATCACAGCCTCAAGTCGCTCTTGCCTAAAGGCCTCTAGCTTGGTGTCTAAGGTAGTGTTCATCATCTGTTGCATACGGGCCAGCATAGCATCCATCAACAGCTTGTTGTTTCGTGCTTGGTTGCTGCTGGTCTCCTCTTGCTCCTCTGACATCGTGACCTGAAAAGAATAAACAAGAACACCACAAGTAACTAACTCTTGGCGAAAAGGAAATCACAAGAAGAAGTAAATCACAAGAAAAGGAAATATTCAGGCTTGAAGAAACTAAGAACTTGCGCGATGAACTAGGACTAGGACAGACTCTCTAGTCTTAAACAACTCTTCAGCCTAAGCAACAACACCTATATCAAAGAGACTCGACGAACACAGAAACAAGAAAATGAAAACTTGTTCTCTAAGAACCCTAGCCGCCGCGAACAGATTGGTAAGAACCCTAACTCTTCTTTTTTTTTTTTTTGATTTCTTAACTAAACAGAATGAAACTAACAACTTAACAGATTTCTAAGACTCTCAAGCAACTTAAAACAAAGAAAACAAGACTTTGCACTTAGACTCTACGAGACTGAATTGAAAAACTCAAGAAAAGATAAAAACAGGCTCGAACAAGTATGGAACGAGCTTACCCAGATTCTTAGAGCGTTGCTCTGATACCACATGACGTAGCTCTCCCTAGATCGACACTCTAGAGCTGGGCAGAAGGGGATAAACCTTGCAAGCACAAGTGCTTCAAGGGCTGTGGATCGATGGGTCACACAAAGGAGGCGGAAGATCCTTTGATTTACCTTTGTTCTCTCTAGATATTACACACTAAAGAAGAACAATCACTGGATATTACACACAAGCAAAGGAAGAAGAGATGAACTCGAGTTCCTTGAAAGAAAAGAGGCTGCGCCTTTGATTAAAAAGTAGGTTAAATGTTTATGTCGACAATACAAGGGTTTATAAAGCCAAAAGTCGACCAAAGAAAGGAAACATTAAAAGAAAGGCAAAAATAAAATAAAAAAGAAAACTTGATCAGTTGGACGCGCATCCACTGTTGGGCCTTTTCTGAGTGATTCACTGGGCCGATTGGAGAGGTCTTGATTGTTTTGGAAACTAGACCCACGGGGCTTTGGATCCATATATTCTATGTTTTCAGGGACCCTGTGAGCTAACAGCGACACTCAATTGAATAAGGCATAGTCGTGAATTGCTGGGCTTGGATTATGATCAACAAATGGGCTAAGGGGATGTGATCCACTTGCCTCATTAAAAACCTTACTTTGGAAAATCCATTGGGACAAAACCAAAGCAAGGAAAAAGAGTGCAAATGGGTCACATACCCATTTGTTGATCCATTTGATATTCCCGGATCAAATGTTGTTGTTAAGCTAAGCCATTTCTTCATCTTCAAACTTGTTTCATAACTAGAATGGTTTGAAATACTTCTTCTCCTTATGGTTTTGTTGAGCTTCTTAGAGTCTTGATGAATGGATCCAACTGGTTCATGCTTAGCTTCCTCGGCTACAAGCTCAGGTTCAAGTTGCTCCTTCTTGACGCTTGCCATGATCACATCATCTTCTCTCCGGCAAGCTCCTCCTCTCTCCGGCGGGCTGCGGCGAGCGTCTTCTCTCTCCGGCGGCTTCACAGAGGCGAGCTGCTCCGCCTGGATTTTCTTCTCCTCTCTCCAGCGAGCTCCTCCGCCTGGATCTTCTTCTCCTCTCTCCGGCGGGCTCCTCCGCATGCATCTTCTTCTCCCTCGCCGGCGACGATCTGCTCCTTCGCCTGCATCTTTTTCTCCGGCGGCTGGATCTGGAAAAAGAAGAAGAAGAAGAAAACGCCGCCTCCTCCTCAGACCACCACACGACCGCCGCCTCCTCCTCAGACCAACCACATGACCGCATTGCCGGCGGTGAGCATCTGGAAACAAAAAAAAAAATTGTTAGATCGAAGAAGATGATAACTTACATGTTGTTAAATCGAAGAAGATCGAAAAAAATTGTTAAATCGAAGAAGAGGAAAAAAAAAAGTTACATGTCGAAGATAAGAAAATCGCAGGAAGGAGAGAGAAGATAAATTCAATTAAAAAACAAAATCCTCCATCGTTGGATTAAACCAATCAACGTTGGAGAATCTCAATCCTTGTCTCAATGAACTAGCCAATGAGAAGTTTTCATTGTTTTTGATATTTTGTCGTAAATTAGTCGCAAATTTGGGACTATTTTGTGACTATTATTAAAAAAAATCGACTGGAGTTGTTAAATAGTCGCAAATTTGGGACTATTTTGTGACAATCAAAAACCTTTACCCTAAACCCTAAACCTTAAGAACCTAAAAAGTTTGAATATGATTTTACAATGATTTTGTGTATATATCAGTTCAAAAATATGTTAAAACTTAAAAATAATTAAATTTTGAAAAAAAAATTATCTTTCAAAATCATTCTTTATAAAACACATGTAACACTTAGTACATGTTATGATTATATTGAAATTTTTGTAAGTGTTATATTTTTTTATATATTATTTGAGATTTATATGTAAGATCTAGTTTACAATTTAAGATTTAGAGTTTATGATTAAGGGTTAAAGATTTAGGGTTTATAATTTAGGATTTATAAAATGAATATATTAAAAAAATTGTAAGTGTTGAATTTTTTTGTATATTATTTGATGTTTATGTGTAAGATATAATTTACAATTTAAGATTTAGATCAAGTTTATGATTAAGGGTTAGAGGTTTAGGGTTTAGAGTTAAGGGTTAGAGGTTTAGGGTTTAGAGTTAAGGGTTTGTGGTTTGAGTTTAGAATTGATTGATTTCTAAAAAAAAATCGAGTGGAGTTGCAAATTAGTCCCAAATTTGGGACTATTTTGTGATTACTATTAAAAATTAGTCGCAAATTAGTCCCAAATTAATCACAAAAATTGGGTTTGCAAATTAGTGTACATGTTACCCTAAACCCTAAACTTTAAGAATATATAAGGTTTGAATATCAATTTACAATGATTATAAGTATATATTTGTTCAAAAATATATTTTACAATTTAAGATTTAAAATTTATGATTAAGGGTTAGAGGCTTAGGGTTTAGAATTTAGGATTTATAATATGATTATGTTTTAAAAAATTGTAAGTGTTGAATTTTTTTGTATATTATTTGATGTTTATTTATTTGATGTTTTTTGTATATTATTTGATGGTTTAGGGTTTAGAAGTTAGGATTTATAAAAGGGATTATAAATGATCATATTTAAAAAAATTGTAAGTTTTGAATTTTTTGTATATTACTTGATGTTTATGTGTAAGATTTAGTTTAAAATTTAAGATTTAGATCAAGTTTATGATTAAGGGTTAGAGGTTTAGGGTTTAGGGTTTAGGGTTAAGGGTTTGTGGTTTGATTGTATAATTTATTGATTTCTATAAAAACAAATCAAGTGGAGTTGCAAATTAGTCCCAAATTTGGGACTATTTTGTGACTACTATTTAAAATTAGTCGCAAATTAGTCACAAAAACTGAGTTTGCAAATTAGTGTACATGTTACCTTAAACCCTAAACTTTAAGAACATATAAGGTTTGAATATCAATTTACAATGATTTTGGGTATATAGTTGTTCACAAATATATTTTACAATTTAAAATTTAGAATTTATGATTAAGGGTTAGAGGTCTAGGGTTTATAATTTAGGATTTATAAAAATGATTATATTTTAAAAATTGGAAGTGTTGAATTTTTTTGTATATTATTTGATGTTTATTTATTTGATGTTTTTGTATATTATTTGATGGTTAGGGTTTAATTTTTTTTTGTATATTATTTGATGTTTATTTAAAAAAAATCGAGTGGAGTTGCCAAACCGAAGCAAATCAGTCACAAATTTAGGACTACTTTTGCAAGTCCTTAAACAGTCGAAAATAAGCTACTATTGTCTGACTACTTTTTTTAGTCCGTAATTTGTGACTATTATGCCTCTGCATTATGAGTAGTCGCAAATCAGTCACAATATCGTCACTCTTTTTTGTGACTAAAAAACGTAGTCGCAAAAAATAGTCACAAAAACTGTGTTTTCTTGTAGTGTTTGCCTTTAGCTTTGAAAATCTTTTCCTCAGCGGAGTTCAGTAGCTTCTGCGAGGCTTGATCCGTTTGTGAATGATGAAAGCTCGGCTTTTTGTACTTTGTCGAGTTCGATCGTAGTGCGAGCTGAAGAGTTCGACTTAAGAATTTTTGGAAGCGAGAATGTTTATTAATCCGCGTAAGGTCGTAAAATGATACGATCCTCTCGAGTCCTCTGCGTACCAAATTGGTGCCGTACATAATACGGTCACTACAAGAAAACACAGTTTTTGCGACCACTTTTTGTGACTCTTTTTTTGGTTGCAAAAAACCGGGACGAAAAGAAGACCAATTTGCGACTATTTTGCGACTGTTTGTAATGCAGAGGCAAAAGAGTCGCAAATGAACGACTAAATATAGTAGTCAGAGAAGAGTCGCTTATTTGCGACCGTTTTGTAAATGTAGTCCTAAATTTGCGACGGATAAATATAGTCGCAAAAGTAGTCCCAAACTTGCGACTGATAAATGTAGTCGCAAACATCATCCCAAATTTGCGACGAATTTGCAACGGAAAATTATAGAAAATAGTGGTCGGTAAAAGTTGGTAGAAAACGTTGAAAATATGAAATAAGTTGGTATACCAAACTTTTGTGACTGTTTTTTTAGAGTCGCAAAAGAGTCTCAAAATTTTGCACTATAAATAACACATCCGGTCTCTCCACATTTGCATTCATCGAAGAAAAAAAAATATTGAAAAAAGAAAACAAAAGAACAAAATCGAGTGCGTCACAAAAAAAAATCAATGTGGAATTCATCACGAGAGTGGATGTATAATAGAATCGATCCACACACAAATCATATATCCAATGAATTCTTGGCGGGGGTGGATCAGTTCATGAATTTTGCTAATAGCCAACCACTAGCGCAAAGCAGTGGATGTAGGTTTCATTGTCCTTGTATTAAATGTAAAAATTCCAAATTTTTGCATGGAAGTACAATTTCGAAGCATTTGCATAGTAGATGATTTATGTCAGGATATTATGTATGGTGTGAACATGGTGAAGATTATGATGTGGTTGGGGAGGAACGAATAGTCATTATGCTAATGTAGATTATACTAGTAGTAATCATCAACCAACAACATATGATGGGAGGAATGTATATGCTGGGATGGTGAATGATGCATTTCATGGTGCTACGCCATTTAATCATCATGAACATGATGAAACTGGATATGATCATCATGTTCATGAAGAACCTATCCAAGAGGCAAAACGGTTTTACGACATGTTAGATGCTGGAAATACTTCACTTTATGATGGTTGTCGTGAAGGTCAGTCGAAGTTATCTTTGGCTGCTCAGTTCGTGAACATTAAGGCAGACCATAATATGGCCGAAAGCTGCATGGACTCATGGTCTGAATTATTTACAGAGTATTTACCAGAGGGTAATCAAGCACCTAGCTCGTACTACGAGACATAAACTTTGATGCGAAAGCTAGGATTGCCGTACCATACATTTGATGTATGTATAGATAACTGTATTCTCTTCTGGAAAGAAGATGAGAAATTGGAGCATTGCAAGTTCTGTGCAAAACCAAGATATAAGTCTAGTGAGGGACGAACTAAAATCCCGTTTAGTCATATGTGGTATTTACCTATCACTGACAGATTGAAGAGAATGTACCAATCAGAGAAGACTACATCATCGATGAGATGGCATGCTGAGTATGATTCAAAAGACGGAGTAATGTGTCATCCATCTGATGCGGCAGAGTGGAAGAATTTCCAATATTTGCATCCTACGTTCACAGAAGAAACGCGAAACGTATATCTTGGGTTATGTACTGACAGTTTTAATCCTTTTGGTATGTCAAAAAATCACTCGTTGTGGCCTGTGATCATGACTCCATACAACTTACCACCAGATATGTGCATGAATAATGAGTATTTGTTTCTGACGATTTTGAATTCGGGACCAAATCATCCACGAGCCAGTCTTGATGTTTTCCTCCAACCATTGATCGACGAGTTAAATGAGTTATGGTATAACGGAGTTGAGGCATATGATGTGTCATTAGATCAAAATTTCAACCTGAAGGCTGTTCAAATGTGGACTATAAGCGATTTTTCAGCATATTGTATGTTGTCGGGATGGACGACACATGGAAGACTATCGTGTACTATTTGTATGAATGATACAAATGCTTTTTATCTTCCGGCTGGTAGGAAGACATGTTGGTTTGACTGTCACAGAAGATTTCTTCCTGTAAGTCATTCATTACGGAAGAATAAAATAAACTTTTTAAAGGGAAAGCACGCATTGAACGACTACCCACCACAATCTTTAACTGGCGAACATGTTTTATTTGAGCGTATAAGGCATGCAGAACCACCCAAAACATCTGAAGTCGGTGGAAATGGTCATGAAAATAAAGTGGACGGCTATGGGGAGTGGCATAATTGGCATAAAGAAAGCATATTTTGGGAGCTACCGTACTGGACCGATCTGATGCTACGACACAATCTTGATGTGATGCATATCGAGAAGCATTTTTTGATAACATCATCTATACTGTTATGAATGTTACAGACAGATCAAAAGACACAGTAAAGTCAATATTAGATATTGCAAAATTTTGTTCTCGAAAAGATTTGCATGTAGATGATCGAGGGAGAGCTCCATTTTATATTTGGCGATTGACTTCAAAAACGAAAGAAAGCTTACTATAATGGGTCAAACATGAGGTTAGATTCCCCGATGGCTATGTAGCAGATTTAGCTAGTTGTGCAGACATCAACGGTGGAAAGCTCTCGGGAATGAAATGTCACGACGGCCATGTATTTATGGAACGATTGCTTCCGTTTGTCTTTGCAGAACTTCTACCGCGTAACGTGCACCTTGCATTATCAGGTATATATATATATATATATATATATATATATATATATATATATATATATATATAACTTATATGATTTTAATATTGTCGTAGGGATTGGAGCATTTTTCCGTGACTTAAGTAGTAGATCATTGGATCAAATCCGTCTCAAAATTCTGAAGGATAACATTGTCATGATTTTGTGTAATTTGGAAAAAATCTTCCCACCTTCTTTCTTTGATGTGATGGAGCACCTACCAATACACCTACCTTACGAAGCGGAGATTGGTGGTCCTGTGCAATATAGGATGATGTATCACTTCGAAATGTTTTTAAACGTTTAAAAGGGAAGGCGAAGAACAGAAGATATCCAGCGGGATCAATAGTTCAATCATACATAAATGACGAGATATCTTATTTCTCAGAACACTACTTTGCTTCACACAACTCTACAGCTCGCAGAAGAAGGTATGGTGGTGATTATTTCTCCGAACACTAATTTCAATTTTTTGAAATTTATACGAGCTAAAATGAAGGTGACTATTTTTGTTCATCAATATATATATATATATATATATATATTATTTCTCAGGTCAAGTCGGTATGATGAAGGTGAAGTACCCGTATATCCTATACATGTACCGGATATATTCACTCAAGTAGGTCGTCCAAGTGGCCAAAGTAGTGAATTTTGGTTGAGTGAGAAAGATTAATGCGCACATGCATATGTCTTGCGGAATTGTGACTATTTTAAGCCAATTGAGAGGTACTTTATATACGGTTCATTAAATTAATTGTGATTTTTTATTAATTTTTATAATTAATTTAGTTAAATATTTCTTATTCTTGTTGGCAAATCAGATTGTTGTAAGCGCATATTCGATTTGAATATCCAGAACTCTCTGATGATGAGGTGAAGTCGAAAGGAGATGAAGATTTTCATATATGGGTTCGCCAATATGTACGTATTTAATTTACTATCCACATATTGATTATTAAAGAATATTTATGATTTTTTTTTTAATATATTTGCATATACATATATAGGTGAGTACAATGAAAAGTCAAGAAAATTTTTCTCCTTGGGTTATTGAAATAGTGGAAGGTCCTGAAAATAAAGTCAAGTCATGGTCCATGTATTTTACAAGAGGGTATTTTTTTCACACGCGAGACCATGGACTCACGAAAAAAACAATGAATTATGGAGTATGTGTGCGAGGACAAAATTATTCTGAAGCATCTGAAGAGGATGATTTTTATGGGACTGTGGAAAATATCATAGAGCTCGAGTATCCAGGATTTCTAAATTTGAAAATCACACTTTTCTACTGTGAATGGTTTGAGCCAACGATTGGCAAAGGCACCCGAATGCGAGAAGGAGGCGTTGTTGATGTGCTATCATCGAGGAGATATCAAAATTACGAACCTTTTATTTTAGGTAAGTTTTGTTTAATTTAATTAAGTACGTATATGTATGTGTATATATATGTCTACTTCTAATTTTACACCTACTTAATGTACATGATCTCAAGCTGATCAAGTTTGTTATCTTTCATACCCATATATTAAACGACCTCGGAAGGTGTGGCTCATAGTTCTCAAAGTAAATCCAAGGCAAGGTGTTCATGGAAAGTTTAACGAAAAAGAGCTGATTATATTGCAGCAAACAGTTGATGATAGCCTCACGGATACGATTGATGAAATCATAATTGATAGTTTAGTAGAGGGAAATTATCCTGATGAAGAAATTGATTTTGAAATCGAAGACCAGGAAGCAGATGACGAATTTCTTTGTAATTTATCATCTTCCGATGATGAAGATGAGGAACTTGAATAATACTTTACTTTATATATCTGTAATATAAGTATCATGTATAATTATCGTCTATGTTTTGTCACAAAAGAGTCTTTATATATTAGTTAATGTAGATAAATACAGAATAATCGAAATGGCACATTGGTTACATACCTAGCTTATGGTTCAGAGGTCTGCGGTTCGACACTTTGGAAACCAGTTTTAAACAATTTTCTAAGTAGTCACAAAAGAGTCACAAAAAGTCGCATTTTGTGACCATTATGCGAGTTTATCATCAATTTTAAATGTAGTCACAAAAGAGTCCTAAAATACCCACTAATTTGCGATCACTTTCGGACCAACACCTGAAATTGTGACTGATTAGCTACTGTTTAGCAACTCTACTTTTTTTTTTTTTTAAAACTCATCAATATAGAATTGTAAATATGTTAATTTGTAAGTTTTTACATAGATTTGAACTACTAAATACACTGATTCATGATAACAGAGAAAAACATATAAATTCCCATATTTTAAAATTTTAGCTGTATATTATCATAACATGTAGTAAGTACATATGTATTTTATATGAAATGATTTAGAAATATATAAATTTTTCAAATTTTACTTAACATTTCTTAGTTTAATGTTTAAATAGATTGTTTTAGTATTAGAATTTTTGAAAGAATTATTGTTTAGTCATATTTTAATTAAGAATGATTGATATTTTAAGGTTTAGGGTATAAGTTAAAGAAGAGTCACAAAACAGTCGCACTTTGTGATCATTTTGTGACCAATTTGCGACCATTTCAAATTTTATAAAAATTTTGGTGAAATAACACGCGGCAATTTATCTTTTTTTTTTTGCGACTCTTTAGGGACTGCTACGTGAAACTCTAAATGAAACTCTTTCTCTTCTTTGTCTCTTATCTTCTTTTGTCGAAAACCTCTAAACTCTCTCAATCGCCGCCGCTGATCTCTCTCAATCCCCGAAACCCCATCTCAAACAATCCCCGAAACCCCATCTCTCTCAATCTCCGAAACCCCATCTCTTTCAATCGCTGATTTTCTTTGCTCACCGTTCTCCGAATCTATACCTCTCTCAATCTCCGAAGATAATGTCTGGCACGGGCAAAACAAGTAGAGGCCGAGGTGGAAAAGGCCGCGGTGGAGGCCGATTATCTGCCGGTGGGTATCAAAAGGAGGTGACGGCTCGTCTTCTAACGCCTCCAACCGATCCTCTGATGCGACAGTATCCGTTTCCCATACATCTAGACCATCTCTTCCAGTCCAATATCCTCCGACGACATAACCGCAAACCTCTAATCCACTGTAGCAAGGAGCCAATCTACAGCCCAAATTCACTATTCAACAACCGCAAACCTCTAATCCCCAGTCACAAGCTCCTCCTCATCAGATTCTGCAGCAGCAACTGCATCCTTATCTGTTTCCCCAACAGCAACTGCCACTGGTTCAGATTATAGAGCATCTGATTCCTCAGCAGCAACCGCATCCTCCTCCTTCTAATGCTCCAGAGCCACAACCGGACTTCCAACAATTGTTAGATGATTTTTTGGCCTTTCCTGGCCGAGAACATCTAACAATTTTGAGTCCACATCCTCTTTCCCACGTCCAGAACACATGGTAACGACTTGCTGGTTTGATTTGCTTTGTACGTAATACATAGTTGCTGGTTTGATTTTGTATGCTTTGATTGAAAAATATAGTATTGGCTCATATCAGTATTGGCTCAGCTCAGATTATTGAATCTGCTGATTTAGATGGAAGTTTAGGTCTCTCCGTGGCTCTTAAACAATCTGGTTTAGTGATTTAATTCAATGTTCTTAACCAATCTGATTGAAATAGATAGTAGTAGTTTAGTGATTTAATTCAAGGTTCTTAACCAATCTTTTGATATTCATGTAACAGGTTTAACCGGGACAAAGGAAAACTGTCTCGAGTCATTGCCGGCATATTTCGGAGGAAGTTTGATGGTCCGTACTATACCTGGCGCAAAACGCCTATAGACATTCAAGAAAGATACTTCAGAACGTTTGCGGTAATACTTTATATAGTTTTCATTGTATTATAGTGACATATACAATGATACTTACCATTATTGTATTGTCTAGCGGAAGTACAATTGGGATAGGGGGATTACCGACCTGGTGAAAGCAGGCTTCTTGAAGAGAGCAAAAAAACGGATGAAAGGTATTGTTAGTCAAGCTAAACACAGTGGTGAGAGACCACCTTGGATTGGCGAAACGCTCTGGGCTGAAATGTGGGCTCATTGGGACACCTCGGATGCTATTGAGAGGAGCTCTACTGTGACACAGTGTTGTAACTCTGACCGTGGCGGTCTTGGTCCCCACAAGCACGTATCTGGCCAGAAATCTTACATTCAAATTAAACAAGAAATGGTAAAACGTTTTGAGTTTATTTTATATATTGCATTTCACAAAATTAATATGTTTTTGTATCATTATAAGAGGAAGCATTAGGGCATCCTGTCTCGCTTGGAGAAGTGTTTATCAAAACACATACAAGGGCAGATGGAAGTTTTGTTGATCACAAGGCCAAAAAAGTAGCTGAGACTTATGAGAAGAACATCGAAGATATGATGTTACAAATGGAAGTCGATGGTTCTGAAACTTCAGAGAATTCTTCTCAACAATCAAGTCATCGGACCCTCACCATTGAGGAAAAGAATGACATCTTTCTTAAGGTAATTTCGTTTTTGTCTTCCCCTTGCAGTCAGTTTAATATGTATTTGTTTTGCTGAGCATGAATACTTGATGTTGATTGCATTGGATTGGTTCTGTATTGGTTCTCTTTTCTGTTTTTTTTTTGAGTTTCCAAGAGGTTTTGAATTTGCATTGGTTTTGTATTCTGTTTGTTGCTGTATTTTGTTCATATTTTCAGTTTGTTGCTGTATTATGTACTTCTGACCAATTCAGTTTTTCAGTTTGATGCACATTTATGGCCAATTAGTTTGTTGTTGTTTTATGCAGTCCCTTTTTAATTTTTATGCAGTCAGTTTTTCAGTTCTCTTTAGTTCTTTATGTTTTTTTTTGTTGCTGGTCATATTGCTTTTTTTTGTTTCTCTTTCAGTTTTCATTTTACTGTCTTTGTTTTGCTGCATTGGTCTTTTGTATCATTTTGTTTTGCTGAATTGGTTGATTGAGTGATTCTTGTCAATTGGTTGTGAATCATTTTGTGTTTTGTTTTTTAAGTCTACTGAAACATATGAGAAGGGAAATGCTTTTGGACTTGGCGAGCTTGGCGAGATGTTCAACAATGGGAAAAGCAAAGAAAGTTATGCAAGCTCTTTGTCATCAATTTTCGAGATGCAAGAACAACTTCAAGCTGCTCGTCAAAAGATCGCTGAACAAGAAGCGGAAAATGCTCGACGTGATGAGGAGCAACGACTTGCTCAAACTCGGATCTCAAGCTTGGAGGCGTACCTCAAAAATAATGATCCCGCGTTTGCATCGTTTGTGGCTTCTCAAGTAGCCACCCCAGCCACCGCAGCAACCACCACACCAGCCACCGCATCAACCACCACACCTGCCTCTGTACCAGCAACCGCAGCAACCACCACACCAGCCACAAACGACTAATCAATCTCTCCCTCTTAAAAATACTAGTAGCTTATATATGTTTTGGATATGTTTTGTTTTGGATATTTTGTTTTGTAAGTTTTTTGTTATAAAAAACTGAAGTTCAAATGTTTTTTTTTATTTTAGATTTTTTTGATTTTGAAATTTGAATTTACAGGACAAAGAAACTGATTTGCGAGCAACAAAACAAGACTGATTTGCGACCAACATGCCAAGAACAAAAAGAGTGGCAAATTAGTTGCTAATACGTGACTCTTTTGCGATTGATTTGTGAACAAGTAGTCTTAGGTTAGTCGCAAATATTTGCGACCATTTTGAGACCATCTTAAAACAATCGCAAATCTACGACTAAAAACCGTCCCAAATTAGTATCGATAATACGACTCCTGTGGAAGTTTGAAAAGAGTCGCAAAAATAAAGTAGTCACTATATAGTCGTTAATAAACGACCAATAATTTCAGTGTCAATTTAGTCGCTTAATAACGATTACAATATGTCGTCACAAAGTGGTCGTAAATTTGTGACCATTATGCGACTAAGTTATTTTGCGACCAAAAATTTGCGACCACTTTTTATAGTCTTACATGAGTCGTAAATACAGTTTTTGCGACCGTTTTGGGACTCTTTTGGGGGTCGCAAAAACTGTGTTTTCTTGTAGTGGGTCTTAGCCGGAGTACGTCAGGTGAACTCGACATTCGATCAATTCTTCATCGGCGATCGCTGAGGATCGGCTTACAGATTTGCGATTGTTGAGAAATCGGCTTATAAAGTTGCGATTGTTGGGAAATCGGCTTAATAAATTGCGATTGTTGAGAAATCGGCTTAATTTGCGAGAATGTGTCGTTCGGCTTCACCCCGAGAGCTTAGCATGAGACTACAAAGGTGTGCTCGTCTCAAGATACTATGAGTCCCCAGATCGAATCGGAGTGTGCGAGGTCGGTTCGGCTTATGTAGCTCGGATGATCTGAGAACGAATTCAGCGCGGGTCTTATTCCCGGCTTATGCGAGATGGATCTCTGCTTTTTTAACGTTTGAATCCCTGAGGAGTGCTATCGATCGCCTGGCCATGACGTCGATGTGTAAAGCCGCGATGGTTTTAAGTGCGAACTACGGAGTTCGGCTTATATTACTTAGTCCTTTCAGACTGTCATGCGAACTATAGAGTTCGGCGAACTGCGATAGTTCGGCTTGCGTTACTTAGTCGTTTCAGACAGTTATGCGAACTGAAGAGTTCGGCGAACTGCGATAGTTCGGTTTTCGTTACTTAGTCGTTTCAGACTGTTATGCGAACTGCGATAGTTCGGCTTGGGAAAATACGAACTGTTTGAGTTCGGCGAACTGCGATAGTTCAGCTTATAGGAGTTGATTTTTTTTATATATAATTATAGTTGGACCCGAGGTGGGTTGCCTACGAACCCCCGAAAGGGATCAAGCCATTCGTAGTTCATACTGATGATGAAAACGAGCTCGAAGAGCATGAGGGAGTAGTAGCTTGGTGAGGTTCCTTTTTTTTTGATCGGACGGCGAGCTAGTAATAGTGCTTGAGGGCATATTGTTGATCTTTGGCTGCCTTTCCCTCTTCCTCGAGGATGTATGTATTTGACTTATGCAGGGCATCTTCTAGGGTATGAAGTCGATTACGATGGATTTCTTTGTGAAAAGCTGATTGATACCAGGTTGCTTTGTAGAGGGCCTCGATCGCGGTATCATCATCGATGGTATAATGGGTTATCACCGACTTGAATCAGTCCATAAAGTCTCTCAATAGTTTGGTTTGTCCTTGTTCGAGGGTACATAGTTCGACGTTCTTTGTCTTCTTCTTGATGAACATCGTGAAGTGTTTGAGGAATTTTGTCATGAGTTCGGTGTAATTGTTGACCGAGTTTGCTTCGAGTTGTGAGAATCAATCGAGCGCGGTACCGCCGAGATTCTCCACGAAGAGTTGGCACTTTGTAGCATCTTTTTCTTCCTCATATTGGAATCGGAAGCGGTTCATCATAATTCCGAACGAGGTCATGAAGTGGCAAGGGTCGGAGTTGCCTTCGTATGGTGTGATCTTGATCTTCTCCAGACGTCGGACTGGTGTGTTGAGGATCCGTGGCATGAATGGAGTTTTATGAGTCTCTTGAATCACGCGGTCGATCTCGGGTACCGAGCTGGTGGCTTGGTGGAATTTGGACCTCATCTCTTGAAGTTGAGCTTTGACGTTGTCGAGTTCTTGATCCATGGACATCCGATCGGTGGTGCGAGTTTTCTGATTGCCAGTTGATTTGGGAGTCGAGAAGAGGGTTCAGCGGAGCTCGGCGAGCGTTTCTTCACTAGGTTGGAGGGGCGTCCACCGGAACTCTGTGAGGCGATCACTGAATGATATTTGAGTGGCGAGGAGGGAGTCAAACCTTTTGTCGTTTCTTTTGGTGCTTTCAGCGAGTTGTGTCGTTAAAGACTGCAGCAGGGCGGTTAGGTTTTCAGGAACCGGGGTCACGATGACAGGGACAGTTTCTGGTAGATTCGGGTTTGGTATTTTGAACTCTTCCTGATCACTCGAGGTGCTGTAATCGATTCCATTGTTCACTGCCGGGTTGATCGAAGGTTCCACCATAGCTGAGTTAAGATCCGAGAGTTTTACTGTTTTGTTTAAGACTAAATCGTCCCCACAGACGGCGCCAATTGTTGATTATGAAAATCACACAAGAGGCAAAACAGTAAACTCAATGGATCGAATCTCGTTTATTAGATCAAACTCGGCAATGTACAAAAAGGATTGGGTCGAGAGACTTTAATCGGTAAAAGAGAACTAGAAGAATAAAAGCTATGAAGTTGGAACTCTTAGTCTCTTAGGTCTCGTGAATGAGTTATGGGATGATTATTATGAATGAGGAGCACTCCTATTAATAAGGTTCTGAGTTAGCTAAAAACAGGATGATTTCCTTTTCCTAGTTCCATCAGGAAAATGATAACTTCCTTTTTTCCTAGTTCCATTGGGGAAAAGATAACTTCTTTTTCCTCGTTCCATTGGAAAAATATTCTGCGAACGCTGTTGACGAGCTCGGACCTTGATGGGCTTGAGAAATTGTTAGGCTGATCTTAATTCCAACAGAGGAGTTCTAAACTCACCACTAACAAATATGTCAATGTTAAACACTATATATATATATATATATATATGTCTTATGATCTTCTATCATAACAACTCAATAATATATTATATTCTATAATATTTATCATGGTATTAGAGCATTTGATACTAAACCTAATGGATCGAAGTTAAAAATTTCTACTTTTTTTTTTGTGATCTTACGTTTAAAAGAGATCAGGCAAAAATTGACCGGAGGAGACGATGTTGAAGATGGTGGAGATGATGACCCAGATGATGACGTGGTTTTGAGGTCCACGTGACTGTTTTGGTTAAAGTTAATTGAGTTCTTTTGGAATTGATTTTTTTTAGGTACGTGTTTTGAATTTTTTTGGTTTTTTATTTATTTATTCAAGGTTTTATATTGAATTGGGTGAAAGCAGGGAGTTTTATCCAAAAAGGGTTTAAGGTTTTTTTTTTCACTTTTTTCTGAGATTTATTCTTAAGTTTAGAATTTCTCAGAGTTTATATGTTTTGGTTTTTTCTATTACGGGGGAGTTGGTTATGGTTTTAGGGAATTTTTGGGAACGCTCATGTTTTAGGTTATTTTTTGTCTAGTCTGATTTATGGACTATCCGAGACAATGACGATTATTTGTGGAGTTGCAGGATTTGCACCCACGGGATGTTATTATTCCCACGGGATGTTATTATTCCATTTTTCAAGACCGAAGACGAGCTAAAGTTTCATCCCTATTTTTTGAAGATTGAAGTTTAATCCAGAGGAGTCAGTTGACATGTTTTGTCCGTTCTTGGCAAGTGTCCACGACAAAGGTTTTTCGTTTTGTGATTGCGGATTTCGTGTTTCGTGTTCCACCTTTGTCGTGCGGGGGAGTATTGGAGATATCTTGGGGAGCAAGATGTGTATCTTGCGAACCAAGTGTTGGGGACCATAAGAGTCCGGTTATGAAGTGAAGCTAGGATTAGGAAGATTTACATTATTTGGTCTTATCAATATGTCAATGTTAAACACTATATATATGTGTCTTATAATCTTGTATCATAACAACTCAATAATATATTCTATTCTATAATATCTATCATCAAGCTTTAACGTTTCTGATTTAGTTCCTTTTATGGCAGATGATCCAGATTTGAGGTCAAATCCTTTTCAAGAGGAGGGGGATGATGTGATCATGGAAAGCACCGACGACAAGCAGCTTGAACCGGAGCTTGTAGCCGATGAAGCATTGCAAGTTTCAGTTGGTCCGATGATAAGAGCTAAGGTAAAGAGACTCAAAGAGGCCTTAGGAGGATTAATTCAACATGTTTTCGATCATCCTTGGATTGGAGAAGAAGATGTATCTAAAACCATTATGGTTTTTATACAAGCACAAGAACGAATTTGATGCAAGCCCAAAAGAGAAGAAAATAAGATCAGCCCATCGTTAAAATTCGACCATAAAGCTCAATGGGCATATTGAGTGGAATACATGAAGAGTCATTCAAAATTTTGGTCGTACTTAGTTATTACTCTTCATTTCCGAGGTTCGTTCATTGTTTTTAGATACATTCCTTTTTAGTTTAAAAACACATGTAAGATCACTTAGTTGATCACCCATCTTTTTATTGAAATTTTTGAGAGTGATTCTCTTTTTTCCTTTGTGAACACAATCGATTGCTTGGTGTGTCATATCCAACAATCACAAATTATAAATTGATGAGAGTAAGAACACGTAAGTGTTTAGGAAGAATTATTATTAGACTCTCATAAGAATAATGTTACAAAGTGCATAAACTTATATAAAGATGAAAACAACTTAATTTCCTAAACTAATATGGAAATATTATATTTATGGAAATATTATATTTAAGATAAATATAAATTTCATAATCTAAGATATTGATAAATATTCATATTCTTCTTGATCTTCATGTTTTTCATAATCTCGATATGGTCGATCTCATCGATCTCCCAATACCCTCCCGCAAGCTCAAACGTGTTAACACATATGAGATTGGATAAATCATCAAAATATCGGCGTTATACCCGGCCTTCGGGTCAAATCGGCTATAACACCTAACCGTTGGGTAATCAACGACGTTTATATCCTGTCGTAGGGTCAAATCGGCTACAACACCCAGCCGTTGGGTCAAATTGGTTCGATGGAAAATCCATCATAAAAACCGTAGTAATTCGCGATTGCGAAATCAAAACACAACTCGCGAGGGCGAGACGTCAAAAAAAAAAAAGATGTCAAATTCGTGAGGGCGAGAAACATCACCGTCACCACCAAACATGAACGAACCAATCAAAGGTTCATGCTCATAAACCATCGCCATACATGTAACATATGGGATCATAAAATCATAAAGAGAAACACCATCTTCATAACTTGTTCTCCAAGACACTAGCAATAGAAATCAAACGTGGTCAATTATACACCGAATCAACAACGTAATCCATCATAAGGATTACATCTCTCCTTCTTTTTTTTTTTTTTTTAAGCAAACAATCAATAGAATTATGAGTTTTGCTACTCATAATTCCAAGATAATGAAGAAGTCTCCAATGTTAAAGAAGAAACGATGGAGATAGGTCAACAAATAGAGAAATAGATAGAAAATCATAACCCACCATGAATAAAATCGAAAGCTCTGTTACCATGATAAATTGATGAGAGTAAGAACACAAGTGTGTTTAGGAAGAATTATTATTAAATTCGCATCAGAATAATGTTACAAAGTGCATAAACTTATATAGAGATGAAAACAACTTAATTTCCTAAACTAATATGGAAATATTATATTTAAGATAAATCTAAATTTCCTAATCTAAGATATTGGTAAATATCCATATTCTTCTTGATTTTCATGTTTTCCATAATCTCGATATAGTCGATCTCATCGGTCTCCCAATACTTGAACTCACATTGTACTTACCTTGAAGATCGAGTTGGTAAGCATTGTCACTGTTTCTTCTTGTTATCTTGAATGGTCCATCGATTTTATTAATGAATGTAGAGAGCTAGTTGACCTGATTTTTAGATTTTGAAAGTTTATGTTTCGTATGACGGATACCGTGGACTATTGTTACGGAAACTTCTAGTGAGAATTTTCTACGCTAGATTGCGATTGATGTAGTTCGATGTTTATGGTTTAGAAGGACGGTCTCTGAGATTTATAGTTCCCGATAATTTTCGTTTGATCATTTCCAAGTTTGAGCTTTGTCTTGTTTGAGGACAAACAATGTTTAAGTCTGGGGGTGTGACAACACCGTATTTTTACCCGTTTTGCTATATATTTTAGAACACTTTAATAAATGTTCCACTTGGTTTTCTATGATTTTATTATGGGTTTCGCATGTTTGCGGTTTTAAGACTCATTTAAGGTAACTCGGAGTAAAAGAGTGCATTTCGGAACAAAAGTACGTTTTTGGATAAACTCGGACCGTCAGAAGTCTTGCCATCATAGGAGGCCTTCTCACCGTCTGATCATCACCAAATTTTGACACAACAAAGTAGAGACAACTAGCTTTCAAATGCAATTGGATTTGTGGACAATCCAATGGTTGGATCCTAAAATATACCCGAAACACCGAAGACCGACGAGGCTACCGAGAAGCAGTTCGCCACTCCTGGAGAGCACATAACCGTGGCCAGAGCCCAGTTCGCCACTCCTGGAGGACACGGACCCGAGGCCAGAGCCCAGTTCGCCACTCCTGGAGAGCACGGATCCGCGGCCAAGCCAGTTTCACCTAATTCAAGTCGTTTCTTCACCCGAGACCAAAACCGTCTTTTACCGTCAAACCCTAACTCGACCAAAACGAGTTGAAGACCTATAAATACTTGTTTTACAGCCACGATTTCGTGGCCATCTTTGGTTACACTTTTAGAATTGTTTTGCACCAAACTTTTTCTCTTGTTCTTTGTTTACGGAGATAGAGATTTCCCTTGAACCCTCTTGTTCGATTTCTTATCTATTGATTGTGTAATTCAGAAGCTTGATTTTGTCTTGCATGGTCGTGGTTGAGTAGTTCTCTCGTTGGGTATAGGGGTTTGAAGGGGAGCTTATGGTTCGATTCTTATTAGGATTTTAGTCTAGGATACCGATAATTAGGGTTCTTCGTTCTATCCTTGTTGTTAATGCGTTGCTTGACTAACCATCTTAGCAATCGATATTAGGTATTTTAGAGCCACGGAAGTGCTATATATAATCGCTTGACCTAGGGCAGACGACCAAATCCGTCGTAAGATTTCGGAAGTATACTTACAGAGGAATTGTGGGCGTAAACGACCTTTGAGAGTATCATTCACTACTTGCGCGGGTGGAGTCGGAAGCTATCGTCTGAGTACTGAAGTGAGTAGGTGTGTAGGATTACGGAAGTAGACTACACGCAGCGTACGTGTTCCAAGTTCAAGAACCCAAAGACGACAAAAAGTCGTTTTAGAAATCCTAGAAATTTCCCCGTAAAAATCGGCCATAAACCCTAGAAATTTCCGATTGCCCAACGCTTCGTTAATTGATTTACAACCTCGAAATAATTACTTCTTGCTACTGTTCACTTAGATTAGATTTATTTATTCGGTTAGTTTAGCTTAGTTTAATCTCGTTCGCTTTCTTATTTTCTCGCTTAGTTTAGTTTAGTCTAGTTTAATATAGTTTAGAGTCCTAGTTTTGAGTTCGCGAAAAAACCCTATACACATATATTCGTCTTAGGTTTATTTACTATACAGTGTCTAAGGTCTCGCAGAACAGCATTCCCTCCATGTGGATCGATACCTTAAGTACTACAACGTACATCTGTGCACTTGTAGGTTTTAAGGTTTACAAATTTAAAACCTGAAGTTTTAGAGACGAATCCGATTCACATCAATTGCCACTAGTATTTGAAGCATTTCATAATGTTTTTCACGTATAATTGCTAAGAAAATGCGTAACTCATGAGGAAAATGTTACCACGGATCCACCACCATACTTGCAAGAAAACTGGACTATTGAGGGAAGACCAGTTCGGATTGTGGGAAAAAGAGTGAAAGTGGTTGGCCGGAAGAAGGTCAAAATGATCCAAGTTGTCTGGGATTGCGAAGGGAAAGAAGATACAACCTGGGAACCAAAAGTAAAGATGAAAGACAATTTCTCTAAGTGGTTTGAGAAGCAACCAAAGTTGAAAGAAAATCTGAAGAAGAGAAAAGATTTGAGGACGAATCTAGTCATAAGTGGGGGAGAGTTGTAACACTCGTGTTCCGCAAATCTGCCAAACGGAGGAAATTGGTTAAGGCAGGAATGAGTCTTGCCGAGAAAAAAAGGGAAAAATGAAAGGGGTTTCTGAGGGAAGTTGGAATCAACTGAGGAAAAGTTGGAAAAAGGCTAAGGGAATCCGAATGCCGAAGAAAGACTAAGTGTTTCGAGGAAAACTAAGTTTAGCCTGCGAAAATGGTTATTTCTCGAGAAAAATGAGCACTTGTCTATTTAAAGAAGATCTTTGGCTCATTTTTTACTTTCGCGCGACCAAGAACTCTGAAAGATTGAGAGAGAAAGTTGAGAGAGGTTATCTGAGAGAAAAGTCAATTATCGAGAGAGTATTCGAGAGAATCCGATTTTAGTCGAGAGAGAATCCGATTCTTATCCGATGGATTATCCGGGGAATCTGTGTTGGCGATCGACTGAGGGATCGACCGATCCAAAAGCAACAAGAGGTGTCAGAATCTGTTCTTACAGTATCCGAGGTAACTAAGGTGAGTGCGTAACCGTGGCTATATGTCTCGGGTCGTTTCATGTTTAGATTTTGAAGTTTGTTTGCTTGGTTGATTGCGTTGCTTATCATGTTCATTATTTTGTTGGCTATCCATGATAGTCGATCTACCTTACTCGGCAATCTAGATCTGGCAATGCACTTGGGGCAGTAGTGCTCGTCGAGGCTTTTCTGGTCGTGGAAAGATTGGCCGGTAAGCGTGGGTGATTATTCGCGGCTAGTTTATGTTGTGATAATAATTTATGACTATATAATCGATGCGTGTTGCAATTTTTTTACTTTGGCTCGGTGAGACGGGATGACCGCTCTCACTAAGCAGTTATATTGCTTATGTCTCTATTTTTGGATGCAGAATCTGAGTTTGAACGTGATGATAGTCATGATGTCTGATCAGATCACAAGACAAAGGGCTGAAAATGGATGTATGGTAGCGTTTGGGTAGATTTGGTCTAGTTACATTTGTAATAGCTTATTAGCGAACTTAACAATTGTACTAGAACCTTGTTTGATTAATTAAAGTTTCTGTTTAATTAATTTATGTTCATAAATAACTTGTCTAATCGAACCAAACGTGAAAAAATAAGAAAATATTAAAAACTAATCCGGTTAAATTTGATTAAGTATTGGCTAAAATGAAAATCCGGTTAGAGTGCTACAAGAGTGGCCTTACGAAAACTCTAGCGAAGTCAAACAAAGCAAAACCTTGCGAAAAGTCTTGCGAAGTCAACCCAAAACAAATGGGTGTTGATTTTTGTGTGTTACAGATAGATGACGTGTTGCAATGTAAATCGTCGGATCATGATCACAGAAGTATGGCTTACTCAAAGGTGACTCATAGTAGACACTAGACCCAAAAAGATCCGCTAATGTTAAAAAAAATCGAAGATCTGGTCCTACTCCGACTCCGATTCCGACTCGGATTCGTCCCCTCACTTCGAGCGGCTCGTGTGGAGAGATGGCGGAAGACAAGGAAGCTACGACGAGTTCGCTCAGTCAAGGACTCACTCCTCAAGACCCCGAACATGCTCCCAAGTCTCCTCCCAAGTCTCCGAATTCTTCTACTCGCAAGGTTAAACTTCAAATCCGAAAACTGTGGCGATTTTATTGATCGAATGTATCTGTGATCGATAGTATCTGTGCTTACTCGTTACTAATTTTGGGTTTAATTGGAGAAAGGTAGAAGAATTCTTATGAATCAACTTCGACCTTGTTGCTTCGAAATTTGAATTTATTTTAAGATCATAGCTAAACAATGAGGGGAGGGGGGGGGATATGAAATTTCTGATGAACAACTAATTCTCGCTATCAAGTTGAAATTAGGCTAATGAAGAGAGTTTTCGGGTTCTCAGAAGCTTACTCAATTTTGTGAATTCGTTGAGAAATTTTTAGGGTCTTGATGTTAAAAGACAACTCTGACCTGTGAAATTCATTGTAACATTTCAAACTGTGAACATGATTAGTATAAGTGATCCTTTTAGGGAGCCTGAACTTTGGAGGTTAAGCTGATTACTGTATATGTTTGTGCTTAATTCAATTTGTATCGAGATGTTTACTTAAAGAATTATCTAATTTGCATAGTTGTGGTTTGTGAATGACAACTCCGAATTGTGAAATTCGTTGTAACATTTCACATGGTAAACATGAACAGTATAAGTGATCTTTTAAGGAAGACTAAGATTTGGAGGTTAAGCTGATTAGTGTATCTCTTTGTGTTTAATTCAATATATATTATGATGTTTACTTGAAGAATTTTCTATTTTACATTTGAGCAGGCTTGCTATGCTGTTCTGCAGAGTTGGGTATCAAAAAGGTTTATGACTGGATTGTAAATTACTCTTACCACAATTTTCTATTTCCATACTCATGATTTAACTTCTAAAATCTTGTCTTCTTTGAGTCTAACTGTGTTTTATATTGGGTGTGTGGTAGTGTCGTCCTCTTTCCTGTTGCCGTTACATTCCTCATCACTTGGTGGTTTATCCAGTTCGTTGATGGTTTCTTCAGTCCGATATACGAGAGCCTTGGTGTTGACATATTTGGTAAGACTGAAAGCTAATTATATTAGTCTGCCTAGCTGATGTATCTCATTCAACTTCTTTCTGACTTTGATGGTAATGTTAGGTGCTTCAGTAAAGATGTAAAACAGAGAATATTTTAGATGTTAAAAGCTCGTATTAGAGGATAAGGATTCAGGGTTTTGTCTTCTGCCAGATTTAGTGTTATGTTTTGTATCTTTAAGTTAGTTGTACTTCTATTGCTATACTCGATCTCTTTGCTTAATTCTTGAGTCCAGTTCTCTGAAAGTTTCCTCAATTCCGAGAGTTCACATATCAGATAATAAATATCTATCTTTTAATTCTTTTTTGTATATTGCAGGACTTGGGTTCATTACATCTGTACTTTTTACTTTCTTTATCGGAATATTTGCTTCGTCGTGGCTTGGTTCTACAGTTTTCTGGCTTGGGGAGCAGTTTATAAGGCGAATGCCCTTTGTGAGGCACCTATATTCAGCTTCTAAACAAATTAGCACTGCTATTTCTCCGGGTAAGGCTTTGGATTTCTCTCACATTCAAATGCCTCTGATCAATTCGGTCTCTTTTCACCAATATATGTCAGTGTAAATGGAGCATGTAAAGAAGCTCGTCTTTGTTTCTAGAAAAAACATGCAAATATATTCATGTGGTTTTAGGCACAATGATTTGAATGCACAAGTAGCTTTATGCTGCTATGTAGTCTGCCATTTTCGTAACCTTTGATTTTTGTTCTCAGACCAAAACACAACCGCATTTAAAGAGGTTGCAATCATCCGTCATCCGTCATCCTCGTATTGGTGAATACGCATTTGGATTTATCACATCATCAGTGACACTTCAGGTAAGTGGGGAAGAAGTTATCAAGCAAATTAGTTATGGAGAGTAAATCAGCATTGAGATAGTTTGATATTTTTTTTGGTAACAGACGGACCACGGAGAAGAAGAGTTGTGTAGTGTGTATGTGCCAACAAATCATCTGTTATGTATTTCTGGTGAGTAGTGAAGAAATCATAAGGCCGAATTTATCGATCTGAGAAGGAATAGGTCAGTCTTGATCTGCTATGTTTCATCAGCTTTATATATATGTATGAGAAAGATCACATTCATGTTGTGTTGTTTGGATTGCAGAGATCATAGTGTCGGTGGGGATGACGATGCCGCAAGTGATATCTCATGTGGACAGAACTACGAGTAGAACTCCTCACCAACACAGTCTTAGGCTTCCTCTCAACAGACTTTGATCAATATCCATATGGCCTCTCTTCCTTATAAAGATACTTTTACACGTTTTGATCTCATTCCGGAATTATTATTATCACATATCTGATAACAAATTACATAAGATACTAGTTAAGTTACTCTCCTTTTATCGCTAGTTTAATAGTAATTAGATATATGTAGCTCGGATTTGATATCATATCTCTTCAGCTTTACTGAAAAACTAGTACTTTTGAGCGGAGCATTGCACAATGACTGTTTGGTTTATTAAATCACTTTTACATCAGCAAAAGTCACTATTATAAATTCAAAAGTTTTTACAACAATATTTTTTCTAGTTGTTTATATAGTCAAAGTAGCAACAAGTCACACCAAACAACTTTGCATATTCTTCTATTTCCTGACAAGATTGCTGAGCTTGTTTAAATCGCATACATCCTGGCTATTGTTTTCAAAATCAGAACCTAAATACATGTCATATCTTTAGTATTCTTTACATGCCTCGACTCGAATAAAGCCATGGAGCCTCGACGTCCAACAAATTTTTTGTAGTTTTCTTATGGATTTGAGAAGCTTGTGATACCCAAATTCCGACTCGAGAAGGTGGCGTCCGTGGACATTAGGCGGCTCCCTCCTCCTCAGCTTTCTTCCTTAGGGTCATCCTCTTCCCATAAGAAAAGGCGATGAGAAATATAACAACAAAATATTAATTTGGGGTGTAAATGGTCTTTGTCCTTCCAAATGACGAAAACCGTCTTCAATCTATAGTTGCATATGAATCAATCGACCAATAACCTAAGTACACAAAGAGAAAGGAAGAGGCACTTGGGCTCGATACATGATTACTTTAAAAATAAAGTTACAAACTAGGATTTAACCAGCGCCAATTATAGCGGAATTAATTTTTTTTAAATAAATTATTTTGAAATTTAAAAAAATTGTTTTTATCCGAATTTTACAATATAGCTAACTAATGATTAATGATTATTGATTATAGAAAAAGTTATCAATTTGTAATA
The DNA here is from genome assembly GCA_030161315.1 of Eutrema japonicum. Classification (NCBI taxonomy): domain Eukaryota; kingdom Viridiplantae; phylum Streptophyta; class Magnoliopsida; order Brassicales; family Brassicaceae; genus Eutrema; species Eutrema japonicum. Next base: position 28,124,608 of record BSQW01000001.1, read on the forward strand.
ATTTGTTTATTTAATCCGTTTTGCAGTGAACTAAAATATTATTCGGGCTAACCTGCAAAAACTTATAATCTTAAAAACATAACTCTAATATGCATCGTTAAATGACTCTAGTTTTATGTGGTTAGTATACGAACTCTTTAAAAAAATATAGTTTTCTTGTGTCAGGAAAATATTTTTCAACTTTTGTTTTGATATATATTCAAATAAAATATAATAAATTATAGTGAAAAATATAGCAAGATTTTGAATATATATATTTTTCTTTGAATATATATGGATTGATTATTATTTTAAAATATATAGTATTAAAAATAATTAAGAAATAAAATAATAAATAACATCTTTAATGCAAAATATATACTTTCCATATTCTAATCAATAATTTTAAAAACTATTATATTCTTTCCTATTTCAATTATTCTTTGTTATTTGTAATGGCATTTCATGTAATAACTTACAAAACAAAGTTCATTTTTAAAAATATCTTCTTAAATAATATTATAGAGATTATTGGCTTTTAAAAAAAAGTAACAAGAGTAAAAAGTAAAAGAAAGACCGTTAGAAAAATTTCTAGAGCTATGTATTTTGGAGATATCTTAAATAGCAAGAAGTGTATCTTGCGAATTAATTAATTATTGTGGGCCATTTAAATCCGTTTATGAAGTAAAGCTCGTGAAATTTGTAAAATCCATAAAACCCAAATGGAAATACTTGATTATCAAGACATAGATCTCAATATTATTCTTAACATTTTTGGATTAGAAAAGTTTACATTATTTGATGTTAGCAATATGTTAATGCTAATCACTATATATTATGATATTGTATCAAACCAACACAACTCAATAATATGTCATATTCTATAAGATTTATCACTATGAAAATGTTAAATGTGATTGAAAAAAAAAACTATAAGAAAAAAGAGAGTAAAAGTCTATATAGTCCCAAACAATCACACCCTAAATGTTAAGCATGATAATGATTCTCTTTCAAATGTATGTTAACTGGCAGATTTTATGTATCTGTTTACCAATCCAGCTTCCCTTTCATCATCTGGGGTTCCGCAGTGGGGTTCATCGTCGAGTGCTTCAAAAAGGGGTCCGTCAATGAATGTGCAACATGGATTTGCAATGGAAACTCAAACGGTAACAACAACAAATGCTCAAGGAGTTACAGAGGAAACACAACTTCTAGTTCACGAAACGTTCAAAGACGTAGAAGCGCGGGGGATTATTAAACATTTGGAGAACACAACGAGGATCTAATTTAAATAAAACTCATCAAAGCGACTCAGGCGATGAAGATTACATGTAATATGTTATTAGTGACTATGTCTTGTTTGACTTAATTGTTTTTAACAATGTCATTTACAATGTCATTTAGTTATTATGTATTTTACATTCATATTATTTCAGATCTTATCAATCTAATTTTATTTTTATTTTCGTGTTCTCAAATGTTAGGCTTTTCATATATGCCAGTTGTGATCACAAGGACTCCACTTTCTAAGTTATGAAGAGAGAGTTGAGTTGTGGAATTAGGAGAACGAGCAATTTGAGGAATTAATAATTCAACCAAAACTCAATTACCACAATCGGTATTTTGAAAGAGGACCAGTACAAACAGATGGTGGTTTGGGGTGGAGGAACATTTGGCGTCACTTACAAGAATATCATGATGCTTGTCTTCAGCTACTAAGAATGTCACTTGGTTTTTTTAGAACATTGTGTGATAAGTTGATATATCATGGTTTTTACCCTGTTTAAGCCATGATATAAGTCCGTTTTATCGAGTCTTTATTCTATTTTAGAGTCTTTTAGAGTCTTTTATAGGTTTTAGCACATTTGGGGCATTATTAGAAATATTGGAGTTTAATGGAGCATTATGGAGCAAAACTGAAGTCTGGTGACTAAGTGCCCAATCGTAGCGTCAAACATCGATCGATACCCCTGGTATCGATCGACACCCATCGAAGCAGATTACAAGTCGCGACTTTAATGAAGTTTGAAGAATTACAGAACTTGCCCAGATGACTTTAATATTTACAAGAAGACCCCAATTCGTGTTTAGACTATTAATTTAGGTTTTACAGCCACTTTGGCTGTGTGCTTTTTATTACATTGTTCTTGAGGATTTCTGAGAGAGGGGAGACAAGTCAGAACTCTGTTCGTCTGAGAGAAGATTTCGAACCCCTGTTTCATTATACTCTTATTTTATTCTATTGATGATTTATTCAGTTATGTTGATTGTTTCATTCTCCATGTCTGAGTAGATCCCTTGTTAGGTTCAGGGTTTTCAATAAGGTTTTCTCTGAATGCTAGGTTGATTAGTTATTAGGATTCATTATCTGAATTAGTTCTTCACCATAGGTTGTTTGCAAAGCTAATTCTGGATTGATCACCTAGAACTTAGATCTTAGGATAATTGATTAGGAGCGAGAGTGCGATTAATTACCTAATAGAACCTAAGGTGAGCAAAATAACTATTCGCAAAGAGATTTGGTTTAGTTGTTTTGTGAACAAATAAAACTTGATTTAAAAAGCTGATTTAGACTTTAGGATTCGCAAATTTTGTGAACAAATCAAACTTGATTTAAAAAGCTGATTTAGACTTTAGGATTCGCAAAGAGATTTGGAATTCCTAGGATTTAGATTTAGATAGTTTTCACAACGAGAGTTGGTTAGCTATACTTTAGTGATTTGAGTTCAAAAACCGCGCTAAATCTTAACCGATCTCTCCCAAATTGAATTTACAACCGTTTTAATTTACATTCTGTTTTCAATACCATTGATTTCTTAGCGTAATTCCCACATCTATAATCTATTGTGTGTCTCTGTGAGTCTTTGTGTTCGACCCCTAGCTTTACTATAACAACTGCTTTAGTATCTAAATAGGGTATTAATTTGAGCATATCAAATTTGGCGCCGTTGCCGGGGACTCAATTCGCCATTAGATTACGTTTGTGAATTTCGACTAAGTTCGTCGGTATCGATCGATACTCACTAGTATCGGTCGATACTCGTCGTTCTCTTTTTGTTGATATCGATCGACACAACTTGGTATCGGTCGATACATGTAACATGTTTTTTGTTACTTACGTTCCTTTCCTAGTGTGTTTCAGGTGTGAATTTGGAACGTACAAACATGAAAGCAAAGAAGCCAGCAGAGATGAACAACACAATGATTCTGATTCAGGATGCTGCTGGAGCTTTGAGAGACCAAGAGGGTCAGTTGTGCAATACGAGAGGGCAACGTCTGGATGGAGAGGGGAACATCATTCCACCTGCTCCTGTTGTCGAGGGGATTGTCGCTGGGAACGTGAACGCTGAGAATGCTGTGGTTAATCGTGGCAGAACTATTGGTGAGTGCAACAGACCTGACCAGTTTTATGCAAATCGATCAGCGATTCGTCCTCCACCTTATCAGAGGAATGACTTCGAGCTGAAACCTGCATACTACACTCTTGTGGGACAGCACCCTTTTCATGGTCTTTCCAGCGAACATCCCATGGATCACATTGAGAGGTTCGAGTACTTGGTCACTAGCATCAAGAGCAATGGAATGTCCTACGATTACCTTTTCTGCAAGCTTTTTCCATACTTTCTTGGCGGAGAAGCGACTTACTGGCTGAAACAGTTGACTCCTGGATCGTTGACTACTTGGGATCAAACTAAGACTGCTTTCCTGAACAACTTCTATGATGATGCACGATCCGAGGATCTCAGGAACAAAATTTCTCAGTTTTCTCAGGGTCCGACTGAGGCACTCAAGGCTGCTTGGATTCGATTCAGGTCATATCAGAGAGATTGTCCACACCATGGGTTCACTCAGGTTCAGCTGCTGGGTACTTTCTACAGAGGAGTCGATTGGAGGTATCAGATGTCCTTAAATGCTGCGAGTAATGGGAATTTCAATACCAGATATCCTGACGATGCCTATGTGCTTATTGAGAACTTGGTTTCTAGCAATAGTACCCAAGAATGCAGACATGGAGCGCAAGAAGCAAGCTGGTAATTCGGATCGCAGTCAGATTGCTGAGGTGAATGCTAAGTTAGATTCAATGCATAATTTGTTGATGGGTAAGAAGCAGAAGGCTCTAGATGCAAGGTAATTATGGATAAGTTGATCGTTGAACTACCTTTTATCGATGCCATCAAGACTTCTCCAGCCTTCAGGAGATATGTCAAGAGGATGGTGTCCAGCAACGTGAATCTTGAAGAAGGATGCTTGATGATTACTCATGAGTGCAGTGTAATCCCCAGGAAATTGCCAAATCCAGGGAGTTTTGTGTTGGATTATACGATATTCACAGACAGGTTTGAGCGTTCTCTCTGCGACCTTGGCTCAAGTGTCAACCTCATGCCATATTCAGTTGCCAAAAGGATGGGGATTACAAATTTCACAACCACGAGGATATCTCTGATACTTGCTGATCGCTCAGTTAGACTCCCAGAGGGGTTACTCGAAGATGTCCCTATTAGGATTGGAAATTGCTTGATCCCAACTGATTTTATCGTCCTGAAGTATGATGCTGAGCCTAAAGATCTTCTCATCCTAGGCAGACCTTTCCTTGCAACAGCCGGTGCTTTGATTGACTGCAAGAATGAGAATATCGCTCTCAACATTGGTGATTTGGTCATGACTTTCCATATGGATAAGATGATGAAGAGACCAACCATAGACGGGCAGACCTTCTTTGTTGACACCTTCAGTGACATAGCTGAAGAGTATTTCCTGGAGATGCATTCTGAAGACCCACTGGAGAGAGCATTGGTCTGTTCAGCCACTTAAGATATGCGTTCGTGTGATGATACAGCTGAATACTCGAGGATGCTCGATTCAGCACCGCCAGCATCGATCGATACCCCCTTGGTATCGGTCGATACCCTGCGAATCGAGGGAGAGATTGCCGAAGGGTCTAAGCAAGCTGCTGAGCTTGGAGATTGGAGTGCAGAGAACGCTCCCAAAGTGGAACTAAAACCACTCCCGCCAAACCTGAGGTATAGTTTCCTTGGTCCTAATTCTACATACCCAGTAATTGTCAATGCTTCTTTGAACAACGCAGAGATTGCCTTACTGCTGAACAAGCTGCGCAAGTATCGCAAAGCTCTAGGCTATTCTCTTGATGACATTCCAGGTATATCACCTGACCTGTGCATGCATAGGATTCACCTTGAGGACGAGTCAAAGACTTCAATTGAGCATCAGAGGAGGCTGAATCCGAATCTGATGGAAGTGGTCAAAAAGGAGGTGATGAAGCTTTTGAAAGCTGGTGTTATGCTTGGGCACAAGGTTTCTGAGACTGGGATCGAAGTTGACAAGGCAAAAATTCAAGTTATGACGAGCCTCCAACCACCAAATTCTGTGAAGGATATTCGAAGCTTCCTTGGTCATGCTGGGTTTTACAGGAGGTTTATCAAAGACTTCTCCAAGATAGCACGTCCACTCACTGCTTTATTATGCAAGGAGATCAAATTCGATTTCACACCTGACTGTCTTGCAGCCTTTGAGGAGATAAAAAAGGCTTTGGTGAGTGCTCCTATTGTGCAACCTCCTGATTGGACTCTACCTTTTGAGATCATGTGTGACGCCAGTGACTTTGCTGTTGGATCTGTTCTGGGTCAGAGGAAAGATAAGAAGCTACATGTCATCTATTATGCCAGCAGGACTTTGGACGATGCTCAGAGGAACTATAGCACTACAGAGAAGGAACTACTTGCAGTCGTTTTCTCTTTTGAGAAATTTCGATCCTACTTGATTGGGAGCAAAGTGATTGTCCATACTGATCATTGCTACTCTTAAGTATCTGATGTAGAACAAGGACCTTAAGCCTCGCCTTTGTCGTTGGGTTCTTCTGCTACAGAGTTTCTACATCGAGATTAAGGACAAGAAGGGCATAGAGAACGGGGTCGCTGACCATCTTTCGAGGATTCAGATCGATGCAGACGTCCCCATTGATGACCAACTACCAGAAGAATCCGTTTACTTCATTGAGACTGAACTTCGGATGGGCTTCGCAGAATCTCAGCAATTCCCACGAATCGCAGGTCTTGGTATCGATCGACACTCCTATAGTATCGGTCAATACCAGGCGACCCCGAACCAGTTCTGACTGTTGAACACCTTGGTGTTTCAAAAGAGTATCTAGTAGTTGCATCCGATTCTGATTAACTATGGTATGCTGATATCGCCAACTACCTCGCTGCAAATGCAGAACCAAAGCACCTCAAGAGCTATCACAAGAAGAAGTTCTTACGGGACATAAGGTGATACTTCTGGGATGAACCCTACTTGTACAAGCACTGTTCGGACGGTATCTATAGAAGATGCATTGCTGAATCATAGGTGTCGAATGTTTTGTTTCATTGCCATGGATCCGATTATGCTGGACACTTTGCCACTTTCAAAACAATGTCCAAGGTTCTTCAAGCACGCTTCTGGTGGCATACTATGTTTAAAGATGCACATATCTTCGTTTCGCAGTGCGATGCGTGCCAGAGGAGAGGGAAGATCAGTAAGAGACATGAGATGCCACATAATTTCATCCTTGAGGTTGAGATTTTTGATTGTTGGGGCATTGATTTTATGGGTCCATTTCCTTCGTCGTATGGACACAAATACATCTTGGTTGCTGTGGATAATGTGTCTAAGTGGGTTGAAGCCATTGCTAGCAGAACCAATGATTCTTCGGTGGTTCTTAAGCTGTTTAAGACCATCATATGGAGTACCTCGAATTGTGATAAGTGATGGTGGTTCTCACTTAATCAACAAAATTTTCGAGAAGTTGCTGAAGAAGTATGGTGTGAACCATCGTGTTGCTACTCCCTATCACCCTCAGACCAGTGGGCAAGTTGAGGTTTCCAACAGACATATCAAGGAAATCCTGGAGAAGACAGTGAACGTTACAAGGAAGGATTGGTCTGTCCGGCTGGATGACGCACTTTGGGCTTACAGGACTGCTTTCAAGACACCACTTGGGACTACACCGTTTCACTTGATGTATGGAAAAGCATGCCATCTTCCAGTGGAAATCGAGCACAAGGCAGCATGGGCTACAAAGATGATGAATTTCGACATCAAAACTGCTGCTGAGAAACGCTTGATCAAATTGAATGAGCTTGATGAGATTATGCATCTTGCCTATGAGAGCTCGAAGCTGTACAAGGAGAGGACTAAGGCATACCATGACAAGAAGATCATCTCCAGGCACTTTGAACCAAATGATCAGGTACTTCTGTATAACTCTCGTTTGCAATTGTTTCCTGGTAAATTGCGTTCTCGTTGTTCAGGTACTTTCACAGTCAAGGAAGTTAGACCACATGGTGCGATTGTCCTGACAAATCCTTCAGGAGAGGAGTTCATTGTCAACGGACAAAGGGTGAAACACTATTAGGCGAAAGCTGAGATTCCAGAAGGACGATTGATCCCTCTGGATGCTGCACCCACTACCTGAACGGTAGTACAGTCAAGCTAATGACATTAAAAGAGCGCTTGGTGGGAGACAACCCACTGGTGAGTTTGCTTTTGAGTCTTTTTCTTTTTCTTTTTCGTTTTTGGGCCTGTTTCAGGATAAACAAGGAGCACAATGAAATCACATGAGTGTCGATCGATACCCTTGGGTATCGGTCGACAGCCTATGCGAATGAGGAGGACATGTGTCGATTGAAACTTGGTATCGCCCGATACCAAGCTGTGTGTCGATCGATACCCAATGTTCCAGCACGGTAACTTCTTGTTTCTCATGATTCCACTCAGTTCATTTGTTTTTTTTCACCAACTCTAGGCTAGATAACACTGGGGACAGTGTTGTTTAAGTCTGGGGGAGGTAGTCGCTGACTTTGTTTTTGTTTTTCTTAGAGTCAGTCCGTTTTTGTGTCATTCGTTGTTTTATTGAGTCAAAATTTTGTCTGAGACTGTGATCTTTTTCTTGAGTCAATTGATCTAACCTTGCTTCTAAGTGACCATTGTTACAAAATCAGTTCTAGATCGACTAATGAAAAATCCAACGGCTGACCAGTTAACCAGAAGACACTCATGTTTCCAGCAAAGTTCCTTAAAACCTGAGCCAAAATTTTGCACTTCATCAATGCGGTTAATATCTATAGAGCTTGATTCCTCATTCGTATCTGACAAAGGAACCTATGTGTTTTAAAATAACAGTATTTCTCTCCCTATTACAAGTTAATTAATAAGTGCATTAAAGATGAAATGATTTTCTACTCAAGAGGGAATGATCACACAGAGGATTGGAAGCGAGGCTACGATTTTCCTATGATGCCATTATTCGCCTATATCCTTTGATACGTTGAGAGGGAAGAACCAGGGATTAGGTGGCAAACACCATCAATACTCGCGTCTCATACCATGATTTGTATATGCAAAGCTAAAAACAAGAAGAGAACATAATAATAAATAAGTCTGGGGGAGAGAAATAATACCAAAATGTGTGAAAAGGGTGGTTCCTTGTCATGATATTGTATGGGAAAGAATCTAGAAGGTTCTTGATACTAATTCACAACGATGAAACTGGTGAGGATGGCTTGATTGAACAATGCTGAGAAATAATGTGTGTAGTCTGGAAAGCTGCGAATGTCTACGGAGAAGTACATGGTGGTTAGATCAAAAGCTGGTTAGGTGACATTTGGGTGCTTGGGAAATTGGTCATTTCCATGTTTCAAGAACATGTGAATCTCTATGTTTTCAAACCTCTTTCTCTGGTTTAGTCTTCTATTTGCTTGAGGGCAAGCAAAGGCTAAGTCTGGGGGAGTTGATATATCATGGTTTTTACCTTGTTTAAGCCATGATATAATTACGTTTTATCGAGTCTTTATTCTATTTTAGAGTATTTTAGAGTATTTTACAGGGTTTAACACATTTGGAGCATTATTGGAAATATTGGAGTTTTATGGAGCATTATGGAGCAAAACTGAAGTCTGGTGACTAAGTGCCCAATCGAAGCGTCAAGCATCGATCGATACCCCCTGGTATCGATCGACACCCATCGAGGCAGATTACAAGTCGCGACTTTAATGAAGTTTGAAGAATTGCAGAACTTGCCCAGAAAACTTTAATATTTACAAGAAGACTCCAATTCGTGTTTAGACTATTAATTTAGGTTTTACAGCCACTTTGGCAGTGTGCTTTTTATTACATTGTTCTTGAGGATTTCTGAGAGAGGGGAGACAAGTCAGAACTCTGTTCGTATGAAAGAAGATTTCGAACCCCTGTTTCATTATACTCTTATTTTATTCTATTGATGATTTATTCAGTTATGTTGATTGTTTCATTCTCCATATCTGAGTAGATCCCTTGTTAGGTTCAGGGTTCTCAATAAGGTTTTCTTTGAATGTTAGATTGATTAGTTATTAGGATTTATTATCTGAATTAGTTTTTCACCATAGGTTGTTTGCAAAGCTAATTCTGGATTGATCACCTAGAACTTAGATCTTAGGATAATTGATTAGGCGCGAGAGTGCGATTAATTACCTGATAGAACCTAAGGTGAGCAAAATAACTATTCATAAAGAGATTTGGTTTAGTTGTTTTGTGAACAAATCAAACTTGATTTAAAAAGCTGATTTAGACTTTAGGATTCGCAAAGAGATTTGGAATTCCTAGGATTTAGATTTAGATAAGTTTCACATGAGAGTTGGTTAGCTATACATTAGTGATTTGAGTTCAAGAACCGCGCTAAACCTGAATCCTGTTAGTTAGTTTACCTGCATTCATTGATTTCCTAAGAAATACCCTGAACCTATCTCTCCCAAATTGAATTTACAACCGTTTTAATTTACATTCTGTTTTCAATACCATTGATTGCTTAGCGTAATTCCCACATCTATAATCTATTGTGTGTCTCTGTGAGTCCTTGTGTTCGACCCCTAGCTTTACTATAACAACTGCTTTAGTATCTAAATATGGTATTAATTTGAGCATATCAAACCTAGAAACAAATTATGGATTACGACCAACATTAAATGTAAGCATTGAAGAGAGTGTGGCCATGTTTCTACGAATATGTAGACACAATGAAGTTCAAAGGGATGTTGGATTGTGATTCGGAAAAACTCAAGAAACAATGAAAAGGAAGTTCTTTGAAGTGCTTACATCGGCTGAGTTAATTGCTTGTGATTTTATCATAACTCCAAGAAGACATGAACTACTCAGGATTCCCGACCGACTTCTAATGGATTCAAAATATTGGCTATTTTTAGTGGATTTGTTGAAGCAATGGATGGAGTTCATGTATGCGTAAAAGTGAAGCCTGAATTACAAGGAATGTATTGGAATCGGCACGATGTAACATCGTTTAACATCATGGCAATCTATGATTTGAATATGTTGTTCACATATGTTTGGAATGGAGCACCATGATCTTGTTACGATACAACATTTCTCACGATGGCACAAGAGAATGATGCTGAATTTCCTTTGCGTCCGGCTGATAAGTATTATGTAGTTGATTCTGGCTATCCAAATAAACATGGTTTTTTTGCTCCCTATATATCTTTATGTAACATGGTTGTTCGGTACCATATGTCGCAGTTCCACAATGGGCCTCCTCCTCGAAATAAACAAAAATTGTTTAATCGATGGCATGTATCCTTACGTTATGTTATTGAGAGGACATTTGGAGTGAAAAAAAAATGGACGATTCTTTGTGAGTTTCCTAGATATAATACCCAAATACAGAAAAAGTGGTAATGGCTACAATGGGACAATATAATTTTATCAGAATTTCAATTTTTTCTGATGAATATTTTGCAGAAATAATAGAACATGTTGAGTTTGACAACACATAATCTGAAATTGATCTAGGTGACATGGAAGCAACAAAGATAGCCGAGGGAGATCAAATGGTGTCAGATAACAGATTCCAGATATTTTATGGACAAATTGAAATACTTGATCTTAATATTTTTTTACCCGTGTATTGTCTTTGAATTTATTTTATGTATAATATACATATTTATAACCATAAATATATTTATTATATTTATTTTAATTCAAATATATGTTATGTACCGCTTTTTCCATTCAACCATATATTTTGGACCGCTTGATCCGCTTGATCCACACTTGTTATGCCAGATCTGCACTTGATCCACATGATCTGCTTGAACCGCTTGTTCCGCACCATTTGATCCGTTTTCTCCATTCGGAGCCTTAGCTGACAAAGAACATCATGGCAAAGTACATTTTGTAAAGTGTGGATGCAAGATCCGGTTTCACAATATTATTTTGATATTGGATTTAAAGCGTTCATATTAAAAATAATTCTCAAATAAAATGAATAAGAATATGCAAGAAATCTAACAAGAATAAAATCAGGCTCATACAAATCGGGCTCTAGATGGGCTTCAAGCACTAGTTCGACATGACTTCCAGACAACTCGCTTCTTTCTCGTTTGTAGATACCAGGAGACCTTGAGAAGCTGTGGTGAATCGCATGTTGCACATATCGGCCTTAACTCGTCCTAGCAAACTGGACATGTGAAATGACCATTAACACACTAAATAGAAAAAGTTGTACGATCAACAACTGTTTGTTCAACAAATTAAAATATGGATGCTCTGTTTAAGCCATGATATAAGTCCGTTTTATCGAGTCTTTTTTCTATTTTAGAGTCTTTTAGAGTCTTTTATAGGTTTTAGCACATTTGGGGCATTATTGGAAATATTGGAGTTTAATGGAGCATTATGGGGCAAAACTGAAGTCTGGTGACTAAGTGCCCAATCGTAGCGTCAAGCATCGATCGATACCCTCTGGTATCGATCGACACCCATCGAAGCAGATTACAAGTCGCGACTTTAATGAAGTTTGAAGAATTGCAGAACTTGCCCAGATGACTTTAATATTTACAATAAGACCCCAATTCGTGTTTAGACTATTAATTTAGGTTTTACAGCCACTTTGGCTGTGTGATTTTTATTACATTGTTCTTGAGGATTTCTGAGAGAGGGGAGACAAGTCAGAACTCTGTTCGTCTGAGAGAAGATTTCGAACCCCTGTTTCATTATACTCTTATTTTATTCTATTGATGATTTATTCAGTTATGTTGATTGTTTCATTCTCCATGTCTGAGTAGATCCCTTGTTAGGTTCAGGGTTTTCAATAAGGTTTTATCTGAATGCTAGGTTGATTAGTTATTAGGATTCATTATCTGAATTAGTTCTTAACCATAGGTTGTTTGCAAAGCTAATTATGGATTGATCACCTAGAACTTAGATCTTAGGATAATTGATTAGGCGCGAGAGTGCGATTAATTACCTAATAGAACCTAAGGTGAGCAAAATAACTATTCGCAAAGAGATTTGGTTTAGTTGTTTTGTGAACAAATCAAACTTGATTTAAAAAGCTGATTTAGACTTTAGGATTCGCAAATTTTGTGAACAAATCAAACTTGATTTAAAAATCTGATTTAGACTTTAGGATTCGCAAAGAGATTTGGAATTCCTAGGATTTAGATTTAGATAGTTTTCACAACAGGAGTTGGTTAGCTATACTCTAGTGATTTGAGTTCAAGAACCGCGCTAAATCTGAATCCTGTTAGTTAGTTTACCTACATTCATTGATTTCCTGAGAAATACCCTGAACCTATCTCTCCCAAATTGAATTTACAACCGTTTTAATTTACATTCTGTTTTCAATACCATTGATTTCTTAGCGTAATTCCCACATCTATAATCTATTGTGTGTCTCTGTGAGTCCTTGTGTTCGACCCATACCTTTACTATAACAACTGCTTTAGTATCTAAATAGGGTATTAATTTGAGCATATCAAATTTGGCGCCGTTGCCGGGGACTCAATTCGCCATTAGATTACGTTTGTGAATTTCGACTAAGTTCGTCGGTATCGATCGATACTCACTAGTATCGGTCGATACTCGTCGTTCTCTTTTTTTTTGATATCGATCGACACCACTTGGTATCGGTCGATACTCAACATGTTTTTTGTTACTTACGTTCCTTTCCTAGTGTGTTTCAGGTGTGAATTTGGAACGTACAAACATGAAAGCAAAGAAGCCAGCAGAGATGAACAACACAATGATTCTGATTCAGGATGCTGCTGGAGCTTTGAGAGACCAAGAGGGTCAGTTGTGCAATACGAGAGGGCAACGTCTGGATGGAGAGGGGAACATCATTCCACCTGCTCCTGTTGTCGAGGGGATTGTCGCTGGGAACGTGAACGCTGAGAATGCTGTGGTTAATCGTGGCAGAACTATTGGTGAGTGCAACAAACCTGACCAGTTTTATGCAAATCGATCAGCGATTCGTCCTCCACCTTATCAGAAGAATGACTTTGAGCTGAAACCTGCATACTACACTCTTGTGGGACATCACCCTTTTCATGGTCTTTCCAGCGAACATCCCATGGATCACATTGAGAGGTTCGAGGACTTGGTCACTAGCATCAAGAGCAATGGAATGTCCTACGATTACCTTTTCTGCAAGCTTTTTCCATACTTTCTTGGCGGAGAAGCGACTTACTGGCTGAAACAGTTGACTCCTGGATCGTTGACTACTTGGGATCAAACTAAGACTGCTTTCCTGAACAACTTCTATGATGATGCACGATCCGAGGATCTCAGGAACAAAATTTCTCAGTTTTCTCAGGGTCCGACTGAGGCACTCAAGGCTGCTTGGATTCGATTCAGGTCATATCAGAGAGATTGTCCACACCATGGGTTCACTCAGGTTCAGCTGCTGGGTACTTTCTACAGAGGAGTCGATTGGAGGTATCAGATGTCCTTAAATGCTGCGAGTAATGGGAATTTCAATACCAGATATCCTGACGATGCCTATGTGCTTATTGAGAACTTGGTTTCTAGCAATAGTACCCAAGAATGCAGACATGGAGCGCAAGAAGCAAGCTGGTAATTCGGATCGCAGTCAGATTGCTGAGGTGAATGCTAAGTTAGATTCAATGCATAATTTGTTGATGGGTAAGAAGCAGAAGGCTCTAGATGCAAGGTAATTATGGATAAGTTGATCGTTGAACTACATTTTATCGATGCCATCAAGACTTCTCCAGCCTTCAGGAGATATGTCAAGAGGATGGTGTCCAGCAACGTGAATCTTGAAGAAGGATGCTTGATGATTACTCATGAGTGCAGTGTAATCCCCAGGAAATTGCCAAATCCAGGGAGTTTTGTGTTGGATTATACGATATTCACAGACAGGTTTGAGCGTTCTCTCTGCGACCTTGGCTCAAGTGTCAACCTCATGCCATATTCAGTTGCCAAAAGGATGGGGATTACAAATTTCACAACCACGAGGATATCTCTGATACTTGCTGATCGCTCAGTTAGACTCCCAGAGGGGTTACTCGAAGATGTCCCTATTAGGATTGGAAATTGCTTGATCCCAACTGATTTTATCATCCTGAAGTATGATGCTGAGCCTAAAGATCTTCTCATCCTAGGCAGACCTTTCCTTGCAACAGCCGGTGCTTTGATTGACTGCAAGAATGAGAATATCGCTCTCAACATTGGTGATTTGGTCATGACTTTCCATATGGATAAGATGATGAAGAGACCAACCATAGACGGGCAGACCTTCTTTGTTGACACCTTCAGTGACATAGCTGAAGAGTATTTCCTGGAGATGCATTCTGAATACCCACTGGAGAGAGCATTGGTCTGTTCAGCCACTTAAGATGTGCGTTCGTGTGATGATACAGCTGAATACTCGAGGATGCTCGATTCAGCACCGCCAGCATCGATCGATACCCCCTTGGTATCGGTCGATACCCTGCGAATCGAGGGAGAGATGGCCGAAGGGTCTAAGCAAGCTGCTGAGCTTGGAGATTGGAGTGAAGAGAACGCTCCCAAAGTGGAACTAAAACCACTCCCGCCAAACCTGAGGTTTAGTTTCCTTGGTCCTAATTCTACATACCCAGTAATTGTCAATTCTTCTTTGAACAACGCAGAGATTGCCTTACTGCTGAACAAGTTGCGCAAGTATCGCAAAGCTCTAGGCTATTCTCTTGATGACATTTCAGGTATATCACCGGACCTGTGCATGCATAGGATTCACCTTGAGGACGAGTCAAAGACTTCAATTGAGCATCAGAGGAGGCTGAATCCGAATATGATGGAAGTGGCCAAAAAGGAGGTGATGAAGCTTTTGAAAGCTGGTGTTATGCATGGGCACAAGGTTTCTGAGACTGGGATCGAAGTTGACAAGGCAAAAATTCAAGTTATGACGAGCCTCCAACCACCAAATTCTGTGAAGGATATTCGAAGCTTCCTTGGTCATGCTGGGTTTTACAGGAGGTTTATCAAAGACTTTTCCAAGATAGCACGTCCACTCACTGCTTTATTATGCAAGGAGATCAAATTCGATTTCACACCTGACTGTCTTGCAGCCTTTGAGGAGATAAAAAAGGCTTTGGTGAGTGCTCCTATTGTGCAACCTCCTGATTGGACTCTACCTTTTGAGATCATGTGTGACGCCAGTGACTTTGCTGTTGGATCTGTTCTGGGTCAGAGGAAAGATAAGAAGCTACATGTCATCTATTATGCCAGCAGGACTTTGGACGATGCTCAGAGGAACTATAGCACTACAGAGAAGGAACTACTTGCAGTCGTTTTCTCTTTTGAGAAATTTCGATCCTACTTGATTTGGAGCAAAGTGATTGTCCATACTGATCATGCTGCTCTCAAGTATCTGATGCAGAACAATGACCTTAAGCCTCGCCTTTGTCGTTGGGTTCTTCTGCTACAGAGTTTCGACATCGAGATTAAGGACAAGAAGGGCATAGAGAACGGGGTCGCTGACCATCTTTAGAGGATTCAGATCGATGCAGACGTCCCCATTGATGACTAACTACCAGAAGAATCCGTTTACTTCATTGAGACTGAACTTCGGATGGGCTTCGCCGAATCTCGGCAATTCCCACGAATCACAGGTCTTGGTATCGATCGACACTCCTATAGTATCGGTCAATACCAGGCGACCCCCGAACCAATTCTGACTGTTGAATACCTTGGTGTTTCAAAAGAGTATCTAGTAGCTGCATCCGATTCTGATCAACCATGATATGCTGATATCGCTACCTTGCTGCAAATGCAGAACAAAAGCACCTCAAGAGCTATCACAAGAAGAAGTTCTTACGGGACATAAGGCGATACTTTTGGGATGAACCCTACTTGTACAAGCACTGTTCGGATGGTATCTATAGAATATGCATTTGCTGAATCAGAGGTGTCGAATGTTTTGTTTCATTGCCATGGATCCGATTATGCTGGACACTTTGCCACTTTCAAGACAATGTCCGAGGTTCTTCAAGCACGCTTCTGGTGGCATACTATGTTTAAAGATGCACATATCTTCGTTTCGCAGTGCGATGTGTGCCAGAGGAGAGGGAAGATCAGTAAGAGACATGAGATGCCACATAATTTCATCCTTGAGGTTGAGATTTTCGATTGTTGGGGCATTGATTTTATGGGTCCCTTTCCTTCATCGTATGGACACAAATACATCTTGGTTGCTGTGGATTATGTGTCTAAGTGGGTTGAAGCCATTGCTAGCAGAACCAATGATTCTTCGGTGGTTCTTAAGCTGTTTAAGACCATCATATGAAGTACCTCGAATTGTGATAAGTGATGGTGGTTCTCACTTAATCAACAAAATTTTCGAGAAGTTGCTGAAGAAGTATGGTGTGAACCATCGTGTTGCTACTCCCTATCACCCTCAGACCAGTGGGCAAGTTGAGGTTTCCAACAGACAGATCAAGGAAATCCTGGAGAAGACAGTGAACGTTACAAGGAAGGATTGGTCTTTCCAGCTGGATGACGCACTTTGGGCTTACAGGACTGCTTTCAAGACACCACTTGGGACTACACCGTTTCACTTGCTGTATGGAAAAGCATGCCATCTTCCAGTGGAAATCGAGCACAAGGCAGCATGGGCTACAAAGATGATGAATTTCGACATCAAAACTGCTGCTGAGAAGCGCTTGATCAAGCTGAATGAGCTCGATGAGATTAGGCATCTTACCTATGAGAGCTCGAAGCTGTACAAGGAGAGGACTAAGGCATACCATGAAAAGAAGATCATCTCCAGGCACTTTGAACCAAATGATCAGGTACTTCTGTATAACTCTCGTTTGCAATTGTTTCCTGGTAAATTGCGTTCTCGTTGTTCAGGTACTTTCACAGTCAAGGAAGTTAGACCACATGGTGCGATTGTCCTGACATATCCCTCAGGAGAAGAGTTCACTGTCAACGGACAAAGGGTGAAACACTATTAGGCGAAAGCCGAGATTCCAGAAGGACGATTGATCCCTCTGGATGCTGCACCCACTACCTGAACGGCAGTACAGTCAAGCTAATGACATTAAAAGAGCGCTTGGTGGGAGACAACCCACTGCTGAGTTTGCTTTTGAGTCTTTTTCTTTTTCTTTTTTGTTTTTGGGCCTGTTTCAGGATAAACAAGGAGCACAATGAAATCACATGAGTGTTGATCGATACCCTTGGGTATCGGTCGACAGCCTATGCGAATGAGGAGGACATGTGTCAATTGAAACTTGGTATCGCCCGATACCAAGCTGTGTGTCGATCGATACCCAATGTTCCAGCACGGTAACTTCTTGTTTCTCATGATTCCACTCAGTTCATTTGTTTTTTTTCACCAGCTCTAGGCTAGATAACACTGGGGACAGTGTTGTTTAAGTCTGGGGGAGGTAGTCGCTGACTTTGTTTTTGTTTTTCTTAGAGTCAGTCCGTTTTTGTGTCATTTGTTGTTTTATTGAGTCAAAATTTTGTCTGAGACTGTGATCTTTTTCTTGAGTCAATTGATCTAACCTTGCTTCTAAGTGACCATTGTTACAAAATCAGTTCTAGATCGACTAATGAAAAATCCAACGGCTGACCAGTTAACCAGAAGACACTCATGTTTCCAGCAAAGTTCCTTAAAGCCTGAGCCAAATTTTTGCACTTCATCAATGCGGTTAATATCTATAGAGCTTGATTCCTCATTCGTATCTGACAAAGGAACCTATGTGTTTTAAAATAACAGTATTTCTCTCCCTATTACAAGTTAATTAATAAGTGCATTAAAGATGAAATGATTTTCTACTCAAGAGGGAATGATCACACAGAGGATTGGAAGCTAGGCTTGGATTTTCCTATGATGCCATTATTCGCCTACATCCTTTGATACGTTGAGAGGGAAGAACCAGGGATTAGGTGGCAAACACCATCAATACTCGCGTCTCATACCATGATTTGTATATGCAAAGCTAAAAACAAGAAGAGAACATAATAATAAATAAGTCTGGGGGAGAGAAATAATACCAAAATGTGTGAAAAGGGTGGTTCCTTGTCATGATATTGTATGGGAAAGAATCTAGAAGGTTCTTGATACTAATTCACAACGATGAAACTGGCGAGGATGGCTTGATTGAACAATGCTGAGAAATAATGTGTGTAGTCTGGAAAGCTACGAATGTCTACGGAGAAGTACATGGTAGTTAGATAAAAAGCTGGTTAGGTGACATTTGGGTGCTTGGGAAATTGGTCATTTCCACATTTCAAGAACAGGTGAATCTCTACGTTTTCAAACCTCTTTCTCTGGTTTAGTCTTCTATTTGCTTGAGGGCAAGCAAAGGCTAAGTCTGGGGGAGTTGATATATCATGGTTTTTACCCTGTTTAAGCCATGATATAAATCCGTTTTATCGAGTCTTTATTCTATTTTATAGTATTCTAGAGTATTTTACAGGTTTTAATACATTTGGAGCATTATTGGAAATATTGGAGTTTTATGGAGCATTATGGAGCAAAACTGAAGTCTGGTGACTAAGTGCCCAATCGAAGCGTCAAGCATCGATCGATACCCCCTGGTATCGATCGACACCCATCGAAGCAGATTACAAGTCGCGACTTTAATGAAGTTTGAAGAATTGCAGAACTTGCCCAGAAAACTTTAATATTTACAAGAAGACTCCAATTCGTGTTTAGACTATTAATTTAGGTTTTATAGCCACTTTGGCTGTGTGCTTTTTATTACATTGTTCTTGAGGATTTCTGAGAGAGGGGAGACAAGTCAGAACTCTGTTCGTATGAAAGAAGATTTCGAACCCCTGTTTCATTTCTCTTATTTTATTCTATTGATGATTTATTCAGTTATGTTGATTGTTTCATTCTCCATGTCTGAGTAGATCCCTTGTTAGGTTCAGGGTTCTCAATAAATTTTTCTCTGAATGCTAGATTGATTAGTTATTAGGATTCATTATCTGTATTAGTTCTTCACCATAGGTTGTTTGCAAAGCTAATTCTGGATTGATCACCTAGAACTTAGATCTTAGGATAATTGATTAGGCGCGAGAGTGCGATTAATTACCTGATAGAACCTAATGTGAGCAAAATAACTATTCATAAAGAGATTTGGTTTAGTTGTTTTGTGAACAAATCAAACTTGATTTAAAAAGCTGATTTAGACTTTAGGATTCGCAAAGAGATTGGTTAGCTATACATTAGATTTAGATTTAGATAGTTTTCACAACGAGAGTTGGTTAGCTATACATTAGTGATTTGAGTTCAAGAACCGCGCTAAATCTGAATCCTGTTAGTTAGTTTACCTGCATTCATTGATTTCCTGAAAAATACCCTGAACCTATCTCTCCCAAATTGAAATTACAACCGTTTTAATTTACATTCTGTTTTCAATACCATTGATTGCTTAGCGTAATTCCCACATCTATAATCTATTGTGTGTCTCTGTGAGTCCTTGTGTTCGACCCCTAGTTTTACTATAACAACTGCTTTAGTATCTAAATATGGTATTAATTTGAGCATATCAAACCTAGAAACAAATTATGGATTACGACCAACATTAAATGTAAGCATTGAAGAGAGTGTGGCCATGTTTCTACGAATATGTGGACACAATGAAGTTCAAAGGGATGTTGGATTGTGATTCGGAAGAACTCAAGAAACAATGAAAAGGAAGTTCTTTGAAGTGCTTACAGCAGCTGAGTTACTTGCTTGTGATTTTATCATAACTCCAAGAAGACATGAACTACTCAGGATTCCCGACCGACTTCTAATGGATTCAAAATATTGGCTATTTTTAGTGGATTTGTTGGAGCAATGGATGGAGTTCATGTATGCGTAAAAGTGAAGCCTGAATTATAAGGAATGTATTGGAATCGGCACGATGTAACATCGTTTAACATCATGGCAATCTATGATTTGAATATGTTGTTCACATATGTTTGGAATGGAGCACCATGATCTTGTTACGATACAACATTTCTCACGATGGCACAAGAGAATGATGCTGAATTTCCTTTGCCTCCGGCTGATAAGTATTATGTAGTTGATTATGGCTATCCAAATAAACATGGTTTTTTTGCTCCCTATAGATCTTTATGTAACATGGTTGTTCGGTACCATATGTCGCAGTTCCATAATGGGCCTCCTCCTCGAAATAAACAAAAATTGTTTAATCGATGGCATGCATCCTTACGTTATGTTATTGAGAGGACATTTGGAGTGTAAAAAAAAAATGGACGATTCTTTGTGAGTTTCCTAGATATAATACCCAAGTACAGAAAAAGTGGTAATGGCTACAATGGGACAACATAATTTTATCAGAATTTCAATTTTTTATGATGAATATTTTGCAGAAATAATAGAACATGTTGAGTTTGACAACACATAATCTGAAATTGATCTAGGTGACATGGAAGCAACAAAGATAGCCGAGGGAGATCAAATGGTGTCAGATAACAGATTACAGATATGTTATGGACAAATTGAAATACTTGATCTTAATATTTTTTTACCCGTGTATTGTCTTTGAATTTATTTTATGTATAATATACATATTTATAACCATAAATATATTTATTATATTTATTTTAATTCAAATATATGTTATGTACCGCTTTTTCCATTCAACTATATATTTTGGACCGCTTGATCCGCTTGATCCACACTTGTTCTGCCAGATCTGCACTTGATCCACATGATCCGCTTGAACCGCTTGTTCCGCACCATTTGATCCGTTTTCTCCATTTGGAGCCTTAGCTGACAAAGAACATCATGGCAAAGTACATTTTGTAAAGTGTGGATGTAAGATCCGGTTTCACAATATTATTTTGATATTGGATTTAAAGCGTTCATATTAAAAATAATTCTCAAATAAAATGAATAAGAATATGCAAGAAATCTAACAAGAATAAAATCAGGCTCATACAAATCGGGCTCTAGATGGGCTTCAAGCACTAGTTCGACTACGACTTCCATATCAACTCGCTTCTTTCTCGTTTGTAGATACCAGGAGACCTTGAGAAGCTGTGGTGAATCGCATGTTGCACATATCGGCCTTAACTCGTTCTAGCAAACGGGACATGTGAAATGACCATTAACACACTAAATAGAAAAAGTTGTACGATCAACAACTGTTTGTTCAACAAATTAACATATGGATGCTCTAACATGGTGTGAAATGGTAAGAGATGTAGCCTAGAAGATAGGTCTGGTTGAGCTGCACAATTCTTCGAGGTAAACATAACAAACAAAAAAAGTCAAAGTAAATATTGAGGCGAACCCATCTTCGTCCATGTCGAGAAAAATATTAGATGAATTCGTTCTCTGAATCTGCTAAATGAACTGCTCAACGCTCATGAATGAATTGTTCAAACAGCTAATGCCGAATTTGCTTTTATACTCATAATTTAGTTCGGGTCCATTGCACATTGCCACAATACTTACGTTTTATGTTTTCGCTGATATTTAGAATTTTTAGAGAGTAATTAGTAGAACAACCAAATATACAACAAAGAAAACACAGTTAATCAAAATTATTATTACTATTTTTAATTTTTATTTTTTTGTCATCTATTACTATTTTTAATTAAAATATGAATAATTGCAATAAATAACAATGGATAATTGCAAAATTAGTTCTCTCTCCTGAGTAGTATTCAACATTAACTGTTCATAAGAAAAAACCCAATTTACTCTTTTCTTTTTCTCTTATTTACACAAACTGTCAGTGGTTTGAATTTCGTTTTTCGACATGATACACCGATGATACTGTTCACCAAATGTTGAAGACACTATTCATCGCCGAATATTTATTTAGTTAACATGCTACTTATTATGTTATCGCGATAAGTTTATGTTTACCTTGTTAACCCCATTATCATATAACATGCTAACAATAATATCTGCTAATTGTAACGTGCTAACAATAATATGTGATACTTGTAATGTGCTAACAATAATATTCGATACTTTTAATGCTAAAAAACCCTAAACCCCTAAACAATAAACCCTAAACCCTAAGATAACACGATAAACATAAACTTATCACGATAATATACTAATTATGGTTTAAGGTTTAGGGTTTTAGGGTTTATTGTTTAGGGTTTAGGGTTTAGGAGTTAAGGTTTTAGCATTACAAGTATCGAATATTATTGTTAGCACGTTACAAGTATCATATATTATTGTTAGCACGTTACAAGTATCAGATATTATTGTTAGCATATTATATGATGATCTGTTTAACACGATAAACATAAATTTATCGCGATAATATAATAAGTAGCATGTTAACTAAATAATTATCCTGTGATGAATAGTATTTTCAACATTTGGTGAACAATGTATGCGGCAAGCTGATGAACAGTATCATCGGTGTATCATGTCGGAAAACAAAATTCAGACCAATGGCAGTTTGCGTAAATAAGCAAAATTGGAAGAATATTAATGGGTTAAAAAACATTTATCTTTGCTAGTTACCTAATTTTAAAATTACCATTGCTATAAACTAAATTTTTAAGTTATCCATGTATATTGAGTTAAATCACTCTTAAAATATTTTGTATACTTTTTGTTATATAAAAAAACAGATCTACTATTTTATAAAAAAAACAAATCTACTATTTTATAAAATAAGTAGATCTATTTTTTTATAAAATAAGTAGATCTACTTTTTTTTTGTTTTAGAGAAAACTCTTTTTGTCGAGAGCAACGATTGGGCCTTGCATTTAGATAAATCAAACTTATTCTTTGTTATTTAATATAATGGAAGTCATGATAATAATTAAAATAGAGTATACCACACGGATTTGGGTAAAATATGGCTTCCTCCCTTGTCCAAAAGCAAGCCAGTAAAATATGGCATTTCTTAGTACCCTCACACAATTTCTCCCACGAAGAACAATGCCAGTTATCGAACTCACAAGAGTCCTATTCCAAAATCTGTGAGAAGTTATATTCACCTGGATTTGGCGTGAATGCACCGAATATTGAAGAAAACCACCCACGGCGACCCAACAGATTCCTTGTAACTTTCCGGCTGACTTTCCTAACAGATTCTTGGCCCAAGTTTTAAAGGAGGTACTCGGCGGCCCCACGTCGCCCCATTGACTTTTGGTACGTATAAATTGCAATCTCACATCTTAGCAATCCCTTCGTCGTCGAACCGGATGAAGCGGTCTTGAACCCCATTATATAGCTCCAAGATTCTTATGCTGGTAACACGTATGCAAGAACACCTACATCTTCCGGGACATATCACATATGATAGTATAACTTTTGCAAATCTAAATCAATTGCTCAAGCCTACTTATATCATTGTAGAACTTAAGGATCAATCCAAATAGGTTGTGATTCTAAGCATCAAAAATGCATAAAACTTCCTAATTTAAGCTAAGCAAGATTGTTTTTGACTTATGATATAGCAACCTAATGATTCAAGTTAAGCAAGAATTAAGCAATACTAATCAAGACTAATGTAATAATTGTAACACCCCGACCCCGCCTTCCCGAAGGGATCAGGCGAATCGGCAATGCCACCCTCGACCCCGTCTCTTTATCTCCGTAAAGACGACGTGTCGGCTAACAACAATATCTCATTACACAATATCCACTTACTATATAATACTTCTTATTAAATTCCAAATAATCATCTTAAAAATCCAACATAAATCTTATATGAATCCGAAGCAAATAACAAATAATGGTCTTTAAATGAAATAACGGAAATGCCAAATAAAACCACAAGGAGAACTTCCGAACTCCCTAAACCGCACACCACACCGGAATCACTCATCTAGTTCTACAAACTCGACCTCATCGGACTCACCTGAAAAGAAAAAAGAGGGATGAGTAATTAGGATTACCCAGTGAGAACTAAACCTACACTTTCAACACATCCAAACATTACTTTTTAAATACGCTAAGAATAAATCTAACCAAGCTCAAACATTACGCTCTACCAGCGCACAAACAATTTACACGCAAGGGAATAACTCCAACTTCAATGGCATCTCGATAGCCAAGCCCACCATGGACCATATTTACACGGCATCTCATAGCCCAGTCCACTTTGGACCATATTTCTCTGGGCCCGGGAAGACCCACCCCGATGCAAGCTGACTTCTTCCGCAAGTCTCGGCTCACAACAAACATAATCGTACCACCGTTCCCTTCTCCGGTGACGGTCACCTCTTTCTAACTACACTACACACACTGATCACACAACAGAGTGAACAATCAAGGATGCATGTTCTTCATCTAATGCTTTCCTAACTCATTTCGTTAAGCAGATGCAGATCTAACTAAATGCACATAGAAAACGTGTCCGTACTCCGTAACACGCCCTAACCTAATCAGATCTAGACTCAACATACCAAAAAGGAATGAATCAACGTATGGAAAATCTAGATCTAATCCTCACCTTTGATTTTCTGCAGATCTGACGAAGGAGAACAAATCTAGAAGACGACGTGAAGGCGGTGGTGCTCGGCGGATCCTCCTCGGCTCCGGCAAGACTCGAGGTGGCTGACTCGGTGGTGACTCGGCCCAACTCGGTCCTGACTCGGTCCAACTCGGTCCAACTCGGTCTGACTCGGTCCAACTCGGTCGGACTCGGTCCAACTCGGTCCTGACTCGGTCCAACTCGGTCCAACTCGGTCCTGACTCGACCTGACTCGTTCCAACTCGGCCTGACTCGGTCCAATTCGGTGGTGACTCGGCCTGACTCGGTTGACTCGGTGATGACTCGGTCCAACTCGGTGGTGTCTCGGTGGCGGCTCGTCGGCGGAGGATCCGGCGAATCTCTCTCTCCTCTCTCCGGCGAGGCTTTCTCTCTCTCTCTCTCTCTCTCTCTCTCTCTCTCTCTCTCTTTCTTTGCTTTGGAGACAAATGAGGCTCTCCTCTCCCCTCTCCCCTCTCCCTCTCTTATATAGGGGTCAATCCGTAGGGTTTTGGAAGAAAGGGTTGGGCTAATGGGCCTCAGATTGGGCCTGGGTATGGGGATGTTACAATAATAAAAGGCGAATCCAAGGATGAGGTTATGGAATTAGAGTGACCTTACAGCTAATTTATGATGTTCAAATACACACACAATGCTAAACCCTAGGTTATGAGCACTAATTATGACTAATACTTTATCAAGGAACTAATCACTTTGCGAATCACTAAATCAAGATCAAACTCTCATTTGTGATTAAATGATTAGCAAACATTAAGATCAATGTTCAAATCAGCCAATAAACATCTTAGACAACTATTCTCATAGGCTAAGCATGTTTATCATTTACTAAGTTCTTTGGGGAATTTCATCAAACACCTTGTGGGCATAAAATTCCCTAGGGTCTAGATTAACTCTCTCAAACTTAATCTAGCATTAAGATCACTTAGCAAGAAGGGAAATCAACTAATCTAAGCCCTAAACATCATAAATTATCCATTAGATCACCCTAAATCTACCTCATCCCTAGATTCTAAGAGACTACTCACTAAACCATGAATGATCCAACTAATTTCATAGAGAAAGTGTTAAATCCCATGATTAGAGAATAGAAAGATTAAAATAAAAGAGAGATTAAGAAGATTCAAACTTTAGATTGCATAAAAGAAAAGAACATCTCTTACAAAAGACTTAGAAACCTAAAAAGGAATTATTTTTTCTAAGAGAAAACAAGACCCTTTGTAAATTAGGTTTAGAAAATATTTAAAGCAAAAGTGGGCGACAGGGCGACAGGGTCAACCCGGAACAAACCGGGTCTTGACTTGGCCGGGTCTGGGTCACGAAATTCTACACCGGGTGGTGGTCGGCCGGTGTTGCTGGGCGGCATAGGAAGTCTTTCGTCAAGAGCTTGGATACCGGCCCGGCTTGGGGCGGTGCAGCCGGTATTGTCCCTGTCCACACACCGGGCGAGGCACACCGGGTGGTCATGGGGCGGAGTGGGCTGTCCTGAAGCTGCGCACCGGTCGGTCTTGGGTAGGTGCAGCCAGCCGGTATTGTCCCTGCCTACACACCGGGCGAGGCATACCGGGCGGTCATGGGTAAGTGCAACCGGTTGAAGGAATGGGCGCTCTTCAACACTGGGCACACTACAAGAAAACTGGTCTTTTACAACGGACATAATCGATGTAAAATCGATGTAAAACCGATGTAAAACAGGCTTTGGGACGATTTAGCGATGATTGTCAATTCGTCGTAAATCGTTCGTCGTTAATCCCAAAACGTCGTAACATCGTCAAAACTGTTGGGACGTTTACAAATCGTTGTTAAACATTCGTCGTAAAATCGTCATAATATTACGACTATTTTACGACGTTTATACCAATGAGGTGTTACGACGATCATACGACGGTTTGTGTTACGACGATTTGTGTTACGACGATCATACGACGGTATGTGTTACGACGATTACGATGTATGAGTTACGACGATTTTACGACGGATTAAGTACGACGAGTTTACGACGGGTGGTGTTACGATGGATGGTTTACGACGAATTTACGACGGTTTACCGAATTAGCATATTTAATAATTTAATTAATAAATATAATTAAATTATTAAATAATAATTTAATTTATTAATATTAAAATTAAAAATAAAATTAAAATTGAAATAAATAATTATAAAATACAAATTAAAGTTTCAATTACAAATTACAAAATCTTAATTAATACCAAAATGTCCAAAAAGCTCTTCATCGGTTCGCTGCAACAATTCGTCTCGCTGTGCAGCGAGCGGATCCACATCCTGATCCGCATCCCTCTGTCCCGATATCGATGCTTGCTGCGCTCTCAGGGCCTTCGCCAATGCGGGATTATCCACCGCAAGAAGCTCGAACAGAGAATCGTACCCTTGGATCGTCTTATCTAATCAAAGGATCTTCTGTTCGGATTCCGCTTGCTTCGCCCGTAAAGTGTTGATCTCGGTATGGGCGGTGTTCAACTCGTTCCTCAACCCAACCGGATCGGCGTTCGGATGATGTGCGGAAGACGAGGCAAAAAAACTACCTCGAAACGATCCCATCCCTAAAACTCTACCCTTCTTCTTCGGGGAACCTAAAAAAAAACGTTAAAATTAATAAATTAAATACGAAATAATTACGTAAAAATATATTATAATTATTATTACCTCTTCATATATCTTGTCCATCAGGGCTGTGGTCAAAGCCGCGTTGGACTGAACCGAGCTACCTCCAGGTGATAGCTGCTGAGAGAGCTGAGTTTGACGCTCCTCAATCCGTGCTTGGGCGGTATTGTAGAGCTGCTCCGCTCGAGGATCCACAAATGAACCGTCTTTCGTTTTTCGAGTTTCCTCAAAAACTTTAGTCATCGGAGGAAGTTCGCCTCCGTTTGCCTAAACAAATGACATTTGAAAAAAAAAACGGTTAAAAATTAAATTTAATTAATTACAAACTAGGAAAAAAAATATTAGAAAAATCATACCATTTGAAGACGCCTTCCCGAAAATGACGTCTGACCTGAAGTATGTGGCAACACCGCCTGACGACCGTCTGGACCGACAGTGTTCCGAGAAGCCGAACACTTAGCAACCACTTGCTGCGAATGCGGATCCATCCAGTATGTCTTCAGGCCGTTCCAGACTTCGGAAGACATGAACGGGGGCTTCGCCGCATCGCCCTCAACCTCCCACTTCCGCTTCCAATCGGAGACGGTATTGTTGTGCCGCAATTTTCCCTTCGCCTTAAACTCCGTCTTCACCGTCTCGTTGATCGCACCATCCCAGTGCCATTTTTACTATAAAACAAGAAAATAATTAGAAACGATTAAATAAAATTAAATATTAAATAAAAAAGTAAAACCACCATTACCGCGGAAAAATTGGAACCACATATCAACGACGTCGCCCGGAATGGCAGACCAATTGCGGTGAGGCTCCTCGAAGTAGGCTTTGATGGTGTTAGACACACTCCGCCCGACTTTGTTGTCCTCCTTAAACCTGAAATATAAAAATGTAATTATAAGTAAAAACAAAATATTAATGAAAAAAAAAAATTAGCTTACATACCAAAAAGTATTCGGCGGCCTGAGCGGATCTAACCAGGGTAAACTGTCATGACCCGGCGAATGCAAAATGTCCTCGACCGTCAATCCCGCATATAGCAAAGCGGGTCGAGGTGCAGGTGCATGTGCAGCTGGCGGAGACGCCTGTGGGGCGGGACCGGAGACCGGAACCACAGACGGTGTGGCAGACGATGATGGGCATCCAAATTAACACTCGGTCCCAAAGCGCCACCCATAAACGCGGAATAGTGAGTCCTACGTGGCCCCATATCTAAAAACAAATAAACGACTATCAAAAATATAATTCAATATAATTCCAATCCTATCTAATTCAAATCCTATCTAATTCAAATCCTATCTAATAATTCCATTCCTATCTAGTATTAACAATCATTAATACTTATCTAAAATATTTATAAAAAAAAAAATTACCTTAGAGAGAGAAAGTTCCGGTTTTAGAGAGAGAAGGAGATTGTGAGGGAAAAATCTGGGCTCGCGTATATATAGATTTTGTTGCCGTCGTAATTTCGATGGTATTTTACGACGATTTTACGACGGATCCGTCGTAAAATCGTCGTAACCCATGAAACCAATCAGAATAATTTTACCAACGTGGGAAATTTTCATTTCACGCGGCAAAATTTATTCCCGGATCCGTCGTAAACTCGTCGTAAGATACCAATGCCATTACGACGGATCCGTCGTAACATCGTCGTAATATTAGAAATGTAAACCCTAAACCCTAAAACACATAACCGTCTTTTATTAACGAAATATATTTGTACATCATAAACTTTTCAATGTACACAATACAATCAATAATGAAGATTGAATCTGACAAATATCAAATTTCCTTATATCTTCTTACTTCTCTATAACATTCGTTGTATAAGTTTCTTCGTAACATGCATGAAGTATAAATTGTTAATAATTTTTGTATTCTGTCAAACAACGAATCGAGAACTTATGTAAAACAATATAATTGATGATATACCAAACATTTACAACCTATACTCAACCTTAAAATCCTAAACCCTAAACTTTACATATTCGTCGTAATGTCGTCGTAAAACAATCCGTCGTAATTGACAAATCGTCGTAAATGCGTCGTAATTGACAAATCATCGTAAATTCATCGTAGTTTTACGACGATGTTACGACGTAAATAGTGACATCGGTATCACGACGATTTCACGTCGACTCTGAGAGTTTGGTAAAACACGGTTTCTTATAGGTCACCTAATTATTTACATCAAATATTTTCGACGTAATTTCATCGTATATGCGATGCAAAATCGTTGTAATGCTATTCGATGTAAAACCGTTGTAAATTTTCGTTGCAAATCCGTTGGTAATTTCTAGAAAATTTCTATAAATATCTTCCACACCTTCAATGGTAACTAAAAAAAAACAAATACACACTAAATATATACATACCCACGTTTCCTTGGGTTCTTATGCTGATCATTGTGTTCCCACTTCTTGATGATCTTGCCAACAAAGAATCATGTGGGATCTTGTTTTTATGTAAAGACAGTCTTCATAAATACAATAGGTGAATGATTCATAAAATTAGACATCTATGTAAATCGTAATATAAGGATGTCCAATTCTATGCATCATTTACTTATGGTGGTTGGTCTTTATGAATGTAGAAAACTAGACCCCCAGAGTTCTTTGTTGGCCAGATCATCAGAAGTGTGAATACAACGTTCTGCTCCTTAACCCAAGACGACATTACGACGATATTTGTCGTAATATCGATGTAGTTACATCGATATTACGACGATTTATATTGTCGTCGTAATTGACAAATCGTCGTAATTGACAAATCGTCGTAAATCCGTCGTAAAATATATCAGTTATCCACCAGATATGGAACGTGTAATCGGAGCGATAAATGCTATTTGGGCACGTTCTGGACCCATGATCTTTGTTCACGCTATTGGTCCGGGAACATAGTTGAATGCACATTCGTTTAATTTCTTACCAAAAAAATAGCAGCAAATATCTTTGTTGTATAGATGAATGCACATTTGTTTAATTATGCATTTATTTAACTTTGAATAGAAACAGTACAAAAGAAATAAATGATTATCTTATCATAAATATAGGAAAATAGAGTTTATCCTTGCATTTACGACAAGGACATAACATCTTACCGCTTTCGAGGGTTGTTTGCATATTTCCGGCCTGATACATGAATATTTCAAGCCCCTCTTGGAATTTTTTCGTCAACGATCCCTCCGAATCATTTTGCGTATACATCCATCTTCGTAGTTCGTATATGGACATTTTATAAAAATAGTTTTTGAAGTGTTTTTTTTATAAGATATTGTTTTTTTTTTTATAACTTTCGTTTGAAGTACGCTAGTATTTATAGAAATTTTTAGGATTTACCAACGGATTTACATCGGAAGCTTACATCGAATTTACATCCAAATAAAATTTACAACAATTTTACATCGCATATACGACGGATTTACGACGAATATATTAGATGTAAATAATTACGTAACCCTGCTTAAAACGTGCTCACCTACCTAGACACAATCGACGTAAATTCGTCGTAATTTACATCGAATATATGTCGTCGTAATATCGATGTACAATTACATCGATATTACGACGATATAAAAATCGTCGTAATATCGTCGTAATTGCGACGTACAGTTACGACGATATTACGACGACCAATATTTTTGACAAAATTACTTCGAATTTAAAATGAGTCGTAATGTCGTCGTAAACTCGATGTAAATTTACGACGGCTAATATTCGATGTAAAATTTCGTTGGTAATCGCCTGTTTTCTTGTAGTGGCAATCTTCATCCGGTGTGATGGCTCAGTGTTCTTCTTGCCTTGGACGTGGCTCCAATACCGGGTGGTGGTGGGCCGGTGCTGTAGACAGGTGTGGTCAGTCCGAATTCATCATTGCTTCTAACCATCTCCTCATGATCCAAGTTCTTGTGCAAGCTCTCCCAAGGTCTCCAAAGGTCTCCAAAGCACCTAAATATACTCCAAAACATGCAAGACTCTCTAGGACCTAATATGAACTATCTAAACTCTAAATGAGAACAAAATACTAAAGAAATGCTATGAGACCATATGCAAAAAGATAAAACCTAAGCTAAATGAATGCTTAAAAGAGGTAAAATATGAGAATATCAACTCCTCCAAACTTATTCCTTTACTTGCCCTCAAGCAAACAAATAAGAGCAAGAAGAGATTGAGGTTGGAAGGTGGGAGCTCAAATCCACAAACATCACAAGAAGAAATCGAATTTCAACGTCAATGCACAAAGCGAGTCTACTCCAAAAGAGTTAGCCATTTCGATCTCCACATGTATCAAACTAAAGTCCCAACTTCCACAAGCATTCTTATCACTCAACCCTTTGACATTCATTAACGGTTTATATGAATCGTGTTTATGCAAAATTAAACGAACTTGTTTGGCTAAGGGATAAGGCCTTGAGATGAAAATGATCTCAATCACATGTGCGGGTATTCCAATACAAGGATCTCTCTAGGAATGAGCAAACTTTAGCAAAATGCTAAAGGTAAAAGGCAACATATGCTTACAAGGGTGTATTCTCATCTAGCCAATGCCTAAGATGTCTTTAACCTTAGTCTCTCTAACTCATGAAGTCCCAAACTTAAGCTACCATTTTTTCACAAGGCATTTTGCCTTTATGTCCCACACATTTGTTTTTTCTTTACTTCATCTTTTTCTCACTTAGGAGAATGTCTTCTTCTTTATTGAAACTTGTGGTTTGGTGCTCTTCCTTTTCATTGCTCTAGCTCTTATTTTTCTTCTTTCTTTATCTTGCCTCATTTCTCATCATTTGATGCTTTTGCAAAATCTTTGGTTTCTTTCCTTTTTACTTTACACTTCGAGGCCAATTCTAACACTAAGAGCTATTCTTATACTTTGTCACAAACCACTTCACATTTTCGCATTCTCCTTTTTCCTTCTCCCCATCTTTCCTTTTCGTTCCAACCTTTATTTTCCACCAAAATCCAGTCTTTTGTTATTTTTCAACTGTTACCACGAGCACCCTGATAACACCGGTTTTTGACTATTTTTATGGATCGCTTTAATAGCTTATGCAGGTGTTTTAACTCCGTTTTGAATAGTTTTTAAGTGATTTCCATGTTTTATAGTTTTAAAAGACTTTTCAGGAAACTTGGGATAAAAGAGTGCAAATTGGAGCAAAACCAGATTTCCGGCTCAACGTCAGACCGTCAGAAGTTCAGCCTCAAATGAAGATCTCAACGCCCGATCCAGCCCAAATTTGGTGACGATAAAGAATAGCCATCTACTTTTCCAATGCAATTTGTTTCGGGAAGATCCAACGGTTCAATCAAAATTTATGCGAATACCCTTAAGCCCAGAGTTTAGTTTAATTGATTACAACCTCTTCTATTCCACCGTCTAGTTTAGATTCTAAGTGATACAAAACCAACTCCAACATATTTACGTTCCAATTCGATTTAAGTATCCAATTGCTTCGTACCGAAACAACAAAATCTCTGTGGTTCGACCCCTAAGTACTACAACGTACATATGTGCACTTGCAGACAATTAGGGTTATAAATATAAAACCTGAAGCTTAGTTAAAATCTGTACGCATCAAGTTTTTGGCGCCGTTGCCGGGGATTTTGATTTGTTTTCATACGAATCTCTGCTTAAATCAATAGAACGCCTACTTATTGTTATTTTTCTTTTGCATTTTTAGGATACTTTTCGATGGGAGACCGAGACTTATGTCTCGAGCCCCTAGGTGATCCGCCACCATTGTACAATGGGGATCCACACGACGACGAGCAAGATGATCTCTCCGATGGCGAAAATGAAGTGATAAACACCGAAGGGAGAGAATCGAAAATTTGTGAGTTCGATGCGCCTTTTCTTTTGGATCGGAGAGCTATTCACCCACCAACTTCCGAAAATGGCAATATTGAAAATACGGTACACTACATATCTATGGTTATACAACGCCTATTCGACGAAAAATCCGATAGATCATATCGACATTTTTGAAGAAATATGTTCAACCATAAAATCAAACAGAAACTACAATAAGTGCAAACTTTTCTCGTTCTCCTTGAACGACAAAGCCAGCAAGTGGCTAAAAACTTTGCAACCTGCGTCTATCACGACGTGTGAAGAATGTAAAGCGGCTTTCCTAAACCACTTCTACACAGAATCTCTCACCTACCGCTATAGAGACAATATACAAAATTTCCAATAAGAAAAGACAGAAACCCTCTATGCTGCTTGGGAGCGGTTTAGGAACTATGGAAGAGATTGTCCACACCACTGATTTTCCAAAGAAAGCTTGATGAGCACTTTCTATCGAGGCATCGATGGAGAGTCGCAACATTCGTTCGACGTTGCAAGCGAGGGGGATTTCGTCACTAAAACCGCGGATAAAGCTCGCGTTCTTATCAATAATCTAGCAAGAAATACCCATGACAGAGCGCAACTCGCCGAATCCCGACGCCCTAAGGAAAAACAAGAAAGCTCAGAAATAATGGAATGTCTCCATCTTATGATGAATCGACTTGGAATAGAACAACCGAATAAGTTACGCACCACACATCACTTTAATAACTCGGGAAGTCCGAATGGCCCTCAAGATTTGGAAGACATTAACTATTTCGAAGCTCCAACAAACCATCGTTCTGGACAAACCTCATTTAAAGCACGAGGCCGAAACATAGTAAGGTTTTTTTTTTCTATTTAAATCTTACATTCGTAATTTAATTTAATCTTATAAATTTATGAATTTTGTTTTTAGGCCGCAAAGGCCGGATCATCAATTCCGGATTTGTTAGCAGTTCTCGAGGAGACAAAACGGAAACCGGATGGCTCTTTTATCGATGGACGCTCGGAGAAGATCTACAACGATGTCACATAGTGGCTCGAACTGTTATCTTAACAAGCCGATACTGATGATCCCGAGACCACATCATCTGGCGGACTTACTTCTTTCGTGAAGAACAAAATTTTTGCCGAGGTATGTATTTAAAAATTAAATTATTGTATTCTATTTAAATATTTTTAGAAATATTTATAGTGTCCGTTTTGTTTTGTCTTTTTAGGTTGCTCCCCATAAAAAAAGAAGAATTTACGGAGTCGGTTCGATTCAACCGCAAATTGAAGCTTCTTCTACATCGGCTTCATCTTGATCACAGGACGATCTACACCAGATAATATCGAGTCACGCCGAGTTGATAACGAGTTAGGCCGAGATGATAACGAATTAGGCCGAGAAGATTAATTCCTATGACGTCTTCATGGACTACTTTTCTGAGAAGGATCCGGCTTTTGCGAGTCTTCGTCAAAGTCATAATAACCCTTCGGATCCGTTCCCATAACCGGAACCGGCGGTCCCGGAACCGGTCCGTTGTAAACATTTTAATTTCTTTTTGTTTTTTTGGTTTTATTGTAAAACAATTATGTACTTTTTTAATAAAAAATTAAATTAGATTAAATTAATTATGTTTTATAATTTTAAAAGTAAATTAAATTATTACTTAATTTTTAATTAAATAATAAAAAATTTTAATATAAAAATTGAAACTCCTCCGCAAATCCATCGCAAATTTGCGATAATAATAATGTCCCTCGCAAATTTACGATGACAATAATCGTGTCCCTCGCAAATCCATCGCAAATATTGCAATGGAATTGCATGGATATGAAGCCCTCGCAAATGTGCGACGATATGTGGCCTCGCAAATCTGTCGCAAATTTACAACGGAAAACACTCCCTCGCAAATTTGCGACGGATATTAGCTATTGCAAATTTGCGAGAGAATATTGTCCGTTGCAAATTGGCGACGGATTTGCGAGGGAAATTGAATTGCGACGACTGATTTGCGACGGAAACAGGTTCCTTGCAATTCCGTCGCTATGAGTGATTTGCGACGGATTTGCTACGGATATGGCCATCGCAAATCGGTTGTTTTCTTGTAGTGTTTTTCAATTATTACATCCATCTATTTATTATTCCTTACTCAATTTATTTCACATTGAAGACAATGTGATTTAAGTCTGGGGGAGGATGTTTATCCCTTACTAACGCAATTCCATTTGTTTTGAGATTGTTGTTTGGAACAAAATTTTAAAATTTTATTCGATTTTTTGAATTTTTCAAAACAGGGACCTACGTGCATCTACGCTATCTCCTCGTGCCAACTCTTTTGTGGCTTGGTACTAGACTAGGCGGTAGCTAGAGTACTTACAATGCGACATCCCCAGAGGATTTCGAGCCATAAAAATTATTCCCGACATGACATATTAGCTCACTCTACTTGAACTTAATCTATTTATAAATTTCTTATCAAAGGTTTTAGGCGAGACAACGAGTCATACATCTAGGACATCTTTTTCCTTTATACCGCTCTTTGTTGTCCTAGATGGCCGGTTCATTTGGTATCCCACCTGAAACTTATCCTTTGTTCAAACCTCATGCAACTTTCTTGTTATCATATGTGCAGATATGTGATATATCATGGTTTTTACCCTATTTAAGCCATGATATAAGTCCTTTTTATAGAGTCTTTATAGTATTTTGGAGTCTTTTTAGAGTCTTTTACAGGTCATAGCACGTTTGGAGGATTATTGGAAGTATTGGAGCTTTCTGGAGCAGTTTGTAGCAGAGCTAAAGATCGTGTCGCTGAGAACCTGAATTCACGTCGAGCATCGATCGATACCCCTTGGTATCGATCGACACTCAGCGCAGCAAGACACAACCCGCGAGTTTTCCAAGACTTGAGGAATTGCAAAAGTGCCCAGAAGTCTTTAATAATTACAAGAAGACCCCAAATCGTGATTTAGGTTATAAATAGGATTTTACAGCCATTGTTTAGGCTATGCTTTTCTAGGCCTGTGAATGCCTTTTTATGCTTTATTTTATAGTTTGATTTTACTTTGGTTTTAGAGAGACAAGTCTGAATCTCCCTTCGTCCGAGATCAGATCTCTAAACCCTTCTTTCTACTCTATTGATGATTTATTCAAACATGTCTTTTGATTCAATTGCCATGTCTGAGTAGATCCACTTTAGGTTTAGGGTTTTCTCATAAAGGATTTCTTTGAATGCTAGGTTAATTATCTGTTTAGGATTCACCATCTGAATTAGTTCTTCACCTTAGGTTGTGTTCATAGCTAATTCTAGGTTGACGAATCTGGAACTTAGATCTTAGGATAATTGATTAGGCACGAGAGTGCGATTAATTACCTGATAGAACCTAGGTGAGCAAATTGATTATTCGCAAAGAGATTTGGTTTAATTGATTTGTGAACATATCAAACCTGATATTAAAGCTGATTTAGAATTTAGGATTCGCAAAGAGATTTGGAATTCCTAGGATTTAGATTTAGATAGTTTTCGCAACGAGAGTTGGTTAGCTATATTTTAGTGATTTGAGTTCAAGAACTGCGCTAAATCTGAATCCTGTTAGTTAGTTTATCTGCATTCATTGATTTCCTGAGAAAAACCCTGAGCCTATATTTCTCAATTGATTTACAACTCCTTTAATTTCTGCACTGCTTTTAATTACAACTGTTTGGCTTAGCGTAATTCGACACTATAGAATCTATTGTGCGTTTCTGTGAGTCTTCTGTGGTTCGACCCCTAGCTATACTATTACAACTGCTTTAGTACTTTAGGGTATTAAATTGAGCATATCAATTTTGGCGCCGTTGCCGGGGACTCAATTTCGCCATTAGATTTTAGTTTAGAATTTCGACTAAGTTCGTCGGTATCGATCGATACTCTGTAGTATCGGTCGATACCCGTCGTCTTCTTTTGTTGGTATCGGTCGACACCACTTGGTATCGATCGATACTCAACGTATTTTTCTGGTTACTTACGTGCTTTGCCTAGTGTTTTGTTTGCAGGTGTATGCCTGTTCGTGAAACCAGAAGCAACAAGAGCACACAACTAGTTGAACTGTCACTGGAACAGCTAGCGTTTGTGGAACGCACAAACAGAAAGACCAAGCAAACATCAGGGATGAACAACCCAGTGGTTTTAAGAGCTGATGAAGCTGGAATTCTGAGAGACCAAGAGGGTCACGTGTGTAATGAGAGAGGGCAGCGACTTGATGAAGCTGGTAACATCGTTGTCCCTGCTGCGGTTGTTGAGATTGTCGCGCCAGCTGGGCGCGCCAACGCAGGGAATGCTGTGGTTAATCGTGGAAGGACGATTGGTGAATGCAACAGGCCTGACCAGTTTTTCGCCAATCGTTCAGCAATTCGTCCTCCTGCGTTTGAGAGGAATGACTTTGAGCTGAAGCCTGCTTACTTCACTCTAGTGGGACAGCATCTCTTTCATGGTCTTCCTCATGAACATCCAATGGACCATGTAGAGAGGTTCGAGGACTTGGTCACTAGCATCAAGAGCAATGGAGTGTCCTACGACTACCTCTTCTGCAAGCTCTTCCCCTACTCTCTGGGTGGAGAAGCTACTTACTGGCTGAGGCAGCTATCTCCTGGATCGCTAACTAATTGGGAGGACACCAAGAGAGCCTTCCTGATTAACTTCTACGATGATGGAAGATCTGAAGATCTGAGAAATAAAATCTCCCAATTTTCTCAAGGACCTACTGAGGCGTTCAAGGCTGCTTGGACAAGATTCAGATCGTACCAAAGAGACTGTCCACACCATGGATACTCTGATGTGCAGCTGCTAGGTATCTTCTTCAGAGGAGTAGATTGGAGATATCAGATGGGTCTGGACTCTTCCAGCAATGGTAATTTCAACACCATATATCCTGAGGATGCTATTGTGTTGATCGAGAACTTTGCCTCTAGTAGTAGCACCAAGAGCGCAGATTTCGAGCGCAAGAGGCTGGCTGGTAATCAGGATGGGTCGCAGATCGCTGAAGTGAAAGCTCAGCTGGATTCTATGCACAGTCTTCTGCTGGGAAGGACAACAAAGGCCGTCCACTTTGCTACTGAGAATGAGGTGGAAGATGTTAACTACATAGGTGGTTCTGGTTTTCAGGGTCAGCGATTCGGATACCACTCCAATCGAAACTTCACCAACAATGCTCAGCAAGGAGGGTACCAATCCCCACCACCCAAAGCTCCTGAGAGTAAGATTGAGGCTATGCTTGAACACCTGGTTCAAGGGCAGGAGAAGATGACAGCCACCTTCAATGGTAAGATGGACACCATGTACACCGATTTGAGTGGAAGGATCGAGGCACTAAATACGAGCCACAGGATGCTGGAGACGCAAGTAGCTCAGACTGCAGCAAATTCCAAGGGAAAGGCGGTTCAATCACACAATGCACACGTCAATGCCATCAGCTTACGTGCAGAAAATCTCGAAGCCATTCCTGAAATCGCACAAGCATCGATCGATACTCCCCAGTATCGATCGATACCAGCCCAGACGCCTGCTAGAATGGATTCGAAAACCCGTGTATCGATCGATACCCCATTGGTATCGGTCGATACCGGGGCGATTTCTGAGGAAACAGTTGAAACTTCGACTGTGATGCCTAAGGTCGTTGCAGAACGAGTGTATGTAACCAGGATGCCTTATCCTATGGTTCCTAAGCTGACAAGGGAGGAATGGGAGATTGCTAGACTACAGTATATGCTGGATAACCCGAACGTGGAGCTTCTTTCTGATGAAGATGTACCTGTCAGAAACGATTCAAATCGCATGGCGTCGATCGATACCCTACCTGGTATCGATCGATACCCCTCGCAGAAAGAACCAGAAGCCAAGAAATCACGTGAGGTGATAGGAGAAAGAGTTCGCAATTCACTACAACCGCGGAAATTGACACAGAGGGAAGACCCAGGGAAATTCGCTGTTCCATGCTCCATCTCAGGAGTTAATTTCAAAGAGTCTCTTGTCGACTCAGGGGCTAGTGTCAATGTCATCTCAAAGGCAATTGCAGAGCAGTTGGGGGCTACTATTCTATCTCCTAAGACATCTATCACGTTTGCAAACGATTCCACCTCACTTCCATATGGTGAAATCGCTGGTTTGCTAGTCCAAGTAGGAGACTGTCTGGTGCCTACTGATTTTCAGGTTGTGGAGATGGGTGCGATATCTCGTATGCCTATACTCCTGGGACGACCGTTCATGGCTACTGCAGGCGCGATCATAGACACACCTAATAAGAGACTATCTTTCTCTTACATTGACAGTGATGTCTACTATGATGTCATTCCACCTAGGAGTATTCCCACACGTGCCTCTAGCATCAAAGTTATCACAGGAGAGTCGCTAGCAATTGATCTTTTGGAAGAGCCTCCTGATGAGCCTACTGTCACAGACGTTCCAGCTGAACCGCCCAACATCCCCAAGAAGAAGACTAAGGCAACAAAGAAGAAGAAGGCCAAGAACAAAAAGGTCGAGAATCCCCATGTCACTCTGATTCCTCAGAAGTGTGATGGGAATTCGATTGATTACAAGGTCAAATGCAAGGGAGCCTTGAAGCCATTCTCCAAGGCCAGAGTCCTTCTTACTTCTGAGCTGAAAGAGAAAGGGCAGGAATTTGTGGACAGCATGCTAAGCAGAACTCTGAAGCTAGTAATGTCAAGTGATGGAGCCTGTTTTGGTGCAAGCTCTCACTCTTATCCAGCCTGAAGGGCGTTACAGTCAAGCTATTGACGTTAAACGAGCGCTTGGTGGGAGGCAACCCACTGGTGAGTCTGTTTTTGATTCGTTTTTATTTTTTATTTTCGTTTGTTTTGAGTCTGTGTCAGGATGAACAAGGAGCAACTCGAAATCGCCTAAGCATCGATCGATATCCCTATGGTATCGATCGACACCAATCGCGGATGAAAATTCACAAAGTCGATCTAAGCATGGTATCGATCGATACCATGCCGTGTGTCGATCGACACCGACTGTTCCAGAATGGTAATTTCTTGTTTCTCTTCGTTCTATCCTTTTTCTTTGTTTCTTTCACTGGCTCTAGGCTAGATAACACTGAGGACAGTGTTGTTCAAGTCTGGGGGAGGTGTCTGCTGACATTGTTTTCGTTTTTCTTAGAGTCAGTCGTTTTATCGAGTCAAAACTGTTTTATTGAGTCAAAATTTGTTGGAGATGATGATCCTGTGCTTGAACCTATTGATTTGATTTTGTTTTTGAGTGCACAGTGTTACAGGATCAGTTCTAGATCGACTAATGAAAAATCCAAAGACTGACCAGTTGACTAGAAAACATCCATGTCTCCAGCAGAGTTCTTCTGAAGCCTGAGCCAAATTTTTGCACTTCATCAATGTGGTTAGTGTTCATAGAGCTTGATTCATCATTCATATCTGATAAAGGAACCCGTGTGTTTAGAATTATGGTATCTCTCTCCCCTGAAATAAGTTGATAGATTAAGAGCATAAAAGATTGAAATGATTTTCTTCTGAGTAGAGGGTTAGGAAAATTTCCAGCGATCCCATTATTCTACTTAAGAGGGGATGATCACACAAAGGATTGGAAGCGAGGCTAGGATTTTCCTATGATGCCATTATTCGCCTACATCCTTTGATACATAGAGAGGGAAGAACCGGGGATTTGGTGGCAAACACCATCAATACTCGCGTCTCCTACCTTGATATGTATATGCTAAGCTGAAAATAAAAAAATAATAATAAGGATATAATAAGAAATAAGTCTGGAGGAGAGAAATTGATACAAAAGAAGTGTGAAAAGGGTGGTTCCTTTGTCAAGATATTGTCTGGTAAAGAGTCTAGAAGGTTCTTAAATATTAGCTGCAGAGATGAAACTGGCGATGAGGGCTTTACTTGAACAATGCTGTGGGATTTTGTGTGGAGTCTGGAAAAGCTGCAAATGTCTACGGAGAAGTACATGGTGGTTAGATCGAAAGCTGATCAGGTGACATTTGGGTACTTGGGAAAAGGGTCTTTTCGATGGTTCAGGAACAGGTGAGTCTCTACGTTTTCAAACCTCTTTTTCTGGTTTAGTCTTCTATTTGCTTGAGGGCAAGCAAAAGGCTAAGTCTGGGGGAGTTGATATATCATGGTTTTTACCCTATTTAAGCCATGATATAAGTCCTTTTTATAGAGTCTTTATAGTATTTTGGAGTCTTTTTAGAGTCTTTTACAGGTCATAGCACGTTTGGAGGATTATTGGAAGTATTGGAGCTTTCTGGAGCAGTTTGTAGCAGAGCTAAAGATCGTGTCGCTGAGAACCTGAATTCACGTCGAGCATCGATCGATACCCCTTGGTATCGATCGACACTCAGCGCAGCAAGACACAACCCGCGAGTTTTCCAAGACTTGAGGAATTGCAAAAGTGCCCAGAAGTCTTTAATAATTACAAGAAGACCCCAAATCGTGATTTAGGTTATAAATAGGATTTTACAGCCATTGTTTAGGCTATGCTTTTCTAGGCCTGTGAATGCCTTTTTATGCTTTATTTTATAGTTTGATTTTACTTTGGTTTTAGAGAGACAAGTCTGAATCTCCCTTCGTCCGAGATCAGATCTCTAAACCCTTCTTTCTACTCTATTGATGATTTATTCAAACATGTCTTTTGATTCAATTGCCATGTCTGAGTAGATCCACTTTAGGTTTAGGGTTTTCTCATAAAGGATTTCTTTGAATGCTAGGTTAATTATCTGTTTAGGATTCACCATCTGAATTAGTTCTTCACCTTAGGTTGTGTTCATAGCTAATTCTAGGTTGACGAATCTGGAACTTAGATCTTAGGATAATTGATTAGGCACGAGAGTGCGATTAATTACCTGATAGAACCTAGGTGAGCAAATTGATTATTCGCAAAGAGATTTGGTTTAATTGATTTGTGAACATATCAAACCTGATATTAAAGCTGATTTAGAATTTAGGATTCGCAAAGAGATTTGGAATTCCTAGGATTTAGATTTAGATAGTTTTCGCAACGAGAGTTGGTTAGCTATATTTTAGTGATTTGAGTTCAAGAACTGCGCTAAATCTGAATCCTGTTAGTTAGTTTATCTGCATTCATTGATTTCCTGAGAAAAACCCTGAGCCTATATTTCTCAATTGATTTACAACTCCTTTAATTTCTGCACTGCTTTTAATTACAACTGTTTGGCTTAGCGTAATTCGACACTATAGAATCTATTGTGCGTTTCTGTGAGTCTTCTGTGGTTCGACCCCTAGATATACTATTACAACTGCTTTAGTACTTTAGGGTATTAAATTGAGCATATCAATATGTGCAAAACACCGGAGAGGGAGGAACAACACAGTTTTCCAGTCATTCGAGAAGACGAAAGACCGGACGGATTCAGTTGTGGAGGTATCGACAAATCAAGCTAAAAGTTGCCTTGGGAATCGTTTATAGCCGGTAATTCTCGTACTCTCTAATGCTCCCGTTTAAAGGCGTTCCCCTTTCTAAAAAAAAAAGCGAAAGGAAATAAAATAAAAGCCTAAGAGTCTTAGAGTAGTCTATATTTTTACCAAGGCAACTATGTTTCAATATGTGAGGAGTAAGAAGATGATCGAATCATTACCCGAAGAAAAATCTAAGTTCGGGGGAACGACAGAAAAGTTCTGTCAAATGGAGAAAAGTCCCGACGAAGGAGGAGTAAGGAGTGACTGAAAACTGTGGGTACCAACAGCTCCATCCTCTCTTGCTGTTTTGCATAATATCTCGCATCATCCGAAGAAAATACGGTAACCCGAAACACTTTTAGCCTCACCTCTAAATTGCCCTTAAATGCCCAGCATCGATTGTCTTGTTTAGTATTTTTGATAAGAATCACGCAATCTTTAATGAATGTTAAGAGCTAGTTGACTGGAACTTAGAATCTAAGTGGTTAGATTTTCGCATGACGGATACCGTGGACTAGCGTTGTAGTACATTGGTGAGAATTTTCTAGACTAAGTCCGATTGATGCATTACGTTGGTTATGGTTTAGAAGGACGGTCACTGAGAATTTTGTTAGTTCCTATATTTTTGAAAACCTCTTTCCGAGTTTAGATTTCTGTTTTGTTTGAGGACAAACAAAGATCGAAGTATAGGGGAGTTGAGAAAACCGGTTTTTGACCTTTTTTATGGATTGCTTTAATATCTTATGCATGTGTTTTAACTCCGTTTTGAATGGTTTTTAAGTGA
The DNA here is from genome assembly GCA_030161315.1 of Eutrema japonicum. Lineage (NCBI taxonomy): Eukaryota > Viridiplantae > Streptophyta > Magnoliopsida > Brassicales > Brassicaceae > Eutrema > Eutrema japonicum. The sequence goes on from BSQW01000001.1 coordinate 28,168,002, forward strand.
TTTCCATGATTTAGAGTTTTAAAAGACTTTTCAGGAAACTTGGGATAAAAGAGTGCAAATTGGAGCAAAACCAGATTTTCGGCTCAACGTCAGACCGTCAGAAGTTAACCCTCAAATGAAGATCTTTTCACCGCCTGATCTAACCCAAATTTGGTGACGTTAAAGAAGAGCCAGCTACCTTTCCAATGCAATTGGTTTCCGGAAGATCCAACGGTTCAATCAAAATTTATGTGAATACCCTTAAGCCCAGCGTTTAGTTTAAATGATTACAACCTCGTCTATTCCACAGTCTAGTTTAGATTCTAAATGATACAAAACCAACTCCAACTTATTTGCGTTCCAATTCGATTTAAGTATCCGATTGCTTTGTACCGAAACAATAAAATCTCTGTGGTTCGACCCCTAAGTACTACAACGCACATCTGTGCACTTGCAGACAATTAGGGTTATAAATATAAAACCTGAAGCTTAGTTACAATCTGTACGCATCACACCCCAAGATTTCCCATTCTAGTTAACTTAATCCTAGACTAACTCCTTGATGTTGGAGCTAGATTTACATGAGAATTTATCCTTGTCGCTCTAAACCTAATAATTTTTGCCAAGTTTGCTCAAAAAGTAGGCATCTCCATCACTCATGAAAATTATTGGCTAGAAAGGAGGTTAGTTCAAGGTGTGGGGAACCATTCCAAAAATGAGATATGGCTACTTCGATCCACAAGAGTGGTAGGAAGGGATGGGAAAAGAAGATCCAAGTATGTATATTGTTAGTTGTGAGTTTAGCACTCCCCGGTTTAGCCCGGTTAGAACCAAGACCGGCTCGATTAATCCCGGTTTATGATGGCTCGGGCCGAGAGAAGAAATCCCCATGATCACAGAACCGGCCTCCGAATCCGAGTTAGGCCCATCCTGTCACGACACCGACCTCTGAGCCCAAGAAAGGCCCAACTCGTCATAGTAAAGACCAGCATCCGAGACTTACAGAATATTTCCTAATCTCGGAGAGATTTTAGGAAACTTTCCTTTTCCTGAAGGAACTTGGAAAAGGAAGTTTTCTAGTTCGAAACTGACTTCAAATCTAATAAATAAGGAGTTCACCCCCTCATTCATGGACATTTACAATCATTATGGGAGACAAAGGAGATCGAGAGCTCATGCTTACTAGTTCTTAATTTCCTTTGTTTCCAAGTTACTTTTTACCAATACACGATTTTGTACTTTGCCAAGTTTAAATAAATAAACGAGATTCCAATACAAAGTTGTTGTTTTACCCCTTGTGTGATTTTCATAATCAACAATTGGCGCCGTATGTGGGGGAAAAACAACTTTTCGGATCTCGGTGATTAGCTCGACAATGGTAGAACTACCAAACGATCAAACAATTAACCGTAACTTCGAATAGAATGATGGTATCGATGACCGCGACCCGACCAATGGACACGACGACATACCACCACATCTCCGGTAAACACCGAAGCAACCACGACATATCAATTCGGTCAATTCGCCCTCATGCAGGCTATGGAAGCAGGGCTCGACGAACTCGCTAAGAAGAACGACAAAAGGTTCGACTCTTTGTTTTCAACTCAGACAGAACTCCACGACCAGCTCGGTGAATTCCGACAGAACCCAAGGTCTCCTCAACATGATGACGCGACACCCCCTCTTTGTCGAAATCGTTTTGTTGGACTAAACCGAAATCTGAGCGCAGCAACTCAAACCCCTACTATAAGATCCGCCGATAGTCACGGAACACACATCACTGATCAGGCATCTTTGGATCAAGAGTTTGAGAACGTCAAAACTCAACTTTAGGATATGAAATCCAAATTTCATCATGCTACTAGCTCGGCACCTGAGATTGACCGCGTAATCTAGGAAACTCAGAAGGCGCCATTCACACATCGGATCATCAATACCCCAGTTCGACGTTTGGATAAGATAAAAAAACACATCATACGACGAACATACCGATCCTCGTCACTTCATGACCTCATTTGACATCATGATGAACCGTTTTTGATTCAACACCGAGGAAGAAAAAGACGCTGCCACATGTCAACTCTTCGTGGAGAACCTCAATGGAACCATACTCGACTGGTTCTCACAGCTAGATGCACACTCGGTCGACAACTTTACCGAACTCTCAACTAATTTTCTCAAGCATTTTCCAATGTTCATCAAATAGAAAACTCAGAACGCCGACCAATGGGCCCTCGAACAAAAAAGAGACGAACCACTGCGTGATTTCATGAACCGATTCAAAGCAATAGTATCTCACTGCACCATCGATGACGAAACCGCAATTGAAACCCTCTACAAGGTGATCTGGTACAAATCAGATTTTCACAAAGAGATCAAACGCAACTGGGCCAATACTCTGGAAGACATCTTACATAAATCGCATATCTACATCCTCGAGGAAGAAGAGGAAGCCGCAAAGGATAAACAATACGCCCTTTCAAAGCAGGTCACTCCAAAAGACAAGCCAAAAGAAGAATACTGTGAGACCCGTAGTCACTACAAAAGATGACCCACGACTCAGCAAGTTAGCGCCATCCAACCACAACAATCTTGGAATACTTGGGTCCGACCGGAGAATCCAAACGAATCGGCCAGTAACAACGGATCTTTCTGCCAATTTCACAACAGAGATGGACACATCACCGAAGAATGCCAACATCTCAAAGATTTCCTTGTGTTGAAATACAAGAAAGGCGAAGTCCCGGTTGAAGGCGCATTCCGCCCCCGCCCTGGTAACAGGATAGGAGCCAAGCTAGACGAGGGGATCAAGGGCAATCTTATCCGCTTCGTAACAAAAAAAAACGTCTAGAATTTTGCCTGTTCTATCAAAGACATGCCTGAAATCAACCCAAAAATCACGTGTCACAAGCTCAACATAGACCCGACCTTCAAATCGATTAAACAAAAACGATGCAAGCTCGGTCCAGAGAAAGCTCAGGCCGTCAACGATGAGGTTGAACGGTTACTCGGCCTATGATCGATCACGAAAGCCAGATATCCAAACTGGTTAGCAAATCCAGTCGTCGTAAAAAAGAGGAACGACAAGTGGAGAATTTATGTCGATTTCACGGATCTCAACAAAGCCTGCCTAAAAGATAGTTTTCCACTGCCTCATATCGATAGATTGGTCGAAGCTACTGCTGGGAACGAACTCATATTTTTCATGGACGCCTTTTCGGGTTACAACCAGATACTCATGCACCCTGACGACCGTGAGAAGACATCTTTCATCACTGACCGTGGCATCTATTTCTACAAAGTCATGCCGTCCGGTCTAAAGAATGCCGGCGCAACTTACCAACAACTCGTGAGTCAGCTCTACAAAACTATGAAAGTATACATCGACGACATGCTCGTTAAATCTCTTATCACCAAGGACCACATCGGCCATCTCAATACGTGTTTTGATATACTCAACGAATACGGCATAAAACTTAATCCCACCAAATGCACGTTCGGAGTAACATATGGGGAGTTCCTCGGCTATATAGTGACTCAGAGGGGAATCGAATCCAACCACAAGCATATCTCGGAAATCCTATACCTTTCGTCTCCAACAACAAAACGAGAAGTTCAGCGACTAAATGGTCTTATCGCCCCACTTAACCGTTTCATCTCCCGATCGACCGACAAGTGTCTGCCTTTCTATCAACTGTTCCAAGGAAACAAACACCTCGAATGGGACGACAAGTGCGAGGAAGCATTCAAACAGCTCAAAGAGTATTTGTCAACTCCCCCAATCTTGGCAAAACCCGAAGACGGAGAAACTCTTTACCTCTACATCGCGGTTTCCACCTCGGCAGTCAGCGGGATCCTCGTTCAGGAAGACCGAGGTGAAAAAAAACCTATCTTCTAAACCAACAAGTCATTGGATGGAGCCAAGACTAGATATCCCACGCTCGAAAAACTCGCCCTTGCCATCGTAACCACAGCTCGGAAACTTCATCCGTACTTCCAATCATACTCAATCACCGTACTTACCGACCAACCTTTGCTAACTATCCTACACAATCCACATTAGTCCAAAAGACTTGTCAAATGGGCAATTGAGTTAAGAGAATACGATATCGATTATAAAACCGAACATGTACCAAATCCCAAGTACTAGATGATTTTCTCATCAAACTACCCCAAGAATTCATTAACACGACCTCTATACCACCGAGAAATGGATCTTACACGTAGACGGCTCGTCATCTTATCGTGGGTCAGGAGTAGACATACGCCTCCAGTCCCCAACCGGAGAAATCTTAGAACAATCATTCTGACTAGAATTCAACGCATAGAACAACGAAGCCAAATATGAAGCATTACTCGCCGTCATACGTTTGGCCAAAGCCATCAGAGTGACTCATATACATGCATACTGCGATTCCCAACTCGTTGCGAGCCAATACAGGGGAGAGTACGACGCTAAGAATGAACGAATGGATGCATATCTCAAACTCGTAAAAGAGCTCGCAGCCAGGTTCTAATCTTTCAGCCATACTAAAATACCACAAGGAGAAAATGCGCCTGTTGACGCACTCCCACCCTCGTATCCAGCTCGGACCCTCATCTAAAGAGAATGATCCCGGTAGAAAGCATCCCCAAACAAAGTATCGAGATACCAGAGACATGTAACGTGACAACACGCATGCGTAATTACGAAGAGCAACCAGTCGCCAATCCCGAACCAAGGACGGCAAGAGAAATCGCAACTCGAAAGACCGACCTCAACGTTGAGCTTGAACTTAACATATCACAAGACCCCGATCTACGGAATCAATCCGACGATAACGAGGAATCCGAAGGACTTCACGTTCCAATGAACATCAAGGCTGAAGAGGAAGAAGAACCCGAAGATTGGACTTTCGAGCTTAAGATGTACATATGCGACGGAAAAGTCCCAACGAACAGGTGGGCAGCTCGGCGACTTAAAATGCGAGATGCCTCGTACATCGTTCACAAGGGGGAGTTATACCGATGGAGTGCCTCGGGTATCCTGTTGATCTGCGTGCCAGGAAAAGATACTCTAGACGTCATGAAGAAAGTACATGAAGGCTCAAGTGGTAATAATTCCGGAGGATGGTCTCTAGCCCTGAAAATAAAGAAGGCAAGCTACTATTGGCCGACCATATTGGCAGACTATGAAAAGTTCGTGGCTAAATGTGAAAATGCCAAAGACATGGTCTGATGTTTAATCTACCGACTGAACTATTAACGACGTCAACATCACCCTATCCCTTCATGCGATGGTCAATGGACATCACCAGCCTACTGCGAAGTTCTACCACACAAAAGAAATTTATCCTCGTCATGACGGATTACTTCACCAAATGGGTCGAGGCCAAATCATACACCGAAGTACACGCTCTCGACGTCCAGAAATTCGTTTGAAAATACATCATATGCCGACATGGATTACCGTACGAGATCGGAATGGACAATGGGCCACAATTCATTTCAACATTATTCAGCGATTTTTATGCTAAATGGTAAATTCGACTTAAGTTTTTCCACACCGGGATACCCACATGGAAACGGCCAAGCCGAGGCAACCAACAAAACCATCATCGATGGACTCAAGAAAATATTAGATACGAAGAAAGGACGTTGGGCCGGCGAACTTGATGGACGCATCTGGTCTCACCGAACTACACCTCGGCGATCCACCGGACAGTCACCTTTTTCCTAGCTTACGGAATGGAAGCCTTATGTCCAGCCGAACTGAACATCCCGACCATACGCCGAATGATGCTAATACAAGATCCCAGCCTCAATGATGAAATATGCTTCACAACCTAGACACATTCGAAGAACAGCGCGGACATGAGTTATTCCAAATTCAGAATTATCAACACTTAGCGGCACGGTATTATAACAAGAAAGTACGAACTCGACATTTTGAAGATGACGACCTTGTCTTACGAAAAGTTTCCCATGGCACTGGAGAAAAGAATGCAGGCAAGCTCGGTACTAATTGGGAAGGTCCTTACCAGATAATGCGGATCATCAAACCCAACGTCTATGAACTTATGAAGATGGATGGAACTCCGATCCCGAGATCGTTGAATTCAATGAACCTCAAGCGTTACTATTATTAATTTCGGAATCGCGCTTACCTGAACTCAAACAGTTCGCCGAACACGATACGTCGGCGTTTACAATAACTGTAGAGAAGCTCGCGAAGAGGAAATTCAAGACCACAACTTCTGAAGTAATCCTCATATACACATATGTAACCTTCAGGCGCATCCTAAGGTCTCTGGTTATCATTCGGTATGCGAAAGATGAGATATCGCCAGGAGCCCCGCATCGTTCCATAGTACTTTGAACATTTTTCCTTTTTGATCGGGATGTCCCAACACAAGCCGGCGTAACAATTTTGTAAATTGATAACGGAGCAATCTCTTTTGGGTGACGGACTATCTCTTCTTCGGCTTCAGCCAATTGGATGGCCCGTTCTTCGTCAAGACGAACTTGTTCATTCACCCTGGCGACTTGCCTATTTTCGAGGTCGATGTTGAGATGAACTTGATTGTTCACCTCGGCATTATTTGCGTCGTCAAACTGAGCATGGGCATATGTCTCGTGGCTATCTCTGTCTGCAAGATGCAGAACTTGGATATCAGCTCGGGAACTACTAGGAATGGCAGAAGCAAAATGCGAGTTACGCCTAGTTAACTCTTGTATGACCCCGCTCATACCTTCATCGGATGGATCATTAGGATTTGACGAACTGACAAACAACTCGAGAGCGACGCACGAGTCTTTGGGAGAAGGAGTTCGGTCATTAACGGAAGTTGAAGAGGGTTTTGAACTCATCTCGATCAAAGAAAAAAAAATCGATACAAAATAACAAAGAACAGTTTAAAGATGGATCGGAAAACTTGATGATCTTCGGAAAGATCAGAGGAATCGTGGTGGTAACCGGTCGGAAAACTTTAAAACATAAAAAATAAGTTAGAGAGAAGGGATAGCGCTAGAGAGAAAAGTAATACATTTTTATAAGCGAAAGTGAAGTGAAGAATCGAAGGAGCCGAATGGAATTTATAGAGTTAAGAGCAATTATGGCGAGTCCTCGATTCCCGCGATGGTTAACGAAACGACACATCTTCCTAAAGAAGATTCGCCGAACTCGAAAAAAAATCAAGTCTAAAATAACTAAGACAAAATACCGATCTTAATCACAAACCAAACTGGAGATTCGTTCGCGAAATTCGCCGATCTGAAGACCTCCGCACAACGATCAAGAAATCTGCAGATCTCAATTCCAACCGAGCTAAATGATATGCTCAAATTAATACCCTATTTAGATACTAAAGCAGTTGTCGTAGTATAGCTAGGGGTCGAACACAAGGACTCACATAGACACACAATATATTATATATATGAGAATTACGCTAAGTGATTATTGGTATTGAAAACATAATGCAAATTAAAAAGGTTGTAAATTCAATTGGAGGAAGATAGGTTCAGGGTATTTCTCAGGAAATCAATGAATGCAGGTAAAATAACTAACATGATTCAGATTTAGTGCGGCTCTTGAACTCAAATAACTAAAGTATAGCTAACCAACTCTCGTTGCGAAAACTATCTAAATCTAAATCCTTGGATTTCCAAATCTTTTTGCGAATCCTAAAGTCTAAATCAGCTTTTAAATCAAGTTTGATTTGTTCACAAAACAACTAAACCAAATCTCTTTGCGAATAGTTATTTTGCTCATTTTAGGTTCTATCAGGTAATTAATCGCACTCTCGCGCCTAATCAATTATCCTAAAATCTAAGTTCTAGGTGATCAATCCAGAATTAGCTTTGCAAACAATCTATGGTGAAGAACTAATTCAGATAATGAATCCTAATAACTACTCAACCTAGCATTCAGAGAAAACCTTATCGAGAAACCTGAACCTAACAAGGGATCTACTCAGACATGGAGAATGAAACAATCAACATAACTGAATAAATCATCAATAGAATAAAACAGATGTTCAAAATCTTCTCTCAGACGAACAGAGTTCTGACTTGTCTCCCCTCTCTAAAGTTCTCTCAGAAATCCTCAAAAACAATGTAATCAAAAGCACACACCCAAAGTGGCTGTAAAACCTAAATTAATAGTCCAAACACGAATTGGGGTCTTCTTGTAAATATTAAAGTCTTCTGGGCAAGTTTTGCAATTCTTCAAACTTCATTAAAGTCGCGACTTGTAATCTTCTTTGATGGGTGTCGATCGATACCAGGGGGTATTGATTGATGCTTGACGCTTCGATTGGGCACTTAGTCACCAGACTTCAGTTTCGCTCCATAATGCTCCATAAAACTCCAATATCTCCAATAATGCTCCAAATGTGCTAAAACCTGTAAAAGACTCTAAAAGGCTATATAATAGAATAAAGACTCTATAAAACGGACTTATATCATGGCTTAAACGAGGTAAAAACCATGATATATCAACTCCCCCAGACTTAGCATTTGCTTGCCCTAAAGCAAATAGAAGACTAAGCCAGAGAAAGAGGTTTGAAAACATAGAGACTCATTTGTTCTTGAAACGTGGAAATGACCAATTTTCCAAGCACCCAAATGTCACCTAACCAGCTTTTGATCTAACCACCACGTACTTCTCCGTAGACATTCGCAGTTCTCCAGATTACACACATTATCTCACAGCATGGTTCAATCAAGCCATCCTCGCCAGTTTCATCGCTGTGAATTAGTATCAAGAACCTTCTAGATTCTTTCCCATACAATATCATGACAAGGAACCACCCTTTTCACACTTTTTGGTATTATTTCTCTCCCCCAGACTTATTGCTTATTGTATTTTCTCTTTTGTTTCTAGCTTTGCATATACACATCAAGGTATGAGACGCGAGTATTGATGGTGTTTGCCACCTAATTTCCAGTTCTTCCCTCTCAACGTATCAAAGGATGTAGGCGAATAATGGCATCATAGGAAAATCCTAGCCTCGCTTCCAATCCTCTGTGTGATCATTCCCTCTCGAGTAGAATAATGGGATCGCTGGAAATTTTCCTAACCCTCTACTCAGAAGAAAATCATTTCATCTTTTAATGCACTTATTAATTAACTTGTAATAGGGAGAGAAATACCGTTGTTTTAAAATACATGGGTTCCTTTGTCAGATACGAATTATGAATCAAGCTCTATAGATACTAACCACATTGATGAAGTGCAAAAATTTGGCTCAGGCTTTAAGGAACTTTGCCGGAAACATGAGTGTCTTCTGGTTAACTGGTCAGCCGTCGGATTTTTCATTAGTCGATCTAGAACTGATTCTGTAACAATGGTCACTTAGAAGAAAGGTCAGATCAATTGATTGAAGAAAAAGATCACAGTCTCTCTCAAAATTTTGACTGAATAAAATAACGAATGACTCAAAAAGGACTGACTCTAAGAAAAATAAAAACAAAGTCAGCGACTACCTCCCCCAGACTTAAACAACACTGTCCCCAGTGTTATCTAGCTTAGAGTTGGTGAAAGAAAACAAATGGAAATAGGAGAAACAAGAAGTTACCGTGCTGGAACATTGAGTATCGATCGACACAAAGCTTGGTATCAATTGAAACCAGGCTTAAATCGATACGATGTTGTCTTCATTCGCGTAGGGTGTCGACCGATACCCAAGGATATCGATCGACACTCATGCGATTTCGTAGTGCTCCTTGTTTATCTGAAACAGACCCAAAAACGAAAAATAAAAAGAAAAAGACTCAAAAGCAAACTCACCAGTGGGTTGCCTCCCACCAAGCGCTCATTTAATGTCATTAGCTTGACTGTACCGCCGTTCAGGTAGTGGATGTATCATCCAGAGGCATTATGTGCCCTTCCGGAATCTCGGCTTTCGCCCAATAGTGATTCACCCTTTGTCCGTTGACAGTGAACTCCTTTCCTGAAGGATTTGTCAGGACAATCGCACCTTGTAGTCTAACTTTCTTGACTGTGAAAGGACCTGACCAACGAGAACGCAATTTACTAGGAAACAATTGCAAACGAGATTTATACAAAATTTCCTAATCATTTGGTTCAAAGTGCCTGGAGATGATCTTCTTGTCATGGTATGCCTTAGTCCTCTCCTTGTACAGCTTCGAGTTCTCATAGGCAAGATGCCTAACCTCATCGAGCTCATTAAGCTTGATCAAGCGCTTCTCAGCAGCAGTTTTGATGTCGGAATTCATCATCTTTGTAGCCCATGCTGCCTTGTGCTCGATTTCCACCGGAAGATGGCATGCTTTTCCATACAGCAAGTGAAACGGTGTAGTCCCAAGTGTTGTCTTAAAAGCATCCCTGTAAGCCCAAAGTGCGTCATCCAGCTTGACAGACAAATCCTTCCTTGTAACTTTCACTGTCTTCTCCAGGATTTCCTTGATCTGTCTGTTGGAAACCTCAACTTGCCCACTGGTCAGAGGATGATAGGGAGTAGCAACACGATGGTTCACACCATACTTCTTCAGCAACCTCTCGAAAATTTTGTTGATAAAGTGAGAGCCACCATCACTTATCACAATTCGAGGTACTCCAAATCGAGGGAAAATGATGGTCTTAAACAGCATAAGAACCACCGAAGAATCATTGGTTCTCCTAGCAATGGCTTCAACCGACTTAGACACATAATCCACAGCAACCAAGATGTATTTGTGTCCATACGACGAAGGAAAGGGATCCATAAAATCAATGCCCCAACAATTGAAAATCTCAACACCAAAGATGAAATTCTGTGGCATCTCATGTCTCTTACTGATATTCCCTCTCCTCTGGCACTTATCGCACTGCGAAACGAAAACATGTGCATCCTTAAACATAGTAGGCCACCAGAAGCCTGCTTGAAGAACCTTGGACACTGTCTTGAAAGTGGCAAAGTGTCCAGCATAATCGGATCCATGGCAATGAAATAAGACATTCGACACCTCTTATTCAGCCTTGCATCTTCTGTAGATACCATCAGAACAGTGCTTGTACAAGTAAGGTTCATCCCAGAAGTATCGCCTTATGTCCCGCAAGAACTTCTTCTTGTGATAGCTCTTGAGGTGCTTTGGTTCTGCATCTACAGCGAGGTAGTTGGCGATATCAGCATACCATGGTTGATCAGAATTGGCTGCAGCTACTAGATACTCCTCTGAAATACCAAGGTGTTCAACAGTCAGAACTGGTTCGATAATCGCCTAGTATCGACCGATACCATATGAGTGTCGATCGATACCAAGACCTGCAATTCGTGGGAATTGCTGAGTTTCTGCGAAGCCCATCCGAAATTCAGTCTCAATGAAGTAAACGAATTCTTCTGGTAGTTGGTCATCAATGGGGACGTCTACATCGATCCGAATCCTCGAAAGATGGTCAGCAACCCCGTTCTCTATGCCCTTCTTGTCCTTAATCTCGATGTCAAAAACCTGTAGGAAAAGAACCCAACGACAAAGACGAGGCTTAAGGTCCTTGTTCTGCATCAGATACTTGAGAGCAGCATGATCAGTATGGACAATCACTTTGCTCCCAATCAAGTAGGATCGAAACTTCTCAAAAGAGAAAACGACTGCAAGTAGTTCCTTCTTTGTAGTGCTATAGTTCATCTAAGCATCATCCAAAGTCTTGCTGGTATAATAGATGCCGTGCATCCTCTTATCCTTCCTCTGACCCAGAACAGATCCAACAGCAAAGTCACTAGCATCACACATGATCTCAAAAGGCAGAGTCCAATCAGGAGGTTGCACAATAGGAGCACTCACCAAAGCCTTTTTTTTATCTCCTCAAAGGCTACAAGACAGTCGGACGTGAAATCGAATTTGATCTCCTTGCATAATAAAGCAGTGAGTGGATGTGCTATCTTGGAAAATCCTTGATAAATCTCCTGTAAAACCCAGCATGACCAAGGAAGCTTCGAATATCCTTCACAGAATTTGGTGGTAGGAGGATCGTCATAACCTGAATTTTTGCCTTGTCAACTTCGATCCCAGCCTCAGAGATCTTGTGCCCAAGCCCGATGCCATCCTGAACCATAAAGTGACACTTTTCCCAATTAAGGACTAAGTGTTTCTCTTCACACCTTTGTAACACTTTGTACAAGTTAACCAAACAGTCCTTGAAAGATGATCCATACACTGAAAAGTCATCCATGACCACCTTCATGAAATACTCAATCATGTCTGTGAAGATAGACATCATGCATCTCTGAAAAGTGGCTGGAGCGTTACACAATCCAAATGGCATTCTCCTGTATGCGAATGTGCCATATGGACATGTAAAGGTCGTCTTCCCTTGGTCATCTGGATGTATCGGAATCTAGAAGAAACCTGAATATCCATCGAGAAAACATTAGTATTGATGACTAGCCAACCTCTCCAACATCTGGTCGATGAATGGCAGCGGGAAATGATCCTTCGTGTTGCTGCATTCAACTTCCTGTAGTCGATGCACATTCGATGTCCAGTGATCAATCTAGTAGGAATCATTTCATCATTCTCATTCTTCACCACGGTTATTCCTCCTTTCTTAGGAACAACGTGCACTGGACTGAACCAAGAGCTATCCGAAATAGCATAGATAAAACCAGCTTTCAAAAGCTTCATCACCTCCTTTTTAACCACTCCCATCATATTCGGATTCAGCCTCCTCTGATGCTCAAATTAAGTCTTTGACTCGTCCTCAAGGTGAATCCTATCCATGCACAGGTCCGGTGATATACCTGAAATGTCATCAAGAGAATAACCAAGAGCTTTGCGGTACTTGCGCAGCTTTTTCAGCAGTAAGGCAATCTCTGCGTTGTTCAAAGAAGCATTGCCAATTACTGGGTATGTAGAATTAGGACCAAGAAAACTATACCTCAGGTTTGGTGGGAGTGGCTTTAGTTCCACTTTAGGAGCGTTCTCTGCTCTCCAAACTCCAAGCCCATCAGCTTGTTTAGAACTTTCGGCCATCTCCCCCTCAATTCGCAGGGTATCGACTGATACCAAGGTGGTATCGATCGATACTGGCAATGCCAAATCGAGCATCCTCGAGTATCCAGCTATATTAGCACACAAGTGCATCTCTGAAGTGGCTGAACAAACCAATGCTCTCTCTAGTGGGTCCTCAAGATGCATCTCCAGGAAATACTCTTCAGCTATGTCACTGAAGGTGTCAACAAAGAAGGTCTGCCCATCTATGGTTGGTCTCTTCATCATCTTATCCATATGGAAAGTCATGACCAAATCACCAATGTTGAGAGCGATATTCCAATTCTTGCAATCAATCAAAGCACCGGCTATTACAAGGAAATGTCTGCCTAGGATGAGAGGATCCTTAGGCTCAACATCGTACTTCAGGACTATGAAATCAGTTGGGATCAAGCAATTACCAATCCTAATAGGGACATCTTTGAGTCACCCCTCTGGAAGTTTAACTGAACGATCAGCAAGTATCAGAGATATCCTCGTGGTTATGAAGTCTGTCATCCCCATCTTTTTGGCAACTGAATATGGCATGAGGTTGATGATATGCTCAAATTAATACCCTATTCAGATACTAAAGCAACTGAATATGGCATTAGGTTCCAGATTCGTCAACCTAGAATTAGCTTTGAGAACAACCTATGGTGAAGAACTAATTCAGATGGTGAATCCTAAACAGATAATCAACCTAGCATTCAAAGAAATCCTTTATGAGAAAACCCTAAACCTAAAGTGGATCTACTCAGACATGGTGAATGAAACAATCAACATAACTGAATAAATCATCAATAAAATAATCAAAAAGATTTTGAGATCTGATCTCGGACGAAGGGAGATTCAGACTTGTCTCTCTAAAACCAAAGTAAAATCAAAGTATATAAAATAAAACATAGCCTAAACATGTGGCTAAAAACCTAATTTATAAGCTAAAACAGGTTTTGGGCCTTTTCTGTAATTAATAAAGTCTTCTGGACCAAGTTGTAGGGTCTTTGAACTTGTAAAATCACGTTTTCCCCGTCTGCAGTTGGTGTCGGTCGATACTGTACAGTGTCGACCGACAGACTGGATTGTCTTCACGAAAACTGGCATAACTTTCGATCGCACCGTTGGAATGGGCTCAAACCACTTCCAAATGAAATTAATCCATTGCTCTGTCTTGTGTCCAAATTAGAGCTCAATCCATCGGTGGGAAGTTCTTCAACGAATGCCAAACTTCTGACGTCTCTGCATGACTCTGCTCATTTTCTCCCAAAATGCTCCAAAATTCTCCAAAAACTCCAATTAAGCTCCAAACGTGCTAAAACCTGTAAAAGACTCTAAAAGACTCTATAATAGAATAAAGACTCGATAAAAAGGACTTATATCATGGCTTAAACGGGGTAAAAACCATGATATATCAACTCTCCCAGACTTAGCTTTTGCTTGCCCTCAAGCAAATAGAAAACTAAACCAGAGATAGAGGTTTGAAAATGTAGAGATTCACCTGTTCACGAACCATCGAAATGACCCTCTTCCCAAGTACCCAAATGTCACCTAATCAGCTTTTGATCTAACCACCATGTACTTCTCCGTAGTCATTCGCAGCTTTCCCAGACTACACACATTATCTCATAGCATTGTTCAAATAAAGCCATCCTCAACAGTTTCATCGCTGCAGCCAATATTCAAGAACCTTCTAGATTCTTTACCAGACAATATCATGACCAGGAACCACCATTTTTCACACTTTTTGTATCAATTTCTCTCCCCCAGACTTATTTCTTATTATGTTCTCTTTTTTTTTATATTTTCAGCTTTGCATATACACATCAAGGTCCGAAACGCGAGTATTGAAGGTGTTTGCCACCGAATCCCCGGTTCTTCCCTATCTATGTATCAAAGGATGTAGGCGAATAATGGCATCATAGGAAAATCCTAGTCTCGCTTCCAATCCTTTGTGTGATCATTCCCTCTTAAGTAGAATAATGAGATCGCTAGAAATTTTCCTAACCCTCTACTCAGAATAAAATCATTTCAATCTTTTATGCTCGTATTTATCAACTTATAACAGGGGAGAGAGATACCATAACTCTAAACACATGGGTTCCTTTATCATATATGAATGATGAATCAAGCTCTAAAAAACTAACCATATTGATGAAGTGCAAAAATTTGGCTCAGGCTTCAGAAGAACTCTACTGGAGACATGGATGTTTTCTAGTCAACTAGTCAGTCCTTGGATTTTTCATTAGTCGATCTAGAGCCGGTCCTGTAACACTGTGCACTCAAAAAGAAAATCAAATCAATAGGTTCAAGCACAAGATCATCATCTCCAACAAGTTTTTGACTCAATAAAACGTTTTTGACTGGATAAAACAACTAACTCTAAAAAAAACAAAAACAATGTCAGCAGACACCTGGAAAAGCTGTGAATGTCTACGGAGCCAAGGTGTCTGAGCTGGTATCGATCGATACTAGGGAGTATCGATCGATGCCTTTGCGATTTCTAAATCACCTTCGAGATTTTCTGCACTTGAGCTGATCGCATTGACGTGTGCTCTTGGATTTTCAATTCTCCCTGGAAGAAAACCTTCCTGTCTTTTCGAACTCTCTGAAGTCTGGGCTACTTGAGTTTTCAGCTGCATCTGATGAATACCAAGAGCATCGATCCTTCCACTCAGATCTTTGTACATGGCGTCCAACTTACCATTGAAGGTCACTGTGATCTGCTGCTGTCCTTGAACGAGCGTTTCAAGCATAGTCTCGATCTTGCTTTCAGGAGCTTTGGGTGGTGGGTATTGGTACCCTCCTTGCTGAGCATTGTTGGTGAAGTTTCGATTGGAGTTGTATCCGAATCGCTGACCCTGAAAACCAGAACCACCAATGTAGTTAACATCTTCCACTTCATTCTCAGCAGCAAAGTGGGCGGCCTTTGTTGTCTTTCCCAGCAGAAGACTGTGCATAGAATCCAGCTGAGCTTTTAGTTCAGCTATCTGCGACCCATCCATGTTACCAGCCAACTTCTTGCGCTCGAAGTCTGCGCTCTTGGTGCTACTGCTAGATGCAAAGTTTTCAATCAACACATAAGCATCCTTAGGGTACCTAGTGTTGAAATTACCAATGCTCGAAGCGTCCAGAGCCATATGATACCTCCAATCTACTCCTCTAAAGAAGATACCCATCAGCTGCACATCTGAGTATTCGTGATGTGGACAATCTCTCTGATACGATATGAATCTCGTCCAAGCAGCCTTGAACGCCTCAGTAGGTCCTTGAGAAAATTGGGAGATTTATTCCCCAGATCCTCAGATCGTGCATCATCGTAGAAGTTAATCAGGAAGGCTCTCTTAGTGTCCTTCCAAGTAGTTAGCGAACCAGGAGGTAGCTGTCTCAGCCAGTAGGTCGCATCTCCACCTAGAGACTAGGGGAAGAGCTTGCAGAAGAGATAGTCGTAGGACACTCCATTGCTCTTGATGCTAGTGACCAAGTCCTCAAACTTCTCCACATGGTCCATCGGATGTTCATGAGGAAGACCATGAAAGAGATGCTGTCCCACAAGAGCAAAGTAAGCAGGCTTCAACTCAAAGTCATTCCTCTAAAACGCAGAAGGACGAATCGCTGACCGATTGGCAAAAAACTGTTCAGGCATGTTGTACTCACCAATCGTCCTTCCACGATTAACCACATCATTCCTCGCATTCCCAGCGACATTCGCAGCGACAACAGGAGCAGGTGGCATGACGATCCCCTCTACATCCAGATGTTGTCCTTGCTCATTGCACAACCGACCCTCTTGGTCTCTATAAGCGCCAGTTGCATCACGAACCAACTGATTGTTGTTCATCTTAGCTGATTTCTTTGCTTTCCTGTTTGTGCGTTCCACAAGTGCTAGCTGTTCTAGTGATAGATCAACTAGCGGGGTGTTCTTGTTGCTTATGGTTTCAAGATTATGCATGCACCTGAAATCAAAAGTAAAGAATGTAAGTAACTGAAATATACGTCAGGTATCGATCGATACTCGGGCGATTTAGACAAATTTTTTAGCTAAAATCTAATGGCGAATTTAGTCCCCGGCAACGGCGCCAAATTTGATATGCTCAAATTAATACCCTATTCAGATACTAAAGCAGTTGTCGTAGTATAGCTAGGGGTCGAACACAAGGACTCACAGAGACACACAATAGATTATATAGATCCAAAATACGCTAAATCAAAAGACGTAATTGAAAACAAGTATGCAATTAAAGGTGTTATAAATCAATGGGGGAAAATATAGGCCCAGCGTTTTTCTCATGAAATCAATGAATGCAGCTAAATTAACTAACATGATTCAGATTACGCACGGTTCTTGAACTCAAATCACTAAAATATAACTAACCAACTCTTGTTGCGAAAACTATCTAAATCTAAATCCTAGGAATTCCAAATCTCTTTGCGAATCATAAAGTCTAAATCAGCTTTAAAGTTCAGGTTTGATATGTTCACAAATCAATTAAACCAAATCTCTTTGCGAATAATCAATTTGCTCACCTAAGGTTCTATCAGGTAATTAATCGCACTCTCGTGCCTAATCGATTATCCTAAGATCTAACTTCCAGATTCGTCAACCTAGAATTAGCTTTGAGAACAACATATGGTGAAGAACTAATTCAGATGGTGAATCCTAAACAGATAATCAACCTAGCATTCAAAGAAATCCTTTATGAGAAAACCCTAAACCTAAAGTGGATTTACTCAGGCATGGTGAATGAAACAATCAACATAACTGAATAAATCATCAATAAAATAATCAAAAAGGTTTTGAGATCTGATCTCGGACGAAGGGAGATTCAGACTTGTCTCTCTAAAACCAAAGTAAAATCAAAGTATAGAAAATAAAGCATAGCCTAAACAGGTGGCTAAAAACCTAATTTATAAGCTAAAACACGTTCTGGGCCTTTTCTGTAATTAAAAAGTCTTATGGACCAAGTTGCAGGGTCTTTAAACTTGTAAAATCTCGTTTTTCCCCGTCTGCAGTTGGTTTCGGTCGATACTGTACAGTGTCGGTCGAAACTGTACAGTGTCGAACGACAGACTGGACTGTCTTCATGAAAACTGGCATAACTTTCGCTCGCACCGTTGGAATGTCCTCAAACCACTTCCAAATGAAAGCTAATCCATTGATCTGTCTTTTGTCCAAATTAGAGCTCAATCCATCGGTGGGAAGTTCTTCAACGAATGCCAAACCTCTGACGTCTCTGCATGACTCTGCTCATTTTCTCCCAAAATGCTCCAGAATCCTCCAAAAACTCCAATTAAGCTCCAAACGTGCTAAAACCTGTAAAAGACTCTAAAAGACTCTATAATAGAATAAAGACTCGATAAAAAGGACTTATATCAAGGCTTAAACGGGGTAAAAACCATGATATATCAACTCCCCCAGACTTAGCTTTTGCTTGCCCTCAAGCAAATAGAAAACTAAACCAGAGATAGAGGTTTGAAAATGTAGAGATTCACCTGTTCACGAACCATCGAAATGACCCTCTTCCCAAGTACCCAAATGTCACCTAATCAGCTTTTGATCTAACCACCATGTACTTCTCCGTAGACATTCGCAGCTTTCCCAGACTACACACATTATCTCACAACATTGTTCAAATAAAGCCATCCTCGACAGTTTCATCGCTGCAGCCAATATTCAAGAACCTTCTAGATTCTTTACCAGAAAATATCATGACAAGGAACCACCCTTTTTTACACTTTTTGTATCAATTTCTCTCCCCCAGACTTATTTCTTATTATGTTCTTTTTTTTATATATTTTCAGCTTTGTATATACACATCAAGGTCCGAAACGCGAGTATTGATGGTGTTTGCCACCGAATCCCCGGTTCTTCCCTATATATGTATCAAAGGATGTAGGCGAATAATGGCATCATACGAAAAACCTAGCCTCGCTTCCAATCTTTTGTGTGATCATTCCCTCTTAAGTAGAATAATGAGATCGCTGGAAATTTTCCTAACCCTCTACTCAGAAGAAAATCATTTCAATATTTTATGCTCTTATTTATCAACTTATAACAGGGGAGAGAGATACCATAACTCTAAACACATGGGTTCCTTTATCATATATGAATGATGAATCAAGCTCTAAAAACACTAACCATATTGATGAAGTGCAAAAATTTGGCTCAGGCTTCAGAAGAACTCTGCTGGAGACATGGATGTTTTCTAGTCAACTGGTCAGTCCTTGGATTTTTCATTAGTCGATCTAGAGCTGGTCCTGTAACAATGTGCACTCAAAAACAAAATCAAATCAATAGGTTCAAGCATAGGATCATCATCTCCAACAAGTTTTTGACTCAATAAAACGTTTTTGACTCGATAAAACAACTGACTCTAAAAAAAACAAAAACCATGTCAGCAGACACCTGGAAAAGTTGTGAATGTCTACGGAGCCAAGGTGTCTGAGCTGGTATCGATCGATACAAGGGAATATCGATCGATGCCTTGGCGATTTCTAAATCATCTTCGAGATTTTTTGCACTTGAGCTGATCGCATTGACGTGTGCTCTTGGATTTTCAGTTCTCCCAGGAAGAAAACCTTCCTGTCTTTTCGAACTCTCTGAAGTCTGGGCTACTTGAGTTTCCAGCTGCATCTGATGAATACCAAGAGCATCGATCCTTCCACTCAGATCTTTGTACATGGCGTCTATCTTACCATTGAAGGTCACTGTGATCTGCTGCTGTCCTTGAACGAGCGTTTGAAGCATAGTCTCGATCTTGCTTTCAGTAGCTTTGGGTGGTGGGGATTGGTACCCTCCTTGCTGAGCATTGTTGGTGAAGTTTCGATTGGAGTTGTATCCAAATCGCTGACCCTGAAAACCAGAACCACCAATGTAGTTAACATCTTCCACTTCATTCTCAGCAGCAAAGTGGACGGCCTTTGTTGTCTTTCCCAGCAGAAGACTGTGCATAGAATCCAGCTGAGCTTTAACTTCAGCGATCTGCGACCCATCCATGTTACCAGCCAACTTCTTGCGCTCGAAGTCTGCGCTCTTGGTGCTACTGCTAGATGCAAAGTTTTCAATCAACACATAAGCATCCTCAGGGTACCTAGTGTTGAAATTACCATTGCTCGAATCGTCCAGAGCCATCTGATACCTCCAATCTACTCCTCTAAAGAAGATACCCAGCAGCTTCACATCGGAGTATCCGTGATGTGGACAATCTCTCTGATACGATCTGTATCTCGTCCAAGCAGCCTTGAACGTCTCAGTAGGTCCTTGAGAAAATTGGGAGATTTTATTCCTCAGATCGTGCATCATCGTAGAAGTTAATGAGGAAGGCTCTCTTAGTGTCCTCCCAAGTAGTTAGCAAACCAGGAGGTAGCTGTCTCAGCCAGTAGGTCGCATCTCCACCTAGAGAGTAGGGGAAGAGCTTGCAGAAGAGATAGTCGTAGGACACTCCATTGCTCTTGATGCTAGTGACCAAGTCCTTGAACTTCTCCACATGGTCCATCGGATGTTCATGAGGAAGACCATGAAAGAGATGCTGTCCCACAAGAGCAAAGTAAGCAGGCTTCAAGTCAAAGTCATTCGTCTCAAACGCAGGAGGACGAATCGATGACCGATTGGCGAAAAACTGGTCAGGCCTGTTATACTCACCAATCGTCCTTCCACGATTAACCACATCATTCCTCGCGTTCCCAACGACATTCGCAGCGACAAAAGGAGCAGGTGGCATGACGATCCCCTCTCCATCCAGACGTTGTCCTTGCTCATTGCACAACCGACCCTCTTGGTCTCTATAAGCACCAGTTGCATC
This sequence comes from Eutrema japonicum, assembly GCA_030161315.1. Taxonomy (NCBI): domain Eukaryota; kingdom Viridiplantae; phylum Streptophyta; class Magnoliopsida; order Brassicales; family Brassicaceae; genus Eutrema; species Eutrema japonicum. Next base: position 28,188,731 of record BSQW01000001.1, read on the forward strand.
ACGAACAACTGATTGTTGTTCATCTTAGCTGATTTCTTTGCTTTCCTGTTTGTGCGTTCCACAAGTGCTAGCTGTTCTAGTGATAGATCAACTAGCGGGGTGTTCTTGTTGCTTATGGTTTCAAGATTATGCATGCACCTGAAATCAAAAGTAAAGAATGTAAGTAACTGAAATATACGTCAGGTATCGATCGATACTCGGGCGATTTAGACAAATTTTTTAGCTAAAATCTAATGGCGAATTTAGTCCCCGGCAACGGCGCCAAATTTGATATGCTCAAATTAATACCCTATTCAGATACTAAAGCAGTTGTCGTAGTATAGCTAGGGGTCGAATACAAGGACTCACAGAGACACACAATAGATTATATAGATCCAAAATACGCTAAATCAAAAGATGTAATTGAAAACAAGTATGCAATTAAAGGTGTTATAAATCAATGGGGAAAAATATAGGCCCATGGTTTTTCTCAGGAAATCAATGAATGCAGCTAAATTAACTAACATGGTTCATATTACACACGGTTCTTGAACTCAAATCACTAAAATATAGCTAACCAACTCTCGTTGCGAAAACTATCTAAATCTAAATCCTAGGAATTCCAAATCTCTTTGCGAATCCTAAAGTCTAAATCAGCTTTAAAGTTCAGGTTTGATATGTTCACAAATCAATTAAACCAAATATCTTTGCGAATAATCAATTTGCTCACCTAAGGTTCTATCAGGTAATTAATCGCACTCTCGTGCCTAATCGATTATCCTAAGATCTAAGTTCCAGATTCGTCAACCTAGAATTAGTTTTGAGAACAACCTATGGTGAAGAACTAATTCAGATGGTGAATCCTAAACAGATAATCAACCTAGCATTCAAAGAAATCCTTTATGAGAAAACCCTAAACCTAAAGTGGATATACTCAGACATGTTGAATGAAACAATCAACATAACTGAATAAATCATCAATAAAATAATCAAAAAGGTTTTGAGATCTGATCTCGGACGAAGGGAGATTCAGATTTGTCTCTCTAAAACCAAAGTAAAATCAAAGGATAGAAAATAAAGCATAGCCTAAACTGGTGGCTAAAAATCTAATTTATAAGTTAAAACACGTTCTGGGCCTTTTCTGTAATTAATAAAGTCTTATGGACCAAGTTGCAGGATCTTTAAACTTGTAAAATCACATTTTTCCCCGTCTGCAGTTGGTGTCGGTCGATACTGTACATTGTCGGTCGATACTGTACAGTGTCGACCAACAGACTGGACTGTCTTCACGAAAACTGGCATAACGTTCGATTGCACCGTTGGAATGGCCTCAAACCACTTCCAAATGAAATCTAATCCATTGATCTGTCTTGTGTCCAAATGTGAGCTCAATCCAACGGTGGGAAGTTCTTCAACAAATGCCAAACTTCTGACGTCTATGCATGACTCTGCTCCTTTTCTCCCAAAATACTTCAGAATCCTCCAAAAACTCCAATTAAGCTCCAAACGTGCTAAAACCTGTAAAAGACTCTATAATAGAATAAAGACTCGATAAAAAGGACTTATATCATGGCTTAAATGGGGTAAAACCCATGATATATCAGTTGACACTTGAGCCAATGTCACAAAGAGAACGCTCAAACCTGTCTGTAAATATCGTACAATCCAGCACAAAACTCCCTAGATCTGGCAATTTCCTTGGGATCCTGTTGGTCAGGATTGCACTGCACTCATGAGTAATCATCAAGCATCCTTCTTCAAGTTTCACGTTGCTGGACACCTTCCTCTTCACATATCTCCTGAAGGCTGGAGAAGTCTTGATGGCGTCGATAAAAGGTAGTTCAACGATCAACTTATCCATAATTGCCTTGCATCTAGAGTCTTCTATCTCCTTCTTAGTCTGGGATAAGGTATACTCGGCGTGTAAACTCTTGCTGCGACCACATTAGGCATTTCCTTTGAAACCTTAGGAATTGGTTCGGCTACGGGATCAGTATCGACCGATACTGGAGTAGTGTCAATCGACACTCGCGGTTTTGATTTGTCACGTGAAAGTATCTTGAGAGGTGTCGATCGATGCTAGCTAGTGTCGATCGATACTGGGGCGATTTCGGTATCCTCATCGTCAAGATCAACGAGAATATCTGCAATCGAGTCAAATTTTACTCCTGGAGTGACCTCTTTTCCACTCCTTAAGGTGATTGCATTGATGTGAGCCCTTGGATTCTCTACTTTCCTTGGAAGAAAGCATTCTTGCCTTTTTACAGCCTCTGATGTCTGAGCTATCTGGAGTTCCAGCTTCTTCTGCTGAATATTGATAGCGTCGATCCTTCCGCTCAGGTCATTATATAGGTCATTAATTTTCCCATTGAAATCCATAATGAGCTTCTGCTGTCCTTGAAGAAGTTGTTCGAACATGGACTCGATCTTGCTATCTGGAAGCTTAGCAGGTACATACTGATAAGATGAACTCCCATAGTTCCTACATACCCACTGTTCTAAGATGGGTTCTGGACAAACTGATTCGACCCTCCTTGTTGCGAGTTGTTGTTGAGGTTTCGGTTGTTGTTGAATTGATTTCGCTGACCCTGAAAACCAGAACCACCAATGTAGTTAGCATCCTCTACTTCATCCTCGTTGCATACCTCGACATCCTCAGCGAAGTGAACAGCTTTCTGTGTCTTGCCCATCAGAAGACTATGCATAGAATCCAACTTAGCTTGAAAGTCAGCGATCTGTGAACCATCCACGTTACCAGCTAGCCTTTTCCGCTCAAAATCAGCATTCTTGGTGCTATTGCTAGACGCCAAGTTCTCAATTAGGACATAGGCTTCATCAGGATACCTGGTGTTGAAGTTTCCATTGCTTGAAGCATACAAAGTCATTTGGTACCTCCAATCAAGTCCTCTAAAGAAAAATCCCATCAGTTGAACATCAGAGTATCCATGGTGTGGACAATCTCTCTGATATGATTTGAACCTCGTCTAAGCAACTTTGTACGCCTCAGTAGGTCCTTGAGAGAATTGGTAAATCTTGTTCCTCAGATCCTCGGATCTTGCATCATCATAAAAGTTGGCCAGGAAAGCAGTCTTAGTTTCCTCCAAGCTAGTCAGCGATCCAGGAGGTAACTGTTTCAACCAGTAGGTTGCTTCCCCACCAAGAGAGTATGGGAAAAGCTTGCAGAAGAGATACTCATAAGACACTCCATTGCACTTGATGCTAGTGACCAAATCCTCGAATCTCTCAACATGATCCATGGGATGCTCGCTGGAAAGACCATGAAAAGGGTACTGTCCCACAAGAGTGTAGTATGCGGGTTTCAGCTCAAAGTCATTCCTTGGAAAAGCCGGATGACGGAACGCAGAGCGATTTGTGTAGAACTGGTCAGGTCTGTTGCACTCACCAATCGTCCTACCACGATTAACCACAACGTTCTCAGCATTCACTGCGTTCGCGTTCCCAGCGACAACAGGAGCATGTGGAATGATGTTCCTCTCTCCATCCAGAAGTTGTCCTCTCTCATTGCACAAACGACCCTCTGGGTCCCTGTAGGCACCAGCCTCATCTCGAACCAACTCTACTTGATTGTTGTTCATCTTTGCTGGCTTCTTTGCTCGTCTGTTTGTGCGTTCCACGAGTGCTAGCTGCTCGAGTGACAAATCAACTAGCTTAGTGCTCTTGTTCTTTCTAGTTTCACGATTAGGCATGCACCTGAAAACAAGAGTAAAAAATGTTAGTAACTTGTAACACGATGAGTATCGATCGATACCAAGTGGTGTCGATCGATATCAACAAAAGAGAACGGCGTGTATCGCCCGATACTAGATAGTATCGACCGATACCGACGAACTTTGTCGAAATTCACAAACATAATCTAATGGCTAATTGAGTCTCCGGCAACGGCGCCAAATTTGATATACTCAAATTAATACCATATTTAGATACTAAAGCAGTTGTCGTAGTATAGCTAGGGGTCGAATACAATGACTCACAGAGACACACAATAGATTATATATGTGAGAATTACGCTAAGTGATTATTGGTATTGAAAATAGAATGCAAATTAAAAAGGTTGTAAATTCAATTGGATGAAGATAGGTTCAGGGTATTTCTCAGGAAATCAATGAATGCAGGTAAACTAACTAGCAAGATTCAGATTTAGCGCGGTTCTTGAACTCAAATCACTAAAGTATAGCTAACCAACTCTCGTTACGAAAACTATCTAAATCTAAATCCTAGGAATTCCAAATCTTTTTGCGAATCCTAAAGTCTAAATCAGCTTTTAAATCAAGTTTGATTTGTTCACAAAACAACTAAACTAAATCTCTTTGCGAATAGTTATTTTGCTCACCTTGGGTTCTATCAGGTAATTAATCGCACTCTCGCGCCTAATCAATTATCCTAAGATCTAAGTTCTAGGTGATCAATCCAGAATTAGCTTTGCAAACAACCTATGGTGAATAACTAATTCAGATAATGAATCCTAATAACTACTCAACCTAGCATTCAAAGAAAACCCTATCGAGAACCCTGAACCTAACAAGGGATCTACTCAGACATGGAGAATGAAACAATCAACATAACTGGATAAATCATCAATAGAATAAAATAAGAGTAGAATAAAACAGGGGTTTGAAATCTTCTCTCAGACGAACAGAGTTCTGACTTGTCTGCCCTCTCTCAAGCTCTCTCGGAAATCCTCAAAAACAATGTAATCAAAAGCACACATCCTAAGTGGCTGTAAAACCTAAATTAATAGTCTAAACACGAATTGGGGTCTTCTTGTAAATATTAAAGTCTTCTGGGCAAGTTCTGCAATTCTTCAAACTTCATTAAAGTCGCGACTTGTAATCTGATTCGATGGGTGTCGATTGATACAAGGGGGTATCGATCGATGCTTGACGCTTCGATTGGGCACTTAGTCACCAGACTTCAGTTTCGCTCTATAATGCTCCATAAAACTCTAATATCTCTAATAATGCTCCAAATATGCTAAAACCTGTAAAAGACTCTAAAAGACTCTATAATAGAATAAAGACTCGATAAAACGAACTTATATCATGACTTAAACGAGGTAAAAACCATGATATATCACTAAACAAATCTTCATATAATTCGCCGAACTCAAAATATTCCTTCGCCGAACTAGGGGCGGCTAATTGTTAGTTGTGAGTTTAGCACTCCCCGGTTTAGCCTGGTTCAAAATTAGACCGACTCGATTCATCCCAATTTATGACGGCTCGGTCCGAGAGAAGAAATGCCGATGATCACAGAACCGTCCTCCGAATCCAAGTTAGGCCCATCCCGTCACGACACCGGCCTCTGAGCCCAAGAAAAGCCCAACTCGTCATAGTAAAGACCGGCCTCCAAGACTTACGTAATGTTTCCTGATCTCAGAGGGATTTTAAGAAACTTTCTTTTTCCTGAAAGAACTTGAAAAATAAAGTTTTTACGTTCGAAACCTACTTCAAATCTTATAAATAAAGAGGCCACTGCCTCATTCATGGACATTCACAATCATTAAGGGAGACAGAGGAGACCGAGAGTGATAACACCGGTTTTTGACCATCTTTATGGCTCGCTTTAATATCTTATGCAAGTGTTTTAACTCCGTCTTGAATGGCTTTTAAGTGATTTCCATTTTTAAGAGTTTTAAAAGACTTTTCAAGAAACTTGGGATAAAAGAGTGCAAATTGAGTAAAACCATATTTTCGGCTCAGCATCAGACCGTCTGAAGTTCAGCCTCAAATTATGAACGTTTCCCCGCCTGATCCAGCCCAAATTTGGTGACGTTAAAGAAGAGCCATCTACCTTTCTAATGCAATTAGTTTCAGGAAAATCCAATGGTTCAATCAAAATTTATGTGAATATCAAAAAGCCTTGTCAAGTAGTCTACCACTGCCCGGACCCGCGGCCAAACTGCTCCTCGCCGCGGCTCTAGCCATCCCGACCGTGGCCAGCCTTATTTTTTACCCAGAGAGGCCCTTTTCAAGCCCAAGTCAATTACTGAAACCCTAAACGTTCCCGACGAATTAGAAGGCTATATATGCTCGTTTTAGGTCATTCTAAAGGGCAGCTCGTTTTTAGATAGAGAAAAGGAGGTGACACCGAAGTAGAGAGAGGAGGCGCAAGGGGATCATCATTCAATCTCCGTCTTTACCCGTGTTATTCGTTCTTTACTCTTTATCTCTTTATGATTGAGTATGATTGAGTATGATCTCCGACGAATTAGAAGGCTAAACTTCTATGATGTTTTACTCAGTATGATTGAGTAATTCCCGAGTTGGGTTTAAAGGGATTTTTCAAAAGGGTATTTCATGGTTTAATTCGATGATGTGTTTGATTTAGGGTTTCTAATCTTCTATGAGTTCTTCGTTTATTCTTATTCGTTAATGCGTGATTATTCGTTCCACTTAGAGTCTGATCCTAGGTTGAATTAGATTCGCGAAAGTGTTTTCTAATTGCTTGACCTTGAGTGAAACGAGCAATTTTGCTATAAGAGAAAAAGCTACTTATAAAGTATTGTGAGCGATGACGAATCCTAAACGAAATTATGCGTTACCTCTTTCGCGGCCAGAGATGAAAGCTACTGGTCGAGTTGGTCGGTAACAGTTAGTTAGGATCACGGTAGTGACCTAATCATACATTTGTGATTCGAGTTCGAGAATTTTCATAGTTGGTTACCTTTATCATTCATTTTTACATCGTTTTAGTCATAAATCCCTGCGAATACCCTTAAGCCCAACGTTTAGTTTAATTGATTACAACCTCGTCTATTCCACAGTCTAGTTTAGATTCTAGTGATACAAAACCAACTCCAAAATTATTTGCATTCCAATTCGATTTAAGTATCCGATTGCTTCGTACCGAAACAACAAAATATCTGTGGTTTGACCCCTAAGTACTACAACGCACATCTGTACACTTGCAGACAATTAGGGTTATAAATATAAAACCTGAAGCTTAGTTACAATTTGTACGAATCAAGTTTTTGGCGATGTTTCCGGGGATTTTGATTTGTTTTCTTACGAATCTCTGCTTAAATCAATAGAACGTCTACTTATTGTTATTTTTCTTTTGCATTTTTAGGCTACTTTTCGATGGGAGACCGAGACTTAGGTCTTGAGCGTATCGGTGATCCCCCATCTTGGTACGATGGGGATCCACACAATGACGAGCAAGGTGATCTTTCCGATGGCGAAAATGAAATGATAAACGCCGAAGGAAGAGAGCAAAAAATTTGTGAATCCGATGCACCTTTCTTTTTTGATCGAAGAGCTATCCAACCACCATCACCCGAGGATAGTAATTTTGGAATTAAGGTAAGTTACGTCAAACTGGTTAAACAACACCAATTCAATGGTTGTTTGCTGAAAAATCCGATAGATCATATCGAAATTTTTGAAGAAATATGTTCAACCATAAAATCAAATAGAAACTACCATAAGTACAAACTTTTCTCGTTCTCCTTGAATGACAAAGCCAGAAAGTGGCTAAAAACTTTGCAACCCGCGTCTATCACGACGTGGGAAGAATGTAAAGCGGCTTTCCTAAGCCACTTTTACACAAAACCTCTCACCTACCACTATAGAGACAAGATACAAAATTTCCAACAAGAAAAGACAGAAGCCCTCTATGATGCTTGGGAGCGGTTTAGGGACTATGAAAGAGATTGTCCACACCACGGATTTTCCAAAGAAACATTCGCTTGATTAGCACCTTCTATCGAGGCATCGATGGAGAGTCGCAACATTCCCTTGACGTTGCAAGCGAGGGGGATTTCGAAACTAAAATTGCGGATAAAGTTCGCGTTCTTATCAATAATCTAGCAAGAAGTACCCATGATAGAGCGCAACTCGCCGAATCCCGTCGCTCTAAGGAAAAACAAGAAAGCTCGGAAGTAATGGAATGTCTCCATCTTATGATGAATCGAATTGGAATACAGCCACCAAATAAGTCACGTAACACCCATCACTTTAATAACTCGGGAAGTCCGAATGATCCTCAAGATTTGGAAGACATTAACTATTTCGAAGCTCGAACAAACCATCTCAACAACGAAATGACAAACGCAGCGGAAGCCTGCCAAATCCAAAATTTCGGGCAGAGGCCACTCGACCGCGGGTGGAACCCTCACGACCGCGGTCAGGAAGATCTCCGCCGTGGGTCCAACCGTCACGGCCGCGGCCAACACTTGCTTTGCCGCGGATGCAACCTCCCGAGCCGTGGCCAAGCCCAAATTTTCCAAAATCATAACCAGCCTATTTTCGAGCCAATGTTAGAAGTTCAATCCCAACCCTTGCTCTATGTAAATCCACCCATCTCAGATCTTGAAAGAATCGAACAAATGATGCGAAGACTCGAAGCCTCTCGCAAGAAAGACGCGGATGAACAGAGTGCCAAAATGGACAAGATGTACGAGGATTTGAATGGAAAAATCGTAAATCTCTCTTCTCAAGTCGAGGATGCAAAAACTTAATGGTCAAAGGCGAGCTCATCCTTAAAGGAGTTGAATGAATTCTCCTCCGAGGATATAGACAACTTGCATGCAATCATGCTTAGAAGTGGCACGACTTACAAAGAGCCAGAATTCCCGAAAAATCACGAAGAGAAGGGAAGGGAAGAAAAGAAAACACGGTTAGGGAAGAAGGAGAGAATGTAGTTGAAGTAGAAGAAAACTATGAAAGAGAAGAAGCAACCCGAGAAATCCTCGGGGAAGGCTTGATAACTCAACCACCGGCCAATGCCTAAAGACCAAAACCACCCTACCTGAAAGCCTTGGAGGCGCCAAAGAAAAAGAAAGAAAAAGCTAAAGTAAAGGAAATAATTGAGCAGCTAACGGTTAGACTACCTTTTGTCGAAGCTTGCACAATGATCCCGCCTCTAAGAAAATTTATGAAAAGCATCATGACCAACTTCCTGACACTGGAAGAAGGAGTTATGATGATTACACATGAATGTAGTTCAATTTTGCAAAACCATTCCCCTCGAAAGAGAGGTGACCCAGGAAGCTTCGTGCTCTCGTGCACGATAAAAGGTGTAACATTTGAGCGCTGTCTATGAGACTTTGTGATAGATCCTCCAAAAATTCGCACACTCTTGTCGGAATTGAAGCGAAATCGAAACAAAATAATCCTTGAATGAACAAGGCAGGGGAAGTGAATGGTTGCGTTGAGGGCTATGGACTGCACTCGGTAAGACCGATCCGAAGGATAACCACCTAAGGAACGTTGTGACTCTTCGGCTAACCACCTCGGAATCAGTTTGAACACGTCGGCTAACTACCTAGTGAACAGTTTCCAATCACGAGCTAACATCCCAATGATCGAAGTGATTTCTTTGGCTAACCACCAAGGAGATTGAAAAGTTCCAAATGAACAAGAGAGAAATTCTCAAAAATATTTTTATAAAAGGTGAATGATTTCGACAATGGGGTTACAAGGGTTTATAAAGAAAAAGCAAGAGATTAAGTCAAATAGACTATTCTCGATAATGAAGGAAAAGTGAGGAAAACAATGCCTCGAAAATAGAAATGAAGACTAAAAAGTTTGAATGACCCCTCAGCTACATTGACTAGTCTTCCGCGGAAAAGAGAATCCCTCGGGGAAATCCCTCGGAAAAATCCCTCGAAAATAATCCATCGGAAAAGTCCCTCAGAAATATTTCCTCGAAAAACAACTTGTGATTGGACCGGATATGAAGTGTAAGCCGTTGCCTCGTTAAAACCTCTACTCGGAAAACCCATTGGGACAAAACCGAGCATAGGAAAAAGAGTACAACAACTTACACTCGGCCAACCTCAAGCTGAATCCGCAAATGATATAGAGGTCAAGGCGTAGTGCGTAAGTTGGTCTTCATACTCGTTCCTAACGTCGTTAAGTAGTTTCCGTACAGCTCCGGCTAACTTCCTCGTCTTGGGCCGCGTAACGGGGCATTCGGGAATGGTCAAAGCTTCCTCGGGAACATCATCCGGATAAGGCGTGATCATGAATCTATCATCCCTCTCCTCTTGAAAAGGATTTGTCCTCAAATCTGCTTCATCTGCAATAAAGGGAATGATATCATAAACGTTGAAGCTAGAGCTAACGGGATACTTACCTTGAAGATCAATTTTGTAAGCGTTATCATTGATCTTCTCCAAAACTGTGAATGATCCATCAACTCTCGGCAAGAGTTTGGACTTTTGTTCCTCCGGGAACTGCTCCTTTCGCAAATAGATCCAAACAAGGTCACCAGGTTCAAACTTCTTCTTGTTCCGGCCTTTGTTGGCATACCTGCGGAATTGTTCCGTTTTGTGCTCGATATGTTGCTTTGCCTTCTTGTGCATTTGCTTGACTAGCTCGGCCTTCTTCTTACCATCCATGCTTACACGTTCACTCAACGTCAAAGGAGTTAGATCCAAAGGTGTAAGTGGATTAAAACCGTAAACAAGTTCAAACGGAGAGAAAGAAGTAGTATAATGCTTGGCACAATTATAATCATACTCAACATGCGGCAAACAATCTTCCCACGACTTAAGAGTTTTCTTTATTACCATCCGCAAAAGTGTCCCTAAGGTCCTATTGACAAACCTCGGTTTGACCATCGGTTTGCGGGTGACAAGTCGTAGAGAAACAAAGCTTAGTTCCTAGTTTAGACCAAAGGGTCTTCTAAAAATAGCTAAGGAACTTCGTATCTCTATCCGAAACTATCGTCCTAGGCATTCCATACAGACGGACAATCTCTCTAAAGAAAAAATCGGCAATGTTAGATGTATCATCGGTTTTATGGAAAGGAATGAAATGAGCCATCTTAGAAAACCTATATACAACAACAAAGACCGAATCACTACCTCTCCTAGTTCTCGGCAAACCCAACACAAAGTCCATTGAAATGTCGGTCCATGGTGCACTAGGAATCGGTAAAGGAGTGTACATACCTTGGCTTTGGCTTTTGGACTTAGCTAACTTACATGTTATGCATCGGCTACAAATCCGTTCAACGTCTCGCTTCATGTGCGGCCAAAAGAAGTGGTCTTACACCACCAAAAGAGTTTAAGTCACGCCAAAGTGTCCCATTAAGCCACCGCCATGTGCTTCCCTAACAAGAAGATCTCACAAAGAAGAGTTAGGAATACACAATCGGTTCTCGTAAAACAAGAAACCGTCACTACGAAAGTATTTTCCTGAAGCAAATTTAACACAAGTTAGAAATACTTCTTGGAAATCGGGATCGGTTGCATAAGCTCCTTTAATCATCTCAAATCCAAGCACCTTGGCATCTAGGGTCGAAAGCAAAGTATACCTCCGAGATAAGGCATTGGCCACGACGTTCTCCTTGCCTTGCTTGTATTAGATCACATACGGGAAAGTTTCCACGAACTCCATCCAACGCGCATGCCTTTTTTCAACTTCTGTTGGCTTTTCAAATGCCTATGTGATTGATGATCGGTGTGGATTCCGAACACCTTCGGCCAAAGATAGTGTTGCCACATTTGGAGTGCACGGACTAAGGCATATAACTCCTTATCGTACGTCGTATAATTGAGAGTTGCTCCACCGAGTTTCTCACTAAAGAAGGCGATTGGATTCTTCTCTTGCATAAGCACGACACCTATACCTACACCAGAAGCATCGCATTCAATCTCAAATATTTTCATAAAATCGGGTAAAACGAGAAGAGGGGCGTGAGTAAGCTTGTGTTTTAAGAGCTGAAAAGCGTCCTCTTGAGCTTGTTCCCATTTGAAGCCCACGTCATTCTTGATCACTTCGGTTAGTGGCGCGGTAATGGTGCTGAAATCTCGAACGAACCGCCGATAGAAATCGGCTAAGCCGTGAAAGCTTCTGACTTCACCAACCGTCTTAGGACTTGGCCAATCTTGGATTGCCTTAATCTTGTCCTCGTCAACCTGTATGCCCTGAGAACTTACCACAAAACCTAGAAACACCACGTTATCCGAACAAAAAGAACACTTTTTAAAATTACCAAAAACTCATTCCTTCCTAAGCACGTCTAACACCTTCCGCAAATGTTCTGCACGATCGTCTAAGGTCTTACTATAAACCAAAATATCATCAAAGTAAACAACAACGAAGACTCCTATGAAAGACCTAAGGACATGATTCATGAGACGCATAAAAGTACTTAGTGCGTTCGTAAGACCAAACGGCATAACTAGCCACTCATATAAACTGTGCTTAGTTTTGAAAGCGATTTTCCACTCATCACCTTCCTTCATCCGGATTTGGTGATAACCACTTTTCAAGTCTATTTTAGAAAAGATACTAGACCCATGAAGTTCATCTAGCATATCATCTAGTGTAGGGATCGGATGGCGATACTTTACCGTGATATTGTTGATGGCTCGGCAATCAACGCACATCCTCTACGAACCGTCTTTCTTCGGCACAAGTAATACCGAAACGACACACGGGCTCATACTTTCCCGGATATGACCCTTCTCCATAAGTTCACTGACTTATCGTTGGAGTTATTTGGTCTCAACCGGATTGGTTCGATAAGTGGGCCGGTTTGGAAGTGTTGCTACGGGAACGAAATCTATTTGATGTTCAATCCCACGAATGGGCGGTAAGTCACCGGGGCTATCTTCCGGAAAGACATCACCATATTCCTGCAAAAGAGACAACACATTGCTCTGGAGATCCGGCTCGGGATTAGTCATGCTAGCGAGAGCATCTTTAAAGATAAGCAAAACAAAAGGTTGCTTAGTGACGAGAGCGTGTTTAATCTCACTTGGCCTCACAAAAAGAGTTTCTTTCCTCACGGGTTTTCCCTCAAAGGCCTTTAGCTTGGTTTTTCTCGAAATCTCACTCTCGTTTTTAGTAGATAAAGTGTTTGGGAGATCACTCACAATGCTTTTACCTTTGCGGTTTTGCTCGAGTTTGAGCTGGTATAGATACACCTCGTGTGGAGACAACGGGGCAAGAGTGATCTTCCGTCCTTTATGCTCAAAGGAGTGCTTGTTGGCATATCCGTCGTGAACGGCTTTCCGATCATATTGCCATGGTCTTCCAAGTAGGATATGACCGTCTTCCATTGGCAATACATCGCATAAGAACTCATCGTCGTAACGACCAATAGATAAAGGCACCGAGACTTGATGGGTTACCTTTAATTGCTTTTGGTTACTCAACCATCGAAGGCTATACGGTCGCGGATGCTTCCTCATCTCCAAGTTAAGTTTCTCCACCATCGTCGTGCTAGCAACGTTCGTGCAACTACCTCCATCGATTATAAGGCAGCATGTCTTACCATTAACTTTGCACCTAGTGTGGAACAAGTTCTCACGTTGCTCGTCTAGCACGAACGGCTCTTGAGAAAGAAGAACACGTCTAGCTACAAGTAGCTCTCCCTCAACCGCGTGTTCATCATCGTCATCATAGACGGGTGCGGAGTCAAAGTCCTCCTCATCATCTTCGTTATCGGTCACAATCTCACCTCCATCCAACATGATCATAGCACGTTGGTTCAGACACTTGTTCGCATTGTGACCTTTGCCCCTACAATTAAAGCATTCGATATCACGATTCCGAATATGATTAGAAACTTCTGCCTTACCCTTGTAGTCGTGACCGGACAAACTAGGCTTGTAATCCGTCTTTGGTTTAGTATCGACACGGGCCAGATAACTCGGCTTATCGCTTTTGGTGTAGCTAGGCTTGGACACAAATGGGGACCGTGAGATACCTTTCCTCTTAAATTGCTGCTCCAAGGGAATCACCTTATGCAACAACTCCTCAACAGTATTATAAGATTGCATCTCCATGCGATCTTGCAAATCGCGATTCATTCCGGTTAGGAAACGGGCCATAGTCGCGTCACGGGGCTCATAAACATCGGCTTTGAGCATGAGCTTCTCCATCTCTTAGTAATAATCCTCAACTCCCTTAATACCTTGTGACAGCCTACGCAACTTTGGTGTAGCTCGCGGTGATAGTGAACAGGCACGAACCGTATCCGCATCAATCTCGCCATTTCGTCCCACGTCTCAACGGGATTTACTCCTTGGCATCTCCTTCTTGTCACAACACTATCCCACCAATCAATAGCATAATTATGAAATTCCTTAGCGGCCAACCTAACGTTTTTTTGCTGGGAAAAGTCTTGACACCCTAAGACTAGGTCAATTTTCTTTTCCCATTCGAGAAATGCATCGGGATCGTTCGTCCCGTAGAACGGAGGAATGCAAAGTTTCAAACCATCAAGATCGTTATCGTTTCTCCTCCTAGCCGGTTGTTGCCTACCTTGGTTTCCCTCAGATTCCTCGACTAAATCGTGAAACGGATTCTCGCCATTCTCGCCTTGTGGGTTTTGTCGCCGGTTTTGATTATTGGCTCGCCTATGCCTTGGTGGGACACGGAGATTTCTTTGACGAACGCTATGATCGGATCCTTGACTCTTGGCTAAGTTAGCCCCGTTGTTTCCTTCTTGTCTCACCGGTGTCCTAACAATAAGGGCGGCCAATTGATTCCTCATTTCGTTCATCATTAGAGTAATGGCGTCCACATTGCGATTTATCGCGTCATCTCTTTCCCTCCTCGTCCTTGAAGTAGCGGTTTCACTTTCATCGGACATTGTACCTCTCAAAAATGAGCAAACATGTTAGTAAAATAATCTCACAAGTGTTTCCCTCAAATTTGTTCACTCAACACTCGTAATATCCTCACAACACACTAGAATTTCTCATCGGCTCTTAAGGAACTAAAATCGAAACAAATCAATGGTAGCTTTAAAAATCAAATCGATCAAACTAAGATAGATAGAAAGTGAAGAATTACGAACCAATATGTTTTTTTTTTTATCTACGATTTTTTTTTTTGAATTGGTTTTGATACAAAAGATAGAAAGAAGGAGAATTTAAAAAGAGTGAAAAAGTTTAGAAAATACCGGGGTAATCAAGAGCGTGGCTCTGATACCACTTGATAGATCCTCCCAAAATTCGCACACTCGTGTTGGTATTGAAGCGGAATCGAAACGGAATAATCCTTGAATGAACAAGGCGGGGGAAGTGAATGGTTGCGTCGAGGGCTATGAACTGCACTCTGTAAACCCGGTCCGAAGGCTGACCACCTAAGGAACGTTGTGACTATTCGGCTAATCACCTCATAATCGGTTTGAACACGTCGGCTAACCACCTAGTGAACGGTTTCCAATCACGAACTAACCACCCAATGATCGAAGTGATTTCTTTGGCTAACCACCAAGGAGATCGAAAAGTTCCAAAGGAACAAGAGAGAAATTCTCAAAGATTTTTTTATAAAAGGTGAGTGATTTCGACAATGGGGTTACAAGGGTTTATAAAGAAAAAGCAAGAGAATAAGTCAAAGAGACTATTCTCAAAAATGAAGGAAAAGTGAGGAAAAAATGCCTCGAAAATAGAAATGAAGACTAAAAAGTTTGAATGACCCCTCGGCTACTTTGACTATTCTTCCGCGGAAAAGAGAATCCCTCACGGAAATCCCTCAGAAAAATCCCTCGGAAATTTCACTAATACTAGCGGATCGTTCGGTTTGACGACCGATAGGCATCCTCGTCGACGTATCTATCATGATCGGAAAATGCTACATTCCTACCGATTTCGTGGTACTCGAGTTAGAGAAGGAACCCGCGGATCCCCTTATACTTGGGCGACCATTCCTATCCACCGCATGGGCAATGATCAACGTCCCGGAGGGGAATATATACTTACACTTAGGTGACCTCGTGATGCACTTCGATATGAGAGAAAGCTTTAGCAAACCAACCCTAGACGACCAAGCTTTATGGCTTTATGAGGTTGACAAAGTCACTGAGGAATTCTATGAAGAATTACTCCTTAGCGACCCATTTAAAGTCGTAATCTCGGACGCAAAAGATGGGGGCAGCACTCTCGAAGAAACCTTGAGGGATAGTGTGAAAATGCTCGATAAGGTTGAAATTTACAAAAAGCTGTGAGATACCTTGATTAAAAGAACGAAAAAGATATTCCAACAATGCCAAAGGACATTTCTACAGCAATAAATGACCCGTGGAGCGAACTGAAAGCTCCTAAAGTGGAGCTAAAACCCCTTCATGTCGGTCTCAAGTACGCCTTCCTTGCACCAAATTCGACTTACCCGGTCAATATAAATCCTGGTCTGAGTAAAGCCGAGACAACAATGTTACTATGCGAGTTGAAAAAGCACATAGAGGCTATAAGATACTCGCTTGATGACATACCAGGAATCTCTCCGGATCTCTGTATGCATAAGATCCATCCCGAAGATAACGCCAAAAATTCAATGGAGCACCAATGGAGGTTGAACCCTAACTTGATGAGCGTCGTCAAGAAGGAAATTATGAAGCTTTTACAAGCCAGAATCATCTTCCCAATTTCGGACAGCCCTTGGGTTAGCCCAGTTCACGCTGTCCCGGAAAAAGGAGGGATCACAGGGATCAAGAACGAGAAAGACGAAATGATTGCCACAAGGACCGTCACCGGACACCGCATGTGCATCGACTACAGAAAGTTGAACGCTGCAACTAGGAAAGACCATTTCCCTTTGCCATTTATAGACCAAATGCTGGAGAGATTGGCTAACCATCAGTACTACTGCTTCCTCGATGGATATTCCGGATTTTTTCAAATTCCCATCCGACCGGAAGACCAAGAGAAGACAACTTTCACTTGTCCGTACAGAAACGTTTGCTTACCAACGAATGCCTTTTGGATTGTGTAACGCGCCCGCGACTTTCCAGAGGTGCATGATGTCGATATTTACCAAATATATCGAGGACTTTATGGAAGTCTTCATGGACGACTTTTCCGTCCACGGGTCCTCATTCCAAATGTGCTTGGTGAATCTTGGGAAAGTTCTACAAAGATGCGAAGGCAAACATCTAGTTCTGAACTGGGAAAAATGTCATTTTATGGTGCGAGACGGAATGGTGCTAGTGCATAGAATTTCAGAAAACGGAATCGAGGTTGATAAAGCAAAAATTGAGGTCATGACAAGCCTACAACCTCCTACAAATGTAAAAGGTATCCGAAGTTTTCTCGGGCACGTCGGATTCTATAGGAGGTTCATAAAAGAATTTTCCCAAATAGCTAGGCCCCTCACGCGTCTATTGTGCAAAGAAATGAGCTTCCAATTCAACGACGAATGCCTAGCTGCGTTCCATAAACTCAAAGACGCCCTTGTCTCCGCTCCAGTCGTGCAGCCACCTGATTGGGAACAACCATTCGAAATCATCTGTGATGCAAGCGACTTTGCAGTTGGAGCAGTACTCAGGCAGCGGAAGGATAAGAAGTTGCATGCGATCTATTATGCAAGCAGAACAATGGACGACGCTCAATGCAATTACGCGACAACGGAGAAGGAACTTCTGGCTATTTTATTTGCTTTCGAGAAGTTTCGATCCTACCTTGTTGGATCCAAGGTGATACTCCATACTGATCATGCGGCGATAAAATATTTGATGTCTAAGAAAGACGCGAAACCTAGACTAATAAGGTGGATAATACTCTTTCAAGAATTCGACATCGAAATTCGAAATTAGAGATCGAAAAGGAGTGGATAACAGAGTAGTGGATCACCTTTCTCGAATACGAGTGAAAGACAAAGTACCCATGAATGATAGTTTGCCGGATGACAATTTCTATGCAATAAACGCAGTACCTAACACCAAGCACAAAATTTATTCACGGCCACCTTAACGGCACCAGACACGTTCGACACTCCGTGGTTCAGACACATTGCAAATTACCTTGCTGCGGACGTCGAACCACCACAATTCTCTGGGTATAAGAAGAAGAAATTTTTACGAGATATAAGACACTAATTTTGGGATGAACCATACCTTTACAAGAGATGTGCAGATGGTTTATACCGACGATGCGTGGCTGAAGAGGAAATGGACGGGATACTATTCGGATGTCATAGCTCAGCTTATGCAGGCCATTTCGCAACTTTCAAAACTATCTCTAAAGTTCTCCAGTCAGGTTTCTGGTGGCCAACTTTGTTTAAAGATGCACAAGCTTACATCTTTCGCTGTAATTCGTGCCAACGTATGGGGACTATAAGTAAGAGGAACGAGATGCCCCATAATTTTATCCTCGAAGTTGACATTTTTGACATATGGGGAATTAATTTAATGGGACCTTTCCCGACCTCCTTCGAAAACCAATACATACTAGTTGCCGTAGAATACGTCTCTAAATGGGTGGAGAAAATTGCTAGCCCTACGAACGACGCGAAAGTGGTCATTAAGATGTTCAAATCGATCATTTTTCGTGTTTCGGAGTTCCTAGAATCGTAAAAAGCGATGGAGGGTCTCATTTCATTAACAAGGTCTTTGAAAACCTGTTAAAGAAGAATGGAGTTACGCACAAAGTCGCCTCTCTATAACACCCTCAAACAAGTGGCCAAGTGGAGATCTCCAACAGGGAAATCAAGTCGATTTTGCAAAAGACAACTTGAGCAAATCGAAAGGATCGGTCTATGAAACTCGACGACGCACTTTGGGCATACCGAACGGCATTCAAGACACCTTTAGGAACCACCCAATTCAACCTCGTATATGAAAAAGCGTGTCATATGCTTGTGGAACTCGAATACAAAGCACAATGGACTATCAAAGAGATGAATCTGAACATGAAAATAGCTGGGGAAAGGAGACTACTCCACCTACCCGAACTAGATGAAATCCGGCACAACACCAATGAAAACTCGAAGATATACAAAGAAAAGACAAAGGCGTATCACGACAAGAAAATCATAAACCGATATTTCACCGCGAACAATAAAGTTCTCTTTTCATACGTCTCAAACTCTTTCCCAGAAAATTGCGATCGAGGTGGTCCGGACATTTCATAATAAAGGAAGTCAAACCATACGGAGCCATTGTCCTTTGGGTAAAAGTGGAGAATTCACGGTGAACAGACATCGTGTCAAGCCATACATCGCGGAAGAAGAAGAAAACGAGCGGGAAATAATGGCTTTGATCGACCCACCACCAGCTTGACCAGCAACAACGTCAAGATAAACGACTTTAAACAAAAGCGCTCAATGGGAAGCAACCTATTTTAGTTTTCAATTTTCTAAAAAACCAAAAAACCGAAAAAAATTAAAAAAAAAAACGAAAACACAAAACGATAGAGATACGGTTCGAAGCTGCTCGGTCCAGCCCGAACCGCAAGAAAGGAATCGATCGCAAAAGATGATCGACCGCGGCTGCACAAGCTAGACTGGCGTCGAGCTTGCCAAAGGCCGCAGCTGCAACCGTTCGACCGCGACCGATCCCATGCCGATCCCGAACGATTTGTTTCGATCCCCGATCGATTCAAAACCCATTCCCAATCCCCCCCCCCCCCCCCCCCCCCCCCACATCAATTGCCATTACCATATCACCATCTAGCATCCCCCATTCACCACCATTCCATCCACACATCCATTCCCCGACCGCATCCAGGTAAATTTTATTTTTCCCTTAAACTTTTTCAATTATTACATCCATCTATTTATTCCTCCTTACTCAATTTATTTCACACGCAGGACAATGTGATTTTAGTCTGGGGGAGGATGTTCTTCCCTTACTAACGCAATTTTGTTCGTTTTGAGATTGTCGTTTGGAACAATTTTTTTTAAAAAAAAATCGAATTCTTGATTTTTTCGAAACAGGGACCTACGTGCTTCTACGATATCTCCTCGTGCCAGCTCTTTTGTGGTTTGGTACTAGAATAGGCTATAGCAAAAGTACTTACAATGCGACATCCCCATAGGATTTCGAGCCATAGAAATTCTTTCCGAAAGGATATACTAGCTCAATCTATTTGAACTTAATCTATTTATAATTTTCTTATCAAAGGTTTTAGGCGAGACAAAGAGTCATACATCTAGGACATATTTTCCTTTTTACCACTCTTTGTTGTCCTAGATGGTCGGTTCATTTTCAGCTGGTACCCTACCCGAAACTTAACATTTGTTCAAACCTCACACAACTCTCTTTGTGTCTTATGTGCAGATATGTGCAAAAACGCCGGAGAAGGAGGAACGACACAGTTTTCAGTCACACTAGAAGACGGAAGACTAGACAAATCCGATTATGGAGGTATCAACAAATCAAGCTTAAAAGTCACCTTGGAAATCTTCTATTACTGGTAATTTTCGTACTCTCTAAGACTCCCGTCTAAAGGCTTCCCTTTAAAAAAAAACAAAAACAAAAAGCAAAAATCGAAAGGAAAGTAAATAAAAGCCTAAGAGTCTTAGAGTAGTCGATATTTATATATACCAAGGCGACCATGTTTCGTCTATGGTGAGAAAGAAGCCGTTCAAATAATTACCCGGAGAAAAATCTAAGTCTGGGGGAACGGTAGAGAAGTTCTGTTAAAGGGAGAAAAATCCCGAAAAAGGAGAGGTTTGCAATTACATTTATGCGAGTAGGAGGTGACTGGAAACTGTGGATATCAACAGCTCCATCCTCTCTTGCTATTTTGCAAAATATCTAGCATCCTCTGAAGAAAATACGTTAACTCGAAACACTTTTAACATCGCCTCTAAAAAGCCCTTAATGCCTAGCATCGATTGTCTTGTTTAGTATTTTTGATAAGAATCACGCAATCTTTAATGAATGTTAAGAGCTAGTTGACTGGAAGTTAGAATCTAAGTGGTTAGATTTTTGCATGACGGATACCGTGGACTAGCGTTGTAGTACTTTGGTGAGAATTCTCAAGACTAAGTCCGATTGATGCATTACGATGGTTATGGTTTAGAAGGACGGTCACTGAGAATTTTGTTAGTTCCTATATTTTCGAAAACCTCTTTCCAAGTTTAGATTTCTATTTTGTTTGAGGACAAACAAAGATCGAAGTATGGGGGAGTTGATAAAACCGGTTTTTGACCTTTTTATGGATTGCTTTAATATCTTATGCATGTGTTTTAACTCTGTTTTGAATGGTTTTTAAGTGATTTCCATGTTTTAGAGTTTTAAAAGTCTTTTCAGGAAACTTGGGATAAAAGAGTGAAAATTGGAGCAAAACCAGATTTTCGACTCGACGTCAGACCGTCAGAAGTTCAGCCTCAAATGAAGACCTTTTCACCGCCTGATCCAGCCCAAATTTGGTGACCTTAAAGAATACCCAGCTACCTTTCCAATGCAATTTGTTCCAGGAAGATCCAACGGTTCAATCAAAATATATGCGAATATCAAAAGCCCTATCAAGCAGTCTACCACTGCCCGGACCCGCAGACAAACTGCCCCAGCCATCCCGACCGCGGCCAGCCTTATTTTTCACCCCGAGGGGCCTTTACAAGCCCAACTCAATCCAGTCACTTATTATTGAAACCCTAAACGTTCCCGATGAATTAGAAGGCTATATATGCTCGTTATAAGTCATTCTAAGGGGGCAGCTCATTTTCAGACAAAAGAAAAGGGAGAAAAGGAGGCGACACCGAAGGAGAGAGAAGAGGCGCAAGGGGATCATCATTCGATCTCCGTCTTCACCTGTGTTCTTCGTTCTTCACTCTTTATCTCTTTAATTCTGCAATTCTTTATTATTTCTATGTTTTTTGCTACAGTATGATTGAGTAATTCCCGAGTTGGGTTTAAAGAGTTTTTTCAAAAGGGTATTTCATGGTTTAATTCGATGATGTGTTTGATTTAGGGTTTCTAATCTTCTATGAGTTCTTCGTTTATTCTTATTCGTTAATGCATGATTCTTTGTTCCACTTAGAGTCTGATCCTATGTTGAATTAGATTCGCGGAAGTGTTTTCTAATTGCTTGAACTAGAATGAAACGAGCAATTTTGCTATAAGAGACTGAAGCTACATATAGAGTATTATGAGCGATAACGAATCCTAAACGAAATAATGCATTACCTCCTTCGCGGCCAGAGACGAAAGCTACTGGTCGAGTTGGTCGGTAACAGTTGGTTAGGATCACGGTATTGACCTAATCATACATTCGTGATTTGAGTTCAAGAATTTTCATAGTTGGTTACCTTTACCATTCATTTTTACATCGTTTTAACCATGAATCCCTGCGAATATCCTTAAGCCCATCGTTTAGTCTAATCGATTACAACCTCATATATTCCACCATCTAGTTTAGATTCTAGTGATACAAAACCCACTCCAAAATTATTTGCTTTCCAATTCAATTTAAGTATCTGATTGTTTCATACCGAAACAACAAAATCTATGTGGTTCGACCCCTAAGTACTACAACGCACATATGTGCACTTGCAGACAATTAGGGTTATATATAAAAAATCTGAAGCTTAGTTACAATATGTACGCATAAGAGAGCTCAGACTTACTAGTTCTTAATTTCCTTTGTTTCCAAGTTACTTTTTACCGATACACGATCTTGTACTTTTCCGTGTTCAAATCAATAAACGAGATTCCGATACAAAGTTACTGTTTTACCCCTAGTGTGATATTCATAATCAATAATTTGTGTCGGCCCGAGCCATCGTTGATATAGAAAAGAAACATGTTATATATAGGTATCCATGAGTTCATTCAAAGATGCATAAACACGATAATTGGAAGTCAATATTAAAGTTATTATTATTAGGGTTGTGTTCAATTCGCAACTTGCTTCAATCAAGAACATTGATGCATGGAATCTAAAGATGGTGCATCCTTACTTTCAAACTCACTCGAATGCATTGTTTTGATTCAATTTCTTAAAGGGATAGTTTACAAGGAATGCTAATCATTGCTCCCAATGCAATATGGAATGCACCCTATATGCAAACTAGACTCAATCTTAAACATGAAATGCAACTAGGTGATTTCTTTTTGTATTTCAAAATTTCAAAAAAATTTGATTTTTTGTGTTTTTCTATGCTATATATGAATGCATGAGATTCAAGATGCAAAATTCAAAATAAGAACACAATAAACAAGATTAGATAACACACAAACCCTCCCCAAACTTAAATTACCCATTCCCTTGTGTAATAAATGCTTAGGAGTGAGCTAAACAATGCATGAGAGAAAGAAAAAGATATGATTCTAAATGCTATTTACAAAGTTTTGGAGTGGTACCTTAGAAGCTTTGAGATGGGGAAGAGGACGCCATGGAGTAAGATGGATTTCTCGAGCAAGGAAATGGAGACCTCATGGCCTTCCTCTTGGCCATTCTCACTTCATGAGCCAATGAGTGGCGTGGTTCCTCATGGAGTACCATCTCTCCTCCATGTGGTGTGGAGCTCTCGCCAACCTCTTCTTGGTCTATTTCCTTCGTCTTTCCTTGGTCGTGGGATGAGCTAGCCTTTCCACCCTTTTCTTTGAGCTCCTTGATCGTCTTCTTCAAGCTCTTTACCGTTTTCACCAATTTCCCCATGGTCTTGTATTGCCACTTGCACCACCTTTGAAGGAGCTTTGTTTGATTGTGAGCATGTCGAGTGGCAATGTCCGGCATTTTTCCATCATAATAATCAAATCTATACATTTCACTTCCATACTTGGGGTCAGTAGAAAATGGTCTTTCATCCTCATCATCGAGGTTGTTGGATATCTCGGCATTTTCCTTTGGTGCTTGCTTTGCTTTCTTCTTTGACAAGTGTATAATCTCAAGTGGTGGATCTGTGGCCGGGTTGTAGAAGTGGTCATTGGTGGGGTAGAATTCAATTTTGTTTCTCCCTTGAACCATGGTGGGAAGAACATTGGGCAACATAAGCTTCACAGTGTTAGACTCGGTGAGTTTGAGGTTTTAGGCATATGTGTTGCCTATCTTGCCTTCAAAAATCTGGTTCTTGAGTGATAGGGTTCATCCATAAGCTCTATTTCTTTAGCATCTTCCACCAATTCAACTCCCTTGGCTTTAAGAATCGAAGTAACCAAACCACCAATGTGAAATTGAGGCTCCTTCATCTTTTTCGTGTATGCCTAATCCCTATAACCAAGAAAATGATTCACGAGAATAGAGGCTAGAATCGGGTTTGCGTCATCTCCAATGAATAGCCTTCCATCCCTAGATGTGTTTAGAAATGGCCTTATCCCTAGAGCAATCAACTCCATCTCGTCTTCCGCTATGGTTCTGAACTCTTTCTTGGCAAAGAGTGTGTGAGCAAGGGTCTTGTGGACATAGACGAATGCTAGAGCTCTTGATATTGCCGGGTTTGTAAGCTTCGTTGGCAATAATGTTCCACAAGTAGGGAAGGTCGTTTGGTGCATAGTAAAACCAGAATCCTCTCTTGGTCCCCTCTTCCTTGAACCCAAACACTTGAGTTAGCTCATGTAAATACATCTTGTAAGCTTCTCGCCCAACCTTGAACTCAATGTATCCATGTCCATCTCCAATGTCGGCACCTTTATCATCGTGGTGATAGAAAACCGCCTCCAAAGACGCTAAAACTTGGCAAGTTTGCTCCTTGTGAGATGTGTTTGCCAAGTCAAAAACCTTCCCAAATCTCATGTTGTTGAAGATTATTTTTACATCTTTATAGATCCCCATCTTCTCTAGTATGGTTTAGTCCGGAAATTTTGTCTCCACGAACTCCATCGCCTTGAGCTTCTTAAGGTAATCATTGTAAGTAGGATCTCTTTGTTTGGGCCTGGGGACTCTCTTCTTTTTCAGTTCCACCACGTTTCTCTCATCTTCATCCTCTTCATTGTCTCTCGCCACTCTCTTCTTTTTCTCTTGGCCTTTAGAACATGCCGCTAAAGCCAATTTCCTCCTCGTTGATTGACTTTGAGTTTCACCTTGGGTTGCATTGGCCTTTACCTTCGTCATACCTACACTGTCTCTAAGAGATTGTTAGTTTCAAGAGATAAAGACACAACTTTAATGCATAATTAGTTAGAAGACATTCAAAAACCAATTATATCAATTGATTTTCTAATTTAAATGCTTCAAAAACGCAATCAAATCTTCAAAGTTGCAACCTTTAAGCTTTAGAGAGACAAAACTCGATGTGGGCTCAAGAAACAAAAATTCCTCTCGTAGAGCACAAATTAGCACAAGAATCACCAATCCCTATCATTTTCGAGTCAAATCCCAAGGTATATGTTCAAGTGAATGCATTTCTCAAACAAAAATCATGAAGCTTTTACTTAAGAGTAAGTTCCTGGTTTTCATGTAAAAGCTTGAGTAAATACCTTGGGGATGCAAGCAAAAATGATAAAGATGTTGGTAGATCCGAGAGAAGAGAAAAATGAGCTTGTAGCAACTTAAATCTCAAATTTTGAGCAAGAGAGAAGAGAGTTATGAGCAAATGAAGGTGGTGAGGTGTTTATCGCGACAAAGAGGAGTGTGGATCCATTTTGGCCGCGACAAAGGAGGATGAAGACTTACCTGGTGGGTCGGGTCACTTAATTGGGCGGCTATCCCGGGCGGACTACTGGAGAATAGATTGACTTCATAGACCGTTGGACAGAATAGTGGTATGTTGGTTAAAGAACTCACACCGGACCAACTCCATACGGTGCATCCAAGCCGGCACTTGCATGGCCCCAACACCGGCCCATCTCTATCCGGTGTACAAGGCCGGTATTTCTTCTGTTTTTGGCCGCTCCTTAGCACCTGCCCATTACCATCCGGTGTACAAGGCCGGTATTTCTTACACCGGACCAATCTCGGCCGGTGTTGATGGCCGACATTACTTCTGTTTTTGCCACTCCTCAACATCAGGCAATTACACCGGACTAGGCTCGGCCAGTGTTCTTCAATTCTCCACTCTACACACTTTTGTTTGGAAGACATCCCCTCTTACATCATCACGAAATCTATGAACACTTAACAAATCATTAAAAAGAACTAGAAATGATTGAAAAAGAGAAAAAAACAGTATGTACAAGGATAAACATGGGAATGTATCCCACATGCACTTTGTTTAACGTCACTAAGTTCGACGTTCGTTACCCTCTTTAGGCTTGAGGGGCATCATCGAGAGGGAGTGAGATCCCTTCCCCAATGGATTCATGAGCTAGGTATGACTTGAACTTTTGCTCATTGGCAACAAACTCTTCCCCATTCTTGTTCACAAGCACAATAGCTCCATATGGCATCACTTCCTTGATTGTGAACGGACCAGACGATCTAGACCTTAGCTTTTCCGGGAAACAACTTGAGTCTTGAGTTTAAGAGCAACACTTGATTCCATTCCTTGAAGTCCTTATGCACAATCTTTTTTGTCATGAAAGGCCTCATAAGCTTTAAGCCGGATCTCGTCAAGCTATAGCAATTGGATCAAATGCCTTTCTTGAGATCAAAATTGAGAAGCTTTACGGCCTACAACGCCTTGTACTCAAGCTCCACCGGTAGATGACATGACTTCCCATATAGAAGATTGAAAGGAGTAGTTACAATGGGAGTCTTGAAAGCTGTCCTATAAGCCCATAGAGCATCATCAACCTTCTTCGCCCAATCTTTCCTTGAACTCCCCACGGTATTCTCTAAGACTGTCTTGATTTGGCAGTTAGATACTTCAACTTGCCCACTCGTTTGGGGGTGATAAGGTGTAGCCACCTTGTGTTTGACTTCATACTTTTTAAGCAAGCTCTCAAACACTTTGTTGATGAAGTGTGAACCACCATCACTTATCATTACATGTGGCACTCCAAACCGAGGAAAAATGATCGTCTTGAAAATCTTGAGAACTACCTTCGCATCGTTTGTTGGACTTGTAACCGCTTCAACCCACTTGCATACATAATCAACCGCAACCAAAATGTATTGGTTTCCATAAGATGAGGGAAACAGTCCCATGAAATCTATTCCCCACACATAAAAGATCTCAACTTCAAAGATTGGGATTTGTGGCATCTCGCCTCTTCTACTAATGTTCCCCTTCCGTTGACATGCATCACAAGTAGAGACAAAGGCGTGAGCGTCCTTAAACAAACTCGGCCACCAAAACCCGGAGTGTAGAACCTTTGTTGCGGTCTTGAAAGGAGCAAAGTATCCTCCATAAACCGAACCATGGCAATGAAAGTGTCCTCCATCTAAGGAAGAGAGTCATATATCGGAATGAGATCGTCAACTCGCATTTTTGACAAGTGATTTACCACTCCATTCTCAACGCCTTTCTTGTAAATGATCTCCATGTCGAACTGGAGAAGCAAGATCCATCTTAGAAGCCTCGGTTTGGTGTCCTTCTTGGCATATATGTGCCTTAGTGCGGCATGATCCGTGTAGACTATGATCTTCAAACCAACCAAAGAAGATTTAAACTTTTCAAACGCAAACACAAACGATAGGAGCTCCTTTTCCGTGGTTGCATACCTCACTTGTGTGTCATCAAGCATCCTACTAGCATAGTATATCACATGGAG
Source organism: Eutrema japonicum (assembly GCA_030161315.1). Classification (NCBI taxonomy): domain Eukaryota; kingdom Viridiplantae; phylum Streptophyta; class Magnoliopsida; order Brassicales; family Brassicaceae; genus Eutrema; species Eutrema japonicum. The sequence continues at coordinate 28,215,950 of BSQW01000001.1, forward strand.
CTTCTTATCTTTCTTTTGGCATAATACCGCTCAAATCACATAATCACTTGCATCGCACATGATCTCAAAACGAAACTTCCAATCCGTTGCTTGGACTATTGATGCACTCACAAGCGCCTTCTTGATCTCCAAAAATGCATTGAGGCATTCCTCATCAAACATAAAAGCGGTCTCCTTGTATAGAAGCCTATTGAGTGGACGTGCGATCTTGGAGAAATCCTTTATGAACCGTCGGTAGAAACCCACATGTCCGAAGAAGTTTCAAATACCCGTGACTGAATTTGGGGGCTCTAAGCTAATCATCACCTTTAGATTTGCTTTATCGACCTCTATCCCTTGCTCGTAGATTTTGTGACCAAGGACAATGCCTTTCCGCACCATAAAGTGACACTTTTCCCAATTGAGCACGAGGTTCGTCTCTTCACACCTTGTGAGAACCCTACAAAGATTTGACAAACACGAAGCAAACGAGGAACCATAGACCGAGAAGTCATCCATGAATACTTCAACCATATCTTCAATTAAGTCCAAGAAGATCGACATCATGCACCTTTGAAATGTGGCAGGTGCGTTACATAGTCCAAATGGCATCCTTCGATAAGCAAAGGTACCATAAGGACATGTAAATGACGTCTTCTCTTGGTCATTAGGGTGAACTCCCCGAGTACCCAACTAAAAAGCAATAAAATGGGTGGTTTGCTAATCTCTCTAGCATTTGATCAATGAACGGCATGGGAAAATTATCTTTCTATACGCGGTGTTCAATTTCCTATAGTCTATACACATTCGATGACCGGTTATTATTCTAGTTGGAATTTATTCATTCTTTTTATTTTTAACCACGGTTATACTACCCTTCTTGGGAACCACGTGCACCGAGGAAACCCAAGTGTTCTCCGAGATTGGATATATGATATCCGCATCTAAAATTTTAAGGATCTTCTTCTTAACAACCTCTTTCAAATTCGGGTTTAACCGTCTTTGATGTTCTATAGAAGCCTTTGATTCACCTTCAAGATGAATGCGGTGAGTGAAAAGTGTAGGAGAAATGCCCTTGATATCATATAGTGAATATCCAATGGCTCTCCTAAACTTTCTCAACTCATCTTTATTTAGACCATCATTTACAATCACCGGATAAGACTCATTAGGACCTAAGAAAGCGTACCTTAGTCCTTGTGGGAGCGGTTTGAGGTCCACCTTTGGCTCACTTCAATCATCCTCAATGCTAGACTTACCATTGCTAGCCTCCATCACATCATCACCTTGCTCAACATCCAAAGCAAACCCTTCTTCAATCAAACCCCTTATAGAACCGTTTCCACTATTTGTTCCTTGATGACCCAAGTCCACAAATGAGGCTCTTCAACCATGGGCTTGTGTGAATCCAAAAGCGTCTTGTAACCCTCACTTCCTTCATGTAAGTACCCATACTCTCCATGTTCTTTGGTCAAGGCCACTTGCAAATGATCCTCAAAGTTCAATTCTTCTAAGCTCATCCGCCAACTCATCCATTTCTTCGATGTAGAAGACTTGTCCATTATGGTGGGTCTCTTCATAACATCATTGATATCAAACTCAATTATCTCATCATTGCCCAAGTGGAGGTCAATCTTCCCCTTTCTAACATCAATGATCGCACCGGCGATGGCCAAGAAAGGTCTACCAAAGATTATATGGTCTTTAGGCTCCTCATCCATTTCAAGGACAAAAAAGTCGGTTGGTACTATGAAATCTCCAACCATCACCAGTAAGTCTTCAAGAAGTCCAATGGAGATTCTTATGCTTCTATCCGCAAGGACTAGAGAAATTTTACACGCCTTATACTTGGTGAAACCCAACCTTTTAGCAACGGAGAATGGCATGAGACTTACGCTTGCTCCAAGGTCACACAAGCAATTTTCGAACACCAATGTTCCACGTGTGCACGGCAAAGTGAAGCTTTCCTGATCACCAAGCTTCTTTGGAACCACCTTCTTTTGGATAATTGCACTACATTCATGAGTGTGAACAACCATGCTCTCCATCTCCTTAGTCCTATCCTTGATGGCATCTTTGAGAAACTTAGCATATTGAGAGAAAATGAGAAAGGCATCCATAAAAGGCATAGTGATCTCTACCTTCTCCATTTGTCTATCAAAGACTGCTTTATACTTTTCCAATAATATTTTCTTGAACCGGCGTAGGAATGGTAGCTGGGGCTCGTATGGTGGTGGAACAAACAACTTATATTTCCTCTTGGGCTTCTCCTTGATCTTCTCTTGAACCGTAACTCTTTTACCCTTTTCTTCCTTATCCACAAAACCATCTTCAACCACATCGTCTTTGGCTTCAAGTTCCCCCCCCCCCTTTTGTTTCTTAATGTCCGCATTGAGATTAGAAGGAGGCTCTCTAGTGGGAAGATCCGTTCCACCCCTAAGTGTGATTGCATTGATGTATTCCTTGGGATTAGTTTTGAGCTTGCCCGGCAATGTACCTTGGGGACGAGATGAAGAAGATGCTCCTTTCCCTACAAGTTGCTTGATTTTATAGCTCAATGTATCAAACTTAGACGTGAGATCATTGTAACAGCAATCCACTTTGTTATGGATTTCCGCCATCTTCTTACCCATATCCATTGCGCCATTGGCTTGACATTAAAAAGTTGTTGAAACATGTTCTTCATATCAAAGTCTTGAAGCGTAGAGGTGTTGAAATGAAGTTCTTTTGTTGAGCTCCTTGTTGTGGATACACTTGATCTTGTGGGTTCTCCACATTTGGGTTTCGGTACGAGAAATTGGGGTGGTTTCGGTAGTTGTTGTTGAATCCGCCCCTTTGGAAGCCACATTGGTTACCCACGTAGTTGATTTCTTCTAGTGTGCTCAAGTCCACATTTTCCTTTTGGTAGCCTTGTTGATCCTCAAAATATCCAACAAAATGAACCGACTTTTGGGAAGCATTGAGAAGCTTGTCAATCTTATTGGCTTGCTTGTCCATCTTATCATTGAGAACCTTCATATCTTTGGTTCTCTTTTGCTCCTCAAAATCACTAGTTGTCCTTGTAGCTCTATCATAATCATCACCACATGTGCCATCATTTTGAGCAAGGTTTTCCACTAGCTCCATATAGCCTCATTGACGTTTTTGGCAAAGAAGTTACCATTGGAGGTTGTGTCTAGGAGCATTCGTATCTTAGGTAAAGCGCCACGGTAGAGAGTGCTCAATAGTGAGGCGTTCGAGAAGCCATGATGGGGACATTGAGATGTGTAGCTTCGAAACCTTTCACATGCTTCATCGAAGGTCTCATTCCCTCGTTGGATGAAGCTTGAGATCTCATTTCTCAACTTAGCCGTCCTAGAAGGTGAGAAAACTTTGCAACGAAAGCCCTCTTGCATTCATCCCATGAAGTAATAGACCCTTGAGGCAAATTCTTCTCCCATTCGTGTATTTTGTCTCCAAGTGAGAATGTGAATAAACGGAGTTTGAAGCCATCCTCGGAGACTCCGTTCATCTTGGTGAGACCACAAATTTTATCAAATTGATCAAGATGATCCAAGGGGTCTTCTATGGCAAGATTGTGAAATTTGTTGCTTCGCACCATGTTTATCAAGCCGACTTTAACCTCAAAATTATTGTTCTCAACGGGTGGGGCTTGAAGCCCTTAACTGTTTTGGTGTGCATTAGCGGCATCCCCCAATTCCAACAATATCTTGAGCACGTGGAGGGTGAATAGGTGCACGGATAACCCTATCTCCTTGGTCGTGTGCTTGAGATTGGTGGTTTCCATTACCACCATGTGCTTCGTGGTTTCCATTACCACCATCTGCTCTATGGTTTCCATTACCACGGTTCCCTTGTTGTTCTGTATTAGTAACATTCTCATTGTAGTTACCAACCGGAGATTCTTCAATGTTCTCCATATCTAACCGCTCAACGTGTTGAGTTCTTTCTCCTGCTTTCCTTGCTCTAATTCCTCGGTCCAAAAGGTGTATATTGTCTCTTGGCTCGACTAAGTTGATGTGGCTTATAGAACGTGTATGCATGCACCTATAAGAGAGAGATAGCAATAAGAAGTGAAAGAGATTAGTAACCAAAAGAAAAAAAAAGCTTAATCTTAAGAAGATTTAAAATCCTAATGTTGAAAGCTAAAACCCAATCGGCAACGACGCCAAAATGATAGTATAACTTTTGCAAGTCTAAATCAATTGCTCAAGCCTACTCTTATCATTGTAGAACTTAAGAATCAATCCAAATGGGTTGTGATTCCAAGCATCAAGAATGCATACAACTTCCTAATTTAAGCTAAGCAAAATTGTTTTTGAATTATGATCTAGCAACCTAATGATTCAAGTTAAGAAAGAACTAAGCAATACTAATCAAGATTAATGTAATAATAAAAGGCGAATCCAAGGATGAGGTTATGGAATTAGAGTGACCTTATAGCTAATTTATGATTTTCAAATACACACACAATGCTAAACCCTAGGTTATGATCACTAATTATGACTAATCCTTTCTTAAGGCACTAATCACTTTACTAATCACTTAATCAAGATCAAACTCTCATTTGTGATTAAATGATTAGCAAGCATTATGATCAATGTTATAATCAACCAATAAACATCTTAGACAACTACTCTTATAGGCTAAGCATGTTTATCTCTTACTAAATTCTTTGGGGAATTTCATCAAACACCTTGTCGGCATGAAATTTTCTAAGGTCTAGATTAACTCTCTCAAGCTTAATGTAGCATTAAGATCACTTAGCAAGAAGGAAAATCAATGAATCTAAGCCCTAAACATCATAGATAATCCATTTGATCACCCTAAATCTACCTCATCCTTTGATTCTAAGAAACTACTCACTAACCATGAATGATCCAACTAATTTCATAGAGAAAGTGTTAAATCTCATGATTAGAGAAGAGAAAGATTAAAATAAAAGATAAATTAGAGAGATTAAGAAGATTCAAACTTTATATTGCATACAAGAAAAGAAGATCTCTTACAAAAGATTTAGTACCCTAAAAAGAATGGTTTTTGCTAAGAGAAAACAAGATCCTTTGCAAATTAGGTTTAGAAAATATTTAAAACAAAGGTGGGCGATCGGGTCAACCCCAAACAAACCGGGTCTTGACCCGGAAGGGTCTGGGTCACGAGCTTCTACACTGGACGGTGGTCGGCCGGTGTTGTAGGGCGGTGTAGGAAGTCTTTCGTCAAGAGATTGGATACCGGCCCGGCTTGGGGCGGTGCAGCCGGTCGGTATTGTGCCTGCCCATACACCTAGGCACACCGGGTGGTCATGGAGCGATGTGGGCTGTCCTGAAGCTGGGCACCGATCGTTCTTGGATAGGTGCAGCCGGCTGGTATTGTCCATGCCCACACACCGGACGGTCATTTGTAGGTGCACCTGGCTAACGGAATGGGCGCTCTTCAACACCAGGTAGTCTTCATCCGGTGTGATGGCTCGGTGTTCTTCATGCCTTGGACGTGGCTCCAATATCGGGTGGTGGTTCGCCGGTGCTGCAGACAGGTGTGGTCAGTCCGATCCTTGCTTCTAGCCATCTCCTCATGATCCAAGTCCATGTGCAAGTTCTCCCAAGGTCTCCAAAGGTCTCCAAAGCACCTAAATATACTCCAAAACATGCAAACCTCTTTAGGACCTAGTATGAACTATCTAAACTCTAAATGAGAACAAAACACTAAAGAAATACTATGAGACCATATGAAAAAGAGACAAAACCTAAGCTAATGAATGCTTACAAGAGGTAAAATATGAGAATATCAACATAGGATGTGACTGTTCCATGTTGACTACATCAACGGCCGCGTAGAATGTGTTGAGTTCCGTAATTGGTATTGTTGGTACGAGAATGGGATGAAGGGCCATGAGATGTGCGACGACTGCTTTTGGACGAGGGAGGTAGGAATATTCTATGAGTTATTCTTCGTAGACGAATAGCTGGAAACTAGCGTTTGATGAGTCATTTTTTTACTGTTTTAGGAGTTTTTTTCTTGTTCTACAAGTTGCAAGTAGTTAACTTTCTAATTCACGAGAGTATTTTTTTTTTTTTTGAAATGTGAAATTATATTAATTAACAAAGAAAAAAATTGTTATCTACAAAGTTCAGCTCATTTGATCAGCCAGAGAATAGTAGGTAAAAGGAAAAACTGGAAAAAGAAAATCAAACAGTTAAAACAGAGCATATAAGCCGAATAAAAAAACAGAGACTGAGACGCTTTAAAACTCAGACGGAGAAGCTCGCTTGGAGGTGACAAATTGATGCACATCTCTGCATCAGGGTGTTGCTTGTGTCTTCAGCTGCAGTTAGAGAAGGGAGACGACTGCGGATCTCCTTGTCAATCATCTAGCAAGAAAACGCGGGGAGTGAGGAGAGCGGTGGTGTCGTCTTCCATTTCTCTCTCTCCATACATTATAAATAACCGCTTGGAAATATATTTTTGCCAAATTAGAATCCACTGTGATTAGCCGATTCCGCAAAAGGGATTGAAGAGTTATGTTCCAGTCTGGATTGATTCGATTGCCAAGCAAGTTTGCGGCAAGCATCGTCCATAAAGTGTAAGAGTAAGGACAAGCAAAAACCAAGTGGTCGCGAGTCTCATCAATCTCTCCGCAGAGAAGACATTATTGAATGATCCCCCATTGACAAGTACGAGAGTATGTAGCTAAGCGGTCACGATCGCAAGCCCAACTATGAAAGCTTGTCTCGGTATGGCCTGAGCAAATCAGAAAAAATTGTGCCATGGAACCACTGCGTTGGAGCTTCGAATCTGGTCCCATGTTTTCCCCGAAGAGAATCGATGTTTATAATCATCATCACCATGTTTCCATAGGTGAATAACAATGTTTGCGGAAGGGAGAGGTGGAGGTGAATGATATATCATGGTTTTTACCCTGTTTAGGCCATGATATAAGTCCTTTTATAGAGTCTTTTCTTGTGTTTTGGAGTCTTTTAGAGTCTTTCACAGGTTATAGCACGTCTGGAGCTTAATTGGAATTATTGGAGCTTTTCTGGAGCATTCTGGAGCGAGACTGAAGTCTGATGACTAAGAGCCCGATCTGAGCACCGAGCATCGATCGATACCCCCTGGTATCGATCGACACTCATCGAGATTCCATGGGCCGCGACTAATTATGAAGTCTTGGAGAATTGCAAAAGCACCCAGAAGACTTTGATAATTACAAGAAGGCCCCAAATCGTGATTTAGGTTATAAATAGGATTTTACAGCCATTGTTTAGGCTATGCCTTTTTTATGCTTTATTTTCTGTTTTTGACTTTACTTTGGTTTTAGAGAGACAAGTCTGGATCTCCCTTCGTCCGAGATCAGATCTCTAAACCCTTCTTTCTATTCTATTGATGATTTATTCAGTTATGTCTATTGATTCAATTGCCATGTCTGAGTAGATCCACTTTAGGTTTAGGGTTTTCTCATAAAGGATTTTCTTTGAATGCTAGGTTAAATATCTTTTAGGATTCACCATCTGAATTATAGTTCTTCGCTTAGGTTGTGTTCATATCTTGTTCTAGATTAGCTACCTAGAATATAAATCTTAGGATAATTGATTAGGTACGAGAGTGCAATTAATTACCTGATAGAACCTAGGTGAGCAAATTGATTACTCGCAAAGAGATTTGGTTTAATTGATTTGTGAACATATCAAACCTGATATTAAAGCTGATTTAGAATTTAGGATTCGCAAAGAGATTTGGAATTCCTAGGATTTAGATTTAGATAGTTTTCGCAACGAGAGTTGGTTAGCTATATTTTAGTGATTTGAGTTCAAGAACTGCGCTAAATCTGAATCCTGTTAGTTAGTTAGTCTGCATTCATTGATTTCCTGAGAAAAACCCTAGACCTATATTCTTCCAATTGATTTACAACCCTTTTAATTTCTTCATTGTTTTTAATTACATTCGTTTGGCTTAGCGTAATTCGACACTATAGAATCTATTGTGCGTTTCTGTGAGTCTTCTGTGGTTCGACCCCTAGCTATACTATTACAACTGCTTTAGTACTTTAGGGTATTAAATTGAGCATATCAATTTTGGCGCCGTTGCCGGGGACTCAATTTCGCCATTAGATTTTAGTTTAGAATTTCGACTAAGTTCGACGGTATCGATCGATACTCTGTAGTATCGGTCGATACTCGTCGTCTTCTTTTGTTGGTATCGGTCGACACCACTTGGTATCGATCGATACTCAACGTATTTTTCTGGTTACTTACGTGCTTTGCCTAGTGTTTTGTTTGCAGGTGTATGCCTGTTCGTGAAACCAGAAGCAACAAGAGCACACAACTAGTTGAACTGTCACTGGAACAGCTAGCGTTTGTGGAACGCACAAACAGAAAGACCAAGCAAACATCAGGGATGAACAACCCAGTGGTTTTAAGAGCTGATGAAGCTGGAATTCTGAGAGACCAAGAGGGTCATGTGTGTAATGAGAGAGGGCAACGACTTGATGAAGCTGGAAACATCGTTGTCCCTGCTCCTGTTATTGAGATTGTTATGCCAGCTGGGCGCGCCAACGCAGGGAATGCTGTGGTTAATCGTGGAAGAACGATTGGTGAGTACAACAGGCCAGAGCAGTTTTTCGCCAATCGGTCAGCGATTCGTCCTCCTGCGTTTGAGAGGAATGACTTTGAGCTGAAGCCTGCTTACTTCACTCTAGTGGGACAGCATCTCTTCCATGGTTTGCCTCATGAGAATCCAATGGATCATGTAGAGAAATTCGAGGACTTGGTCACTAGCATCAAGAGCAATGGAGTGTCCTACGATTATCTCTTCTGCAAGCTCTTCCCCTACTCTCTAGGTGGAGAGGCTACTTACTGGCTGAGGCAGCTATCTCCTGGATCGCTAACTAATTGGGAGGACACCAAGAGAGCCTTCCTGATTAACTTCTACGATGACGGAAGATCTGAAGATCTGAGGAATAAGATCTCCACTTTTTCTCAAGGACCTACTGAGGCGTTCAAGGCTGCTTGGACAAGATTCAGATCGTACCAGAGAGATTGTCCACATCATGGATACTCTGATGTGCAGCTGCTGGGTATCTTCTTCAGAGGAGTAGATTGGAGGTATCAGATGGCTCTGGACTCTTCAAGCAATGGGAACTTCAACACCAACTATCCTGAGGACGCCTATGTGTTGATTGAGAATTTTGCATCTAGCAGCAGCACAAAGAGTGCCGATTTCGAGCGCAAGAGGCTGGCTGGTAACATGGATGGGTCGCAGATCGCTGAAGTGAAGGCTCAGCTGGATTCTATGCACAGTCTTCTGCTGGGAAAGACAACAAAGGCCGTCCACTTCGCTGCTGAGAATGAAGTGGAAGATGTTAACTACATTGGTGGTTCTGGTTTTCAGGGTCAGCGATTTGGGTACAACACCAATCGAAACTATGGTCACCAAGGAGGGTACCAATCCCCAGCACCCAAAACTCCTGAGAGTAAGATTGAGACTATGCTTGAACACCTGGTTCAAGGGCAGGAGAAGATGACGGTCACCTTCAATGGTAAGATGGATGATTTGTACACCGATTTGAGTGGAAGGATCGAAGCTCTAAAGACGAGCCACAGGATGCTGGAGACGCAAGTAGCTCAGACTGCAGCAAATTCCAAGGGAAAGGCGGTTCAATCACACAATGCACACGTCAATGCCATCAGCTTACGTGCAGAAAATCTCGAAGCCATTCCTGAAATCGCACAAGCATCGATCGATACTCCCCAGTATCGATCGATACCAGCCCAGACATCTGCTCGAATGGATTCGAAAACCCGTGTATCGATCGATACCCCATTGGTATCGGTCGATACCGGGGCGATTTCTGAGGAAACAGTTGAAACTTCGACTGTGGTGCCTAAGGTCGTTGCAGAACGAGTGTATGTAACCAGGATGCCTTATCCTATGGTTCCTAAGCTGACAAGGGAGGAATGGGAGATTGCTAGACTACAGTATATGCTGGATAACCCGAACGTGGAGCTTCTTTCTGATGAAGATGTACCTGTCAGAAACGATTCAAATCGCATGGCATCGATCGATACCCTACCTGGTATCGATCGATACCCCTCTCAGAACGGACCAGAAGTTATGAAAACACCTGAGGTGATCGGAGAAAGAGTTCGCAATTCACTACAACCGCGGAAATTGACACAGAGGGAAGACCCAGGGAAATTTGCTGTTCCATGCTCCATCTCAGGAGTTAATTTCAAAGAGTCTCTTGTCGACTCAGGGGCTAGTGTCAACGTCATCTCAAGGGCAATTGCAGAGCAGTTAGGAGCTGATATTCGATCACCAGAGGCATCTATCACATTCGCGAACAACTCCACCTCGCTTCCACACGGTACTATCCATGGTTTGCTAGTCCAAGTAGGAGACTGTCTGGTGCCTACTGATTTTCAGGTTGTGGAGATGGGTGCGATATCTCGTATGCCTATACTCCTGGGACGACCGTTCATGGCTACTGCAGGCGCGATCATAGACACGCCTAATAAGAGACTATCTTTCTCTTACATTGACGGTGATGTCTACTATGATGTCATTCCACCTAGGAGTATTCCCACACGTGCCTCTAGCATCAAGGTTATCACAGGAGAGTCGCTAGCAATTGATCTTCTGGAAGAGCCTCCTGATGAGCCTACTGTCACAGACGTTCCAGCTGAACCGCCCAACATCCCCAAGAAGAAGACTAAGGCAACAAAGAAGAAGAAGGCCAAGAACAAAAAGGTCGAGAATCCCCATGTCACTCTGATTCCTCAGAAGTGTGATGGGAATTCGATTGATTACAAGGTCAAATGCAAGGGAGCCTTGAAGCCATTCTCCAAGGCCAGAGTCCTTCTTACTTCTGAGCTGAAAGAGAAAGGGCAGGAATTTGTGGACAGCATGCTAAGCAGAACTCTGAAGCTAGTAATGTCAAGTGATGGAGCCTGTTTTGGTGCAAGCTCTCACTCTTATCCAGCCTGAAGGGCGTTACAGTCAAGCTATTGACGTTAAACGAGCGCTTGGTGGGAGGCAACCCACTGGTGAGTCTGTTTTTGATTCGTTTTTATTTTTATTTTCGTTTGTTTTGAGTCTGTGCCAGGATGAACAAGGAGCAACTCGAAATCGCCTAAGCATCGATCGATACCCCTATGGTATCGATCGACACCAATCGCGGATGAAAATTCACAAAGTCGATCTAAGCATGGTATCGATCGATACCATGCCGTGTGTCGATCGACACCGACTGTTCCAGAACGGTAATTTCTTGTTTCTCTTCGTTCTATCCTTTTTCTTTGTTTCTTTCACTGACTCTAGACTAGATAACACTGAGGACAGTGTTGTTCAAGTCTGGGGGAGGTGTCTGCTGACATTGTTTTCGTTTTTCTTAGAGTCAGTCGTTTTATCGAGTCAAAACTGTTTTATTGAGTCAAAATTTGTTGGAGATGATGATCCTGTGCTTGAACCTATTGATTTGATTTTGTTTTTGAGTGCACAGTGTTACAGGATCAGTTCTAGATCGACTAATGAAAAATCCAAAGGCTGACCAGTTGACTAGAAAACATCCATGTCTCCAGCAGAGTTCTTCTGAAGCCTGAGCCAAATTTTTGCACTTCATCAATGTGGTTAGTGTTCATAGAGCTTGATTCATCATTCATATCTGATAAAGGAACCCGTGTGTTTAGAATTATGGTATCTCTCTCCCCTGAAATAAGTTGATAGATTAAGAGCATAAAAGATTGAAATGATTTTCTTCTGAGTAGAGGGTTAGGAAAATTTCCAGCGATCCCATTATTCTACTTAAGAGGGGATGATCACACAAAGGATTGGAAGCGAGGCTAGGATTTTCCTATGATGCCATTATTCGCCTACATCCTTTGATACATTGAGAGGGAAGAACCGGGGATTTGGTGGCAAACACCATCAGTACTCGCGTCTCATACCTTGATATGTATATGCAAAGCTGAAAAGAAAAGAAAAAAATAAATAGAAGATAATAAGAAATAAGTCTGGGGGAGAGAAATTGATACAAAAAGTGTGAAAAGGGTGGTTCCTTTGTCAAGATATTGTCTGGTAAAGAGTCTAGAAGGTTCTTAAATATTAACTGCAGCGATGAAACTGGCGATGAAGGTTTTACTTGAACAATGCTGTGGGATTTTGTGTGTAGTCTGGAAAAGCTGCAAATGTCTACGGAGAAGTACATGGTGGTTAGATCGAAAGCTGATTAGGTGACATTTGGGTACTTGGAAAAGAGGTCATTTCGATGGTTCAGGAACAGGTGAGTCTCTGCGTTTTCAAACCTCTTTCTCTGTTTAGTCTCTTATTTGCTTGAGGGCAAGCAAAGGCTAAGTCTGGGGGAGTTGATATATCATGGTTTTTACCCTGTTTAGGCCATGATATAAGTCCTTTTATAGAGTCTTTTCTTGTGTTTTGGAGTCTTTTAGAGTCTTTCACAGGTTATAGCACGTCTGGAGCTTAATTGGAATTATTGGAGCTTTTCTGGAGCATTCTGGAGCGAGACTGAAGTCTGATGACTAAGAGCCCGATCTGAGCACCGAGCATCGATCGATACCCCCTGGTATCGATCGACACTCATCGAGATTCCATGGGCCGCGACTAATTATGAAGTCTTGGAGAATTGCAAAAGCACCCAGAAGACTTTGATAATTACAAGAAGGCCCCAAATCGTGATTTAGGTTATAAATAGGATTTTACAGCCATTGTTTAGGCTATGCCTTTTTTATGCTTTATTTTCTGTTTTTGACTTTACTTTGGTTTTAGAGAGACAAGTCTGGATCTCCCTTCGTCCGAGATCAGATCTCTAAACCCTTCTTTCTATTCTATTGATGATTTATTCAGTTATGTCTATTGATTCAATTGCCATGTCTGAGTAGATCCACTTTAGGTTTAGGGTTTTCTCATAAAGGATTTTCTTTGAATGCTAGGTTAAATATCTTTTAGGATTCACCATCTGAATTATAGTTCTTCGCTTAGGTTGTGTTCATATCTTGTTCTAGATTAGCTACCTAGAATATAAATCTTAGGATAATTGATTAGGTACGAGAGTGCAATTAATTACCTGATAGAACCTAGGTGAGCAAATTGATTACTCGCAAAGAGATTTGGTTTAATTGATTTGTGAACATATCAAACCTGATATTAAAGCTGATTTAGAATTTAGGATTCGCAAAGAGATTTGGAATTCCTAGGATTTAGATTTAGATAGTTTTCGCAACGAGAGTTGGTTAGCTATATTTTAGTGATTTGAGTTCAAGAACTGCGCTAAATCTGAATCCTGTTAGTTAGTTAGTCTGCATTCATTGATTTCCTGAGAAAAACCCTAGACCTATATTCTTCCAATTGATTTACAACCCTTTTAATTTCTTCATTGTTTTTAATTACATTCGTTTGGCTTAGCGTAATTCGACACTATAGAATCTATTGTGCGTTTCTGTGAGTCTTCTGTGGTTCGACCCCTAGCTATACTATTACAACTGCTTTAGTACTTTAGGGTATTAAATTGAGCATATCAGTGAAGCCCGGATTCGTTGCAGCAAATTCTGCAGATGTAGACCACGACAACGGCGAAAGCTCCAGCCAGCTCCATTCCATGCCTCTGCAACTACATCCAAGCGATGTAACCCCAACATTCGAGTCCCAACGTCGCCGGTTATGTCAATTAAATGTCCCAAATTCAACTAATTATCAAACCATAAAAACGTGAATCTCCCATCTCTCACCTCGGTTCTAAGAAACTCATAAGTGAGTGGAAACATTTGGATAAGCTTTTTCATATCCAAGAACCCCGAGAACCTTTTCTAACATCCCAAAATGAGGCGTTCTGCAGCAAGTAATATCTTGTCCATGCAACCCACAAACTCCCTGAATTGGTAAATAACCACCAAATAAGTTTCAACGAAAACACCTGAGCAACGTCATGCATTCTCCGAGTTCCCAAACCTCCTTCTTTCTTTGGGATACAAATATCTTCCCATGCCACTTTGGCTTTTGACGTAGTGTGAGGTGAACCTGACCAAATGAATTCCGAGCACATACTTTCAATAGTTTCATATCATCTCTTAGGAAGTCTAAATACTGCACTCCAAAAATTTGTAATGCTTGTAATCACTGATTGGATTAGTTGTAAACGCTCCGCAAAGGATAACATTTTGCTAGACAAATTCACCATATGAGTTTTGATCATAGTCAAGATGCTTCATGATCTTTGTAGTAATAGGGAGCCCCAAGTAACGAATGGGAAATTGTTCTATCAGAATACCGAGGTCCCGAGTATAATCATTTAGCGCAAAACTAGTCCGACCAGCAACATATAGCGATGAATTGGTAGCATTGATCGCTAGGCCTGATTCACTTGCAAAATCATCTAAGACATCTATCGTTCCTCTCAAAGAGTCCACCGAACCATCCGTGAAGACCATCATATGATCCGCAAAACTGAGATGATTTCAATTCAATTTCCGGCAGGAGACATGGTAATATAATTGATTCTTCCGTCCCTTGCTGCTCGATTAAAATGGAGAAAAATAACATTTATAGCAATGACAAATAGGTACGTAGAGAGAAAACAACATTGATGAAGCCCTCTTGCACTCGAGAAAAAAACCTTCGATTTCTCCATTGATGGAAACAGACAAATAGGCTGTAGAGATGCAGCTTTGAATGCAAGTTCCGTTGCAAGCAACACATTTTCAAGGAGAAGATGACCTTGAACGAAAGCACTTTGGTTGGGATTAATAGCCTCGGTATAAATCAGTTTGAGCCTCTTCGCAAGAATCTTGGAGATAATCTTTTAAAGGATATTACAATAAGCTATAGGCCAAAAATCTTTCATTCGTTGAGTGTCTGGTGTCTTAGAAATGAGAGCAAGAATTGTGGCGTTTACACCGTTCGGAATGTGCCCATTCACAAAGAATGATTGAACAACCACCATAACTTCCGGTCCAACAATGGACCACTCAACCATAGATTTTTTTTTTCGTAAACCCATTCGGACCCGAAGTCTTATTGGACAGCATAGAGCTGAGAGCTTTTTTATGTCTTCTTTAGTCACTGGACACGAGAATCAGACCAGTCACCGAGCTTTTTTTATGTCTTCTTTAGTCACTGGACACGAGAACCAGACCAGTCACCGAGAATCAGACAGTCAGAGTATCATTTGGAACTCTCTCATTTCCCTTTGATCACCAAGAGACTCATGGACACGAGAATGTTTGTCGGAAGAAAGGATTTCATTGAAGTCACTCAAAATTATCAATGGAACATTTCCCGCATTGAAAAGATCACGATGAGATCTTATTTCATTCCATAGCATCATACGCTCTCTTCAAAAATTTGATGCATAGACACTTGACACAAGAAACTCTTTACCTGAAAGTAGAGAGATCAAGACTGTAATTATTTGGGGTCCCGTATACATCGTAGATACCGTAATAGTAGACAACCTAACGAACCATATCTTTCCAAGATTTTTGTAGTCAAAGTTTGAAACTGAGCTCCAACCAGGGAAGGTATTTTCAGTAATAACATGATAAAAATCTTCTTGAACGCGGGTTTCGAGAAGATAACCAAAACATAAATTAGATGAAGGAATCCATGAATGAAGAACTTCATGTTTGCGCTTCGTCTTCTTCTTAGCATGCATGTCCTTCACACTCGATCTCTGAGTTTGTGGATTTTTGGATGGAGAGTGAGACACCCTATCCCGGGAAAACCTATTGAATAACTTAACTTGCACTCACGCCAGAAACGATCTCCTAAACCAAACCTGAAAAGGAAGGAGGGGTGAGTATTTTGGGAATACTGAGCGAGGGTGTGCTTTTGGGGCACACAAGATTCTTAGATACATCATTTGATATGGCAATAATGAGTATACATAATATAGACATTAAACACATGTAACAACCAAACTAACATATCTAACATTATTATATAACATTGTTCTAATATTCCTAATAAAGACAATCATTCGTTCATAACAATCAACCTAGTAAGTCTAATTCACATTCCCAAGGAACCTCCGCCCAAGGTACTCATTCTCATGTCTTGACCCATACCGGGCTTGAAAAATAATAGTAACGGTGCCACCACCCCAACTGGGCTTGACAATGGCTCGTCAGTCCCTTCTCGATCACTACAACTTCACAATATTCAGTCCCTTGTTGTAGGCCGTCAAACAATTTCTCGATCACTACAACTTCACAATATTCAGTTCCTCGTTGTAGGCCGTCAAACAAAGAATAACACTTCCAAACCATATCAACAATTATCCTTTTTAACAAATATATACTTCATAACCATATCATCTTTTTCCATAATTACTCATTACAATTCCAACGTCAATCATCAAATATCAATCATCAATCATCAATCATCAATCATCAATTATCAATCATATATAATCCCTATACTAAGCATACACATATTACTAATCCAACTAACGTATCTTAGGAATCCACAAACTAGTCCTCACATTTGCCTTTGGTTTGAAGGCAAAACACATTTTTCTCCTTCCTTCTTCTTTGGACAGATTCACTGCCTTAACTTCATCAGCACGTTTCCTCATGTTCCATAACACCAAATCGGTCACCCTTCTACCAGAATCTACCTCCATGATTCCTACATGTCTCTGCAAAGTTTCAGAACAATCTAGATTGATTTGCCCAACCAAACAGCCCAACTCTCCAGCCTGGTCGGATCTGTGCGCTGCAAAGAATAGTCTCGGGAAAACACAAATATCTTTCAAACCATAACTCCAAATGATAATCTGATTTCGGCTGTAAGTATATATGGACGTATAGAATATCCTTACCAAGTTTCACAACATTCGGATAAAACCTTCTCGTCCGTTTCTCCCTTCTACCAAAATGGGTCTGATCTGCGAAGGGTGGAGGTTCGACCAGAATGTACCAGACGAAAAGATACAACTATAACTTTCATCACAGATCTCCGAATTGGACGAACTTAAGATTTCCAGAAAGCTAAGACTCGGGGCTTTCCAGAGGTATGTAGATCGCTTCCTGGTTCTTTCTGATTCGCTGGAAAATCTCCTTGCAATATGGTTGCTGCTCGCGGATCCGATCTGCGTGAATCTGTCTCGGGAAAACGTTTATAACTTACAAACGGTAACTGCGAATGACAAACCGCTTGCGGCTATAGCTAGATATGAGAGTCAGGAACATGTTTAACAAGTTTCATGTCGATCTGATTCGATTTGCTCATCCTTTTATCTTCTACGCCAGAACGGGTCAGATCTGCCTTCTAGGAGGCTGCGGTGGTTTCTCCTTCGAGGTGGCTCAACGGTGGTGGCTCCAGCGGGATTCCGGTAGGGCTTCGCCGCTCCGAACTCTCTGCCTCCTCTCTGCCACGAGCTTCTCTTTAAATAGAGGTGGAGAGGGAACCCTAGGTTTGCACATGGAATGTCCAAATTGCCCTTAATGATATTATTGGACTTGCGACTTTGGGCTTCTTTTCTCCTTTCTCTAGGCCCACGAAAATGACCTTAACTAAACTCTAGATTACTCTTTGAAATGGGATTCACTACTTCCTTTCACTTATGGGCTTTCCTCAACCTGAAACAGGCTCGACGCTTCGTTTAATGCTCCTTTCGGTCCAACTCTTTCTCTCGCATGGTGTTTGGCCCAACTATCCTCAAGCCCAACTTAGCATGAATGATCCTCGCCCAAAATGATTTCAGTCAGAGATTATGAGCCATAAACATTGCTTCCTTCGCAAACTAGGGTTTTTTTTCGTAAACTAGGGTTTTCTTCTTCGGGAAGTTAGGGTTAGTGTTTCTTTGGTTGCAAGGTTTATGCTTCTCGCCTTAGGGTTTTAATCAAAAAAAAATTGGCCCTAAAACTCATTCTTGCGATGTCATAGAGAGCATTTTCCATTTCTTACCATTGTCCACGTCAACTCCTCTTCAGGGCATGAAACATCATGTAAATTTTCCATATCCCCTGTTTTTTGAATTTGTGAATCTGTATTCACATTCTCCTTATGTACCTCTGAAGTACCATCAACTATGGCCAGATCATTGCCAACCCCCTTACTGGTTCCAGAAACTTGCATTTGATCATTTTATTTTTCCCTGTAATATGAGTTTTGACCTTCTGATTTTTTGCAAGAATCCTCACTTTCTCAATGTTTTTCTCCGAATCAATTACGTCATCACTTCGCATTTGCTCATATTCTTTATCGTTACGACCCCAGTTTTGACACGTAGCATATCGAGGAGGCAACAACGAGTAACTAATAGGAATAACAACTTATGGATCAGAGGTCAAGCGAATCTTCTCTGGAAGTAGTTTTTCCAAATTCAACAAAACCAAAATATGAGCAACATCAAGACGTATACAACGTTCTGTATTTGGATGCAGTTTCTGAGCATTGCCAATGAGATTACCAAGGAACTTTAGACCCTTTTTAGAATAGAGATAATCAGGAACTTCCTTCAGATCCACCCAAATTGGCATCGAAAAAAGATCCAGCTTGAGAGAAGAGGTTTGGGGGTTCCATTGTTGAACAACCAGCTGAATGTCCGTAATGTGTCAAAAGTGACGCCTTAGAATTCTTGCTCCCATCTGGTCATTGTTGATCTTGAAGAGTACAGTCTTCAAGTTGATAAATTGAACCTCAATCTTAGAGAATTTTTCCTGAGATGCCCATAGGCGATTGACCATGGCTTGGACCTTTCTCTATATGCGGCGCATCACCAAAAAAGTAACCGATAATATAGTTCGTCCAGAGAGGCTAAGAATTTGCTAAAATTTCTTCATGAATCGAGGCTTGAGCCTCTCCATTGATAATCTCACTTGGTATAGGAAAAGATAGAGGCATATCTTATATATTCAGTAGAATAGATGCCCATGAGGTTTTTTGTGATGGGGTAGGGGAGGAGGGAGGGTTTCTCGACAGATCCGGAACCGGAGGCGGCGAACCAATGGTCGGAGAGGCCATAATTATGAACATGTTTAAATGTTAATGGCGTTATTTTGTTATCTTAACTTAACTATGATTCAGTTTGTTTAAATTAATTATGGAATTTATCATCGTTTTTTTTCTTTCTAAAACCGGTTAACAAACTACCGAATTGTTCACACATATGTTGGTTAAAATTCAAACATGACCAAATCGAAAACCGATTACATATGTTTAATCAATCAAAGTTAGGTTCTCGCAGATCTATGGTAGTACTAAAGCACTTACACTTACAAAAAAAATTATTTAATCTTGAATTACAATATTGACAAATGGATAATTAGGTACAAAGCACATACATCAAATGAAATTGAACAATATTTATTTTTGTTTATGTTTTACTCATATTTTGCTTATGTTTTTTTTCTTATAAGTAAAATAAAACATACTAAAAATATAAACAAAACATGAGTAAAACATAAATAAAATAAAAAAATAGTTTGCGTATGTTTTATTCAAAACATGCTTTTTGGGTCGAAATTTATAAATACATATTAATCCTAGTGCTCAAGCACTTGCACATGTTTCTACAAGGAATATTATTAAAAAAAAATTTGTATGTTCACTTTAGGATCTCCAGAAAATATAGATTGCAATATTTGTATTGTATTTTTCTGAAAATAAATGAGATCCAATTTTTTAAATGATATACATAAAATAATGTGAAAATAAATATTTTTTTTTGTTAATTACTATGTGAGAAGGAATTTTTTCTTAATTTATCATAAGGAAAATGTTTTCGGTTAAACAAATTATTTTTTCTTGGAACAATGTGGACCTTCTACTGCCCAAGCGAAACCGTTGTCTGTTTCATCGATTTTCCTCCGTGTTTGGGTAAGGAAATCCCTGCTAAAATTATTGATGAGTGGAGAATCACTTATGGAATGATGAGTCATTATTCTCTGTATCATTGCGTAAGTGTATTTAGCCAAATCGTAGTCTTTTTCAGCCGTAATTCTGATCGCCTCCAAGCCTTTTTCCAATTGACCGTTGCAAAAGTACTCCCACAGACCTCTCATGAAAATTACGGATAGATTTCCAAGCTCCAAACACCGTAGCCTGAACTCAGTAAGGTGAGGGAGAGGGAGATACCAGTCCGGGTCGCCCATGGGAAACATATCTACTTCCTTAAAGAAGACATATTCCTCGATCACATTTTTGAAGGTCATACCACTTTCATTTTAATAATATCTCTTAAGGAATTGCAAACGACGAATAAGAGGCTGTTGTGGAGTACTTGTTGAGGAAAATCAATGGTGATTTCTGCAGTGCATAAGATTCTCTTTGATCTTATGAGTTCAATATCGTTGGCCGTTCTTTAATTGGAAGTCGGAGTTGATCGGAATTTGATTGGTAAGTTTAGGCCAGAGAATTTTAACCGAATCGAGTTTTGGTCGGGTTGGTTATGCTTCAGTTATGTACAGAGAACCGATCGGCATAATTTCAAATTTTATTCGGTTCTCGGTTTGGTAAACTAAAATTTTTTTTTAAAACAAAAAAACTTAAATCTGAATTTTAAAAAAAACCAAAAATAATCGAAAATAACCGAAATTTCCTCTTTAAATTGAATTTGCCAACCGAACCGAATTTGGTTATTTTTGACAAATAAAAAAATAACCGAAATACCCGAAGTAACCGAATTCGCAGGCCTAGGTAAGTTTTCCAATCTCTAAGAGATATAGTCCAATCGGAACTTTATTCGACCCGTTCTTAGGTATTTGAACCCGGTCCTGAACTTGTGAATTAACGCCTGTAATCAGTTTTCAATTTAGACATGTTTCATTTTCAAACCGAGTGCAAATAAGGCCGGTTCAGGGTGTTTAAACCGGTTTCGGAAAAGCCGATACCGAATTCAGATTTCTCTTGTTGTCGCCTTTCCGATGGTATATTAAACATAATTGTCTGACCAAGAGTTGAATTTAGGTGAATTATTTGGTGTTCAAGAGTGTTCGTAGGATTTTCGGTTCGAGACTCGTTTGTTTTGAAAATATAATTCCAGGTGAGTTCTAACTCCCTTAGATTATTATACATTGGTCTAATGTTTTAGGTAATTTATTTATAATAGATTGATCGAATAAATTATTTTGAAATATGAATTAATTAAATTAATTTGACCGTAAAATAGATGTGGATAATTAACTATTTGGATGCTTAAATTCTTTGAATTTATCTGATTCCATTATGTTTACTTGTTCGGATTTCTGATTATGGTGATGAGTTATATGGTAGGTTTAGACCGGTACTAGCATGCAAATATTTTTTAGTAGTTTTATTGGGCAATTCGTGGCCAGAGCCGGCCTTGAGTTTTAAGGGGCTGTAAAGTAGAGAAAAAAATATACCGTTTTATAATTATATTTGTTTTCGGTTTTAATTGATTTATTAAAAAAAAAACAAATCCATTTTATGAGAATCGAACTCATGACATGTAGTGCTAAACACCTACACTTTACCACTAACCTAAGAAGATTTTTAAAAATTTTAGGGCCGGATTTTTTTATATAAAAATGAAGGCCACAAACCCATGGTTAGTTTGGTTGGCCTCAGGACCGGCCCTGTTCATGGCAGCCGGCACCCCCACGGATGTATTTTGTACTCTAGTATTCTGGTAGTGGTCTTGGGGTCGGTTAGTGTCATGGACTGCATTTCATAGAGACCTAGGCTACACTACGATTTTATCGGTTCAGATTATAAGCTAAAACAGAAATTAAGGTTTTTGTTGTGGTTTTGATATCAAAATACTGAAAACGACTAACTGAAAAAAGTTATAAGCAAGCGATTAAAAGCTTCAGGTTTCAGGGAATTTAGCAGAGAATCAAGAATTGCAAACAAGAAATCGACCAGATATAAAATTAAGCGCGTTTTAGAACTCAAATCATTGATTTTTAACTAACCAACTGTCATTGAGCTAATTACTATGTCTAACAAACTAAAATCCTAACATGTCATTTGAATTCAGGAAGTTAAACGTGCATTAAAGTCCATGTTTTATTTGTTTACAAAACATCTTAACATCATCTTTCGTTGGCTAAGGATGTTTTGCTGACCTAAGTTCTTTCAGCAAATCAACAACACTTTTGATGCAAAGTTAATTATCCCAAGATCTTAAATCTAGGTGATCAAACTAGACTAAGCGTTAAGAACAACTTAGATAAATAACTAGAAGATAATCCCTAATCTATCAAACCCTATTTTCAATTCATGAAAACTCTTTGGAACCCTAAAACCTAATTAGAGACAGGGCCGGCCATGGGAGGAAGCTGAAGAAGCACCAGCTTCCGGCCAACAGTAATAAATATAATTTTTGGCCATATTTTGTAAGAAGTTCATTTGGTGTATTGGTGTAGGTGTTGTTATGCAACCTACATATCACAAGTTCGAGCCATATGAATGTTTTTTTTTAATGAATATAATCAAACAGCCAATTTTTTAGATGTCGCTTCCGGTCTTTAAAAACTCAGGGCCGGCACTGATTAGAGATCTACTCAGACATAATCAAAGAAACATAAAACATAGATGAAATAAAAGTATGCATTAAAAAATCAATATAAAAACAAAAGGGGTTCATAATTCTTCTCTCAAACGAATAGAGTCTTAGAATCATCTCCCCAAAAGATCTCAAAGCAAAAACTTTCGAGAACAAAAGATAATGAAAAGGTAGCCTAACATATGGCTGAAAATAGGAAAATATAAGTCTAAACACGAGATGGACCAAAAGTGCGATTTCTGTAAACTTCTAGGCCAAATTGCAATTTTTGAAAACTTCATGGTGAGTACTCGCTTGGTGTTGATTTACACCATAGGGGTGTCGATCGACACCTCCTTTGATCCTTCACGACTTTCTTTTTTTTGCTCCAAATTACTAACCGAAATCGCTCCAAACGCTCAACTCGTCATGTGTACCTAAAAAGTCAATAAAAACACCAAAAGACTACAAAAATGGAGACATGTTTTCAAAACTCCCTAAAACAGATTTTGAATTCTCATATATCCATATTTCATCTTCATATCCCTCATCTCATTAAACGAATGTGTTCTTCCAATTGTGCCCTTGGTTTGATATTTTTTTAGAAAAATCAGAAAAAACAAAAACGCGACTCGTCGGACTCGCGACTCACTCCGCACTCGACTCACATCTCCTCCTCCATCGAGCTTGATCTCCATCACCACCGGAGTGAGCCCTCTCGCCGCCGTTTCCTCCGCCGCCGAGCTCTCCATCGCCGCCGTTTCTTCGCCTCACTGTAGCTGCATCGAGCTCCTTCAAATCAGGCTTGTTCTTCAAATAGGAGTTTGAGATTGAATTAGATTTGATATGCTCATTGGGTGATCATGGTTTCTGGGTTGATTAAGACTTTAAATTGGTATGAAATGGATTAATGTGATTGAATCGTAGGTAGATTAGAACCCGAAACAATCCATTTTGAGTTTTTGATATAAGAGAACTGGGTAAAACTGAAACTAGTATTACTAATTGAGTATTTTGTATTGTTTTGGCAGTATACAATGAGCAACAACATCAGCATACATTTTAAATGCCGATGTCACATGTATAGTTTAATGTTGAAGACATCAGTGGAGGAGATAACTTTGTCGCTGATAGAAGCTAGGATATACAAGAAAGTTGTGTTAGATGAAAGTAAGGTTAAATTGCAATTGAGTTACATTCCACTGCTGGTGGGATGTGAGGAACAGTTTACTATTTCTGATGATGAGGATCTGTGTGTTTATCTAACTTACATTGATAAAGAGAATCGTAGATGTATTTTGTTTGTGGAGGTCATCACTATAGCGGAATTGCCCTTGCAACTGTCGATAGCGGACAAAAGTTCTTTTGGTATGAACTATGAAGAGTTGCATTCAAATGATGATGATGATACTAAAGATGATGATGATACTAAAGAGGATGATGATGATACTAAAGAGGATGATTCAGATATGCGTGATGAATATGTTGAGCTTCCACATGTTGTAGAATCTAGTCAGTTTATAGAGGCATGGGAAGACGGTTTGGGTGTGAATGTACATCAAGAATTTCCAAATAAGCAGGCATTGCAAGAGGTAGTGGATAGATCCGCATTTGTTAACTTTTGGTTTTGCTATAAAAAAGTCGGATAAGGTGTGTTTAGTGCTAAAATGTCGTCAAGAAAGCTATAAATGGTATTTACGAGGTGCAAGGATTCCAAAGACAGATACCTTCTCGATTAGAAGGTACACCAAGATACATACATGCTCCCGGGGTAGTCAGAGTACAAGCAACATGAAGAGGAAAGGCACACCACAACTAGTTGCATCTCTTTTGCATGAGCTTTATCCAGGTCAAATGGAAACTCCAACTCCTACAAGTATCATGGCTCTTGTTCAGACATAATTTGGTGTGAAGATATCATACTCCACAGCGGCGAGAGGGAAAAAGCAAGCAGTTTGTGCTTTGCGTGGTAGCCCGGAAGAAAGCTACAAGATGATGTATTGTTATTTGTACATGTTAGAGAAGGTCAATCCTGGTACAATAACAAATGTGAAATTGGATGAGAAGGAAAAATTCAAGTACCTATTCATAGCTTTGGGAGCTAGCATTGAAGTGTTTCAAGTCATGAGAAAAGTAATAATTGTGGATGCAACATTTCTCAAGAATGGATATGGTGGTGTACTAGTTTTTGCCTCAGCTCAAGATTTTAATCGTCACCATTATCCCATAGCGTTTGGTGTACTCGATGTTGAGAATAATGAAAGTTGGACATGGTTTTTCGAGATGCTGAAAACCGTTGTAGCAGACTCTTCTGAATTGGTATTTATAAGTGACAGAAATGCAAGTCTCATCAGCGCCATAGCTAATGTGTATCCCCAAGCTCATCATGGGTATTGTATATGGCATTTGTCCCAAAATGTGAAAGGTCATGTCAGTAATGGCAACAAAGACGTAGTCGCATGGAGATTCATAGAGTGCAGTAGGCTTTACACAGCGGTTGAGTTCGATAGTGTTTATTGTTCTTTTAAGACGAGATATCCTTCTCTGGCCAAGTATCTAGAGGACAGTACCGAGAAAGAAAAATGGGCAAGGTGTTGGTTTCCAGGAGAAAGATATAACATAGACACAAGCAACTGTGTGGAATCTTTGAACAGTGTTTTTCGTAATGCAAGGAAGTACTCCTTAATACCAATGCTAGATACGATCATTAAAAAAATTTCTGATTGGTTCAATGAACATCGGAAGGAGGCAGTGTCTGGAGCGATTGGATGTAAATTGGTTCCTTTGGTGGAGAACTACATGCATGATTTATGGGCTGTTGCTGAGAAATTAATTGTGACGGAGCTAAACACTTTCGAGATTGAATACAATGTCATCGATAGTGATGGAAAGCCTTATTTGGTGACTTGCTCTTGAAAACTTGCAGTTGCAGGGTGTTCGATGTTGAAAGATATCCTTATGTGCACGCACTAGCCACTTTCATTCAGTTCCAAAGGCATACAGATAGAGGTCGTGATATCCAATTACATGATTTGTGTTCAAAATATTATTGGACGGAGCTGTGGGAAATGGCGTATTACAAGACAATATATTCAGTGCCAAATAGGTCAGAATGGACTGTCCCAAATTACATCAAAGAGTTGCAGATCATACCTCCGGATCTCATCAAAAAGAATGGAAGAAAGAAAATCAAAAGGTTTCCATCGGCTGGGGAACGGCGTCCAAGGACGCAAAATAAAAGGCGGCCGAGACAAGGACTCCAATGGATGTTATTTGGAAATTCTAGTAGTGTTTAATTTTATCTTCAGCTTTTGTATTGTAAAACAGGTATCTAGTCGAACTGGTCAAACTGGTGTCTTGTTCTGTAAAACTGGTGTTTTGTTCTGTAAAACTATATATTGGATATGTGGGTCCTGGTAAAACTGGTAAAATTTGGTAAAACTGATTAAAGATGATAATGTGA
This sequence comes from Eutrema japonicum, assembly GCA_030161315.1. Taxonomy (NCBI): domain Eukaryota; kingdom Viridiplantae; phylum Streptophyta; class Magnoliopsida; order Brassicales; family Brassicaceae; genus Eutrema; species Eutrema japonicum. Next base: position 28,241,848 of record BSQW01000001.1, read on the forward strand.
AACAATACCTAATTCAAAGTTACTCGACAGAATAATTTGCGTTGTAAACGTCACAAATATGACGTTTTCACGTGAACTAACAGGGAAATTACGACATTGATAATTTTGGATTCATATGAAGTAATCCCACGAACAAAGGGTTTATACTTTTAAGATCACTTTAACAAAAATAGCCAAGTTAGTAGGGTAAAGTTGCAAAAATGTAGAATTAAAACATATTAATGCACACAACAATTAGAATGATATATTAATGGAGGAAAATCAACCGTAAAACTACAAAATAAAAGTTTAAGAGTGGGTAAAACTAAATAGATTGAAAACAGCCAAAGTAAAACTATTTGGAACTTTCGTAAAACTAATATCTTTGGTAAACCTAAGTGCAATTTTTTGGGCGCCAAAACGTAAAATTTCACCAAATTTTTGGCGCCCAAAATCAATAACTTAAGCTTTTCATCTTTTTTTTCAGATCCGATTTCCTTCCTCTCTATTTCGAACCTCTCTCTTCATTTCTCTCTCTCCATTTCTCTCTCTCCTTTTCTCTTTCGTTCTCTCTCTCCTTTTGATATATCATGATTTTTACCCCTTTTAGGCCATGATATAAGTCTATTTTATAGATTCTTTCTACTATTTTGTAGTACTTTAGAGTCTTTTACAGGTTTTAGCACGTTTGGAGCATAATTGGAAATATTGGAGCTTTCTAGAGCATTTTGGAGCAAAGCTGAATTTCGTGTTGCTGAGTACCCGATTTCATGATCAGTGTCGATCGATACTGCCTGGTATTGATCGATACCTCTACACAGCAAAACACGGGCCGCGACTTATGAAGAGTTGAAGAATTGCAACTTGGTCCAGAAGACTTTAATATTTAAAAGAAGCCCAAAAACGTGATTTAGGTTATTAATAGGGATTTTACAGCCACTTTGTTGGCTATGCTTTATTCTACTTTGATTTCTACTTTGGTTTTTGGAGAGACAACTCTGAATTCCTATTTTCTATTTTTTTCTTTGATGATCTATTCAATCATGTTGCTTTCAATCTCCATGTCTGAGTAGATCCACTTTAGGTTCAGGGTTCTCATAAGGGTTTTCTCTGAATGCTAGGTTGGTTAATTTATTAGGATTCACTATCTGAATTAATTCTTCGCTTTAGGTTGTGTTCAAAGCTTGCTCTAGATTAGCTACCTAGAATATAGGTCTTAGGATAATTGATTATGCACGACAGTGCGATTAATTACCTGATAGAACCTAAGGTGAGCAAATTGATTATTCGCAAAGAGATTTGGTTTAATTAATTTGTGAACATATCAAACCTGAAATTAAAGCTGGTTTATTCTTAGAAATTTGCAACGAGATTTGGGATTCTGAAGTTTAGATTTAGATAATTATCGCAACGACAGTTGGTTAATTATACTTTAGTGATTTGAGTTCAAGAACCGCGCTAAACCTGAATCATGTTAATTAGTTTATCTGCATTCATTGATTTCCTGAGAAATACCCTGAATCTATATTTCTTCCATCGAATTTACAACTCTTTACTGTTTATTGTTTGTGTTTCATCTGATTTGCTTAGCTTGATTCGATACTATACAATCTATTGTGTGATTTCTGTGAGTCCTTGTGTTCGACCCCTACACTTACTACAACTACTGCTTTAGTACTTTTAGGGTATTAATTTGAGCATATCAAATTTGGCGCCGTTGCCGGAGACTCAATTTCGCCATTAGATTTTAGCTGTCGAGTTTCGACTAAGTTTGTCGGTATCGATCGATACTATCTAGTATCGGTTGATACTCGTCGTTTTCTTTTTGTTGATATCGATCGACACCACTTGTTATCGATCGATACTAATCACGTTTTTGTTACTAACGTTCTTGACTTTTGTGTTTCAGGTGCACGCCTAATCGTGAAACCAGAGGGAACAAGAGCACTCCGCTAGTTGATATATCGTTAGAGAAGCCAGCACGTTTAGAACGCACAAGTAGAAAGGCAAAGCAAACATCAGGGATGAACAACACAGTGGTATTAAGACCTGATGAAGCTTGAGTTCTGAGAGACCAAGAGGGTCATGTGTGCAATGAGAGAGGGCAGCGACTTGGTGTAGCTGGAAACGTCATTGTCCCTCCTGCTATTGTTGGTCAGATTGTCGCGCTAGCTGCGCGAGCCAACGTTGGGAATGCTGGGGTTTATCGAGGTAGAACACTTGTTGAGCACAACAGACATGATCAGTTCTATGCCAATCGATCTGCGATTCGCATCCCAACTTTTCAGAGGAATGATTTTGAGCTAAAACCTGCGTACTACGCTCTTGTGAGTCTGAATCCTTTCCATGGCCTATCTCATGAACACCCCATGGATCATATCGAGAGGTTCGAAGATTTGGTCACTAGTATGAAGTACAATGAAATGCCCAATGAGTTCCTCTTCTGTAAACTTTTCCCATACTCTCTTAGTGGGGATGCTGTTTATTGGCTGAAGCAGTTGGCTCCTGGTTCGCTAACTACATGGGATTAGACGAAGAATGCATTCCTGAACAATTTCTATGATGATGCGAGATCCGAGGAGCTCAGGAACAAGATCATTCAATTTTCTCAAGGTCCAACAGAGGCACTCAAAGCTGTTTGGACACGTTTCAAGTCATATCAGAGAGATTGTCCGCACCATGGGTTCACTCAGGTTCAGCTGTTGGGTACTTTCTACAGAGGAATCGATTGAAGGTACCATATGGCTTTGGATAATGCGAGTAATGGGAACTTCAACACCAGGTATCCAAATGATGCGATCGTGCTGACTGAGAGCTTGGCGTCTAGCAATAGCACCAAGAATGCTGACTTCGAGCGAAAGAAGCAGGCTGGAGGAATTGATGGTTCGCAGATTGCTGAAGTTCAGGCCAAGCTAGATTGCTGTACACTTTGCCGATGGAGCCGATAATATCAGTGGAGACGAAATGGAAGATGTTAACTACGTTGGTGGTTCTTGATTTCAGGGTCAACAATTTGGGTACAACAACAACCGAAACTTCAACAACAACACTCGCAATTACGGGAACTCTTCGTACCAGCCCATCTCTCCAAAGTCCACAGAGAATAAGATGGAATCCATGCTTGAAGAACTTCTTCAGGGATAGCAGAAGTTGCAAGTGGATTTCAATGGGAAGTTTGACTCTATGTACATTGATCTGAATAGGAAAATTGAAGCTATCAATCATTCTCAAAGGAAGCTGGAAACTCAGGTCGCTCAGACTGCAACAGCTGTGAAGAGGCAGGAAGGTTTTCTTCCAGGGAAAACTGAGAATCCAAGAGCACAGGTCAATGCAATCACCATAGGAAGTGCTAAAGAAGCCACTGCAGTGGTAGAAAAGGGTTTTGATGCAGGAATTTTCGACGATGCTGTTGAAGATGACGACTGGGATTCTGAAATCGCCCGAGTATCGATCGATACCTGCCAGTATCGATCGATATCGGTCCAAACACCTGCACAAGTGGATGGAAAATCACATGTATCGATCGATACTCCTCAAGTATCGATCGATGCTGAGACGCAGGTCAAAAAGAGGCCCGAGATTATCAAGGAGAAGGTCTATATACCCAAGATACCCTATCATATGCCTCCTAAGATGACAAAGAAGGAATGGGAGGACGCCAGATGCAAATCTATGTTGGATAAGTTAGTTGTGGAGTTTCCTATGGTTGATGATATATCTGACGATGAGAATTCGAACACCACCCCGGCATCGATCGATACCCACCCAGATACTGCAAAGGAGCCGCGTATGAGTGTTGACATACCTCACAAGCCCAAGAAGCTGAATCCTATTCCTCAACACCTCCGAGCCCCCATCACTCCAAAGCAGCTGCGTGGTTTTGAGAAGATGGTACGAAGGATACCCCACTCGTTCACTTTTGAAGAAGCTCTAGAGGGTTGGCCTCTGCTAAGTCACTTCAAAGATTGCATAGAAACTCTGGAAGAAATTAAGGCACTCTTCATCAAGGCAATAAGCAAATCACTACCGCTGAGGAAGTTGACCCAGAAGGAAGACCCAGGGAAATTCGCAGTTCCATGCTCCATCTCTGGAGTTGAATTCGATGAGTCTCTCGTTGACTCAGGGTCTAGCGTCAATGTAATATCAAGGAAAATTGCTGAACGATTGAGGCCTGATATAAGACCCCCTACAATGCTTCTCACGTTTGCGAAATCCTCAACCTCACCTCCATACGGTACTATCCATGCTTTGCCTGTTAAAGTAGGAGATTGTCTGGTACCCACTAATTTTCAGGTTGTGGAGATGAGCGAAGGATCTGAGGTTTCTTTGCTCCTGGGACGACCGTTTATGGCTACTGCTGGCGCGATCATAGACACACCTAATAAGAGACTCTCTTTCTCTTACATTGACGGAGAGGTCTACTATGATACCATTCCCTCTAGAGGTGCTCTTCACTGTTGTCACAAAAGAGATATTGGTAGTTGATCTTTTGGAAGAGCCTCCTGACAACCCAACTGTCATAGACGTTTTGGTTGAACCGCCCAGCATCCCCAAGAAAGTTGTTAGGAGGGCTAAGGCAACAAAGAAGAAGGCGAAGAGCAAAAGAGTCGAGAGTGCTCCCTCTATGACCTTAATCCCTCAGAAGTGTGATGGGGATTCGATTGAGTACAAGGTGAAGTGCAAAGGAACTTCGAAGCCATTCTCTAAGGCTCGAGTTCTTCTTACTTCGGAGCTGAAAGAGAAAGGACCGAAATTTATGGAGAGCATGTTGAGTAGAACTCTGAGTCTGCAAGTATCTAGCTGTGGAACTTGCATGGGAGTAAACTCTAAATCTTCTCCTGACTGATCACCTGAGCCAAAGTCAAGCTACTGACTTTAAACGAGCGCTTGGTGGGAGGCAACCCACTGGTGAGTCTGTTTTTGAGTTGGTTTTCTTTTTTTCTTTTTCGTTATGTGTTTGTATCAGGATAAACAAGGAGCAAAACTCGAAATCGCCTGAGTATCGACCGATATCGGTCGACACCGATCGCGAATGAGACGGTTCATCCTGTCGATTTAAGCCTGGTATCGATCGATACCAGGCCGTGTGTCGATCGATACCGATGTTCCAGCACGGTAACTTCTTGTTTCTCTTCATTCTATTATGTTATTTTGTTTTCTTTTACCTACTCTAGGCTAGATAATACTGGGGACAGTGTTGTTTAAGTCTGGGGGAGGTGTCTGCTGACATTGTTTTTGTTTTTCTTAAAGTCATAAAATAAAATAAAAATTCGTTTTATTGAGTCAAAACTTGTTGGAGATGATGTTCCTGTGCTTGAACCTATTGATTTGATTTTGTTTTTGAGTGCACAGTGTTGCAGGATCAGCTCTAGATCGACTAATGAAAAATCCAAGGACTGACCAGTTGACTAGAAAACATCCATGTCTCCAGCAGAGTTCTTCTGAAACCTGAGTCAAATTTCTACACTTCATCGATGTGGTTAGTGTTTACGGAGCTTGATTCATCATTCATATCTGACAAAGGAACCCATATGCTTTAAGTAATGGTATCTCTCTCCCCTGTTGTAAGTTGATAAATAAGAGCATAAAATATGAAATAATTTTCTTATGAGTAGAGGGCTAAGAAAATTTCAAACGATCCCATTACTCTACTTAAGAGGGAATGATCACACAAAGGTTGAAAGCGAGGTTAGGAAAATTTTATGTGATACCACTATTCGCCTAAACCTTTGATACATAGAGAGGAAAGAACCGGGGATTCGGTGGCAAACACCATCAATACTCGCGTTTCGGACCTTGATGTGTATATACAGATCTAAAAAAGAGAGAACATAATAAGAAATAAGTCTGGGGGAGAGAAAGTGATACAAAAAGTGTGAAATTAGATGGTTCCTTGTCACTATATTGTATGGTAAAGAATCTAGAAGGTTCTTGAACATTGGCTGCAGCGATGAAACTTAAGATGAGTGCTTTATTTGAACAATGCTGCGAGATAATGTGTGGAGTCTGGAAAAGCTGCGAATGTCTACGGAGAAGTACATGGTGGTTAGATCAAAAGATGGTTAGGTGACATTTGGGTGCTTGGGAAAAGGATCTCTGTGATGGTTCCTGAATAGGTGAGTCTCCGTGTTTTCAAACATCTTTCTCTGGTTTAGTCTTATTTGCTTGAGGGCAAGCAAAGGCTAAGTCTAGGGGAGTTGATATATCATGGTTTTTACCCTTTTTAGGCCATGATATAAGTCTATTTTCTAGAGTCTTTCTACTATTTTGTAGTACTTTAGAGTCTTTTACAGGTTTTAGCACGTTTGGAGCATAATTAGAAATATTGGAGCTTTCTGGAGCATTTTGGAAAAAAGCAGAAGTTCGTGTTTCTGAGTACCCGATTTCACGATCAGTATCGATCGATACTGCCTGGTATCGATCGATACCTCTACACAGCAAGACATGGGCTGCGACTTATGAAGAGTTGAATAATTGCAACTTGGTCCAGAAGACTTTAATATTTAAAAGAAGCCCCAAAACGTGATTTGGGTTATTAATAAGGATTTTACAGCCACTTTGTTGGCTATGCTTTATTCTACTTTGATTTCTACTTTGGTTTTTGGAGAGACAACTCTGAACTCCTATTTTCTATTATTTTCTTTGATGATCTTTTCAATCATGTTGCTTTCAATCTCCATGTCTGAGTAGATCCACTTTAGGTTCAGGGTTCCATAAGGGTTTTCTCTTAATGCTAGGTTGGTTAGTTTATTAGGATTCACCATCTGAATTAGTTCTTCGCTTTAAGTTGTGTTCAAAGCTTGCTTTAGATTAGCTACCTAGAATATAGATCTTAGTATAATTGATTATATACGACAGTGCGATGAATTACCTGATAGAACCTAAGGTGAGCAAATTGATTATTCGCAAAGAGATTTGGTTTAATTAATTTGTGAACATATCAAACCTGAAATTAAAGCTGATTTATTCTTAGGAATTTTCAAAGAGATTTGGGATTCTGAAGTTTAAATTTAGATAATTCTCGCAACGACATTTGGTTTATTATACTTTAGTGATTTGAGTTCAAGAACCGCGCTAAATATGAATCATGTTAATTAGTTTATATGCATTCATTGATTTCCTGAGAAATACCCTGAATCTATATTTCTTCCATCGAATTTACAACTCTTTACTGGTTATTTTTTTTGTTTCATCTGATTTGCTTAGCTTGATTCGATACTATACAATCTATTATGTGATTTCTGTGAGTCTTTGTGTTCGACCCCTACACTTACTACAACTACTGATTTAGTACTTTTAGGGTATTAATTTGAGCATATCACCTTTTCTCTTTCGTTCTCTTTCGGCCTCATTTCACCCTTCGTCTCTCTATTGACTATAGACAAGTTCGAATCTGATCCATATTACAGTGACATGAAGAGGGCGTAGAAGGAATACGACAATATGTTCTTAATCGGTGAGATGGATGGTATACCAACAAGGTGTCCCTGCGGTGGTCGAATCGTTGTGGAGCCTTCACACTCCCCCGGATCTGATGTGGGAAGAAGGTACCTTGTTTGCACTGAATTTGAGGTAAAACTATACAATAGTGAAACTAGAAAACTTGGTAAAATTTTACTGTCGTGAAACTGGAAAACTTGGTAAAATTATACTGTCGTAAAACTGTAAATCTTGGTAAAACTTGACTGTCGTGAAACTGTTATGTCTTCTTGTGTAGGATAATGACCTCCACATTAAAAAAACTTTGGGTTCGATGTGTCGAAGAAGAAGCCACTAACTTAAGAAGGACGGTTGACTATCAGGACGAGGAGCTTCGTCGCCATGTATATCGTATTGAGCAACTGGAAAAGGAGATTGCAAGGCTGAAGGAGGTGGTGGGTTGTATCGTTGGTTAACTAGTCTTTCATCTAAGTATTTGACTTTTAAGAATTTTCTTTGCTGTTTCGGTTTGTCAGACTTATTTATGTACGGTTTGTAAGACTTATTTTAGTTGTTTGGAGACTCGAGAGTTTGTTAACATCATTCTATAGCACGATAACTCCACGATATCAAACAACTAGTTCCAATATCAAACCGAAACAACTAGTTATTGTTAACAATATCAAACCGAAACAACTAGTTATTGTTAACAATATCAAACCTGATACAACTAGTTCTTCATCGACCTTGTGCATCGCCTAATCGGTATATCGACTGCAGTATCCGCTTTGCGTTTACCATCATTCTTCTTGGTTGCTTGATATATCATGGTTTTTACCCTATTTAAGCCATGATATAAGTCCTTTTTATAGAGTCTTTATAGTATTTTGGAGTCTTTTTGAGTCTTTTACAGGTCATAGCATGTTTGGAACATTATTGGAGATATTGGAGCTTTCTGGAGCATTTGGAACAAAGCAGAAGTTCGTGTTGCTGAGAACCCGATATGAAGCCTTGGTATCGATCGATACTAGCTAGTATCGATCGATACCCATCGCAGCAAGACACGACCCGCGAGTTTTCCAAGACTTGAAGAATTGCAAAAGTGCCCATAAGTCTTTAATAATTACAAGAAACCCCAATTCGTGTTTTAGGTTATTTATAGGGATTTTACAGCCACTTTATTTTGCTTTGGTTTAAGAGAGAATTTGGTGAGAGAGACAAGTCTGAATCTCCCTTCGTCCGAGATCAGATCTCAAAACATATTGTTACTCTTTCTTATTTTCTATTGAGTATTTATTCAAACATGTCTATTGATTCAATTTCCATGTCTGAGTAGATCTCTTGTTAGGTTTGGGGATTCTCATAAGGGATTTCTTTGAATGCTAGGTTGAATTGTTATTTAGGGTTCATAATCTGAATTAGTTCTTCGCCTTAGGTTGTTCTCAAAGCTAATTCTAGATTGATCACCTAGAACTTAGATCTTAGGATAATTGATTAGGCACGACAGTGCGATTAATTACCTGACAGAACTTAGGGTGAGCAAATTGATTATTCGCAAAGAGATTTAGTTTAATTGATTTGTGAACATATCAAACTTGAAATTAAGGCTGATTTATTCCTAGGAATTTGCAAAGAAATTTGGGATTTTGAAGTTTAGATTTAGATAGTTTTCGCAACGACAGTTGGTTGATTATACTTTAGTGATTTGAGTTCGAGAACCGTGCGTAACCTGAACCCTGATTAGTTAGTTTATTTTGCATTCATTGATTTCCTGAGAAATATCCCTGAACCTATCTTTTTCCCATCGAATACAACTCGTTTACTACTTTCTGCTTTCTGTTAAACCTGAATTGCTTAGCTTAGCTCGATACTATACAATTTATTGTGTGATTTCTGTAAGTCCTTGTGTTCGACCCCTAACTATATTACAACTACTGCTTTAGTACTGTTAGGGTATTAATTTGAGCATATCAAATTTTGCACCGTTGCCAGGGACTCAATTTCGCCATTAAATTTTAGCTGTCGAGTTTCGACTAAGCCCGTCAGTATCGATCGATACTACCTAGTATCGGTCGATACACAGATGATTTCTTTGTTGATATCGATCGATACCATCCAGTATCGATCGATACTCAACGTATTTTGTTTGGCTACTTACGTTCTTGATCTTTGTGTTTAAGGTGCATGCCTAATCGTGAAACCAGAAGAAACAAGAGCACTCCGCTAGTCAATCTATCGTTAGAGAAGCTAACACGTTTAGAACGCACGAACAGAAAGACCAAGTAAACATCAGGGATGAACAACCCAATGGTTTTAAAAGCTGATGAAGCTGGAGTTCTGAGAGACCAAGAGGGTCAAATGTGCAATGAGAGAGGGCAGCGATTTGATGAAGCTGGAAACGTCGTTGTCCCTGCTGCAGTTGTTGAGATTGTCGCGCCAGCTGGGCGCGCCAACGTTCGGAATGCTGCAGGTGATCGAGCTAGAACACTTGGTGAGCACAGCAGGCCTGATCAGTTCTATGCCAATCGAGCTGCGATTCGCATCCCGACTTTTCAGAGGAATGACTTCGAGTTGAAGCCTGCGTATTACGCTCTCGAAAGTCAGAACCCATTCCATGGCCTACCGCATGAGCATCCCATGGATCATATCGAAAGGTTCGAGGACTTGGTCACTGGTATGAAGTACAATGGAGTGCCCAATGAGTTCCTTTTCTGCAAACTCTTCTCGTACTCTCTTGGTGGGGATGCTGCTTATTGGCTGAAGCAGCTAGCTCCTGATTTGCTAACTACATGGGATGAGACAAAGAATGCATTCGTGATAAATTTCTATGATGATGCAAGATCCGAGGAGCTCAGGAACAAGATCTCTCAGTTCGCTCAGGCATTCAAAGCTGCATGGATTCGTTTCAAGTCTTATCAGAGAGATTGTCTGTACCATGGGTTCACTCAGGTGCAGCTGCTGGGCACTTTCTACAGAGGGGTTGATTGGAGATACCAGATGGGTATGGATGCTGCGAGTAATGGGAACTTCTTCACCAGGTATCCGGATGATGTGGTTGTGCTGATCGAGAACTTGGTGTCTAGTAATAGCACCAAGAATGCTGATTTCGAGAGGAAAAAGCAAGCTGGAGGAATTGATGGGTCGCAGATTGCTGACGTGCAGGCCAAACTAGATTTCCTGATCGGGAAATCAAAGAAATCTGTGCACTTTGCTGATGAAGTCGCTAATGTGGAAGAAGAAGAAGAGGATGTTAACTACGTTGGTGGTTCTGATTTTCAGGGTCAGAGATTTGGGTACAACAACAATCGAAACTTCAACAACAACAATCAGCAAGGTGGGTACAAGTTAGACGGGAACTAATCTGGTTTCGGAGCGAAGCAATTTACTCAGGAACCACTTCAGAGCAGCGATTTCACTCGCAATTATGAGAACTCTTCGTACCAACCAGAATCTCCCAAGTCCACCGATAATAAGATGGAATCCATGATGGAACAGATTCTTCTGGGACAGCAGAAGTTGCAAGTGGATTTCAATGGGAAGTTTGACTCTCTGTACATCGATATGAATGGGAAAATTGAAGCCATAAATCTTTACCAGAAGAAGCTGGAAACTTAGGTGGCTTAGACAGCAGCAGCTGTAAAGAGGCAGGAAGGTTTTATTCCAGGAAAAACTGAGAATCCAAGGGCACACATCAACGCCATCACCTTGAGGAGTGGAAAAGAGGTGCTTACAGGAGTGAAGAACAACCCAATTGCAGGAAATCTCGTCGATCTTGCTGGAGATGACGATTGGGATTCTGAGAATCCACATGTATCGATCGATACCAGACAGTGTCGATCGACACCAGCCCAGACATCTTCCCGAATTCAAAATCCTGTGTATCGATCGATACCCCTGAAGTATCGATCGATGCTGAGACACAGCCAGAGAAGGAACCCGAGATTGTCAAGGAGAGGGTGTATACACCCAAGGCACCTTATCCTATACTTCCTAATCTGACAAGGAAGGAATGGGAAGATGCCAGATGCAAGGCTATGCTGGATAATTTGGTTGTGGAGCTTCCTTTTGTTGATGCTATTAAGACTTCTCCAGCTTTCAGGAGATATGTGAAGAAGATGGTCTCTAGCAATGTGAACCTAGAGGAAGGTGTCATCATGATCACAGCTGAGTGCAGTGCGATCCTGCTCAACAAAATTCCTAAGAAGCTACCAGACGCAGAGAGCTTTGTTTTGGACTGCACTATCTTCACAGAGAGATTTGAGCGAGCTTTCTTCGATATTGGGTCAAGTGTGAACCTTATGCCACATTCAGTTTCCAAGCGAATGGGGATGACAGATTTCCAATCTACAAGGATTTTGCTGGTACTTGCTGATCGCTCAGTACAACTTCCAGAGGGACTACTTGAAGATGTCCCAATCAAGATTGGGAATTGCTTGATCCCAACAGATTTCATCGTCCTGAAGTACGATGCTGAGCCTAAGGATCCTCTTATCATGGGCAGACCATTCCTTGCAACTGCTGGAGCCTTAATTGACTGCAGGAATGGACAGATCGCTCTCAACATCTGTGACTTGGTGATGTCCTTTAACATGGAAAAGATGATGAAAAGGCCAACCATCGATGGGCAGACATTCTATGTGGACACCTTCAGTGACATAGCTGAAGAGTACTTCCTGGAGATGCACCCTAAGGATCCACTGGAGAGAGCATTGGTCTGTTCGGCCACTTCAGAAGTCCGTTCATGTGACGAAACTGCTGGATACTCGAAGATGCTTGATTCAGCATCACCAGTATCGATCGATACCCCCATGGTATCGATCGATACCCTACAACCAGAAGGAGAGTTGGTCGATGGTTCTAAGCAAGCTGCTGGGCTAGGAGATTGGAGTACAGAGAATGCTCCTAAGGTGGAACTAAAGCCACTTCCAGCGAATCTGAGGTATAGTTTTCTTGGTCCTAATTCCACATACCCAATAATCGTTAATGCTTCCTTGAATACCACATAGATTGCTATACTGCTGAGCAAGCTGCGCAAGTATCGCAAAGCTCTTGGCTATTCTCTTGCTGACATTTCAGGTATAGCACCAGACTTGTGCATGCATCGGATTCACCTGGAGGACGAGTCAAAGTCTTCGATTGAGCGTCAGAGGAGGCTGAATCCGAACCTGAAGGAAGTGGTCAGGAAGGAAGTGATGAAACTGTTCGAAGCAGGGATTATATATGCCATCTCGGATAGTTCTTGGGTTAGTCCAGTTCACGTTGTGCCTAAGAAAGGAGGCATAACTGTGGTGAAGAACGAGAAGGACGAGCTGATCCCTACAAGGACAATCACTGGTCACAGGATGTGCATTGACTACAAGAAGCTTAATGCGGCTACACGGGAGGATCACTTCCCATTGCCATTCATTGACCAGATGCTGGAGAGGTTAGCGAGTCACCCATACTACTGTTTTCTCGATGGATACTCAGGCTTTTTCCAGATTCCTATACATCCAGAGGACCAGGGAAAGATGACCTTTACATGTCCCTATGGCACATTCGCCTACAGAAAAATGCCATTTGGATTATGTAACGCTCCAGCGACCTTTCAGAGATGCATGATGTCGATTTTCACAGATATGACTGAGGAGTTTATGGAGGTCTTCATGGATGATTTTTCTGTGTATGGATCGTCATTCAAGGACTGTCTGGATAACTTGTGCAAAGTGCTTCAGCGATGCAAGGAGAAGCACTTGGTTCTTAATTGGGAGAAGTGCCACTTCATGGTACAAGATGGCATTGTTCTTGGGCACAAGGTTTCTAAGGCAGGGATCGAAGTAGACAAGGCTAAGATTCAAGTCATGACAAGCTTGCAACCTCCACGATCTGTTCCTGAGATACGAAGCTTCCTTGGTTATGCTGGGTTTTACAGGAGGTTCATCAAAGATTTCTCTAAGCTTCCACGTCCACTCACAACCCTGTTATGTAAGGAAGTCAAGTTTGATTTCACATCTGATTGCCTTGTAGCCTTCGAGGAAATCAAGAAGGAATTGGTGAGTGCTCCTGTAGTCCAACCACCTGATTGGAGCTTGCCTTTTGAGGTTATGTGTGATGCAAGTGATTTTGCTGTTGGAGCTGTGTTGGGTCAGAGGAAAGACAAGAAACTCCATGCTATTTATTATGCCAGCAGGACGTTGGATGATGCTCAGCGAAATTACAGCACCACTGAGAAGGAGTTGCTGGCAGTCGTTTTCTCTTTTGAGAAATTCCGGTCCTACTTGATTGGGAGCAAGGTCATTGTTCACACAGACCATGCTGCTCTTAAATACCTGCTGAAGAACAATGACCTCAAGCCTCGTCTATGCCGATGGGTTCTTTTCCTCCAAGGTTTCGACATCCAGATCAAGGACAAGAAAGGAGTTGAGAATGGCGTTGCTGACCACTTATCGCGACTAAAGGTCGATGAGGTCGTCCCTATTGATGATTGTTTGCCAGAGGAAGGTGTTTACCTCATCGAAGCTCAGCTTCAAGACCTTTATCCCGAAAATCTGAAATTTTCACGAATGCAGACTTTCGGTATCGATCGATACTCACCTAGTATGGATCGATACCCATCGCGACCTGAACCTGTTTTGTCCGTAGAGCACTTGAACTCCTATGATGTCTATCTAGCTGTTGACTCTAGTGTTGCACGTCCATGGTACGCAGACATCGCCAACTACCTTGCTGTAGAGACTGAGCCAAAGTATCCCACAAAATATGCAAGGAAGAAGTTTATGCGCGAGATAAGGAGATTATTCTGGGATGAGCCTTACCTATACAAGCATTGCTCAGATGGTATCTACAGAAGATGCGTTGCAGAGTCTGAGATGCCAGCTATTCTTTTTCATTGTCATGGGTCTGAGTATGCTGGTCACTTTGCTACGTTCAAGACGGTATCCGAGGTTCTTCAAGCAAGCTTCTGGTGGCCTACTATGTTCAAGGATGCTCACGCCTATGTCTCACAGTGTGATGTCTGTCAGAGGAGAGGGAAGATCAGCAAGATACATGAGATGCCACATAATTTCATCCTTGAGGTTGAAGTTTTCGATTGCTGGGGCATCGATTTTATGGGTCCTTTCCCCTCGTCACACCAGAACAGATACATTCTGGTTGCTGTGGACTACGTGTCCAAATGGGTGGAAGAAATTGCTAGTAAAAAGAACGACTCTGCGGTGGTTCTTAAGCTGTTTAAGACCATCATCTTCCCACGATTTGGAGTGCCGCGAATTGTTATAAGTGATGGTGGCAGCCACTTTATTAACAAGGTTTTCGAGAGGTTGCTGAAGAAGTATGGTGTAAACCATCGAGTGGCTACTCCATATCACCCTCAAACCAGTGGGTAAGTCGAAGTCTCCAACAGGCAAATCAAGGAGATTCTGGAAAAGACAGTGGGTGCTTCTAGGAAGGATTGGTCTACAAAGTTGGATGATGCGCTATGGGCTTACAGGACTGCTTTCAAGACACCGATGGGTACTACACCATTTCACTTGCTGTATGGGAAAGCATGTCACCTTCCAGTGGAGATTGAGCACAAGGCAGCATGGGCGACGAAGTTGCTGAACTTTGACATCAAGCCTGCTGCAGAGAGGAGATTGATCCAGCTGAACGAGTTGGATGAGATTAGGCACCACGCCTACGAGAACTCAAAGTTGTACAAGGAGAGGACTAAGGCCTATCATGATAAGAAGATCATCTCCATACATTCCGAGCCAAACGACCAGGTACTTCTGTATAACTCTCGTTTGTAATTGTTTCCTGGTAAATTGCGTTCTCGTTGGTCAGGTCTCTTCACAATAAAAGAGGTCAGACCACATGGAGCTGTCGTGCTGATTAGTCCTACAGGCGATGAGTTCACTGCCAATGGACAGAGGGTGAAACACTATTGGGCGAAAGCCGAGATTCCAACAGGGCATATAATGTCTTTGGATGATGCACCAACAGCCTGAATGGCGTTACAGTCAAGCTATTGACGTTAAACGAGCGCTTGGTGGGAGGCAACCCACTGGTGAGTCTGTCTTTGAGTCGTTTTTCCTTTTATTTTCGTTCGTTCTGTGTTTGTGTCAGGATAAACAAAGAGTAGACTCGAAATCGCCTTAGTGTCGATCGATACCCCATTGGTATCGATCGACAACAATCGCGAATGTACGGTTCATCAAGCTGATTTAAGCTTGGTATCGATCGATACCAGGCTGTGTGTCGATCGATACTCGATGTTCCAGCAAGATAACTTCTTGTTTATCTTCGTTTCTTCTATTATTTTGTCTTCGTTTACCTACTCTATGCTAGATAACACTGGGGACAGTGTTGTTCAAGTCTGGGGGAGGTGTCTGCTGACATTGTGTTTGTTTTTCTTAGAGTCAGTCGTTTTATTGAGTCAAAATCGTTTTTATTGAGTCAAAACTTGTTGGAGACGATGATCATGTGCTTGAACCTATTGATTTGATTTTATTTTTGAGTGCACAGTGTTACAGGATCAGTTCTAGATCGACTAATGAAAAATCCAAAGACTGACTAGTTGACTAGAAAACATCCATGTTTCCAGCAGAGTTCTTCTGAAACCTGAGCCAACTTTTGCACTTCATCGATATGGTTAGTGTTCATAGAGCTTGATTCATCATTTATATCTGACAAAGGAACCCATGTGTTTAAAATAAATGGTATTTCTCTCCCTGTTACAAGTTGATAAGTGCATAAAAGATGAAATGATTTTCTTCTGTGTAGAGGGTTATGAAAATTTCCAGCGATCCCATTATTCTACTTAAGAGGGAATGATCACACAAAGGATTGGAAGCGAGGCTAGGATTTTCCTATGATGCCATTATTCGCCTACCTCCTTTGATACATAGAGAGGGAAGAACCGGGGATTTGGTGGCAAACACCATCAATACTCGCGTCTCATACCTTGATGTGTATATGCAAAGCTGAAAAGAAAAGAAAGAACATAATAATAAATAAATCTGGGGGAGAGAAATTAATACCAAAAAGTGTGAAAAATGGTGGTTCCTTGTCATGATAACGTATGGTAAAGAATCTAGAAGGTTCTTGAACATTGGCTACAGCGATGAAACTGGCGATGAGGGTTTTACTTGAACAAAGCTGTGGGATAATGTGTGGAGTCTGGAAAAGCTGTGAATGTCTACGGAGAAGTACATGGTGGTTAGATCAAAAGCTGATTAGGTGACATTTGGGTACTTGGAAAGAGGGTCATTTCGATGGTTCATGAACAGGTGAGTCTCCGCGTTTTCAAACATCTTTCTCTGATTTAGGCTTCTATTTGCTTGAGGGGAAGCAAAGGCTAAGTCTGGGGGAGTTGATATATCATGGTTTTTACCCTATTTAAGCCATGATATAAGTCTTTTTATAGAGTCTTTATAGTATTTTGGAGTCTTTTACAGGTCATAGCACGTTGGGAACATTATTGGAGATATTAGAGCTTACTGGAGCATTTGGAGCAAAGCAGAAGTTCGTGTTGCTGAGAAACCGATATGAAGCCTTGGTATCGATCGATACTGGCTAATATCGATTGATACCCATCGCAGCAAGACACGACCCGCGAGTTTTAGTGTTTAATAATTAACCTAATTAATAATTACGTGTTTAATAATTACGTGTTTAATAATTAAAAGTGGCTGAGAAAAATGCCCAGAAGTCTTTAATAATTACAAGAAACCCCAATTCGTGTTTTAGGTTATTTATAGAGATTTTACAGCCACTTTTAAGGCTATGCTTTATTTTGCTTTGGTTTAAGAGAATTTGGTGAGAGAGACAAGTCTAAATCTCCCTTCGTCCGAGATCAGATCTCAAAACCTATTGTTACTCTTTCTTATTTTCTATTGAGTATTTATTCAAACATGTCTATTGATTCAATTTCCATGTCTGAGTAGATCTCTTGTTAGGTTTGGGGATTCTCATAAGGGATTTCTTTGAATGCTAGGTTGAATTGTTAGTTAGGGTTCATAATCTGAATTAGTTCTTCGCCTTAGGTTGTTCTCAAAGCTAATTCTAGATTGATCACCTAGAACTTAGATCATAGGATAATTGATTAGGCACGACAGTGCGATTAATTACCTGGCAGAACTTAGGGTGAGCAAATTGATTATTCGCAAAGAGATTTGGTTTAATTGATTTGTGAACATATCAAACTTGAAATTAAGGCTGATTTATTCCTAGGAATTTGCAAAGAAATTTGGGATTCTGAAGTTTAGATTTAGATAGTTTTCGCAACGACAGTTGGTTGATTATACTTTAGTGATTTGAGTTCGAGAACCGTGCGTAACCTGAACCCTGATTAGTTAGTTTATTTTGCATTAATTGATTTCCTGAGAAATATCCCTGAACCTATCTTTTTCCCATCGAATACAACTCGTTTACTACTTTCTGCTTTCTGTTACACCTGAATTGCTTAGCTTAGCTCGATACTATACAATTTATTGTGTGATTTCTTCACACCGATGTCACAAATCGGTACAACTGATCGGTGTGGAAACAGGAACTAAATGTCCTTAGCACTGTTGTGTAGCACCGACATGTGACATCGGTGTTGCAGCTTCAGGGGATTACACCAACGTCACAAATCGGTGTGATTGATCGGTGTAACACTTATCTCACCCAAACCAGCTGTGCTCACCCGAGGTGTCTGAAAGATCTGGCCGAAAGATGGGTCTCCAATCCGAATTAGCTAATGTAGTCTTCACGAAAGTTATAGCCTAGTGAGTTAGCTGTCGATTGAAAGTGGTTTGAGACCTTTCGGATATGTATACCAGGAGATATCATGGTTTTACCAAAGATTATACATTGGTGCATAAACCCAGGTCCAACACCGAGATGTCCCACCTCAACCGGGTCGGTACCCTATTTGTTTCGGGTCGACCCGGTTCGCCCATGTTCACTATTTAAACCTAAAAACCCAATTTTCATGGGCTAAGTCTTTTTCCCTAATTTTTCGTAATGCAAAAACCTTTCTTTTATTTTGTTCTTGGATTTTTGGAAGAGTCATTTGATTTTAATGCAATCTTAAGTTTAATTCTTCTTAATCTATCTAATCTTTCTTTCATTTTAATATTTCTAATCTCTAATCATGGGTTCAATCATCTTCCTTATGGGATTTGAGGGTTTCACCATGATTAGTGAGTAGGTTCTTTTAGGGCTCATGGATGAGGTTGATTAGGGGTTTTCTTGTTTAATCTATGATGTCTAGTGATTATATTACATGTTTCCTCTCTTATTTAGGGTTCATAATGCTAGATTAGGCTTGAGAAAGCTAATCTAGACCATATGATATTTCATGCACACAAGGTGTTCGATGAAATGCCCCAAGAACTAAATAAGAGTTTTTAGTTGCTTAACCTATGAGAGTAGTTGTTTAAGGAGTCTTATGGCCATATGAACATGTAATTAATGCTTGGTAATCAACCTTTCACAAATGAGAGTTTGATCTTGATTAGTTTATTATCAAAGTAATTAGTGCCATGAGAGTGGATTAGTCTTGTTTAAGTGCTCTAGGCTAAGGAAAACATTTTTGATTATGTGTTTAGACATCATAGGTTAATCATAGAACTCCCCAAAGTCCATATATAACCTCATCCAAAAGATTGCCTTTATTAATTTCTTAATCTTGTTTAAGCATTTTAGTCTTGTTCACTTGTTTGTTTGTTTAAATTTGGATTAGGTTGCTAGAACTTAAAACTCAAAACACTTTGTTAGCTTGAATTAAAGAGTGTCTTGTATTCTTGTTGAATTGAACTAGACCCTATATTGGATTGACACCTAAAACACTACAATAACATGTGTATTTAGGATTGATTCTTAAGTAGATAAAATCATATATATCAATTGGCACTGTTGCCAATTTGGGGTTCTAGTTTAGTCAATAGGATTTAGATTCTTTTTGAGATCAAACTTTTTATTTTTTTTGTTTACTAATCTATCTATCTAGTTATCTCTTATAGGTGCATGAACATGGACAAACACCCACCACCACCCGCCTGTAATGTTGTTGGCGCAGGTGATGCGGCCAATGCTTATGCAAACCGCCAAGGCATAAGAACACCACCGATGGAGAACAACAATTTTGAGGTCAAGATGGGTCTCATTAACATGGTCCAAAGTAACAAGTTCCACGGCTTGCAAGTGGAAGACCCTTTGGATCATCTTGACCATTTTGATAGAGTTTGTGGCTTGACAAACATGAATGGGATCTCCGAGGATGGTTTCAAGCTTCTTTTGTTCCCGTTCGCCCTTGGCGACAAAGCACATCAATGGGAGAAAATTTTGCCTTAAGGGTCTATCACTACATGGAATAAATGCAAGAGATCCTTCCTTGCCAAATTCTTCTCACCTTCAAGGATGGCCAAGCTAAGAAATAAGATCTCGAGCTTTACTCAACGCTCAAATGAGACTTTCAATGAGGCGTGGGAAAGGTTTAGGAGATACACCATGCAATGTCCTCATCACGGTTTCAATGATGCTTCTCTATTGAGCACACTCTTGCTAGACACCGCGTCCAATGGTAATTTCTTGGCTAAAGAGGTGAATGAAGCGATGGAGTTGGTTGAGAACCTCGTCCAATGTGATGGAACCTATGGTGATGAGTATGATCGGGCCACACGACCCACTAGCGATTTTGAAGAGAAAAGGAAGGCTAAGGAGATGAAAGCTCTCAATGACAAGATTGACAAGCTTCTTAATGCTTCTCAAAAATCGGTTCACTTTGTTGGTGAGTTTGAAGAACATCAAGGGTTTCAAGAGGAAATGGTGGATTTGAGTAACCAAGAGTGATACAAGATCGGAGTCGCTCCAACTTAAGATCACTTGATGATCAAAACGATTCCAAGCTTATGGCGCGGAAGTGGGACGAAGGTAGGGATGGAGGGGAAATTGATTGAGTCCCACAATCAATATGGAGGGGAAATTGATCGAGTCGCACAAACACTTTTAATTCGTGGCTTCACAAGAGACTAGTGAGTCGCACACTAAACTCTATAGAAAAGAAATGAACAAGAACCCGGTTCTTGAAAAGAAATAACACACATATTTTTATCAACTTGATCATATGGGCTAAGCTGCCTTTCAATGAGGGTGAGCATCCTGCACTTATAGGAAACGATCTAGGGCTTTCCAAACAAAATAATTTGAAATTCAAACTAAACAAGATCACAAACTTAAATGAGAAGGAGTGAAATCGGCTCCTTGATTTAAGGGGCGTGCTTGATGGATCAAAATACGGAAGCTTGTATCTAGTCAACTTGGGGAGGAAGTGATGGGCCCTTGGGAGCCTCAGTTTCACTAGAGAAACCGTCAAAATGAAATAGCTTGATTGGTGGAAGAGACTTCCTGATTTTAAGCTTGGTTCGTTTAAGGTTAGATATGTCATCACTGTTGGCCCTTTCTGGGCCGATTGGCTAAGCGGATTGAGCCAATCTTGGGTTTTTCGGAAAATATGCTCAAGGGGCTTTCGATCCATATGTAGATCGTCTTCTGAAGTGACGGTATCTGAAAGATACACTGGATTGAACATCAGCTTCAAGTCCTTTGCTCGCTTTACCCTCGGTGAAGTAACTTTAGGAGTTACTGTCCCAAATTCATAAAAGAATGGTTGACGCCAATAAAAAAGCACTAGTCTTGTCGTACGCACGATCCAATCCCCTTTTGAATTGGTAGTATCCAAAAGTTATCCGGGTTTCCATAGTCGGTCCTCTAGAAGATTAAACTGACCGTTCTTCACAATATTCATAACCAATGCGGGTTGGTTCAATTGATGACATGGATGGATCCTCCTGATCCAAGGCATGATGGTGCTCTCTATAAGTAGCACAAAGTCTTCGGGATGCCAATAAAATGTTTGGAGACTTTCAAATAAGGAAAGCTCCAAATATGTAAAGTTCTGGGCCGTCGACTTGTCCGGTGAGTTGTAGCTCGGTCTGGTCAGTTGTTGGGTTGGGACCACTTCATCGTGAGTTCTTGATGGGGAAAGATCACAGACTGGTTTGTTTCTGAGCTTAGGCCTTCGTGGTTGGGCTTGAACTTGGCAAGATTCGACCCATGTGCTTGAATGGAAGGCCCGTTGGGGCTGTTATGAGTAACACCAGTTTTGGGCCTACTCATAAGTGATTGGGCTCGACCAGAATCATCATTATATCTGATTGGTCGAGAGCAATGTAATCTCTTAGGGGATTTATTGTGTAGAACCTCTGGTTCAGCTTCTACAAGGCGTCGTTCGGCTTCGGATGGGCCGGATTGGACTTCTACGGTCTTTGGAATCGCCTTGTGATGGTTGGCTGGGTCGATGTCCTCATCAAAGAGGATGTGTATTATGTTGGGAACCATGGTGGCTATCAACGGGTTTCAACAATAATCAACACCAAGGCGGCTACTACAACAAGGCTCCATTCATCCCTCAACCGGTCTTTCAACAAAGTCTTGCACCACAAGTTCAAGGTAACAACTCCATGTCTCAAGACCTTGAAATGAAGACTGTGCTTCAACAACTCCTACAAGGAGAAGCTAATAGAGCACTTGATATAAGCAAGAAGATGAAGGAAATCAACACCAAAATGGTGTGCTCTTATGATGATCTACATAAGAAGCTTGAAGCATTGAGCTCAAAGGTGCAAAAAATGGAGACCAAAGGGGCCGCTCCTTCATCACCTCACCCTCAAAACTATTCACGTGGAAAAGCCATACAAACCTCAATGGAGTATTGCAATACCACCCTCTCAAATGAATCACGTCCCATCAATGAGCATGAAGCCGGTATTCGGGAAATTGAGTTTCTACTCGATGGTTCACAAGTTGAAGAACTTTGCCCTAGCCACGTTCCCTTGAAGGTCAATGTGGACATTGAGGAACAAGGTTGGGGGGGGGGGGGGGGTGGCCCTTGGGAAAGATGAAGACGTGACCATGGTTGAAAACAAGGGTAGTGCTTCTTGCTTTGATTCACATGAATTGACAAAGGTCGCGCCTAAGATTATCTCCAAACTCGGGAACCCCGGTAAATTTTCTCTAGCTTGCTCTCTAGGAGATTTGGAGATTGAGGATGCTCTATGTGACTCTGGTTCAAGTGTAAACGTCATGTCCCGTGAGATGCTTAAGAGTCTAGTGATAAGAAACATCACACATCACCCATCTCCCATCACTTTTGGAGATGCTTCTTCACGGAAGCCACTTGGTCTCCTTGAAGATTATCCGCTCAAAGTTGGAGATTGCATAGTACCAATAGATTTCGTTGTTATGGAAATGAAGAAGGCCAACAAGCTCCCACTCCTCCTTGGAACCCCATTCCTAAATACTACCGGTGCAAGCATGGACTTCAAAAACCAAAGGGTAGCTCTTGTGAATGTGAACGACAAGGTTTACTACCCAATGAAGGCTTCTTCCACCAAGCTTTGTGGCACAATTACTATTGAGGATGATGAGTTTTGTGTTGAGGAAGTGAAGTATGCGGGTCGTTGTGAAATGGTTTATGAAGCTCCACCTCCAAAGGGATATGAAGAGAAAGAAAATTCTCTTGCGAAAAAGAGTTTAGAGTGTGGTGATGGTACAGAAGCTCCAAGAGTTGAATACGTGGGCATTTTTGCAACAATGGCTGATGGTGATAATGAGGAAGCCCTTTTTTGGATGGTGATTGCTTAGCATCCCCTTTTCATGCCACAATGGAGAATGATGGTGAGTGTAGCAAAGGTGTTAAAAAAAGGACAAGGACCAAGATCAAGAAGAAGACACCAAGCAAGCTCGTTGAGACTAAGTCCGAGCTAAGCCAACCTCCCACCATGAATCTCACACCGTGGAAGTATGAGGACGGGATGATTGAGTACAAGATCAAATGCAAGGGCCGGTCCAAGCCTTTTGCCTTGGTCAAGGCCATCTTTACACTGGAGCTTAAGGAGAAAGGGGAAGCTGGTCTTCAAGAGGTCATGAGCAAGGTCCTCAAGCTTGAACTCAAAGATCCACCATGGAGTGCTCACACTCCTCCATCACCCGCTTAAAATAGTAACCAAAGTCAAATTTATTGACTTTAAACAAAGTGCACTTGGGAGACATTCTCATGTTTATTATTGTATATATTCTCTTTGCTTTCTAGTTTAAATTATATGTTTCTTGGGTGTTTTGATCTTTTGTTGAGTGGTTGCAAGGTCTCTTGATAGTCTAATGGTCATGAACTTCAAGACAAATGCGTTGGAACTCCATGGCGGCTGCTCTCTTCCTCACCTCCATTGCACTAGTCTCACTCCTCCTTTGTAAGTAACTTTTTCCCTTTGAGCCTTTGCATTTTCATTTTTTTTTTGTTTTGGGACTCTCTCTTGAACTTTTTTCACACCGAGACGTTGTGATTTAAGTTTGGGGGAGGGACCGGTATCTAACCTTGTGTTTTGTGTCTTATTTTCCATCTTGCATAATTGAGTCTCATGCATTTTCAATAATTTTGATTTTTTTTTGAAATTTTGTGCATTTCATGTAGGATTGAGTCTAGATTCGTAGCATATAGGGTTGCACTCACTTGCATTGGGAGAATTATCCATGTAGAATATAAACTTAAGAGCTTGATTTAATGCCCTCGTTAGGAGTTCTTTGATGCATTTGAACGATCACGAAGTTAAGGATGTACCATGTTTTGATCTCGCGTTTTGAATGTTTATGTCTTGGTTGAAGCATGCTTTGATTTGATTCCAACTCTATTTATTATTTCAACTCTAATCTTGACTCATAATTATCATGCTCATACATTGAAAAGTTGAACTCATGGATACCATATACATATTTGAGCTATCTTCTCCCTTTTACCACTCTCTTGTTAGCTCAAATAGCCATTTTCCCACCTTTGGAATGGTTCACCTCGCCTTAGTCTTAACCTTCTTTCAAGCCCACATTTCTAGTGTGTGTCGTGAGGCCTATTTTCGAATGAATTAAGCAAAAAGTGTTGAGTTTGGAACGACAAGTAGAAGTTTCCATGTAGAACTAGCTCACACATCAATGAGCTAGACATAGGCTAGGGTAGATAGGTTGGGGTTTTCTATGATTGATCGAAAGAAAAGAGAGTATGGAGAAATGGAAAGAGATAGGGAGGAGAAGATTGTGATAAGCAATTGATTGAGATGGTTGGCAAAAGAAAGTTGGTTTAGCTCTAAGTGATAAGAAAATAGTCTCTAGCTTTGAAAAGAAAGATAAGAAGCCAAAAATGGCTCAAGCTAGAAAAGAAATGAAAGTGACTAGAGAAGCAAAAGAATAGCTAAGGAAATAAATTTGTGAAAGCCAAACCATTTGCTCATAAGGCGAATAAGAGAATCCCCTAAGAGTTTGAAAGGAAGTGAAGTGGTGAAATATTGTGGTATATGAAGGCAATTGTCCTTCCGGAAAAGGGTAGCTTAGGAAGGTTCACTTTGGGTTTAGGAATAGGAGTGAAGTTCATATCGGGGCATTAGGTAGATAGAAGTCATCCTTGTATGCATCGGTTGTTCTTTACTCTTAGCATTTTGCCAAAGTTCATTCCTTCATGAGAGATCCCTTGCACCCACATTTTTTTAGATCACTTTTATCTCGAGACCTCTCCCTTAGCCAAATGAGTTCAATTGATATGTATAAGCATGATTCACCGTTTGCACTTAATGAATGTTAAAGAGTTGGAGGATAGGAATTCTTGTGGATGCTAAGGCGTAGACCCAATTCGTGTTCCAAAAAGTATGGCTAAATCTTTTGAAGTAGAGGTTGTTTGTGCATCATATAACTACTCTCAAGGGCATTCATTCGAATTCTTTTGTTAATATTCTTGGATTTGAACTTCCACTTTCAAACCTCTCTCTCTACTTGTTTGTTTGCTTGAGGACAAGCAAATGAATAAGTTTGGGGGAGTTGATATTCCCATATTTTACCCGTTTTAACATGCATTTATGTTATTGTTTTGTGTCTCATGCAAGTGTCTTGCATAATTTTATAGCATTTTGGTATTTATTAGAGTATTAGGTGTTTTCATTAAGTTCTAGTGAGTTTTTCGTGCATTTGGAGTGTTTTTAGGTGTTTTGGAGACAGTTGATGATGTTTGGAGTTTTGGAGCATAAGAGAAAGAAGAGTCCGTCCAGAGTGTCTGAATGAACGGGTCGGAAGAATGGTTTCCAGTCAGATACAGCTTCAATGATCTTCATGGAAGTTGTAGAGGAAGGAGTTAGATGTCCACAGAAGTTGGAATCAAGTCATTCAGACGTGTGGTTTGACATATATGGCTGATTTATCAGAGACAGATCCGCCTGGCCGAGACGGTTTCTTCACACCGACGTCACAAGTCGGTGTGACTGATCGGTGTAACACTTATCTCACCCAAACCAGCCAGCTCACCCGAGGTGTCTGAAAGATCTGGCCGAAAGAGGGGTCTCCAGTCCTTATTATCTTATGTGGTCTTCACAAAAGTAGTAGCCTAGTGAGTTAGCTGTCGATTGGAAGTGTTTGAGGCCATTCGGACATGTATTCCATGAGATATTGTGGTTTTACCAAAGATGCTACATCGGTGCACAAACCCATGTCCAACACTGAGATGTTGCACCGATGAGTGACATCGGTGTTGGCCTCCGACCCACTCTTACCCAACTCAACCGGGTCAGTACCCGGTTTATCTCGGGTCGACCCGGTTCGCCCTTGTTCACTATTTAAACCTAAAACCCCCAATTTTCATGGGCTAAATCTTTTTCCCTATTTTTTTCTAAGGCAAAAACCTCTCTTTTATTTTGTTCTTGGATTTTTGGAAAAGACCATTTGATTTTAATGCAATCTTAAGTTTAATTCTTCTTAATCTACCTAATCTTTCTTTTATTTTAATCTTTCTAATCTCTAATCATGGGTTCAATCATCTTCCTTATGGGATTTGAGGGTTTCACCATGATTATTGAGTAGGTTCTTTTAGGGCTCATGGATGAGGTTGATTAGAGGTTTTATTGTTTGATCTATGATGTCTAGTGATTAGATTACATGTTTCCTCTCTTATTTAGGGTTCATAATACTAGATTAGGCTTGAGAAAGCTAATCTAGGCCATAGAGCATTTCATTCGATAAAATTCCTCAAGAACTAAATAAGAGATTTTACTTGCTTAACCTATGAGAGTAATTGTTTAAGGAGTCTTATGGCCATATGAACATGTAATTAATGTTTGGTAATCAACTTTTCACAAATGAGAGTTTGTTCTCTATTAGTTGATTAGCAAAGTGATTAGTGCCATGAGAGTGAATTAGTCTTGTTTAAGTGTTCTAGGCTAAGGAAAACATGTTTGATTATGTGTTTAGACATCATATGTTAATCATAGAACTCCCCAAAGTCCATAACATTATCCAAGAGCTTGCCTTTATTAAGCATTTTAGTCTTGTTTAAGCATTTTGTTAATCTTGTTTAAGCATTTTAGTCTTGTTCACTTGTTTGTTTGTTTAAATTTGGATTAGGTTGCTCACTACAAGAAAACAGCGTTTTAACGACTACATGTGGTGACTAAAACATTATTCGCTACGAATTGTGACTAATTAACAACTATTTTCTGACTATTTGGCGACTAGTAAGGTTTAGTCGTAATGTTGTCGCTGTTTTACGACCAAACAGAATAGTCGCTATAGTAGTCGCCATTTTACGACTATTGTACGACTATTTTAAGTTCAGTCGCCAAATTACGACTACGGTTACGACTAATATTACGACGGGACTTAGTAGTCGCAGAATAGTCGCCAAATTAGCGATTAATATGCGACTAATTGGGCGGGTCGCATAGCAGTCGGTAAACAGTCGTGCAAAACCGGTGAAAAACACGTGTTAGTTGTTTTTTGGGTTGGTGCACCGGCTTTATGTGACTACAATATGTAGTCGCCTTTCAGACGCCTTGTAGTCGCTATGTAGTCGGCAAAATCGTCTATATAAACAAAATTTACCCCATTTCTTCTCCTCATTCGATCTTAAACACAAAACAAACATATTTATTCTCATCATTCGATTTTAAACACAAAATCAAACATATTTCTTCTGTTCATTCTATTTATTAGTTATAAAATGCCGGAAAATTACAATTATAGTAATTTCTGGGAGTGGATGTATAATAGGTTCGATGAAAAGACGGGAAATTTCTCGGAACAGTTCAGAACGGGGGTGGAGCAATTCATGACATTTGCAAATAGCCAGCCTCTAACACAGAGTAATGGCGGTAAGTTTTTCTATCCTTGTAGTGTTTGCAAGAACGAGAAATTTATCCCGGGGACAAGAATTTGGAATCATATTTATAGCAAAGAATTTATGCCAGATTATTATGTTTGGTATAAGCATGGGGAAGAATTCAATATGGCGGATTTAGGATCGAGTTATGTTGATACGACGTATATAGGTGGTAGTGAAGAAGTGGGTAATGTAGTAGAAGATAGATATGTGGATATCGTGAATCATGCATTTCGTGATAACGTGAGTTTTGATAACTATCATCAAGGTGGTACTAGTTATCAGAATGTAGAAGAACCGGTACGTAACCATTCAAAGAAATTCTACGACTTGTTAGAAGGTACAAATAATCCACTATACGATGGTTGTCGTGAAGGTCACTCGCAGTTATCCTTAGCTGCTCGAGTCATGCAAAATAAGGCAGAATATAATATGAGTGAAAAGTTAGTGGATTCGGTTTGCGGAATCTTGACAGAATATTTACCAGAAGGAAACAAGTCAACTGGTTCACATTACGAGACAGAAAAATTGATGCGCAATTTAGGTCTCCCATATCATACAATTGATGTTTGTATTAACAATTGTATGATCTTCTGGAAAGAAGACGAGAAGGAAGATAAATGTCTGTTTTGTGGAAAACAAAGATGGAAGCCTAAGAACGACCGGCGTAGAACCAACGTACCATACAGTCGTATGTGGTATCTACCTATTGCTGACAGATTAAAGAGAATGTATCAAAGCGAGAAGACTGCAACGGCAATGAGATGGCATGCCGAGCACCAAACAAAGGAGGGAGAAATGGGTCATTCTTCTGATGCGGCGGAGTGGAGATATTTTCAAGATCAACATCCCCGGTTTGCTGAAGAACCGTGTAACGTTTATCTTGGATTATGTACCGATGGGTTCAATCCCTTTGGCATGTCTCGTAATCATTCGTTGTGGCCTGTGATCTTGACGCCATATAATTTAACCCCGGGTATGTGCATGAATACAGAGTATTTATTTCTTACAATTCTGAATTCTGGGCCAAATCATCCGCGAGCTAGTCTCAATATCTTCCTCCGACCTCTTATTGAGGTGTTAAAAGAGTTGTGGTCTAATGGCGTCGATGCATACGATGTGTCCTTGAAACAAAATTTTAATCTAAAAGCAGTGCTGATGTGGACGATAAGCGACTTTCCGGCATATAGCATGTTATCCGGATGGACAACCCATGGTAAATTGTCTTGTCCAGTTTGCATGGAAGATACAAAGTCTTTTTATCTACCTAATGGAAAGAAGACGTGTTGGTTTGATTGTCACCGAAGATTTCTTCCTCTTGGTCATCCACTGAGGAGGAATAAAAAAGACTTCCTAAAGGGAAAAGACACTTCGAGAGAGTATTCACCTCCGTCTTTGACCGGTGAGCAAGTTTATTTCGAGCGGTTAGCTGGTGTAAATCCATCGAAAACAAAGGATGTTGGTGGAAACGGTCACGAAAAGAAGAATCCGGGCTATGGGAAGCACCATAACTGGCACAAGGAAAGCATATTTTGGGAGCTGCCGTACTGGAGGGACCTCAACCTCCATCATTGTCTTGATGTGATGCATATAGAGAAGAATTTTTTTGACAACATCATGAATACTCTAATGAGTGTGAATGGTAAATCGAAAGACAACATCATGTCGAGATTGGATATAGAACAATTTTGTTCTCGGCCACACTTACATATTGATAGTGAGGGTAAAGCTCCTTTCCCATCCTTCACATTGACAGAAGAAGCCAGAAAAAGTTTACTGGAATGTGTGAAACATGCGGTTAAGTTCCCAGATGGATATTCGTCAGACTTAGCTAGTTGTGTTGATATGGACAACCAAAATTTTTCAGGCATGAAGAGTCATGACTGCCATGTTTTTATGGAGCGGTTACTTCCATTAATCTTTGCAGATCTCCTAGACCGGAATGTCCACCTTGCGTTATCAGGTACTAATTACGACTATATTTGTAAATATGATTATAGTATTGTATATATATAGTAACCTCATGAAATTTTCACGTATATTGTAGGGGTTGGAGCATTTTTCCGAGACTTATGTTCGAGAACTTTGAATGAAAGTCGCGTTCAAATTTTGAAACAGAACATAGTTTTAATCATATGCAATTTGGAAAAGATATTTCCACCTTCATTTTTCGATGTGATGGAGCACCTGCCAATACATCTCCCATACGAAGTTAAATTAGGAGGCCCTGTCCAGTATAGGTGGATGTATCCTTTTGAAAGATTTTTCAAAAAGTTGAAAGGGAAAGGAAAGAACAAAAGATATTCGGCAGGATCGATTGTTGAATCATATATCAATGACGAGATTGCTTATTTCTCAGAGCACTACTTTGCTGCGAATATACAAACGAAATCAAGGTAAATGCTAAAATCAATCACATCATGTCCACTTTGGCATTTAATTTGTATAGACGTCCTATGTATTTTAATGTGAATTACTTTTCTACTAATTTGGTTAGGTTAACAAGATTCGATGAAGGTGAAGTCCCCGTATATCATGTCCCTGGAGTACCTTCTATATTTACTCAAGTAGGCCGTCCAAGTGGAGAAATGCATGAAATATGGCTCTCAGAGAGAGACTATCAATGTGCACATGCATATGTTTTACGAAAGTGTGACTATTTTCAGCCAATTGAGAGGTATATAAGTAGGCATCTCTCTCAGATTACGTTTTACTATATATAATCCTTGTTTAATTTCTCATATTTGTGTTGGTCTTGTGTAGAATGTTCGAGGAATTTATTTCTGCAAAATATCCAGGACTTTCCGAAAAAGAACTCTCTACGAAAAGAACTGACGAATATCATTTATGGGTGAAAGAATATGTATGTCTAAAAAACATTCATAACTATGCATATATTTATGCTATTTTTGTATATATGCAGGTTTCTTACTGGAACCCCACGAATCCATTTCCTACTTGGGTTCAAGAGATAGTTCATGGACCTTTGAATAAGGTCAAAACATGGCCAATGTATTTTACAAGAGGCTATTTGTTTCATACGCAAAATCACGGCGCTGGACGAAAGACATGTAATTATGGGGTCTGTGTTAAAGGTCAAAATTACACTGATGCATATGATGAAGCGGATTTCTACGGGACCTTAAATGATATCATAGAACTCGAGTACGAGGGGATGGTCAATTTGAGAATCACACTTTTTAAGTGTAATTGGTATGACCCTGTTATCGGTAGAGGCACTCGGAGGAGCAATGGTGGTGTTGTAGACGTTCTTTCATCGAGAAAATACAATAAATACGAACCATTTATTCTAGGTACTTACTTATTAATGTCGATATCGTATATATATATACTGATGTATAACTTATTTATACATTTTTATATTGCAAACAGCCTCACAAGCGGATCAAGTTTGTTATATTCCGTACCCATACACAAAGAAACCGAAGCAGTTGTGGCTCAATGTTCTAAAAGTGAATCCGAGGGGAAACATTTCAGGGGAATATGAACAAAAGGAACCGACTCTTTTGCAAACAGAAAATGATGATGATGTATTGATGACTACAATTGAAGATCTCGTACTTGACAATTTCGTACAAGGAGACCAAATAAACCTCGATTACGATATCGGAGATGCAGAACCAGAATATGAATTTCAGTGTAATTTGTCGTCTTCTGATGAAGAATCAGATGACGAAGAACCCTACTAAATAACTATGTTACTAATGTCACAATTTCGGTGTAATTTGTCTTTTATATTATTTATCGTATAATAATATAAATAACTCGACCAGATGAATTTCAGTGTAATTTATCGTCTTGCGATCTTTACGACTAGGCCATAGTATTTAATCGGTATTTATCACACACACACATTTATAACTCGACCAGATGTATTCAGGATAAAAAAAACTGTCCTCAACCTGATTCAAACCCGGGTTCGGGTGAACATGTTTGCGATCTTTTCCGCTAGGCCATAGTCTTTAATTGGTATTTATCACACACACACATTTATAACTCGACCAGATGTATTCACGGAAAAAAACAAAATATGTCCTTCACAGGACTCGTACTCGGGTGTAGAGAAACATGTGTGCGTCTTTACCATTAGGCCATAGTCTTTAATCGGTTTATAACACACATACAAATTATTAAGTTGATCTGATTTATTCAGATTAAACAAAAAAACCTACGAAAGACCTAAATCCCTGAGTCCTTCTTCGCGAACCCTTCGATTTCATCTTCTTCTCCTCTCGAATCTCTTCTTCTCCTTCGATTTCATCTTCTTCTCCTTCGATTTCATCTTCTTCTCCTCTCGAATCTCTTGTTCTCCTTCGATTTCTCCTCTCGAATCTCTTCTACTTCTTTTCTTGCCATTCTCTGACGATGCCAGAAGCTAAGAAGGGTAAGAATCAGAAGAGAAAACACGCTCCCAATCTTTCTAAGAGACGCGGAGGTTACAATCCCTCTCCGACAATGTCGCAAACACCGAGATATCTTCCGCCGCAGTACAACATCACGCCGGATGCCCAAGTTCCTCCTACTCAGGCGACACCACCTCAAGTCGCCGTCGACAATCAACTGTCAACCTCAGCACCAGATTTCCGGATCTTTCCACCGCCACAACAACTTTTCACAGTGAAGAACGCCGTGCGCCTGAATCGGATCCACTGGAGGTTCCACTGTCACCACATCAGAACTATCAGGCTCAGAGTCATCCATCTTATCACGGACACAGTTTCGAAGATGAATCTCCAGTGTTGCCGGATCTCCAGGAAGACACGCTAAGGGCTCTCAATGCACTGCTTATGGTGCCAGACCGGGATAAGTTTACAACTGTCCTCTCTCCCACACCGATGCCGAACTCGAGCTGGTATGACCTTGCCCTTGTATACTGTGATTCTGTGTGTTTTGTGTTAGAATGTGTTTTGTGTTTGAATGTGATTCTGCATTGAATCGTGTCTGTGTGTATAATGTGTTTATGGATTTGATTAGAATGTGTTTACTGGATTTGATTAGAATTGTGTTTGTGTTTGATTAGAATTTTGTTTGTGTCTGAGTCTTAGCGTAGACACAGTTTGATGTGTTTATAAATGTGTTAATCTAGCTTAGTTTATAATGTGTTTGAATGTGTTTCATGTCTGGTTTCATGTGTTTATTAGTGTTAGTTCTCTGAAGTCTTAGGTCTTAGGTCTTCTGGTTTTAGGTCTTAGGTCTTAGGTCTTCTGGTTTTAGGTCTTGGGTCTTGTGTCTGTCTTTGGTTTCATGTCTGTATTTTAATGTGTTTGTGTATGTATTGTGTCTGTCTTTTATTCGAATTTTCTCTGTGTTTGAATGTGTTTTATGGATTTGATTAGAACGTGTTTGCTTTGATTAGAATTGTGTCTGGTTTCATGTGTTTAATTAGAATTGTTTCATGTCTGGTTTCATGTGTCTATTAGTGTTAGTTCTCTGGAGTCTTAGGTCTTAGGTCTTCTGGTTTTAGGTCTTAGTTCTCTGAAATGTGTTTCATGTCTGTGTTTGAATGTGTTTGTGTCTGTATTGTGTCTTTCTTTGGTTTTATGTCTTAGGTCTTCTGGTTTCATGTGTTTTGAAGTCTTAAGTTAAATAAACGTTTGCTTTATTTCATGTGTGTTTTTGCAGGTTTAATCGTGACATGGGATCGAAACTGGTTAGGAAAATCACTAAAGTGTTTACCAACAAATTCGATGGTCCCTACTATAGCTGGACATGTGTGCCTCGGGAGAGACAAGAACGATACTTCCTCGAGTTCGCGGTAAAGTTTTCTGTTCTATAGCAGTGTGATGTTTTCTGTCATATAGGTTTGCTTCTGATGTATTCACTAACATTCTGTTGTCTTTGTATTGTAGAAAACCCACACCTGGGATCCCTTGATAACAGGGATAGTTAAAGAGTATTTTGATGAAATCTGTCAACGCCGGATGAAGGACATGGTTAGCAGTGCGAGGACTAGTCGAGAGCGACCTAATTGGATCGGTGTCACGCTCTGGAATACGATGACTCAGTACTGGGACACTGAAGAAGCAAAGCTGAGGACTCTCACCTATTCCAATGCTCGTATGTCTGACCGTCAAGGTCTCAGTCCTCACATCCACTTGTCAGGGCCGAAGTCATATCAACAAATTCAACATGAAATGGTAAGTAACTTTTACTTTTTCTTACTCCTTAACAACTTAAAAAAAAATCATAATCGTTGTTTATTTTGTAACATTGCAGGAAGCGGAATTGGGACGATCGGTTAGTCTTGGTGAGGTTTTCATCAAGACACATACAAAACCAGATGGTACCTATGTCGATAAGAAGGCGGAGAAAATCGCTCAAAGATATCAGGAGAAGCTACAACAGAAGTTGTCTGACCTGGTGACAGAGGCTTCAGATGTTTCAGACGGTGCTTCTCGACCTCGAGAGCTAACAACAGATGACTATACTAGCATCTTTCTTGAGGTAAGTAACATTTTTAGTCTACATTTATATTGTCTTGGCTTTTGTCTACTTTAATTACATTTTTCTCTTACTTTTTCACAGTCCACTGACTTGGATTCGCGAGGAACTCCTTATGGAGTTGGAAGCCTGAAGGAGACTCTTATCAATGGCAAGCGCAAGCAACCGGGAGCCTCTTCCTCGTTTGTTGCACTGCAAGAGCAACTGAAGGAAGCTCAACGGAAAATCGAGGAGCAGACTGCCTATAATGAACGACGTGATGCTGAGATTGCTTCCCGTGAAGCACAGCACTCCCGAGCTGCGGCTGAGCAAAAGGACAAGTTCGAGCACTTCTCCTTGGTGGAAAAGTACTTGCGCCAAACTGATCCGAGGTTTCTCGACTTCTTGTCTGCTAATTCACCTCCAGCAACAACCAATATGCTTCCATCAATAGATCAACCATCTACTTCTTAGGTTACCTCTGTTTTTTATCACTTGTGTTACCTATGTTTTTTTAGAACTTGTGTTGTGAACTTGTTATGGAGTTTGAATACATTGGTTAATATTTGTAATCAAATGGTATTTTCAATGAAATTTCGGTTGTTTAGTAATTTAAGTTTGTAACACAGGTTTACATTTGAGAAACAAACAAATACCAATCGTTCATACCAAATTCTAATATTGACATAAAAATAGTCAGTAAACAGTCGCATAGTAGTCGCCAAATAGTCACTAAACAGTCGCATAGTAGTCGCCGTATATTTACATCACCGAATCTTATGTTCCGATTAGTCGCCGAATAGTCGTCAAATTAGTCATACAATAGTCGGTAAATGGTCACTACATTTTACGACTATATTTGGTGACTACAATTATCCGACTACATCTTTACCCTTCCTATAGTCGTTTACTAGTCGCCTAATTTATGTGACTATTTTATGACTACTACAATGTGCGACTATGTTACGACTATTACAATGTGCAACTATGTTACGACTATTACACTATTCATGGTCGTAGTCGGAAAGTAGTCGCCAAATGGCGACTATTTATACGACTACGTTCTTTAGTCGCAAATTAGTCGTACCATCGCTTTTTAGCGACTATTTTGCGACTCTTTCTGCAGTCGCCAAATCGATGTTTTTTTGTAGTGGCTATAGAACTTAAAACTCAAAACATTTTGTTAGCTTGAATTAAAGAATGCTTTGTATTCTTGTTGAATTGAACTAGACCCTAGATTAGATTGACACCTAAAACACTACAATGACATGTGTATTTAGGATTGATTCTTAAATAGGTAAAATTCTATTTATCAGTCATCTTCTAATCTTACAGATTCGTTGGCGTCTCTTGAAGCCAAAGATTCTCCAAGACTCGAATCTATGAATTGTCGAATACAAGATCATGTTCTTATAATTTGTCTATGATTGTCACGTAAGCTATGAAATCATGTTTGACTATACACAGTGTTAATAATGATGGTAATGGTGAATTGGTGATAAAGTCTTAAATTTGGGATACTATTGTCTCGCTATTTACTTGACAATTTCAGCTTTGATGTGGTTTACTTGACCATTTTAGCTTTGATGTGGACATTATTATGTAGACAGAGTAGAAAGATTTGGAGGTTATCATTTAAATCATCATCTATATTAGTTTGAGGTTCATTCATTGCCTTACATATATATTGCAGTTTAATTTCTAACAAAGAAACCTGGGTCACATATCCGATTACTTTAAGATAGAATGAAACGTATTGATATCTCTGCAAGTTATTCGATGGACCAGACCATATGGGTATCAAGTTTAGTGAACCCCATGATTTTTAAGGTACTTTAACTGTCAAACCAAATTTGCAAGGATGTGGCTTTATCAATCTGCCTTATTGCAGCTCCTAAACGGTAACCCGAAAATGCTCATTTACCACTCTCGAGCATTTACCACTCTCTTGAATTAGTTGTACGGTAATTAGAGTACAATATATATATAAGAATTGCTTAGTGATTTTCCAGTGATGTTGAGGATTATTCATATATCAAAGTAAATAATAGTGAATACTCTTAAGTTCTAAATTGTTGACATTTTTTGTCAGGCTGGTGCCAAGAGGGTTGTCGTTTCTTGCCCCAAATAAAGAATTCAGGATGCTACCATTAACTTCCAATTAGAGTTTCAAACTCCTGGCTCTCTCTAATCGTGAATTTTAAATCTTATTCCGAAAACAAGTAAAGAGGAGATACCATTATTGTTTTTTAGTCGTGGTGTCCTGGAAAATGTGCCATAGCTAATGTCACTGTCTAGTACAAACCCCATGGTAATCACATCTTTTAATTGTGTTTAGCTTTACTATTGGCATTAAGACAGAGATGAAGTAGTT
The DNA here is from genome assembly GCA_030161315.1 of Eutrema japonicum. Classification (NCBI taxonomy): domain Eukaryota; kingdom Viridiplantae; phylum Streptophyta; class Magnoliopsida; order Brassicales; family Brassicaceae; genus Eutrema; species Eutrema japonicum. The sequence continues at coordinate 28,278,252 of BSQW01000001.1, forward strand.
ACTAAGGATTGTGAAGTACAAGCCTCAAAAAGGAATCATGGCGACAACTAGCATCTTCCAACAGAAAACAAGATTGCCCTCTCTTCCTCTAAATTTTTACATTTTTGTAAAGTTTATAAATTATTGAAGTGTTTTTTATTTATTTTTGACTTAAAAATAAAAGTATTAGTGCTGCCAATTGAACTTGACGAGCATGGTTGTTTTGCACAATATTGTCCCATATTTTTGGAAACGTGTGTTGACACCGGAGCTTTACAGATAAACTTCAACAGTAAAAACAAAAATAACGGCTAAGTGACTTTTCCCAAGAGGTAGAATGAACTTGCACATCTTTTTCATCGCCTTCAAAGTCTAAGTAAATAAGTTCTAGGTTACATATGTGTGTTTGTGATTACAGCCAAGAAATGGGAGGTGCATAGCTCCTAATTAGTATTTTATGAATCTTATGACTTTAAAATACAAAATTACTAAACTTATTACTAATTAGTTCTAATTTAAAAAAATAATAATGGGGTATTTAATTTTCCCTCTTTAAACTATTTGAAAATGTATAATTTCATATTAATCATGTTTAATAAGTTTTTCAATAAGCTGATATGTTTAATTAATAATTATCATTGAAGAAGAAAGAGTACATATGTCGGTACATATGTCGGCTCAAGAAGATAAGTATTATGAGAGAGAAAAGAAACACAAAATGAATAAGTAAGCAAATTAAAAAGTCCCCAATGTGATAAAAATGTGGCCTATTGATAAGAATTTACCTAGAATCAACATTCTAAAAATTGGGCATGAACCAATAGGCCTTGCAAGCACAAATGTTTCAAGGGTTGTAGAAGGAATGGTTACACAAATGAGGTGGAAGGTCCTTTGATTGACCTAGTCGATCAGTTTTGGATATGACACACCAAAGAAGAAAGACATACTGGATATTACACACCAGCACTCAAAGAATAAGAGAATTGCTCTCTAAAACAAAACAAACAAAAGAAACTGAGTTTTTCATTAAAAAGGAAGATGATTTTACAATGAGTGAGTTGCTGCTCTTATAGAGAAATACTTAGGGTTTACAAAACCCTCAAATAGAAATTTAAATTCAAATTACAAACTACAAACATTAAACAGAGAGAGAGAGTGGAATCAGCTCCATGATCTAAGGGTGGCGATGGAGTGATTTAAGGAGGTTTGTTTGATTGGTTTCTTACAGATTTTGAGGAGATTTGTATCTTGACAATTTGGGAAAGAAATAGTGGACCCTTGGGAGCCTCATATGCACTAGAGAAGCCTTCAATTCGCAGCAGCCTGAATGGTGGAAGATATTTTGCTCATCAAATAGACAACTTCCCGTTTTTATTAAGACAGGCTCGCGAACGATGAGATATGTCATCACTATTGTGCCTTTCTATGCCGATTGGTAAGGCGCAACATTGGATCTTTTCAGAATTCGATAGAGTTCCAAGTTGTTCAACGAGATAGTGCTTTTTCAACTCTCTGAAAATGGAATATATTCCAAACATATGAGATTACCTAGATCGTTTTGGAAACTAGACCCACGGGGCTTTGGATCTATACCTAGATCGCTTTCGGAGGTGCAGTGAGTTGGGCTGTGTAGCATGATCTTGGGCACGGTCGCTCAATAGGGCCTTGTGCAGATCAGTTGACTTGTAAAATTAATATCTCTCAAGTCCATGAACCGGCGTTGTTGTGAATCCAATTTTTCCGGTTTCTATTATGAATCAAGATTCCAGAACATTTTTGTTCATAGCTAGATTATTTCTCGTTCGGTTGGGAAAATCCTTTGAACGTATGCATGTCTGAATCGCGTAAGCTGGAAATCACCTGGCTGGAAAATTGAATAACTCGGAATGGACTGGTTTAACTTCGAGGAGTTCTCTAGTTTATGTGAGAATTTAGTCCAAGTGGTTTTTGGGCTATTAAAGTTGATCACGGACTTCGTTTGTGCAGAACAAGGCACATAATTTTTCTCAGGTTGTTTGATTATCATATCACCATTTGCTTTGAAATTTATTTGCAAATCAAGTTACAAAATATTGATTTTAACTGAGTTCATGATTGATTAGAACTGAGATATTAGTTGTTGTCCTTTTCTAAAATAGGGTTTCAAGCAGTGACTTATATCATAAGTTATATGTTAAATGTAAAGAAAAAAATATATATTTGGAAAATGTGTGTGCGTATTTTTGTATTTGTGCTTTTATGTGTATAGAGAAAAGTAGTGTATGAGAAGTGAAATACAATAAGAGATTATAATTAAAATGGACTATTGCAGTTTGGAAATAATCTCATTTATATTAAAAAAAACTAAAAACAATTACATCTTTACATATATATCTACATATACTTTATGTCTACTATATTTCACAAATTATTGATTTTAAATAAATTAATTTCATAACAAAAAAAGGGTGGATTACTGTACTAACCTTTATTTCTATGTTTATTATTAGTTTGACCTACTTTTATTTTTATTACTACAATAACCTAATTTTATTCGTATTACAAAAAGTAACCTTATAGCATTTGTTGAGAAAAACACAATTACAAAACTGTCATTACTATTCATTTGCCACGTAGGCAAAAGTTGATTTAACAAGTCTACCGTTATTTGACGGTAGACTTGTTTGATGTTGGTCAACTCAAATTTTGGTCCGTAGATTTGTTTGATGGATGGTAGATTTGTTTGAAAGATGGTAGATTTGTTAAATATTGGTAGGCTTATTTTGGTAGACTCATTTTAACGACTCGGTAGATATATTTATTTTTGGTAGACTTATTTTTGGTATTTGCTTAGATAACCTTCAGTTGGTAGATAATTTTTTCTTTGATGGTAGACTTATTTTTGGTATTTACTCAGATAACCTTCAGTTTGACTTTTTTGGAAGACTTATTTCTTTTAGTGGTAGAGTTAATCAGTGCGAATTATTTTATCGTGACGGTAGATTTATTTATTTGACGGTAGATTTTTATTGGCAACGGTAGATTTTTATTGGGTTGGTATATTTGTTTGTAATGGCGGTAGATTTAAAACAGTCTAATATTTCAGTGACTTCGTTTTGTAATGGTGGTAGATTTAATTTTAATGACGGTAGATTTATTGTTAATGGCGGTAGATTTAGTAAATCTTTTGGTATTTACTCAGATAACCTTCAGTTGGTAGACTTATTATTTCGCGTTGTGGTAGAATTTTATTGACGGTAGATTTATCGACATTGTTTGGTGGCAGACATTTGACTTTTCCCATAATGAGAAATGACGTTTTTGTCCTACACTAAAACTCATATTTACGAAAAAACCAGGTACCCAAATTTGCTAAGTATGAGAATTTGTTTTATTTGATGGTATATTTATTGTAATGATGGTAGATTTATTTTGTTGATTTGTTTTTCTGGAGTTAACTTTTTATTTCATCTTAAATCACAAAGAGAGACCTATTTTGTGTACATTTTTTGAACATTTGATTTAGTGCATTGAGGGTGTTTGTTCTTGAGCATAATATATGTAGTAGTTGATCTTTGATTTTAGTTGGGTTTAATTGTCTCTTCCAATTACTATTTGTTAGTGGTTCAATATATCTTCCTCCTCGAGACAATAATGCATAATCACCTTATTTAATTGAAAGTTTGTTTACAACTCTTGTCTTGGTACTTAGGACTTAATTAAATGCTTTTATTTGTCAAAGATAATTATTTTTTTCTCATCCACGATATACTTGTTTGAATTTTGTTTTCTTCATTGATCGATAAAACAAGTTGGCATGCCGTTTGTAGTTGTGCTTCCGCAAGAGGCGCATGTGGTCACTTATAAATGTAGTATTTTAACTCATCTTTACGATGAATTTACTACTCGCACAATGAATCCAAATTTACTCAGACAATGCATGGGAAGATATTGAAATTGAATATAGATCAACTTCCATTTCTTTAGTACTTCAATTCTAGAGAGAAAATTATATTTGTTAGATTCTAAAAGACATATACAAACATGTTCAAGAACAAACATTTCTAAACACGCAAAAAAAACATTTCTAATATCTCCCTTTCTCTAATTATATTCATATACAAACATGTTCATTTATCTCTCTGCATTTTGGATTCGTTAGCAGAATTTGCAGACGCCGATAATATCACCGGAGATGACGCCACCTACATGTCAGAGAAAAGAGAGAATAAGTCTGTCGTTAACAATAAGTCTACCATTACTACCGGTAGTTAACAATAAGTCTAGCAAACAAATCTACCGCATATACAAACTACCTACCGTCATATAAAAATAAATCTACCGTCATATAAAAATAAATCTACCGTCATATATAAACAAACCTACCGTCATATACATACAAACCTACCATCATATACAAACAAACCTACCATCATATATAAACAAACCTACCAAACTCACCAAACCACATATATCTTACTAATAAATCTACCATCAAGCGTTACAAAATCTACCACCAAATAAATACAAATTTAACATTCATCACCGGAAAATCTCTGCTCTCACCGGAATTCCGTTCGGTAGACCGGAAACACAGCCAAAACAAGTTATCTGCAACCAATATATATTAGGGTTAGGTTCGCCGCCGAAAAAAATGAAATTAGGGTTTTCAGCACCGCCGCCGCCAACCGGCCATTCTCCCCCATTCGTCGCCGACACGGCGGAAGATGACTCGCCGGAACCCTCGACACGCCTCCCTCCTCGCCAAAGGCAATCTCTTTCGCCGTAACTTCTTCTTCGTCGCGGTTCTTCTTCGTCGCGGTTCTTCTTCATCGCGGTTCTTCTTCGTGGAAGCAAGAGAAACCTAAAACAAAGCAAGAGGATGAAGAGATTTACCGGAAACGGCTCACTCCTCGCCAGAATCGGGCCGGAATCGCGTCAGAATCAAGACGTTGTCCAAAACGTCGCCGTCGCCTTATATCGCCTTCGTTGAGAGGTTTTTTTATTTTTTGTAAACCATGTTTTTTTTGTTTTTTTTTCATTGACCTTTCATGATGACACAAACCTACCGTCATATATAAACAAACCTACCGTCATATATATGACGGTAGGTTTTCTTTTGTTCAAAAATAAATCAAAAGTAATTAATAATGGCATAATCGTAATACAATATAACATATGGATAAAATGGACATTGACCAACAAAGTAAGGTTAGTCTAGTATGACCTCCCTCCCTAGAGGTTAATCTAGTAATATTCCTTATGCAAGAGGTTATTTGGATGAATTTTCTCAAAAAAAAAATAATAATAACAATCCGCGCGTAGCGCGGAAAATACCCTATTCATTTATATGAAGGAGGTTAACTCTTTCCATCCTTCTGCCACGCCAAAAAGGAATAGAGTGACACGTGTCACTTTGGAAAAAAATGCAATATGTCGTCTCATGTTCCTTTTCTATGTTTACGTTTCGAAGTGAAACAAACGAAACTCATCTTTCTTCTCTTCGTCTTCTCTCCTGCGCTTTAGTAGCTTAGGAATATAAATATTTTCATCAATCGATCATCTCATCGGATTGTTTGTATGTGTTCATCCTCCAAATCCGCACGATCCTTTAAAGCTGCACACCAAGCATAGCTCTTGCTGCTTGATGGAGGGGCACCGAGATGAATTTTCAATTGGTAATTATTCACATCACCCTTTGATTTCGCTTGTTAAATTTCCCTAATTCGGTTCATATCCTATTCAATTTGGTAGTCACAGCAGGCTATGGAGCTCAAAGATGGATCGTTATTTGGAAGAAGACGATTCTTAAGAGCGACCATTCTTAAGAACAAGCGTATGTCTCCTCAGATCGAAGGCGCTCCCAATTACCGTCAGATAACTCTCCCATTCCCCGATTTGTAATCTGATTTTAGAATTTATTGCGTCTTTAAAATTCTGCTGGTACGAAGTTAGCTGTATCTGTAAAAGTCGACATTTACAGGTGCATCTGCTCTGTGACCATTATGGAAATGTTTCAGCTCTGCACAACCATGATTGTAATGTCCGGAGAAAACACCCAAAGGTCTGTTAGTGGTTGATAACGAACTTTAACTTTCTTGTCAAATTCTTGCAAACCAACCTGTGTTAATGACTTGACATTAGGATAATTTTTCTTTGCGGATTTTTCAAGAAAACTCATTAGATGTATAAAAAAAACTTCTATTTATATTAGACTAGTGGGTTAGCCACGCGAACCATTTTATATTATTGTTTTTATATAGTTATAAAATAGATGAAACGCGCATAAAAAATACTCAACATTGTTGGAGTTATCGACGTCAAGTCATATCCACTGAAATATTCTACACTTTGACATCTAATGCTCATAAGTCATAACTAAGTACAACAAAAATCAATCACCAAATTCGGTATACATATCTATATCAGTCAGATTCTTTGAAAATCCCTATATTCCACACAATGGAAAATTAGAATGAAGTTCTAAGGGTTCAAAACCCACGTTAGAGAATAATTGATACATATACTTCACTATTCTCAAATATGGATCAAATGTCTATTTATTTGACATTAATCTCATTCCAGAAATATCTGACGTGTTTACGCGATGCACTCATAATCTCTCTCTCTCTCACACACACACACACACACACACACCAACACGCAAATTGAACCATATACCACATTTTGATCTGATTTAAATATAATATTCACTATTTTTTTCTCGTTTTACCTTTTTCGAATTTCGATATCTCTTTTTTGACTTGAACATTAGGGAATTTTCGTAAGGACCTCAACCATTCATCCTATCAATGGTTGGCTTGAAAATATTATCATTTTGGGATACCACAGTTCGACTATCATGACATGCATTATTGCATACCCATCAAAGACTCTGAGTTGTCATTTGAATATCTGTTAACTCATGCGAGTATTCTTTTATTGAATGAATCTTTGTTTCCATTCTCGAACACTAATTACTAACCATAAAAATGATTTGTTTTATTTTTCTCCTATAACTCACTTAAAATCAACTAACAAATCCCAAAAATTTGTCATAAAATGAATAATTAGTAATTTTATTTTATTCAAATTATAAATATTTTAAGAAATTGATTTAAAAATCTTATACATTTCATTTGGAATTAATCCTTAGTGATTGTTTGAAGTCAAAACATTTGTTTGATTTTATTTAGAAAAAATATAATCCATAATTTATAAACACTAAATTCTATAGTTTTTCTAAACTATTTAAATAAACTGATAAAACTAAATTATTAAATTGAAGTTTCTTTAGATTAATTCTATATAATCTATCTTTTATTAAGTAAATATCATTTCAAATTCTAGAGAAAACTATTTTATTAATGGATGGTAATTATTATGAGAATTGAAATATATTTACATCACATGATATATATTTTGCATTTACAAAGCTTTTATTTTCTTCTCCTCTTGTAGTTACATTAAAAAAAAAATTTTGTTAAAAATAATATCAAAAAACACAACGATCTTAAATTTTCAAACTTTATTTATATTTTCGTGTAAATACTTTTAATCTATTTCTTAATTTTTTTGCTCTTATTCTCTTTTTCATAGGTATGTATAATTACAATTATTGTTTTAAGTATACTTTAATTTTATTTATTTGTCTCTTTATTAGATGTAAAAGTTGCCAACTTATATTTTGTTTTATGAATTTAGTTACAAATTAACTTATTTTTTTAATTGTTAGGACTTGTTTGATATTTTAGTTTTTTATAATATTTACGATACCACTTAACCTAATTAAATATTTATAAAACTTGATATATATTAGGATAACCAAGTTTATTAAACCAGTTATTATTTCAATGAACTATATTCATATAAGTTTATAATTTTTTGGTTTAATTTAAAATATGAATAATGTCTTTTCAAATTATTTTCAAAATGTTAAAACCAAATTTATAATTAGTATATGTATTAGATTTTTATCAAAACAATTGTGTATTAAATTTGAAATTAAAAAAAAAATATGATGTGGTAATGATGTGGAAGATGAGGTGTTTTCACGAGAAAAGAGAAATGAGAAAAGCTAACTTTATATATATATAAGCTGATGCGTACAACAAGACTTTGGATTTTCTAAACCTTTATGGGAATTTCTCAGCTTTAGGAGATGTCGAAAGTTTTAGTCTTGCGATTTGATTCATTCATTTGTTAATAGTAACTAGGCAGACTCATTCAAAATCACTAATTTTTCAGTTTTTTGTGCTTTCTTACTGTTCCTTGTTCCTATCTTGAAAAGACTGCAGATTAAAGTGATGGGTAATTATAGCTAAAACCTGACAAACAAAAATGGTATGCTTCAATGTTGGGTCTCCAATTAATTCTTCCCCATCATGTCTTTCTCAAATTTCTCCATCTATTAGTGGATGTAAGTTTACTGAGGGATTTTGATGGGCTGTCCATCCGTTTGTTTTTCCTTTTATGGTAGTAGTGGTTCTTATTCAATTATCTTTTGTAAACATTCCATTTTTTATTTTGATCAAGGATCCTTTAACCCAAAAAAACAAAAAAAAAATCATTTTTATTAACTTCAATAATTTTTTTTTCTTCAGTGTAACAAAAGAAACGGTACGAGAGTGATTTTCCGTTGTTGCCCTCTTTTTATGCATTGTTGAGACGGATTTTCATCTCCTATAGCATTATGAGGGAAAAAAACCATCACTACCCCAAGTTAATATCAATACCACTCTCTCTTTTAATGAGTGTGTGAAATGACAAATTTGCCCTATTCAAACCCAGCCAAATTTGACCAGGTTTCTATTGGGCAAAAGAAAAAAAAACAAAAAAAAACAAGAAAATGGAAAACTCGACGCGGGAGGAATCCATCAGCTCCGACGTCGGCGCCGTCGCGTCTCCGGCCATCAGTCATTGCCTCCGTTGCGACTCCGTCGATCTCCAGCGAGGTTTGTGCTTCTCTGTAGATCTCCATTGAGCTCCATTGGGTTTAGAGATTGGATTGGTAGATTCAATTGATGAGTTTGCACATTGTTGTTTAGCCAATGATTCTGGGTCGATTGAGACTTTAAATTGAATAGAAATGCATTTTAGAGGTAGATTCGTTGTGGATCGTATGTAGATTGGAACCCAAAATCGAATAAAATTTGTGTTCCTGCGCGAGGAGGACTAGGGAGAACTAGTAAAAGTGGTATCACTGAGAATAATCATTTATTAATTAAAAATGGTGGTATAACTGTGGACAACTAAAGTATACATGGGAACAACTAGTGTAAAACTGGGTACAACTATAAGTATATATTGAGTGGTTTGGTGTTGTTTTCGCATGATAGAATGAGCAACAGCGTCTGCATCTATTATAAATGGCAGGGGCGCATTTATAGTGTAGTGTTGAAAGAGAAGATAACTTTGGAGAAAGTAGAATGTAGGCTATACAAGAAGCATGCGTTAGATAAAAGTAAGGTTATATTGGAATTGAGTTACTTTCCTATGGTGGTTGGATGTGAAGAACATTTGAGTATTTCTGATGATGAAGATCTTGCTGGTTATGTAATCACCGTTGATAAAGAGAACCGTAGACCTGTTTTGAATGTGGAAGTCATGACTAGACCGGAGTTGCCATCGCAACAGTCGAGAGCGGGGAAAACCTCGTATGGTATGAACTATGACCATCGAAGTGATGATGAAATATGACCTAATGCCTTGACGTTGTACGCAGACAACAGACAAGCAAATGAATAAGAGGGGGTGAGAGAGGATGATGATGATGTATTGGAGGATAACAGTATGGATACATCGGGTATGCGTGATGAATATTATGAGGAAGCACCCGTTGTTAAAGGTAGTTAGTTTGTAGCTCCATGGGAAGACGGTTTTGGTGTGAGTGTGCATCAATAATTCCGAGATAAGAAGGAGGTTATATAGTTGGTCCAGAAATTGTCATTTCTTAACTCTTTTGATTATGCTATAAAACATTCTGATGGAACGCGGTGGGTGGTTAAATGTTATATACGAAGATGTAGTTGGGGTCTACGAGCAGCAAGGATTGATAACACGGATATGTTCTCGATTAGAACGTACACGAAGATGCACACATGCAACCGGGCTGATCAGAGTGCAAGCTTTGATAAGAGGAGAGACTCATCACAGCTAGTTTCATCTTATTTGAATGAGAAATATCCCGGGAAACTCAAAACTCCAAGGCCTAATGTCATCAGGGAACTAGTTAAGCAACAATATGGTGTAGAAATATCATACTCGACGGTGTTGAGAGGGAAAAATCAAGCGTTTTTTATTTGCGTGGTAGTCCGGAAGATGGGTACAAGATGTATAGTTGATATATCATAGATTTTACCCCTTTTAGACCATGATATAGGTCCTATTTATGGAGTCTTTATAGTATTTTGGAGTCTTTTAGAGTCCTTTACAGGTTTAGGTACGTTTGGAGCTTAATCGGAGATGTTGAAGCATTTTGGAGCATATGGAGATGCAAAGTCATGCAGAGATGTCAGAAATTTGGCATTCGTTTAAGAACTTCCCACCGATGCGATCAATGGATTAGCTTTCATTTGGAAGTGGTTTGAGGTCATTCCAACGGTGCGATCAAAAATTATCCCTGTTTTCGTGAAGACTGTCCAGTCTGGCGATGAGAAGAAGCAGGATATCGATCGACACTGTTTGGTGTCGACCGACACCGACTGCAGGAAAGCAAATACACTTTTTTTAAAGCCTGCATAGTTTTTCCCTAAGCCCAGAAGACTTTATTAATTACAGAAAAGCCCAGAACGTGTTTTAGCTTATAAATTAGGTTTTCAGCCACCTGTTTAGGCTACGCTTTATTTTACTTTGGTTTTTGGAGAGACAACTCTAAACTCCTATTTTCTATTATTTTCTTTGATGATCTATTCAATCATGTTGTTTTTAATCTCCATGTCTGAATAGATCCACTTTAGGTTCAGGGTTCTCATAAGGGTTATCTTTGAATGCTAGGTTGATTAGTTATTAGGATTCACTATCTGAATTAGCTTCACCTTAGGTTGTGTTCAAAGCTAATTTTAGGTTGACGAATCTGGAATTTAGATCTTAGGATAATTGATTAGGCACGACAGTGCGATTAATTACCAGATAGAATCTTAGGTGAGCAAAATAACTATTCGCAAAGATATTTGGTTTAGTTGTTTTGTGAACAAATCAAACCTTATTTAAAAGCTGATTTAGACTTTAGGATTCGCAAAGAGATTTGGAATTCCTGAGATTAAGATTTAGATTTAGTTAGTTTTCACAACGACATTTGGTTAATTATACCTTAGTGATTTTAGTTCAAGAACCGCGCTAAATCTGAATCATGCTAGTTAGTTTATTTGCATTCATTGAATTCCTGAGAAGTACCTTGAGCCTATCTTTCTCCCAATCGAATTACAACTTGTTTAATTTACGCATTGCTTTCAATTACATCTTTTGGTTTAGCTTAATTCGATTATATTTAATCTATTGTGTGATTTCTGTGAGTTCTTGTGTTCGACCCCTAACTATACTATAACTATTGCTTTAGTATCTAAATAGGGTATTAATTTGAGCATATCAAATTTGTTGCCGTTGCCGTGGACTCAATTTGCCATTAGATTTTAGTCTGAGAATTTCGACTAAGCTCGTCGGTATCGATCGATACTACCTAGTATCGGTCGATACTCGTCGTCTTCTTTTTGTTGATATCGATCGACACCACTCAGTGTCGGTCGATACTCAACGTATTTTTTTTTGTTACTTACGTGCTTTGCCTAGTGTGTTTCAGGTGTGAATTTGGAACGTGCAAACAGGAAAGCAAAGAAGCCAGCAGAGATGAACAACACAATGATTCTGATTCATGATGCTGCTAGAGCTTTGAGAGACCAAGAGGGTCATTTGTGCAACGAGTGAGGACAACGTCTGGATGGAGAGGGGAACATCATTCCACCTGATTCTGTTGTCGCTGGGAATATCGCTGGGAATGCGAACGCAGGGAATGCTGTGGCCGCTCGCGATAGAACGATTGGTGAATACAACAGGCCTGATCAGTTTTACACAAATCGCTGTGCGATCCGTCCTCCTGCTTTTCCAAGGAATGACTTTGAGCTGAAACTTGCATACTATACTCTTGTGGGACATCATCCTTTTCATGGTCTTTCCAGCGAGCAACCCATGGATCATATTGAGAGATTCGAGGATTTGGTCACTAGCATCAAGAGCAATGGAGTCTCTTACGACTACCTCTTCTGCAAGCTTTTCTCATACTCTCTTGGTGGGGAAACAACCTACTGGCTGAAACAGCTACCTCCTGGATCACTGACTACTTGGGAAGAAACTAAGATTGCCTTCCTGAACAACTTCTATGATGATGCACGATCCGAGGATCTCAGGAACAAGATTTCTCAGTTCTCTCAAGGACCGACTGAGGCACTCAAGGCTGCTTGGATTCGTTTCAAGTCATTTTAGAGATATTGCCCGCACCATGGTTTCACTCAAGGTCAGCTGCTGGGTACTTTCTACAGAGGAGTCGATTGGAGGTATCATATAGTTTTAGATGCTGCGAGCAATGGAAATTTCTACACGAGGTATCCTGACGATGCCTATGTGCTTATTGAAAACTTGGTTTCTAGCAATAGTACCAATAATGCAGACATGGAGCGCAAGAAGCAAGCTGGTAACTTGGATTGCAGTCAGATTGCTGAGGTGAATGCTAAGTTAGATTTCTTGATGGACAAGCAGCAGAAGGCTGTTCGTTTTGCTAAAAAAGATGGAGTGGAATTTGTTAACCACATTGATGGAGATGGATTTCAAGATCAAAGGTATCAATGCCCACCCACACCATCCAGAACTTCTGAGAGTAAGATGGAATCCATGCTTGAACAGCTTCTTCAGGGACAGCAGAAGATGACACTACTCAATGGGAAGATGGACGCTATGTACATAGATCTGAACGGGAAAATTGAGTCTCTCAGTATTCATTAGAAGATGCTGGAAACTCAAATAGCAGAGATTTTCGTCCATCTTGCCAAGGATGACGATGAGATTTCGGACACCACCCCTGTGTCGACCGATACTCCCTTGTATCTTTCTCTTACATTGACGGAGAGGTCTATTATGATGCCATTCCCTCTAGAGGTGCTCCCACACATGTCTCGTGCTTCACTGTTGTCACAAGAGAGACATTGGTAGTTGATCTTTTGGAAGAGCCTCCTGATGACCCAACTGTCATAGACGTTTTGGTTGAACCGCCTAGCATCCCCAAGAAAGTTGTCAGGAAGGCTAAGGCAACAAAGAAGAAAGCGGAGAGTAAAAGAGTCGAGAGTGCTACCCATGTGACTCTAACCCCTCAGAAGTATGATGGAGATTCGATTGAGTACAAGGTGAAGTGCAAAGGAGCCTCGAAACCATTCTCTAAGGCTAGAATTCTTCTTACTTCAGAGCTGGAAGAGAAAGGAAAGGAGTTTGTGGATAGCATGTTGAGCAGAACTCTGAAGCTAGCGATGTCAAACTGTGGAGCTTGTTTTGGAGTAAGCTCTCAATCTTCTCCCGACTGATTATCCGTACAATCCAGCTCGTGACGTAAAACAAGGGCTTGGTGGGAGGCAAGCCACTGGTGAGTCTGCTTTTGAGTCATTTCTATTTTTATTTTTCGTTCTGTGTTTGTGTCAGGATAAACAAGGAGCAAAACTCGAAATCGCCTGAGTATCGATTGATACCACATTGGTATCGGTCGACACCAATCGCGAATAAGATGGTTCATCATGTCGACTTAAGCCTGGTATCGATCGATACCAGGCCGTGTGTCGGTCGAAACCAGATGTTCCAGCACGGTAACATCTTGTTTCTCTTAATTCTATTCTGTTCTTTTGTTTTCTTTTACATACTCTAGGCTAGATAACACTCGGGACAACATTGTTCAAGTCTGGGGAAGGTGTCTAGATAACACTCGGGACAACATTTTCTTAGAGTCAGTTGTTTTTATCAAGTCAAAAACGTTTTATTGAGTCTAAACTTTTTGGAGATGATGATCATGTGCTTTAATTGTTGTTTTGATTTTGTTTTTGAGTGACCAGTGTTGCAGGATCAGCTCTAGATCGACTAATGAAAAATCCAAGGACTGACCAGTTGACTAGAAAACATCCATGTCTCCAGCAGAGTTCTTCTGAAGCCTGAGCCAAATTTTTGCACTTCATCGATGTGGTTAGTGTTTACAAAGTTTGATTCATCATTCATATCTGACAAAAGAACCCATATGTTTAAAGTAATGGTATCTCTCTCCCCTGTTATAAGTTAATAAATAAGAGCATAAAAGATGAAATGATTTTCTTCTGAGTAGAGTGCTAGGAAATTTTCCAGCGATCCCATTATTCTACTTAAGAGGGAATGATCACACAAAGGTTGAAAGCGAGGTTAGGAAAAATTCCCGTGATACCACTATTCGTCTAAACCTTTGATACATATAGGGGGAAGAACCGGGGATTCGTTGGAAAACACCATCAATACTCGCATTTCGGACCTTGATGTGTATATGCAAAGCTAAAAACAAAATAGAGAACATAATAATAAATAAATTTGCTGGAGATAAATAATACCAGAAAGTGTGAAAAAAGGTGGTTCCTTGTCATGATATTGTAAGGGAAATAGTCTAGAAGATTCTTGGTATTAATCACATCGATGAAACTGGCAAGGATGGCTTGATTGAACGATGCTGTGAAATAATGTGTGTAGTCTGGGAAGCTGCAAATGTCTACGTAGAAGTACATGGTGTTTAGATCAAAAGCTGGTTAGGTGACATTTGGGTACTTAGGAAATTGCTCATTGCAACGTTTCAAGAACATGTGAGTCTCTATGTTTTCAAACCTCTTTCTCTGGTTTAGTCTTCTATTTGCTTGAGGGTAAGCAAATGCTAAGTCTGGGAGAGTTGATATATCATGGATTTTACCCCTTTTAGACCATGATATAGGTCCTATTTATGGAGTCTTTATAGTATTTTGGAGTCTTTTACAGGTTTAGGTACGTTTGGAGCTTAATTGGAGATATTAAAACATTTTGGAACATATGGAGATGCAAAGTCATGCAGAGATGTCAGAAGTTTGGCATTCGTTTAAGAACTTTCCACCGATGGATTGCGCTCAAATTTGGACAAAAGATAGATCAATGGATTAGCTTTGGAAGTGGTTTGAGGCCATTCCAACAGTGCGATCAAAAGTTATCCCAGTTTTCGTGAAGACTGCCCAGTCTGGCGAGCAGAAGAAGCAGGATATCGATCGACACTGTTTGGTGTAGACCGACACCACTTGGTGTCGACCGACACCGACTGCAGGAAAGCAGATACGCGACTTTTAAAGCCTGCAGAGTTTTTCCCTAAGCCCAGAAGACTTTATTAATTACAGAAAAAACCCAGAACATGTTTTAGCTTATAAATTAGGTTTTCAGCCACCTGTTTAGGCTAGTTTTATTTTACTTTGGTTTATGGAGTGACAACTCTGAACTCCTGTTTTCTATTGTTTTCTTTGATGATCTATTCAATCATGTTGTTTTCAATCTCCATGTCTGAGTAGATCCACTTTAGGTTCAGGGTTCTCATAAGGGTTATCTTTGAATGCTAGGTTGATTAGTTATTAGGATTCACTATCTGAATTAGTTCTTCATCTTAGGTTGTGTTCAAAGCTAATTCTAGGTTGACGAATCTGGAATTTAGATCTTAGGATAATTGATTAGGCACGACAGTGTGATTAATTACATGATAAAACCTTAGGTGAGCAAAATAACTATTCGCAAAAAGATTTGGTTTAGTTGTTTTGTGAACTAATCAAGCCTGATTTAAAAGCTGATTTAGACTTTAGGATTCGCAAAGAGATTTGGAATTCCTAGGATTTAGATTTAGATAGTTTTCGCAATGACATTTGGTTAATTATACCTTAGTGATTTGAGTTCAAGAACCGCGCTGAATTTGAATCATGCTAGTTAGTTTATCTGCATTCATTGAATTCCTGAGAAATACCCTGAGCCTATCTTTCTCCCAATCGAATTACAGCTTGTTTAATTTACGCATTGCTTTCAATTACATCTTTTGGTTTAGCTTAATTCGAATCTATTTAATCTATTGTGTGATTTCTGTGAGTCATTGTGTTCGACCACTAACTATACTATAACTACTGCTTTAGTATCTAAATAGCGTATTAATTTGAGCATATCAAATTTGGCGCCATTGCCGGGGACTCAATTCGCCATTAGATTTTAGTCTGAGAATTCTGACTAAGCTCGTCGGTATCGATCGATACTACCTAGTATCGGTCGATACTCGTCGTCTTCTTTTTGTTGATATCGATCGACACCACTGTCGATACTCAACGTGTTTTTTTGTTACTTACGTGCTTTGCCTAGTGTGTTTCAGGTGTGAATTTGGAACGTGCAAACAAGAAAGCAAAGAAGCCAGCAGAGATGAACAACACAATGATTCTGATTCAGGATGCTGCTGGAGCTTTGAGAGACCAAGAGGGTCAGTTGTGCAACGAGAGAGGACAACGTCTGGATGGAGAGGGGAATATCATTCCACCTGCTCATGTTGTCACTGGGAATATCGCTGGGAACGCGAACGCAGGGAATGCTGTGGCCGCTCGCGGTAGAACGACTGCTGAATACAACAGGCCTGATCAGTTTTACGCAAATCGCTCTGCTATCCGTCCTCCTGATTTTTCAAGGAATGACTTTGAGCTGAAACCTACATACTATACTCTTGTGAGGCAGCATCCTTTTCATGGTCTTTCCAGCGAGTATCCCATGTATCATATTGAGAGATTCTAGGATTTGGTCACTAGCATCAAGAGCAATGGAGTCTCTTACGACTAACTCTTCTGCAAGCTTTTTCCATACTCTCTTTGTGGGGAAGCAACCTACTGGCTGAAACAGCTACCTCCTGGATCACTGACTACTTAGGAAGAAACTAAGACTGCCTTTCTGAACAACTTTTATGATGATGCACGATTCGAGGATCTCAGGAACAAGATTTCTCAGTTCCCTCAATGACCGACTGAGGCACTTAAGGCTGCTTGGATTTGTTTCAAGTCATATCAGAGATATTGCCCGCACCATGGTTTCACTCAAGTTCAGCAGCTGGGTACTTTCTAAAGAGGAGTTGATTGGAGGTACCAGATGGCTCTAGATGCTGCGAGCAAAGGAAATTTCTACACGAGGTATCCTGACGATGCCTATGTGCTTATTGAAAGCTTAGTTTCTAACAATAGTACCAAGAATGCAGACATGGAGCGCAAGAAGCAAGCTAGTAACTTGGATTGCAGTCAGATTGTTGAGGTGAATGCTAAGTGATATATCATGGTTTTTACCCTGTTTAGGCCATGATATAAGTCCTTTTTATAGAGTCTTTCTAGTGTTTTATAGTCTTTTAGAGTCTTTTACAGGTCTTAGCACGTTTGGAGCGTAATTGGAAGTATTGGAGCTTTCTGGAGCAGTTTGGAGCAAGGCTGAAGTTCGTGTCGCTGAGTATCTGATTTCACGTCAAGCATCGATTGATACCCCCTGGTATCGATCGATACCCATCGCAGCATGACAAGACACGCGACTTAATGAAAAGTTGAAGAACTGAAAAAGTGCCCAGAAGTCTTTAATAATTACAAGAAGCTCCAATTCGTGTTTTAGGTTATTTATAGGGATTTTACAGCCACTTTGTAGGCTATGCTTTTTATGCTTTATTTTACTTTGGTTTGAGAGACACAAGTCTGAATCTCCCCTCGTCCGAGATCAGATCTCAAAACCTATTGTTACTCTTTCTTATTTTCTATTGAGTATTTATTCAAACATGTATATTAATTCAATTTCCATGTCTGAGTAGATCTCTTGTTAGGTTTGGGGATTCTCATAAGGGATTTCTTTGAATGCTAGGTTGAATTGTTATTTAGGGTTCATAATCTGAATTAGTTATTCGCCTTAGGTTGTTCTCAAAGCTAATTCTAGATTGATCACCTAGAACTTAGATCTTAGGATAATTGATTAGGCACGACAGTGCGATTAATTACCTGACAGAAATTAGGGTGAGCAAATTGATTATTCGCAAAGAGATTTGGTTTAATTGATTTGTGAACATATCAAACTTGAAATTAAGGCTGATTTATTCCTAGGAATTTGCAAAGAAATTTGGGATTCTGAAGTTTAGATTTAGATAGTTTTCGCAACGACAGTTGGTTGATTATACTTTAATGATTTGAGTTCGAGAACCGTGCGTAACCTGAACCCTGATTAGTTAGTTTATTTTGCATTCATTGATTTCCTGAGAAATATCCCTGAACCTATATTTTTCCCATAGAATACAACTCGTTTACTACTTTCTGCTTTCTGTTAAACCTGAATTGCTTAGCTTAGCTCGATACTATACAATTTATTGTGTGATTTCTGTGAGTCCTTGTGTTCGACCCCTAACTATATTACAACTACTGCTTTAGTACTGTTAGGGTATTAATTTGAGCATATCAAATTTGGCGCCGTTGCCGGGGACTCAATTCGCCATTAGATTTTAGTTGAGAATTTTGACTAAATTCGTCGGTATCGATTGATACTCTGTAGTATCGGTCGATACTCGTCGTCTTCTTTTGTTGATATCGATCGACACCACTTGGTATCGATCGATACTCAGCGTATTTTTTTTTGGTTACTTACGTGCCTTGTCTAGTGTTTTATTTTCAGGTGTATGCATGTTCGTGAAACCAAAAGCAACAAGAGCACTCAGCTAGTTGAACTGTCATTGGAACAGCTAGCGCTTGTGGAACGAACAATCAGAAAGACCAAGCAAACATCAGGGATGAACAACCCAGTGGTTTTAAGAGCTGATGAAGCTGGAGTCTTGAGAGACCAAGAGGGTCAAGTGTGCAATGAGAGAGGGCAGCGACTTGATGAAGCTCGAAACGTCGTTGTCCCTGCTGTTGTTATTGAGATTGTCGCGCCAGCTGGGCGCGCCAACATTGGAAATGCTGCAGGTGTTCGAGCTAGGACACTTGGTGAACACAACATACCTGATCAGTTCTATGCCAATCGATCTGCGATTCGCATCCCAAATTTTCAGAGGAACGACTTCGAGCTGAAGCCTGCGTACTATGCTCTCGTGAGTCAGAGTCTTTTCCATGGCCTACCTCATGAGCATCCCATGGATCATATCGAAAGGTTCGAGGATTTGGTCACTGGTATGAAGTACAATGGAGTGCC
This sequence comes from Eutrema japonicum, assembly GCA_030161315.1. NCBI lineage: Eukaryota > Viridiplantae > Streptophyta > Magnoliopsida > Brassicales > Brassicaceae > Eutrema > Eutrema japonicum. The sequence goes on from BSQW01000001.1 coordinate 28,297,437, forward strand.
CAATGAGTTCCTATTCTGCAAACTTTTCCCATACTCTCTTTGTGGGGATGCTGCTTATTGGATGAAGCAGTTAGCTCCCAATTCTCTAAGTACATGGGATGAGACCAAGAATGCATTCCTGTGCAATTTCTATGATGATGCGAGATCTGAAGAGCTCAGGAACAAAATTTCTCAATTTTCTCAAGGTCCAACAGAGGGACTCAAGGCTGCTTGGATTCGCTTCAAATCATATCAGAGAGATTGTCCGCACCATGGGTTCAATCAAGTTCAGCTGCTGGGCACTTTCTACAGAGGGATCGATTGGAGGTATCAGATGGCTTTGGATACTGCGAGTAATGGGAACTTCAACACCAGGTATCCAGATGATGCAGTCGTGCTGATTGAGAACTTGGTGTCTAGCAATAGCACCAAGAATGATGAATTCGAGGGGAAGAAGCAAGCTGGAGGAATTGATGGATCACAGATTGCTGCAGTTCAAGCCAAGCTGGATATTTTGATTGGGAAGTCGAAAAAGACTGTGCACTTTGCTGACGGAGTCGATAACATCGGTGGAGCTGAAGTGGAGGATTGTAACTACGTTGGTGGTTCTGTATTTCAGGGTCAACAATTTGGGTACAACAACAACCGGAACTTCAGCAACAACACTCGCAATTACGGGAATTCTTCGTACCAGCCCATCTCTCCAAAGTCTACGGATAATAAGATGGAATCCATGCTTGAGCAGATTCTTCAGGGACAGCAAAAAATGCAAGTGGATTTCAATGGGAAGTTTGACTCGCTGTACATGGATCTGAATGGGAAAATCGAAGCCATCAGCCTCTTCCAAAGGAAGCTGGCAACTCAGGTTGCTCAAACAGCAACAGCTGTAAAGAGGCAGGAATGTTTTCTTCAAGGGAGAACTGAAAATCCAAGAGCACACGTCAATGCGATCTCCTCAAGTGCAGAAAATTTCGATGAGGATCCTGAAATCGCCAAAGAATCGATCGATACTCCAATGTATCGATCGACACCAGTCCAGACACTTGCACGAGAGGATCCAAAATGACAAGTATCGATCGATGCTCCTTCTGTGTCGATCGATACTGAGGAGCAGATTGAGAAGAAGCCTGAGATGTATAAACCCAAGATGCCTTATCCTATACTTCCTAAGCTGACAAGGAAGGAATGGGAGGACGCTAGATGCAAGTATTTGCTGGATAAGAAGAATGTGGAGCTTCTTTCTGATGATGATGTATCTGCCAGGGACGATTCAAGAGCAAGAGTATCGATCGATACCCTATCTGGTATCGATCGATACCCCTCGCAGAACGAGTCAGAAATTGTGAAAACACCTGAGGTGATCGAAGAACGAGTTCGCAAGCCCAAAAAGATGAATCCTATTCCTCAGCACCTCAGAGATCCCATCACTCCAAATCAGCTGCGTGGCTTTGAGAAGATGGTACGAAGGATCTCCCATGAATCATCTTTTGAAGAAGCTCTAGAGGACTGGCCTCTGCTAAGTCACTTCAAAGATTGCAGCGAAACTGAGGAAGAAATTAAGGCACTCTTTATCGAGGCAAGACGCAAGTCACTACCGCTGCGGCAATTGACACTGAGGGAAGACCCAGAGAAATACGCGGTACCATGCTCTATCTCTGGAGTCGAGTTTAAAGAGTCTCTCGTTGACTCAGGGGCTAGTGTTAATGCCATCTCGAAGGCAATTGCAGAACCGTTGGGCGCTGATATTCGATCTTCGAAGATATCTATCACATTCGCGAATGACTCCACCTCACTTCCATACGGTACAATCTCTGCTTTGCTTGTCAAAGTAGGAGATTGTCTGGTGCCGACTGATTTTCAGGTTGTGGAGATGAGTGCGATATCTCGTATGCCTATACTCCTGGGACGACCATTTATGGCTACTGCTGGCGCAATCATAGACACGCTTAATAAGAGAATCTCTTTCTCTTACATTGACGGAGGGGTCTATTATGATGTCATTCCCCCTAGGAGTTTTCCCACACGTGTCTCTAACATCGAGGTTGTCACAGGAGAGTCGCTAGCAATTGATCTTTTGGAAGAGCCCACTGATGAGCCTACTGTCGCAGACATTTCAGCTGAACCGCCCAGCATTCCTAAGGAAGTTGTCAAGAAGGCTAAGGCAACAAAGAAGAAGAAGGCCAAGAGCAAAAACGTCGAGAATCCCCATGTCACTTTGATACCTCAGAAGTACGATGGAGATTCGATTGAGTACAAGGTGAAGTGCAAAGGAGCTTCGAAGCCATTCTGTAAGGCTAGAATTCTTCTTACTTCGGAGCTGAAAGAGAAAGGACAGGAGTTTGTGGACAGCATGATGAGCAGAACTCTGACGCTAGCGATGTCAAGTTGTGGAGCCTGTTTTGATGCAAGCTCGCATTCCTATCTTGCCTGAAGGGCGTTACAGTCAAGCTAATGACGTAAAACGAGCGCTTGGTGGGAGGCAACCCACTGGTGAGTCTATATATATAAGTATTTTATTTTTATTTTTCGTTTTGTGTCAGGATAAACAAGGAGCAAAATTCGAAATCGCCTAAGTGTCGATCGATACCCCCTGGTATCGATCGACACCAATCGCGAATGTACGGTTCATCAAGTCGATTTAAGCCTGGCATCGATCGATACCAGGCTGTGTGTCGATCGATACTCGATGTTCCAGCAAGGTAACTTCTTGTTTTTCCCAATTTTATTCTGTTCTTTTGTTTTATTTCACTGACTCTAGGCTAGGTAACACTGGGGACAGTGTTGTTCAAGTCTGGGTGAGGTGTCTGCTGACATTGTGTTTGTTTTTCTTAGAGTCAGTCGTTTTTATTGAGTCAAAATTGTTTTTATTGAGTCAAAACTTGTTGGAGATAATGATCATGTGCTTGAACCTATTGATTTGATTTTTTTTTTAGTACACAGTGTTACAGGATCAGTTCTAGATCGAGTAATGGAAAATCCAAAGACTGACCAGTTGACTAGAAAACATCCATGTCTCCAGCAGAGTTCTTCTGAAGCCTGAGCCAAATTTTTGCACTTCATCAATGTGGTTAGTGTTGTTAGAGCTTGATTCATCATTCATATCTGACAAAAGAACCCATGAGTTTAAAATAATGGTATTTCTCTCCCTGTTACAAGTTGATAAGGGCATAAAAGATGAAATGATTTTCTTCTGAGTAGAGGGCTAGGAAAATTTCCAGCGATCCCATTATTCTACTTAAGAGGGAATGATCACACAAAGGTTGAAAGCGAGGTTAGGAAAATTTTCTGTGATACCATTATTCGCCTACACCTTTGATTACTTTTGAAGGAAGAACCGGGGATTCGATGGCAAACACCATCAATACTCGCGTCGCGAACCTTAATATGTAAATGCAAGGAACACAATAAGAAATAAGTCTGGGGGTGAGAAATAAAACCAAAAAGTGTGAAAAAGGGTGGTTCCTTGTCATGATATCGTATGGTAAAGAATCTAGAAGGTTCTTGAATATTGGCTGCAGCGATGAAACTGGCGAGGATGGCTTTATTTGAACAATGATGTGAGATAATGTGTGTAGTCTGGGAAGCTGCGAATGTCTACGGAGAAATACATGGTGGTTAGATCAAAAGCTGGTTAGGTAACATTTGGGTACTTGGGAAGAGGGTCATTTCGATGGTTCATGAACAAGTGAGTCTCCGCGTTTTCAAACCTCTTTATCTGGTTTAGCCTTCTATTTGCTTGAGGGCAAGCAAAGGCTAAGTCTGGGGGAGTTGATATATCATGGTTTTTACCCTGTTTAGGCCATGATATAAGTCCTTTTTATAGAGTTTTTCTAGTATTTTGTAGTCTTTTACAGGTCTTAGCACGTTTGGAGTGTAATTGGAAGTATTGGATATTTTTGGAGCAGTTTGGAGAAAGGCTGAAGTTCGTGTCGCTGAGTATCTGATTTCACGTCAAGCATCGATCGATACCCCCTGGTATCGATCGATACCCATCGCAGCATGACAAGACACGCGACTTAATGAAGAGTTGAATAACTGCAGATTTGCCCCAGAAGTCTTTAATAATTACAAGAAGCCCCAATTCGTGTTTTAGCTTATAAATTAGGTTTTTAGCCACCTGTTTAGGCTATGCTTTATTTTTGCTTTATTTTACTTTGGTTTGAGAGAGACAAGTCTGAATCTCCCCTTGTCCGAGATCAGATCTCAAAACCTCTTGTTACTCTTTCTATTTTATTGATGATTTATTCAGTTATGTTGATTGTTTCATTCTCCATGTCTGAGTAGATCCACTTTAGGTTTACGATTTTATCATAAAGGATTTCTTTGAATGCTAGGTTGAATATCTGTTTAGGATTCACCATCTGAATTAGTTCTTCGCCTTAGGTTGTGTTCAAAGCTAATTCTAGGTTGACGAATCTGGGACTTAGATCTAAGGATAATTGATTAGGCACGACAGTGCGATTAATTACCTGATAGAACCTTAGGTGAGCAAATTGATTATTCGCAAAGAGATTTGGTTTAATTGATTTGTGAACATATCAAACCTGAACTTTAAAGTTGATTTAGACTTTAGGATTCGCAAAGAGATTTGGAATTCCTAGGATTTAGATTTAGATAATTCTCGCAACGACAGTTGGTTAATTATAGCTTAGTGATTTGAGTTCAAGAACCGCGCTAAATCTGAATCCTGCTAGTTAGTTTATCTGCATTCATTGATTTCCTGAGAAATACCCTGGGCCTATATTTCCTCCATTGAATTACAACTCTTTTAATTTCGGCACTGCTTTCAATTACATCTTCTGGCTTAGCTTAATTCTCAACTACATAATCAATTGTGCGTCTCTTTGAGTCTTTGTGGTTCGACCCCTAACTATATTACAACTGCTGCTTCAGTACTGTTAGGGTATTAATTTGAGCATATCAAATTTGGCGCCGTTGCCGGAGATGAGGGTTTTACTTGAACAAAGTTGTGGGATAATGTGTGGAGTCTGGAAAAGCTGTGAATGTCTACGGAGAAGTACATTGTAGTTAGATCAAAAGCTGATTAGGTGACATTTGGGTACTTGGAAAGAGGGTCATTTCGATGCTTCATGAACAGGTGAATCTCTACGCTTTCAAACCTCTTTCTCTGGTTTAGTCTTCTATTTGCTTGAGGGCCAGCAAAGGCTAAGTCTGGGGGAATTGATATATCATGGTTTTTACCCTGTTTAGGCCATGATATAAGTCCTTTTTATAGTGTTTTTCTAGTGTTTTGTAGTCTTTTAGAGTTTGTTACAGGTCTTAGCACGTTTGGAGCGTAATTGGAAGTATTGAAGCTTTCTGGAGCAGTTTGGAGCAAGGCTGAAGTTCGTGTCGCTGAGTATGTGATCTTTTATGCTCTTCAAGATCTCGGCCAATTCGGTTGGAGGTGTTTGCACCGGTGGAGCCTCTACTCGTTCTATCTCCTTATCCTTTTTGGCACGCGCATCAACGTCTTGATTAAACAGGTCTTCAAAAAAGATAGTGTTACCTTTGGCCAGACGTTTAGTCCAACTATCAACGACGAGATCATCTTCATCACGATCGTCGTCTTCCTCTAAGATTTGAGCTAATAGATTCTTTTCCTCTCTCAGACTGATTAAAACGAGGCTGTCAATGTCCTGTTGTGAAGGAATCAAATAAATGTTTCCAACTTAAAAAAACCACAACATATAACCATTTACCAAGTTTAGATGCAAGGTACAACTTACCTGATTTGTACCAAGTTCTTCATTGATTGCCTCAATCGGAAAGCCTTTCATATCTCCTTTCTTGAACTTCGACTTGCACATCCTCATACACATCAAGTTTGCTCCTGGGACGCTCTCCCTAAATCGCTTTCCCAATTGAGGAATTGCCTCAAACGCTAGTAGCTACAAAACAATTATGAGTTGTAAGACTTACTTTCAATTAAAGAAACATCAACATTCTCATAATCATTGTACTTACCTCCAAAGGAATACAGAATCCAGGACTGGGCCACTGTGTCCCTGCCTTAACCCCCCCCCCCCCCCCCCCCCCTTGGCTTGAAAATGTTCCACCGTGTGCATGATCTCCTTCACCATGAAGTCGTAAGAAAATCTCCCCCAAGGAAATGTCCTACAATAGTCAAGATCATCCACAGCCCTTTTAAACACTTCCAAAACGCCAGGTGCACCATCTCCAGTCTTCGTTTGTGCACAAACTATACTCGAAAGGAAGAACAACACAGCCATCTTTAATCTGTCATTATCAGCTCCCATTTCTTCAAGCTTTGCTTTCACATCTTCCTGCCTCACCGTTCCCATACCGAAATGACGCGTGATGAAATCCATATTACCCCTTTCCTTATATCCAAGAGGATAGTTTCGGCAGTTCAAACCCGAGATCAACTCGTGTTCCCCGAGGCCATAACGCACAGGAACTCCATTTACAACGAACCAAAGTTCCTTCCTCTTCAGGATCTCGGCTGTTCGCAACACGAGCATCCACATGCTCTGAACCTTGTGGTTATGATCCTTAGGCATGTGGAACAGGTGTTTGAACTAAGGATGCGAGACAAACCATTCTCTCTCATCATCGGTCAGGGGCGGGTTGAGGCCGTCAAGCGTTTTGAACACGTCTTTGAGATAGCACCGTGTCCCTACCTTCACAGGATGCTGATAGCTGCTAGTATGGAGGTACAAACTCTTTGGTTTTAGTGCCATGAACCTCTGCTCAATCTGCAAAATAACAATCAACTTCACTCAGTTATACAAGAATTATGCCATACAGTTTTACCAAGTTGTCCTAGTTGTATTATTATAGTTTTACCAAGTTCTACAGCTACAGTTTTACCAAGTTTTCCAAAGTTATACTACTATAGTTTTACTAGGTATTCCCCAGTTATCCTATTTATCACAAGTATCACGAATATACCAAGTAGAGTTACCAAGTATTCCCTAGTTGTCCTATTGCTCCAAATATTACTAGTTTTCCCTACACATTATTCCCTATTTCTACTAGTTTTCTCTATTGCTTCTTACCTCACTCTCCGATTCATATTCAGTTAATTCTCCACTCGAGTCATTGGCTATCTCCTTGCCCTTGGCTGCTGCATCTCCTTCTTCTTCGTCTTCTTCACCGCTCTCTTCTTCTTCTTCAGACTCCTTCTCTTCTTCATCCTGATTTGTACCACCACTCATAACGGCCACCAGAGGAAGCGAAGATGAAGCATTCACCACCGGAGGAACCGAAGGAACCACCGGAGTATAAGCTTCGACCACCGGAGGAACCATCGAAGTAGAAGCTTCGACCACCGTCTTCGGAACCGAAGATGAACCTTCCACCACCGTTGGAACCACCATCTCTGCCGCCTGCGAATCCCCTACTTCTTTTGGGCCGATCTTCATCTTCGCCGCCCTCTTTTCTTCACCGGGATTCTTTTTCTTCTTCGCCTAAACCTTCACTTTCGAAGTAGAAGCTTCGACCACCGTCTCCGGAACCGAAGATGAACCTTCCACCGCCGTCGGAACCACCGTCTCCGCCGCATGCGAATCCCCTACTTCTTTTGGGCCGATCTTCATCTTCGCCGCCCTCTTTTCTTCACCGGAATTATTCTTCTTCTTCGCCTAAACCTTCACTTTCGAAGTAGAAGCTTCGACCACCGTCTCCGGAACCGAAGATGAACCTTCCACCACCGTCTCAGCCGCATGTGAATCCCCTACTTCTTTTGGGCCGATCTTCCTCTTCTTCGCCGCCCTCTTTTCTTCACCGGGATTCTTCTTCTTCTTCGCATAAACCTTCGCTTTCGCCGAATTCTCGTCCTTCTTCGGATTCTCCATCACTTTCGCCTCCTTTGCGCCGCTATTAGGGTTTTTTCTCTTGGACCGTCGTGTTTGAGCCACCATTGTCTGAGTGAAGGAGGGGAATGCGGGGAGGGGAATTTGGGGAGAATTCCTCAGTTTTCCCGAGTTTTGCGGTTTTGGGAATTAATGGGGAAAAATGATGAAAATGATTCAATTTATGAATTTTGAAAGAAAAAAAAAACCGAGATTCTCGGGTGTAATCGGGTCAAACCCGCGTCTCTCTGGTCAAATCGGGTCACACCAGATAGAGAGTGTAAATATCATGATTTTGGTCTGGTTTTTTTGTAACTTACTCATTTTTCTATTTAAAAATAATATTAAATAAACTTACAAATATAACGGGGAGATTTGAAATTAAAATCTCAGCAGAGTGCTATCCGAGAAGAAGCTACTTGTCGAGACCTTAAAAAAGCTGATGGGATCCTTTTATGTTTAACGAGTAAGTTTTAAATGTTAAACATATCTAATAATACTAAATTTATGTTTATAGCTCATTTTCTTCCCATGTGTTACTCAATTTGGGATACATATATTACCATCTACACAAAGGCAGCGAGCAAAACTACGTTACTTTATCCTCTTCAAATTTGAATCACTAATCTAGCAAAATAAAATCATATATTATAACATTTTAACTTTGACCTATTTCAAAAATAACGAATTTTGGTTCAATTAGCTTATTTATTTTCTTACCATTCAAATTCTTCAAAAAAAAAGTTTTCAAATTAACAGTATTTCCAACAAAAAGTGACAATTTAACAATTCAAATAATACTTTTGTATCATTTTCCATCCAACACATCATATTTTCAAGCCATTTGAATATATTCGTTTCATTGTCTTGGTTTTGTGAATTTGATTTTTACCATAATATATTTAAGATTTACATATAGATATCATAATATATATAATCAAATTTTAGTTTATATATTTGTTCTAAGTACTTTATAAAACAAAAATTAATACAAAAAACCCGTACATAGTGCAGGTACTCACCTAGTTAATATTAAAAGCCTAATCAAAATAAGTTTAAATTACACATTCAGACCTTGTTGCCCATGACTTTAGCCCTCTCTACTATCTCTGCAATATCGATTAGAAACGGAGTCCCCATTCGCCAAGCTTACAGTGCTGCATAAATGAAAATCATGTAAGTATTGTTGTGTGTTAGCTTCAATAATTTATAGTTACATTGCTAAAAGAATAATTATGGACCAAATTAATTGTTAAATGGGAAAGCATTAATTTGTATGAATAAAACATTCCCTAACTAACGTAAATCAAAAATTATATCGGTAGCAATATTAGTAGCATTTTAAATTTAAAGCTATATATATATACATATTTCATATTAAAAAGCGTCATAGTTAGTAGATGATATATTACTTTAACAACTTAGGCTGCAACTGGTTGCATTTTTAGAGGAAAAAAATCAGAGAAACAATAAATTCCTCTCAAATTTTACCATTTAGGTTGAAAATAAAAAATAAATTTTTCAACTCATTTCACGTTAGTCAGATGAACAAAGAAAAAAAATATAAGGAAAATTTTTCTCGAGTGACAAAGAAAATAACAAGTTGAAAAGTATTCTTCTTTATTTTTCCACTAATTTTTATTCATCTTGTTATTTTGGAAAATAACCAGTTGCAGCCTTAGTGTTCTACATATATGTTTACCTGAATCCCCATTATATTTGTGTATATTATGTGGCATTTGGAAAAATTGTATGTTAGCTTACTTATAATTCTGATTTCAGTTTTCTTGTGGATGCAAGCAAAACTTGGCAAAATAGTCTACTTCATGGTCATCGCCATATACTGTTGATGTATCACTGTTTGATTCATCATTCCCATCATCTTTTTCTCCTTCCTTAACATTGTGTCTTCAAGCATTTCGTTCTTCTTGTGTTAGGCCAAGCAAGAAGGATGGTGTAAGTGAAAACCACAAGTTTTCATTCCATCTGATCATGGACAAATAACAAAATATGTAAGCAAAATACCTATAGCGAGAGCAAAATATTGTAAAAAGGCATTACAATGGCAAATACCTCAGGCTCGTTTGTCGTGTTTTGATCTACAATGGATTCGGTATGATCCTCTACATCCACCGCCTGATCATAAAATAAAAATCGAAAAAAGTTCAGGGACCCTTCAACTATGTGGGATTTATGGAAAGCCTGGCAAAATAACTAAAGCACGTCTAATGGACGGTATAATAAGGGGTGTATTCAATCTAATATTTAGAAAGATTTGGAAAGATTTAAGTTTTAGTGAGTTTTTAGATGATTTAAGTAAATTAGGTAAATTATTATGATTTGTTTTTAAAATTCTATGAAATCTCACCTAAAACTAATGTTCAAAAAATCGTTAGGCGCTAGTCGGGCGGTCGAATTCCGCCTAACGCCTAACCCAAAAATCAGTGATTAATTAATGATTAATCAGTAATTAGTTTTTAATATTATTTTATTTTATTTATATTAAAAAATAATATATATTGTTAAATATGTATTATTATGTGGAGAAATATGTATTAATAATACTAATATGTTGTATTTTAATATTATTTTATTTAATTTATATTACAAATTAAATATATGATATTAAATATAATTATTAAATTGAAATGGATCCAAATCCAACAAAAACTCAATATTTAACATCATATATTAATTTTTAATATAAATTAAATAAAATAATCAGTGATTAATCGGGACGGTGAGTCTCCGACTTGCGACTAGACGGCCGCCTAGGCGGCTAGGCGTCCGCTTTTTTAGAACATGGCCTAAAACCATGAGATTTGGATTTTTATTTTTTAACTAAGAAACTCTACCATTACATCACTAAAAATCCTCTATAATCCAATATTTAAAATATTTCAAATAACAGTGGATTTGAAAATTCATTTACAAATCACTAGTTTAATAACATGGAATTTTAAAAGACTTTTAAAAATTCATGTTTGAATAATATAGAATTTGTGATTTTAATAAAAACCACTCAAAATACTAGATTAAATACCTATACTTTGGCAGTATAATAACTGAGTTAGTCACACTATAATTAATTTTGATTTACCTCGCCAACTGCTCCATTACCAACCGTTCTCTTGATTCCCTTCGTTCCAATTGCTTGTCTCCCATAGCCGAGTTTAAACCGTAAATATTCGTTAATTCCTTAGTGGGGGGAAATCTAACAAACAAAACTCCACGTACGTAAGAATATAGATGAGATACAACTTGAGAAAGAAGATGAGTACGTGGCCATCTCCAAGAAGACCAAATAAATTACGTAGTATTTTTCATTAATTAGTGTGAATATGTTTCCTTAATTAAGGCATGTGTTTCTTCGCAACGTCCCATAGTAGTTAGTTTTTTTCTTAATGTATTTAAGCATTGTTAATTATGGAATTATATAAAAAGAAAAATTTGAGAAAACTTGTTCTAAAATCTTTGGGACATATGATCTCCAGTATCTGCAAATGTAATTTTATTCAAAAATAACCTTGGACTCACATCTGATATTATAAAGTCAAATTCTACTTGCAATGAATACATCAACGATATTAAATAAAAATGGAATCTACTTAACTATATAACATGACCCCGATTTTCTTTATCAATAACATAAGTTTGCTAACAAAAAGATTATCGTTAAGATAAGAACACCTACATCCATAAATTTTTCACATGAGTATAGTGTAAACATAAAAAAAATACTAATATTTTATTGAGTGACTATTTCAAATAATAGAGAACCCCTTCCAAAAATATCTCAAAATATCTCATTTGAGATATTGTTGGATAGATTTCTCTACTATTTGAAATATTCGTCCAATTAAATAATACTATTTTTTCTTGAGATACTTTGGTGAGAAACTACCAATGAAAATGCTCTAAAGTTTATACCTTATCAAGTAATTGTTAAAGATAACTAATACTCGATAAAGACAACGATGGTTACATGTACATTATAACATGATTTATGAAAAATCCGAAATGCATTTACATTGAACATGTAACCAACCATCACTAGCCAAACTTTTACATTCGATATTAAACTCATTATAAGTTAACATATGTTTTAGCTAGCGTTTTCACAGTAAATGCTAACTCTATATCTAATATATTAAAATAGAGTGTTATTTTGTGTCCAAACAGGAAAAAATAAAAATAAATCTATTTTTATCCTAGATAACTTTTAAACTTTAGATTTTTGTGGATAGCAATTCTCTGTTTCCAAACAATTGAATTTTGTTCAATTAAAAATTTATTTAATTAATCTGATTCAATTAAAGATTAATTTATTTAATTAATTAATCTCATTTTATATATATATATATATATATATATATTAATTTTAATTCGTAATTAAAAAAATTCAGAATATGCCAGAAATTAAATTAAATATTTAAAATTATAAATAAAATCGATTATTTCACAAATATGTAAATTAACTATTTCAAAAATAATTTAAATTTTTATTATTATTTTGTTACGAAAATAGTATTAGTTATTTTAAATTTTTGAATTTTGATTATGCCAAATAATATAATAATCAAAAAAAATTGAATGATACAGATTCAAAATTAACAATTTTCATTAAAAGATAATATTAAATTTTGAATTTAATGTAGATTTTCTGAGATTTCATCAACAGTTACAAAAAAAATAGTCATAATTAATAACAAAATATGTTTACTTCTAAATTTAAATCTTATTAATACAATCAAATTTATAATTGAATATTTTTCAAACTGAAAAGTGAATATATTATTAATTAGATTTGCACAACCATAAATTTGATCATGCATATGGACAACATTCGGTTACTAATACTGATTCAATATTTGTTATTTACATATATAAAATGATTAATATTTTAAGAATAACACAATTTTAGGAATTGTTAATTTATAATTAAATTCGAAATGCAAATCTAATTAATCTTGGTAAGATTGTCCAAATTATGTTAATATTCTTTTATATTAATAAAGATTTATTAAAAAATTATTATCATAAAATCAAAACAAGAAATGGTTATTCTATTCAAATTCAAAATTAAGAATTTTACCACAAGTAAAATTAAAACAGATACATTTTTGTGTCCAAACATGAAAACCTTCGTATTATGCTATTCTTTACGTGGATAACTAATATTCAAGTTGCCAAACAAGTCAATTTAGTACAATGTTAATAAAAAAATTATTTTAATTTATATTTTAAAAATAATTCCAAAAATTCAAATTTTAATTTAGATTAGTTTGGATTTCCTTAAATATATGTTAGATTAATTATCAAAAATTACAAAATCAGTTGTTTCTTTAAAAAAAAAAATAAACCGGATATTAATTTAGATTTAATTTAAATATTCAAATTTAAATAATATTCTCATAATGACGGACATGAAAAACGATATGTTATTGTATATTTTTATCATAATCAATAAGCCTAAAATTTTAAATATTTGAAATTAGTAAATATTTATATTATACGGTAATATGAACGGGCGGGTTAGAATTATGTTTTTATAATCTCGGTCATTCTCGGATTAATATGAATGGACGAGTTAGAATTATGTTTTTATAATCACGGTCATATTTAATACTAGACAAACTTAAATCTACAAAAACAAACTATATCTAAACACAAAAATAAATCTTTGTCACTTATTAGAAAATTATATCTATAAAACAAATTATATCTAAATACAAAAAAAAAATTATTACAAAATTTGGTAAACAAAAAAAAATAAAAAATTCCCGTACGGACGCACGGGGTAGAATCTAGTATATAGTAAATTCAAATATACTATAAAGTATTGTTAGTAGCATAACACTAATGTTAAGTACTATACAAAATTACAAAGGATTCAAATAAAAATAGCTTGACATCACAACATGGTTTATGAACAATACTTTAAAACATCCTTATTATTTTGACTAACATGTCATATGCAATGATAATCAAACAGTTACATTGGATAAAAGATTATTTGTAGTTAAAATTCGTTTCACCGTATATACGGTCATTGTTAGCTATATAACGATTGTCGTAACAAATAATCTCCTTTTTAGTTCGAGTAAAGTCATGTATAAATTTGAAACATTTTGTACATTTTTCCAAAGCTTTGTGGTCGAGTGGTTAGGGACGAGACCGGGTTGTCACCATACCCCGGGTTCGATCCTTCTACTGCGCGAAACTAAATCACAATTCTCTTGGACATCCACACGGATATGAGCCCATTGCTTACGGCCCATTTGAAAACCCGGGAAGGGACCTATCCGTGGGTTGCCTTTCCCCCAGAGATTAGTCTGGACCCTTCCATAGGCCTGGGATTTACCCTGAGTTACCAAAAAAAAAAAAAACATTTTGTACATTTCCTTTTTTGTTCAGATCTCCTGCGTGGACTCAGTTTATCAATTGTCAAATCGGTCGATGGTTCAGCCTTTTCCTCGTCATCTCCTTCAATTCAACCATATGCAGAGGATGGAAGAATACTTTGACCGATTTTGATGGTTGAGCCAGTGCTAAAACATCTCTTTCCTTGATGTTCGATGATGAGACAGCCTGAGGAAGAAGATGATGTGGCCATCTTCTAGAAGACCAATGAGATCCCACGTTTATTATCTTATCGTGTCTTACTTTTATTATCTTAGCTTTTCCATATTTCAAGGGTCCATGTTTCAATCGTGGACGTGATTTACGTTTGCTTTTATGTATTTGTTTCTTGTACTTCTTCTATATATATGAATGTAAAATGTGAAACAAGGGGAAGAAGAAAATTGGTTAAGTAAACACTTGTGTCTATTGTTCTTGTTCGATCAACATTGATATCCTATAATTGGGACCTATCAGTGGTATCAGAGCTTGAATCTCTTGCTTTGAAGAGTGACCAAAATTAGCTTTGTTGCTAACATTTGGTATCAAGGCAATTCTATCCTTATCCCCAATCGACATCATTCAAAAAAAAACGTGAGAATATGGGAAGCAACACGAAGAGCATTGAAGATTTGAAGGCCAGCCTCCTCCGTGAAGTGCATGATGAGTTCCAGAAGATGAAGGTCAGTATGACAAACGAATTTATAAGTCTCCTGGAGACCATGAATCGTCTGGGGGAGACAATAAGATATTTCAGAGACGGTTGTAGAAGAGTCGGTGGTGACAGTGTTCAACGATCTGTACGACGTAGTACAAGAAGTCATCACACCAACCAAAACGTGAGAGTCTATATGGTCAAACCATCACTCAAACGATCTGCACCACCAAAACGCAGGCAACCTCGAATGGTTTCGATTAAGAATCGACATCACACTGCTCGGACTATAAAACCAGGAAAGCGTAGCCAATCTATCTCATCTAAGTTAAGTTCTGGAGTTGGCTCTACACAACCTCGAAAACATGGTAAACTACTTCGATCTCCCTCACAGTGGAGATTCCGAATGTCGTTCCATGTGTTGTCTACTTTTGTGGAGGATGTTTCATCTCTAGCGGGTAGAATTGGCATCAATGTCAAACAACCGTTTGATCGTGGACGAGTTTTCGTTCTAGAACCTCGAGGACAAGGTTCATTTTGGGGATGAGAGTATTGATGAGACAGCGTGAGGAAGAAGATGATGTGGCAACATTCTAGAAGACCAATGAGATCCCACGTTTATTATCTTATTGTGTCTTACTTTTATTATCTTAGCTTTTCCATATTTCAAGGGTCCATGTTTCAATCGTGGCCGTGATTTACGTTTGCTTTTATGTATTTGCTTCTTGTACTTCTTCTATATATATGAATGTAAAACGTGAAACAAGGGGAAGAAGAAAATTGGTTAAGTAAACACTTGTGTCTATTGTTCTTGTTCGATCAACATTGATATCCTATAATTGGGACCTATCAGTGTCAAACAACCGTTTGATCGTGGACAAGTTTTTGTTCTAGAACCTTGAGGACAAGGTTCATTTTGGGGATGGGAGTATTGATGAGACAGCGTGAGGAAAAAGATGATGTGGCCACCTTCTAGAAGACCAATGAGATCCCACGTTTATTATCTTATCGTGTCTTACTTTTATTATCTTAGCTTTTCCATATTTCAAGGGTCCATGTTTCAATCGTGGCCGTGATTTACGTTTGCTTTTATGTATTTGTACTTCTTCTTCTATATATATGAATGTAAAACGTGAAACAATGGGACGAAGAAAATTGGTTAAGTAAACACTTGTGTCTATTGTTCTTGTTCGACCAACATTGATATCCTATAATTGGGACCTATCATTCGACGTGTTTTCAAGTCAAACGCCAGTTATCCTCATGGGCAATCAAAGAACTTGTCTACGTATGAATAAGTTCAAGATCTTCGCGAGTAATGAATGTGGAGGAAGACAACATCAACAATGCAGAGGCAGGCGTACTTGATCCTCATCTCTTTTTCTTTTCCTTTTACATGTTTCCTCTTCAACATAATGTGAGACTCTGACTATCGATGGTTACATTATCAGCCTCGCCAAAAAGTTTGCATGAACCCAACATATGATTTCTTTTTCCTTTTGTTTTCTATTTTGGTAACTTCCCGCAAGGTTGCCAAAAAAAACATTAAAAACACATGTTGCCGCAATTCTAGACACATGACAATTATATTAATAAAAAAATCATGAATTTTTCACATAGTTGTCCCTAGTAATCCAATTTTACTAGCATGCACATAGTTGTATTTTTGGGATTTTAACTTATAATTAGTATTACCTTGTTATAAATTAAATATTTTTGGTTGTACACTTGATTTAAGGTAATTAAAGTATATTTCAAACGTTTTCATGTAATAATATGTCTTGAAGCACATTTTCTTATCTTTTCCATCATAAGGTGGTTAAGATTAACAAAGTCATCATAAAAGTATAAAGTGTTTGATGTGAAAACAATAATATGATAAAGACCATTATCCAAAAAAAATTTTTTTGTGTAACTAATAAATGTTATTTCGATTTATTACTTGTGTATGAAAATCAAAGACGATGTTTCATTTTTTTAAAACTAATTTCATTATCTTTTAAAGGGGGAATTAACTTAGTTGTACCATTACAAAAACCAATTTTACATAGTTGTACAAAACAAATAGTATCAAAGAAATACAAATACAAACGCAATTTAATACAAATACAAACACAATTATTGTCTTGTGGATTCATTTTTTTTTTGTCAACCAACTTCTTCTCATTACTTAATATTCCATAATACATCTAGAGGGAATTATCCATCCTCTTTGATACTGACAATACAATTTAAAAACATTAAAACTTGAAGCGGATAGAGAGTGATCAAATGACAGCGAATTCAAAGCTAAGCTCGAATGCGTCGATAGGATCTTCACACCAATAGATAAACTTGGGATAAACTTGAGAGTAGTAGAAACTGAGCTTCGGGTGAGGATTGTGATGTCCTCGAAGATACCCAAAAATTTAGTAGCACAAGAGCCTAAGATGATGGCTCTATCCAGATGTAAGGATTCTGATTCTACCGAGAAAATTCTTATTTCTTCAGAGACAGCTTGGGAGGCTGCACGAATTGACACCAAAGACGAAAAGGCCTCGGATTTACTCATATGACCGTCTATTAAGCGATAAACACTTGTGATGGTTTCAAGGATGGGTATGGACACCAACAACAACAATGCCTTGGATTTACTCGCGACCCGATCAGAAAACTTCCCATAAAACGGTGACAAAAGCAGGCAACCCGGCGGCGAAACACTCACGGAGGCTTGACGAAAAATCATATCCAAACCCAAAGAGAGACACCGTCTTCCAATATCAGACGAAGGGAGAGGCGAGAGAGGCATCGTCGAACACAAAAGAGCAAAAAATCTCAGCGTCGCTAGAGAAGACTCAACGATTCTCATAATTCTTAATGGGCCAGACTTGAAGAGAAGGCCCATTAAGAGAAGTCCATTGACCAAGCCCATTTTGGATCCACCGAGAATGTTGAGGGTTTGGCTGGGAATAGCATCACTTCGATTGACCGGAAAAAACCTCGGTACCAGACCATAATGAACATCAGCGAGAGATTTAGATATGGTGAGCCTAGCACAGGTGAAGCAGCTTCTACCCTGACTCGCTAAGGGTGGAGAGATCGATGATGGTGGCGGAGCAGAGACAAAGAGCGTTCGCCGGAAACCAGTCTGTTTAAATGGAGAAACGCCGAGATGGACTGAAAGGAAATGTGAGGCTAGGGGGAGAGGAAGCGGGACAACGGCGAAGGAGGGCGAGTGACTACGAGGCATATCGAGAAGACGGCGAAGTGGAGGCGAGAACGACATCGAGAAGCAGAAGACGACAAGAAACCGCGACAGAGACGACGAACGAGCGGCGATGAAGCCTCCCCCGGCGACGGCGAGGAGCGTCGGTCACCGAGGAGGCGGCGACGAAGAGCTTGAAGAAGGAGTTAGGGCAGCGACGGGAAACCACCGGCCGGAGGAGGATAAGCTTGGAAGGAGATCGGTGAAATTTTTTGAGGGAGGCGCCTTGGTTCTCGTGCCCGAGAGAGAATTTTAGGGCGAACCGCTCATGGAAAAAAATTGTTACATTTATTGTCTTGTGGATTCATTAATCACAATTTTCATGCATATCCTATCCACTAACATCGAATAAGTTATCTCCTCCATATATGATATCGTGAAATCCATACCTCATCTTCTCTGG
The DNA here is from genome assembly GCA_030161315.1 of Eutrema japonicum. Lineage (NCBI taxonomy): Eukaryota > Viridiplantae > Streptophyta > Magnoliopsida > Brassicales > Brassicaceae > Eutrema > Eutrema japonicum. Next base: position 28,315,937 of record BSQW01000001.1, read on the forward strand.
TCTTTGAATTAATAATATCCTCCATAATCATAATGTATGTTTGTGCTCATTGTCTCATGAACAAAAAAATTACATTAGCACATATTGACTTGTCTCAGTGTTACTCAGTAATACCAATTTGTTCACAGGTCTTAATTATACCATTTTGTTTTCAGTTGTCCTATATCTGTAAATTGGGTGAATTCGGGCCGAAACACTAATCAACCTATGATTCAGTATGATTCAATTTTTTTATATGCTGTACATTAATGCAATTTTTTATTTTTTTACATGAATATCAAGAGAGAAACACTGAATGCTGAAATTCTAACAATAGGGGCTATTTAACATTATTATTATTATTATTATTATGATTATTATTATCTATATATAAAAAGAGAATGATCCAAAGTTAGTAACTCGTAAGATCGTGACACGTGTCGAGTCAATTCATTAGATTTTGACACGTGTACAAAAATTTACCAATTAGATTTTGACACATAATATTAACAATAAAAGAAAAAATATAATGTAAACTTAATCCTAAAATTAAAGTTAACAAAAAAATGAAAATACAATTTGCTTTTAGATTAAATAAATTTATCTTAAAGTTTTTTTTATTTAACAATAAAAATATATAATTTAGACTTAATCCTAAAAGTAAAAATTAGCAAAGAAAGAAAAATAAAAGTTGCTTTTAGATTAAGGAAATTTATCTTACAGTTTTACTAAAAAATGAAAAAAATATTCATATTTATAATAAAGCAATTAAGCAATAGATTGACATCATAAAAAAGAAAAACTAAACCAACAAATATTACAAAAGCTATAGTTAAAAAAAAGGATAAAAGCTTAAAAAAGAGATACAAAATTTTCTATTTTGATTAAGATAATATTTCAAAGTTGCTAACTCGCAAGATCGCGACACGTGTCAAGTTAATCGATTAGATTTTGATACGTGTAAAAAACTTCCAATTCGATTTTGACACATAATATTAACAATAAAAGTAAAATTTATAATTATTTTTTAATCCTAAAAAGTTAAAGGAAAAAAATATTAGTTATGTTTAGATTAAGGAAATTAAACAAAAACTATAAATAATAAGTGTGGGAATTCGTTGTTGATAGGATAACGTCACAATCATTTAGGAATGTATTCCTAACCCTTTGTATGCACACAATTATATCTGTTTGTGGAAGATGATATGTTTTTTCCTTAAGAAGAATTCTCTGTTTGTCTCATTGCTTTGTAGAGACTGAAAGTTTTCAGTGTACTCTGTGTTTTGATGGAGTTCAGGAGTGGAATTCATTGTTGATACGCTTAGGAAGGTGATCTATTGCGCTTGTGAAATATGGTTGAGATTTATTGTGTCTGTGGAGAGTGGAGAACAAACAAAAATCTTCAGTGTGATTTTGTATTGGATACAAAACGAGGATCAACAATGTTTGAGTTTGATGAAAATCTCAATTACAATGATTTGTTTGAGATGGTTGTTGAAGACTTTGATATTGACTGCTCAATTAGTAATGCTGCACTTAGCTATGGACTCCCATTGAAGATGAGGTTTATGGCAGAGAAATATCCTCCTGTGTTTTTTAAAAACGACCGCCAACTAAGAAGTTTCATCAACAACATAAAAGGAAATCATGAACTGATTCCTTTGTATGTAACGGTTAGTAAAAAAGGATTTGTACATTATTTCTTAGCTTCGTTATAAATATTCGCTTCATACTTTATAGTTCAGTTACAACACTTTTAATCTAAGATTTCTTTTGTTTTCTTCTTCAGGTGACTGATATATGCAACATTCTTCCTCATGAGAATTCTCATGTCAGTGCTTCATTATACTTTTTATGTTTCTTGTTCATTTCGGAAGACTTTCCGAAATACGTTATATTTTGTTCCTAAATGGTTCCTATATACGTTTCGTTTCCAAGAAATGATCATTTTTTCATCATTTGTATCTTTCTTTGTGTAGCCAAACAACAACACATGTTCGGATGCTTCATTTACGCATGGATATCAACAGGTAATATAGTACTTTCATAATTCTTCTCTGCATGATACCTTTTTCTGTTTCTTGTTCATTTAAGAAGACTTTCCTAAATACGTTATATATGTTCCTAAATTGTTCCTATATAGGTTTCATTTCCAATAAATGATCATTTGTATCTTTCTTTCTTTCTTTCTTTCTTTGTGTAGCCAAACAACAACACATGTTCAGATGCTTCATTTACGCATGGAAATCGACAGGTAATATAGCACTTTCATAATTCCTCTCTGTATTTTCATCATTTGTATCTTTCTTTATTTCTTTGTGTATCCCAAACAACAACACATTTGTTCTGATGCTTTATTTTACGCATTGAAATCAACAGGAAATATCGTTTTTTATATAGTTTTTTGTTTTTGTTCATTTCGGAAGACTTTCCGAAATACGTTATATTTGTTCCTAAATGGTTCCTATATACGTTTCATTTCCAAGAAATGATCATTTTTTCATCATTTGTATCTTTCTTTGTGTAGCCAAACAACAACACATGTTCAGATGCTTCATTTACGCATGGATATCAACATGTAATAAAGTACTTTCATAATTCCTCTCTGCATGATACATTTTCTGTTTCTTGTTCATTTAAGAAGACTTTCCTAAATACATTATATCAAATTTTTCTCTTTATTTGTGTAGGAACTTCATAGATCAAATGGAAGTGGCAATTCAACATCTGATGCAAACAAAAGCACATGTTCAACTGCTGATATTTTGCGTCCTGCTCTAGATATTTCTCCTCCTAGTATATATATTTCACATTCCACTCGAGGTTCTGATGATTTATATGTGAACAGACATTTTAAGAACAAAGATGAGTTAATGCTTCACATGAGAAAATGGGCATTAGAGTGGAAGTTTGAGTTCAGGTCTCTCTGGTCAAACAAGACAAGGGCGATATTAGGTTGTGTTGATGGTAATTGCACCTGGAGGATGCGTGCATCAAAGCTTCCTTCTTCTGATTACTTTGTGGTGAAGAGGTATAATCATAAACATACATGTGATACGACACACATACATGCCAACCATAGGCAAGCCTCAGCCAAAGTTCTTGGTACTTTACTCTGTAGCAACTATGGAGAAAAGAAATATGGACTCAAACCAAAACAAATTGTGGAGCAAGTCAGAATTGACCATGGCGTACACATTGACTACAAACAAGCTTGGAAAGTGAAAGAGTACGCCCATAATTTGATAAGAGGGACTCCTGAGGATAGCTATTACAACCTCTCAAAATGGTTGTTTCAGGTAAATGAGAAAAACCTTGGATCAAAGGTTTATGTTGAGTTGGGTGATAATGGAAAATTCAAATACTCCTTTGTTGCTTTTGATCAATCGATAAGAGGTTTTAAGCTGATGAGAAGAGTGATTGCTGTAGATGGTACTTTTCTCAAGGGAAAGTTTAAGGGAACGTTGCTTGGAGCTAGTGCACAAGACGGTAACTTTTCGTTATACCCTCTAGCATTTGGGATAGTTGACTCAGAAAACGAACACGTGTGGATCTGGTTTTTTAGAGGGCTCAAGAGTGTGATCCCAGAAGCGTCTGATTTGGTGTTTGTTTCAGATAGAGCTCCAACCATTGCAAAAGCACTTTCAATGATTTATCCACTTGCACATCACGGTATTTGTCGAATTCATCTCTTGAGGAATATTAAACCAAAGTTTGGGAAAACTGGATTGTTGCCACTCGTAGAAGCTGCAGCTGATGCTTATACTCGTCATGAGTTTTGTGGAATCTTCAGTGACATAAGAAGAAGAAGCCCAAAAGTAGCTGATTATTTAGAAAGTTCTGATTTTGCAAAGTGGGCTCGATCTTATGCACATGCGTACCGGTACAATATTATGACAACCAACATTGCAGAGTCGCTGAATTCGATGTTGAACTTGCCTCGTGAGTTATCTATAATTTCTCTCCTTGAGACCATTAGGTTAACTCTGACAACGTGGTTTCATGAACGTCGGGAAAAAGCTTCTAAACACAAAATTTTTGTCACACCACATGTAGTGAAGGAGATGATAGCAAGGTATGATGCTGCAATGAAACTTGATGTTTTCCAAGTGGACCGATATGAGTTTCAGGTCAAGGACGAAACCCGGAAGTACATTGTTCACCTGGAAAACAAGCAGTGCACTTGCTACGTTTTTGACATCGACAGGATTCCTTGTATTCATGCTATTGCTGCTGCTAAGTGCACAAAAAAGGATGAGAACAAGTACGTTGATGAGATGTATTTAACGGAAACATGGGCTAAAGCATATTCTGAGAGCATACATCCGTGTGGAGATTTAACGACCTGTGTTTTTCCAGATTCTGTATCTGAATATTCATGTGCACCACCTACTACTAAGCCAAGCAGCGGGAGACCTCCGAAAATGAGAAAGAGATCAGCGGGAGAGTTTGGTGTACCCGGTTCAAAGTCTCAAGGACACAAGTGCAGCAGATGTTGCAGAGGAGGGCACAAAAAGAGTACGTGCAAAGTACCTATATGATAGACTTATTACATTCAAACGAACACACAATAGAGATTACATTCAAAGTGATTTTATGAAACTTTCCAAAGCTTATCAAACGATTTAGTATACTTTACATACTTTTTAGGAAGACTTTACCCATGGAAATCAACAGGAAATATCATTTTTTCATTTTCGGAAGACTTTCCGAAATACGTTATTTATGTTCCTAAATACGTTTCATTTTAAAGAAAGAATCAGTTTTCATCATTTGAATCTTTCTTTATTTCTTTGAGTGACAAAACAACAACACAATTGTTCCCTTGTTTTGATGCTTCATTTATGCACGGAAATCAACAGGAAATATCGTTTTTCTGTTTTTGTTCATTTCGGAAGATTTTCCGAAATACGTTATATTTGTTCCTAAATACGTTTATTTTTCAAGAAATGATCAGTATTCATCATTTGTTTATTTCGGTAGACTTTCCGAAATACGTTATATATGTTCATAACATGACATCATAAGGAGTTTGAAACTAAAAGATAGTTATAGATTTGAAGATAATAAATGTTCATAACATGACATCATAAGGAGTTTGAAAATAAAAGATAGTTATAGATTTGAAGATAAGAAAATTGATCATTCTTCATTCTCCTTTGAACATGCTTTCGCCTTTGATTCGTATGCCTCCTTATCTTCTCTATAGAGTTTAGCGATTTCTTCCACAAAATGATCATCATCGCTTATCATCGGTTCCGCCAACATCTCGTACATCTTCGTGAGAACCTGATTTCACAAAATTTAAAACACTTATTGTATTTCAAAATTGGTTTTATCAATTATAGCATTCTCATTGTATTTCAAAATTCAAGTAATGGGACTCAAAATTCTTACGTGATAGAGGGTATAAGAGGGATTATAGTGATCTCGCTTCAGAATCTTGTGAAAGATATTTCCTTGGTCGCTGATATTAGGGTGAAACATTTTGGTTTTGAGATATTTTGAGATATATCTGTAAAACCATATATAAGTAAATCAAACGTTTTAGGAATCTTTGATAAATATATAAAAATTACATACCTTTGGCGGACTGAAAGGATAATCTGGAGGGTTATGAATTGTCATTTTGAAGGCTCCTCCCTCATACGGAGTGTTTAGAGGTCCCATGAGAGTTGCTTCCCAGTGAAATTTGTCGTCACCCACCGGTCCTATATGGAGAATTGAACAAAACAACATAAGCGACAGATGATACTGAGAAAGGATGAGTGTTTTAAATAAGTACCCGCGCTGAAGAGTGTTGAACGTTTCCTCTGGATTTCGTTGTAATCCCTGGTAATTGCCTTTGACGCCATTGTTAAGAAAATGAGGATTATTAAGAGGGGATTTTGGAACAAAAGAGCAAGATACAGAAAAGAAGAGTCTTAATGTTTTATAGCCGAGTAAGATGTGGAATTTTCATCAAGCAGTTAATTATGAGAATATTGAAAAGCCACAATTTTCTAAATCGTCACGTCATTAAGGAGGAATATTGACCACGTTTCGGTATGTGGTCAATTTCAGATGACAACTTGTTCAATTTACGCATGGAAATCAACACATTTATTTTCTGTTTTTGTTCATTTCGGAAGTATTTTCGAAATAAGTTATATATCTTCCGAAATACGTTTCATTTCCAAGAAAGAATCAGTTTTCATCATTTATTCATTTCGGAAGTATTTCCGAAATACGTTATATCGAATTTGTAAGGAATCCTGTTTATATGAATATTTAAACAGCAAGAGATTTTCATAGTTTGAGTAAATCATCCACTTATTCGGATTCTAAGATGGATAGTTTATTATGGGTTTCTACATATTTAGGAAGCTTTCTCGAAGTTTTAAGAAGCCTTTCCTAAATTCTAAGAAGGAGAGTTTGAAAGGAAACGAAATCCTGAGAACATTACCTGCTCATTCGTATTGTCCCCAGGCTGGCTACATATATTGATCTGATCCAAACCATCTGTTTGCGAGCTTACGTTTACTTTATGATTCAGATTCCCTTCATCATTTGTTTTTTCTTGACGTGAAGGAGGATTCTCTTTTATTCCCAGCATTTCCTCTATTTTAGTCAAGCGACTATTGATCTTATTGAAACCTTCCCCAACTGTCTTGCAGAGATTATTTAACTTTGACATGAGACACTCTCCCGAATCAGATGATGGTCCAGCTGTCTCTGTGTCTGAAAATCGATAAGATGTCATGTTCACTTGATCCATCGCATCGACAAAATCCAGAGTTCCTCTCATCCAATCTTTAGAGGTCATCCTATAGCCCTTCTTGATAGCATTAACCATTGTATACAAATCTTCATCGTCATTGTCTTCCAAAGAGACATTGTCTTCTAGATCTTCTGGTATTGGAGGTAAAATGCAGTGGACCTTCAGCTGCACAACAGAGAATCAAATATGCATCCCAAATTGAGAAATCCAGTGAGAAATCCAGTGAGGTGAACAAGCTAAAATACGAAACTAAATCAAAGATTTGACTAATAAAATAAAGAACTTACATCTCGAACGTTTTCAACGCTCGTAACTTGAACAATCTTTGGATTTGATGTATAAACGTATTTCTCACAGAGGAAAGGGGACATCGGCCCTTCACTTTTTACTGTGCTGAAGGCAATCTGCAACGAAGGCACAGATTCCAAAATCCACATGTGGAAAGCATACGGGAATCCGTGTATATCGTACCAGCTCTTGTTCAAATCCGAAGGAACACTACAAGAAATATGAGTATTAATAGCGGCTGTTAAATGCTATGATTCAACTACAATAGTGTTTCCTAAAACGCTCTTACAGCGCCCGTCATTGTAAGTCGGACACTTTAGATAGCGGTTTTTGGTATTGCTATCGTGTCTTCATCTAATATAGCGTTTTTTTATTTGCAATCGTATATTTTACAATAGCATTTGTATTTTGTTATTAATTATTTTTTTATAACATTTTGTAATTTTACTATAGCATTTCAAATATGTAATTAATTTCTATAATTATTCCAATAAATTTTTATTTAAATTACGATTTACCAGATCTTTTGGGATTTTTGGATAATTCGACATATTAAAATGAAAAATGACACATTTTATTATATTTATATTAAAACTATACAAAAGGACTATATTACAAAGAAAACTCTTGTTTCAATTACAAAGAAGAACTTTGTGTTACATCAATTTCTCTGGCTTTCCTTTTTCTTCACTTCTTGCTGCAGCAACCATTTCTACCGCTATCACTATGAGAAAATTAAACACATAGTTAAATTGTTGCATCGATGAAACTAAATATCACGCATAAAAAAAGAGGAATTTGTGCTCAGATTTAACATCATTGCTAACATAAGGAGGGGTAAGACCATGAAACCTTACCTCATCGTTTCCATGGGGTTGCTTCTGAAACCGATTGATATTCAATATCTGCACACAACACCACAGCACAACCATCAACCCAAAAAACAAATTTCAGGCTTTAACCATCAACCCAAATAAAAAAGTTAACAGAGAAATCTTACAGACAAAGAAAACGAAAAAGAAAAAATATATATCTGGCTATGTTCCACCATCAAGAAAATTACCTTGTTACTTGAATGCAATATGCCATTCTCATTGCTAGATGTGTGATACTTATGCTCCTGAAAACAGTTGGATTCCCATAAAGTCCCATTGAATATTTTCCGAGTATGCCTTCTCCACGGAAATGACTCTTTATTGAAGCTTTTATCATCATCACTGTAAGTTAACAGATGTTTCAAGAGTATAAGAATGGAAGATGCCTTCAACAAAATATGATATAAGAAATGCGAAGATCAATCAAACCTACTCACCTACAACTGTTTGACGTGCTGCAATCTCTTCCCTCGATCCAGCGGTGTCCTATACCGACATCATCCCGCGGCCGACAAGCACCCGATGAAAACCTATCTATAGTGTTCAAACTTGGCAACTTGTCAAAGGCTAGCGGCTCCTCCAAACTCGACATGGTGACAAAGTGTGAGAACCAAATTTCCAAAAATCTCCTTATATTTCCCACCGGAGAAATTAACAAAACAAACAACCAAAGGCAAATCCCTTACCCGCATATAGTCATGGAAGCATTTGAATTTGGTTTATCGAATTTTGAATAACGTCTTCGAGAGGAACACTAAATTATCCGTAAGTGATATCGATGAAATCAATCACGGTCTCGAGAATCGAATGCTAAATCGACAACAGTAGACAAGCGAAGAACATACCTCAGGGCGAGAGAGCACACGAAGGGTGAGATTAACCATCTGGAGATCCTTGGTACCGGATACGGAGGAGAAGGTGTGAGGCTTCGTGCGGATGTCGGAGATGTGAGGCTTCTGGAGAAAAGGGATCAGGAAGTGAGTCCCTTCACCGACCGTCTGATCCATCACTCCCCTGAAACTATCGAACAACACCGCTATCTCGCCACCATCTATCGGCGACGTTGTCAGTGACGTCACCGCCGTTCCTATACCGAACGCCGCCTTCGCCAAAGATGGATGAAGCGACTGAACTAGGTTTGAAGACGAGTCGTAATCTGGGACCTCAGAAAGAAAGGAAGTGAGAATTATTCCACGTCATCGATCTCTTCTCTTTGAGATAATCAAATCCATAGGAAGGAAGGATCGGAGAGACAAAAAAAGTATAGGAAGGAAGGAAGGATCGTAGGGTGTGAGAGTCTGCCACGTAATCGATCCATAATATCTCTTCTTATTGGTTCTTATCTTTTTTCTTTTTCATGCCCTAAATAAAATCGTTTTAAAAATGTTTTATTTACATTAGTAATGAAAAATGTTTTATAAACATGAGTTTATGATAAGTTATTTTTTCTAATAATATATAATGTCAAAAATAAATTTAAAAAGAAAAATTATATAGCACAATTTGTGTGATACTAAAATGATTTCCAACCATTGGCAATCATTTTTATTGTTAATTGACAACATAACATAAACCATAAATCAACATAACATAAACCCTAAATCAACATAATCTAAACCCTAAACATCAATGTCTTAAACCCTAAATCAAATATTCAATACTTAATTCTTCTTTTATTTACACATTAAAAGACAAATTTATTGTATATTACATTGTTAATTGGGTAATTACAAAAATCATATTTCACTCAATAAACTCTGTACTCAAATTCCCTAAACCCTAAATCAAATATTCAAAACTTAATTCTTCTTTTATTTATAATTTTACAATTTGTATTTACACATTAAGAGACAAATTTATTGTATATTCCATTGTTAATTGGGTAATTACAAAAAAAAATATTGCACACAATAAACTATATACTCCAATGCCCTAAACACTAAATCAAATATTCAAGACTTAATTCTTCTTTTATTTATAATTTTAAATTTTTTATTTACACATTAAAAGACAAATTTATTGTATATTACATTGTTAATTGGGTAATTACAAAAAATTATATTTCACTCAATAAACTCTATATTCCAATGGTCTAAACACTAAATCAAATATTCAAAACTTAATTCTTCTTTTATTTATAATTTTAAAATTTGTATCTACATATTAAAAGACAAATTTATTGTATACTCTATTGATAATTGGGTAATTACAAAAAATTATATTGCACACAATAAACTCTATACTTACCCTAAACCCTAAACTCTATACTCCAATACCCTAAACCTTAAATCAAATATTCATGACTTAATTCTTCTTTTATTTATAATTTTAAAATTTTTATTTACACATTAATAGACAAATTTATATATTCTATTGTTAATTGGGTGATTAAAAAGAGATTATATTTTACATTAAAAGACAAATTTATAGTATATATATATATATATATATATATATATATATATATATATATTCCATTGTTAATTGTGTAATTACAAAGAAATCATTTTCTATCTTTACAATCTTAACACCACCATTATGAACATAAAACATAAATAAAAGATAAGATACTATCAGCAATCCATTTTTAATGCCCACAACTAATCAATTAAGGTTCTTGTGTTGCCAAACCCTTTCTTGGACGAATAACCGCTCAAAGACATGGGAAGCTCAGGCAAGCTTGTGATTCCACTTCCTCTTTGTCCCTTCACTTCTTCCATAACACAATACTTAACCTTACACAACCAAAAAGAGATTAACTCTGAGTTTAAAAATTCGTTCAGAAATAGACAACAAACGAATCACAACAACCCTAAGAAAGTTCATGCCTTTTTATAGATTAAATGCACACCAGAATCACAATATCAAATAACAGTCACTCAAATCAAACCAGAGTATAAACAGATTAAAGAACAAAAAAAAAAGGATTAACAGCTTACACAATAACACAATCCGCTGCAACAAGAAGCTCTGAAGAATCGGAAACAATAATCTACAAAAAGAAATCGAAAAAATACAACAGAATCAATACACCACAACTCAGTTAAAAAATGACCATATATGTAAATTGAAACAACTATATCGATTTGACCCTAAATAGAAATCGATTACATGCACATAAGAAATCGATTATATTGATCGAAACCTTAAAATCAAATCCCAAATTGAAACTAAAAATCACGATTTCTAATACCTTTAACTGAAGCTTCACCAAGCTCTTCCTGCAAAAGAGCAAAATAACCTACGGATTAATACCCAACATATATAAATTAAAATCTGAAATCAATACAAATAACAAAAACAAAACCTACCAAATCGAGACAGAGATCGACGAACGAGACTGAGAGTGAGAGAGATCAAGACTGAGAGTGAGAGAGATCGAGACTGTAAGTGCGCTTCTTCGAGAATGAGAGGGATCGATACTGAGAGTGAGAGAGATCGAGATTGAGAGACGGATTGAGACTCAAACTGAGACTGAGAGATGGATCGAGACTGAGAACAAAGAGAGATCGAGATTGAGAACAAGAGAGATCGAGACAAAGAAGAATCGAGCGTGAAAGAACAAAGAAATTTAGGTTAATGATTTTTCACGATTTTCCCAAATTTTTCAAACAATTTTTTTACATAGGTGGGCAATGAAAAATTCATTTCCGCTGTTAACCTACGATGACGTTTTAAACAACATATGTGCTATTATTGGAAAATTTGAGAACCAAAAGTAAGTGCGATAAAAAAAATTTTTGCCGCCCAACTTAACATAGCGTTGATCAATTAAGAAACGCTATGCAAAAGTCAGACATAAGTCAACCATAGCAGAAACACATAAACCGCTATCCTGATGTGCTATTAATACCCGTTTTTCTTGTAGTGGAACACGCTTATTGATCTTCTCCAGTAGTAGATAAAAAGCGTCTCGACACCACGGATAATTCATCAGAACACTCCTATTCTGTGCTCTGTCGATTAATTTTTGTGGGAACTTGTATGCCTTGTATTTTTGAAGTAGGAGGCTCTCAATCAAAATCAACATAGCAAGAGAGAACCTCTCCTCAACTGAATCCACGTTAGTGTTACGCAACACATCAATGAGTTGTTTTGTTGTATGCCCCTTTTCAAAATTTCTCCAATTATAGTCACACTGTTCAGATTCTTCTTCTTATTCTTCTGGATTCCACTCACTACACTTCAAGCCTGTCACCATATGAAACTCCCTTATTGATAATCTCTTAGGTTGTGCTCCGAAGTGGAACCACAACTCCTTCTTTTTCTTTGTGATTAATGATCTTGTCAGTATCACGTGGAGAAGTTTTCCTGACATGTGCTGTTTCCTTGAACAGAATCTCAGAATCGGTCCCAAAAACGTTTGCTTTATCCTCTGGAACAGTACATCCCCGAGAATTTCTTTGACTATGATGTTCTTGATATTTGCAAACTGGTTTATATCAGGCCCTTGAGTCTGATTTGGCTCACTATTTATGGCAAATTGAAGCTTAGGCAGCATGATATTCTGACTATACGAACTCATTGTGCGTTCACCTGTTATAACAAAAAAATAGACATTCCTCGTAAAACCTTCCTATAATAATCAACAAGCTTTTCAGATGAATTAACACAGGAAACTCCAGAAAGTCTTCCGAAATTGAGAAAGAAACGAAATTATAGGTTTAGCTGCGAAAAACCCAATGATATGATACAAACCCCCCCCCCCCCCCCCCACCCCCAATGATATGATACGAAATCCCGAATGATATGATACGAAATACTCCAATGATATGATACGAATATCTACCTTGATGTTTGGGCTATGAGAAACTTCGAGAAAAGAGATACTTCGATTCCGTCAAAGTCCGACCAAAGAAAATCCCAATGATATGAAACAAAATTCTAGGTTTTGATGCGAAAAACCCAACGATATGATACACCCCCCCCCCCCCCCCCCCCCCTCCAAATGATATGGTACGAAATCCCGAATGATATGATACGAAATACCCCAATGATATGATACGAAAATCTACCTTGATGTTTGGGCTAAGAGAAACTTCGAGAAAAGAGATGCTTCGATTCCGTCAAAGCTCCGGTAAATCGATTTTTGGGATATGAGAAGTTTTGGATAAGACGAAGGAATATCGAGCAATGATATCTCCGTTATGAAACTTTCGGTGAGGATGAAGAATTTCGTCGGAGGAAGTGTTTTTTGTGATTCGGTGAGGACGAAGAATCGGGAGTTAGGGCTTTTGGGGTTTTTCAATATTCTTAGATCAACGGGTACATGAGTTGTCATTCGCGCTTTAATTGATCATTTACGAAGGCTTTCCTAAATTAGTTATATATGTTCCGAAATGGTTTTTAAATACGTTTCATTTCAAGGGATTGACAATTTTTCAACATTTGCGGAGCCAAACAAAAACACATGAATTAAGAGTGAAATCATACTTTTCTGTTTCTTGTTCATTTACGAAAGCTTTCCTAAATTAGTTATATAGTTTCCGAAATGGTTCTTAAATACGTTTCATTTCCAAGGAAGTGATCATTTTTCATCATTTTTATCTTTCTTTCTTTGCGTAGCCAAACAAAAACACATTTTCTGATAATCTTATGCTTCATTTTACGGATGATAATCAACAGTTAATATAGTCTTTTTAGAGCTTTTCTTGTTTTTTGTTCATTTACGAAAGCTTTCCTAAATTAGTTATTTAGTTTCCGAAATGGTTCTTAAATACGTTTCATTTCCAAGGAAGTGATCATTTTTCATCATTTTTAGCTTTCTTTCTTTGCGTAGCCAAACAAAAACACATTTTCTGATAATCTTATGCTTCATTTTACGGATAATAATCAACAGTTAATATAGTCTTTTTTAGAGCTTTTCTTGTTTCTTGTTAATTTACGAAAGCTTTCCTAAATTAGTTATATAGTTTCCGAAATTGTTCCTAAATACGTTTCATTTCCAAGGAAGTGATCATTTTTCATCATTTTTATCTTTCTTTCTTTGCGTAGCCAAACAAAAACATATGTTCTGATAATCTTATGCTTCATTTTACGGATGATAATCAACAGTTAATATAGTCTTTTTTAGAGCTTTTCTTGTTTCTTGTTCATTTACGAAAGCTTTCCTAAATTAGTTATATAGTTTCCGAAATTGTTCCTAAATACGTTTCATTTCCAAGGAAGTGATCATTTTTCATCATTTTTATCTTTCTTTCTTTGCGTAGCCAAACAAAAACACATTTTCTGATAATATTATGCTTCATTTTACGGATGATAATCAACAGTTAATATAGTCTTTTTTAGAGCTTTTCTTGTTTCTTGTTCATTTACGAAAGCTTTCCTAAATTAGTTATATAGTTTCCGAAATTGTTCCTAAATACGTTTCATTTCCAAGGAAGTGATCATTTTTCATCATTTTTATCTTTCTTTCTTTGCGTAGCCAAACAAAAACACATGTTCTGACAATCTTATGCTTCATTTTACGGATGATAATCAACAGTTAATATAGTCTTTTTTAGAGCTTTTCTTGTTTCTTGTTCATTTACGAAAGCTTTCCTAAATTGGTTATATATGTTCCGAAATGGTTCTTAAATACGTTTCATTTCCAAGGAAGTGATCATTTTTCATCATTTTTATCTTTCTTTCTTTGTGTAAAGGCTAATTTTCCGAAATGTTTCCTAAATATGCTGTTAACAATCTTGTTCATTTTCAAGGAAACGATCTGACTGGTGTAGAATCTGGGATTATATTACCACCCAACTCTTCAAAGAGATCACACGCCAGATTACTTCTTATGTCATTAGAAGTATCATCAGTAAGCTTTGACATGTCTGTAATCCCCATTGAATGGCATTCAATCATCTTCAACACGAAAAGAGCACAATTCTCCGCACAATCGGTCTTAGGGATACTATTCCCTTCTAGTTTGTCAACTTTGTAAGCAACTCGTTCATTGTCAGTAATTGCTTTGTTTGTAGCAATACACATCAGAACGGGTATCATCTCTGCACCGTTTAAAAACGTTTTTCAGGAACTTTTAAGATATTAAAATTTCTCAACTAACAAATGATTAACAAGCCTAAATACCCACCTGCAAAATGTTGCACATGAGTAAAGACTGAATCAGCTTGCTCTGTTTGATGTCCACAACTGATTCTAGTGATTGTTTGCTTCTTCACATTGATTACCATTCCAATCCAATGCCTGCTCTTCTTCTCAAAGGTAAGTCTGTAGATGACTTCAACATCTGTCCCCCAGGCTTTATTTGGATGATTTTTCCCATTTACAACTTCAACACAGCCTCCCAAAAATATGTGACCGCCTCACGTTCTAAGAATCTTTTGTAGCTGCATGACAGCACGTTGAAGAACGATAATTTGATGAATGCAGCTCGAGGGAGATGGTGTTTATGGAAGTATGTTTCATAATTCTGCCTTCTCAAAGCAAACAATGATAATGTCGCATCTATTTGCTGCATAAACGTTGAACATCACAATCATTTTAGGAATGCTTTCTTAAACACAAAACAAGTAAACCATTTTTCACTAACTAATGATCACCTGTTCGCTCAGAGACACTTTTGGATTTTCTAAAAAAGTAAACCATGATGGAAGTACAGGACGGCCATCGATTTTGACTCTGCATAAATTAAATGAAACAAGTTAGGGAGTAACAAGTTTTTAAGATTTGAAACAAATGGAAAGGTGAAATAAATACTAACCTTTCTCCCCTTTTTCTCATCCAATCATCCATCCTTTTAAATTTATCGATTTCAGAAGTTAGAAATGGATCTATTACCGGATGTACTGGAGGCGTTACACATAACAACTGGTTGTTTGGTGCATGATACAGAGATCTTTTCGTTTTCCGAACATTTCGCAATAGAAACGCAAGGTTATCTATTGGCAAATCATCATACTTTTGTAAAAGATTAGGATTTGCTGCCGCCTTTCTTTTCTTAGCTCGAACCAAGAGGTCATCATCTTTTTTCCTTTGTTTAGGAGCAACACCAGCCTTCTTATTTGATGCTTCCACCTTTTCTTCCTTCTCCTTTGACCAACATAAAAAAAAGTTAATTAATAGCATACCACAATTCATGGTTAATGACGATTCAAGAATGCCTTAATAACTATGTAATAAATGTTTTATGAAACGTTTTGAAGAAACAATACCTCTACTTCTACTTGAGAAACCCAGGCACAGTTCACCCACTCCTTGTAAATCTGGATTTCTTGAAGCTGAAATTCTCGGACTTGCTGAGACAAAAAAATTTTAACACTGTATCTTCCGTAGCTCATTATTTTAACCACTGTGGCTTTCCACCAGCCGCCGTTAAAAAAGACGTAGACGTAGTCCAATAGTTCTGGACCCTTCCAAGTTCCTTCGATATCCGGCAATGGAGGACGAATCTGTTCCTTGCTGACACTCTCCATGATTTTTTTAGTTTCGTTTTATGATCCACAAAAAGTTTTGAGTACTTCAGAGTATATATATCAACACCCTTGTTTGTTGATTTCTTTGTTACTGTTGCTGGAAACCATCCGCCATCTTTAGATTTTACCTCAACATGAGCACCCACTTGTATGTGAGTCTCAGAATGTGTATTAAAAAAGGATTTGTTCTGAGCCAATGGATCTGCATCAGACTACAAAAAAACAGTTTTATGAATATTACAATCATATGTGTTAAGGAAGATTCGACCAATTGCGTTTAATATACAACCTAGAAATCTTACATCAACAGTTGAATCTCCTTGTCGGGTTGAATCATGTGTCTGGCTCACCTTCTGTGTTTGTGTTTCCTAAAATTTGTAAAATCATAAATTGAGATTCAGTGAGATCCATCTTTTGGGTAACAGAATTTTTGAACACTATTCTGAATAATGGATCACACAATTGTACCCATTCCCTATGAACCAATATATCCTCAATGTTGAATTGGAAGATTTCTAGTGTATGCTTAATGAGGACAGAGACTTTTCCATTCTTAATAATCGTATTTACAGATCCTCTACGCCAGCAGCCTCTGTGACACACAAGAACTTCTTGATTTATAGATAAATCTTCCAAACTTACATGACGACCCCGATAATCATTTGGATATGGTGGTGTATCCAAAGATGATCCGATCTGAGTCAGATCTTCTGCAATAAGCTGCATATACATTTCATACAGGGTTTAGGAAGACTTTTTTTACCTAAATGTTTAAAATTCAAGTAATAAAAACATTTTAAAGGAAACGAAAATCAAATAGCTTACGTCATTATTTACCCTGTATTTTTGGGGGGTAGAACGGGATTCCAAATTATCTCTGTTTATCTGCAAACATTTCAAATTAATGGCGTATCAGTTTTGTTTTGTGTAAAACAACTTTAGTATGGTTTTCTATATATTTAGGAACCTTTCTCGAAGTTTTAAGAAGTCTTTCCTAAATTATAAGATGGAGAGTTTATTATGGTTTTGTACATATTTAGGAAACTTTCTCGAAGTTTTAAGAAGTCTTTCCTAAATTCTAAGATAGAGAGTTTGAAACGAAACGAAATCCTCAGAACATTACCTGGTCATTCGTATTGTCCCCAGGCTGGCTACAGATATTTATTTGATCCAAACCATCTGTTTGTGAGAAATTGCCTTCATCATTTGTTTTTTCTTGACGTGTAGTAGGATTCTCTTTTATTCCCAGAACTTCCTCTATTGTTGTCAAGCGACTATTGATCATATTGAACCCATCTTCAAATGTCTGGAAGAGCTTGGCCAGCTTCGATACGAAAGACTCTTTTGAATCAGATAGTCCATCTCTATTCGCGTTCATTGTGTTCCAACAAATAGAGTATTCCAGTCAAAGCAAATTAGATGTTGTGATGAACTAACAGGGTTGTTGCTTGATTGTTCTTGTCCTTATCCTTTAATAAAGGTTAACACCTGCAAGACATTTGGGTCTAATCAATAAAAACCAGTTTCGAAACCCCCAAACATCACGAAACCCCCAAACATCACGAAAACCATCCATGAGTTTCTTCTTACTCTTTTAAGATTCACGACATCCCCAAACATCACGAAACCCCAAATTTGAGATTTAATCGATCGAAGAAAAATTGTTGACATCCTCAAACAATTGTTGACATCCCAAAACAAATGATTCAACAATTGAATCTAGACACTTAAAATCAGACACTTAAAATGCGATTAGAAACAAAATCAAAGCTAGACAAAGATGAACGAAATCTATAAATCGAGTTTTGAATCAAATTTTCATGCAATATCTATTTCGGACTATGATAAGCTTCAAGTTTGGACTAGTTATCATAATGCGAGTTACAGTAACTGGTCGAGTTTGCCCAATACAAGGAAGGTCTAGAGGAAGAGGAATTGAGATTTTTGATCGAAGAAGATAAAATACCTCGATTTGGGCTATGAAAAGCTTCGAGATCAGAGAATGGCGTCGGGAAAGCTTTTAGATCAGATAATAGAGTCGGGAAAGTTCGAGATCAGGGAATGATAGCTCCGGGAACAATTTGTCGACGAAATCGAAGATGAGAAAGTTTTGCATCGGGAAGAATCAAATTTTTATTTGTTTATTTGTGTGTTCAAGGTTAAATGAGTCTTTTTCCTTTTAATGAATGTTAGTTTTGAGATTTTCACCTTGGAGTGCTAAATTATTGAACTTTAAGTTTTTTGGTGCTATTTTATAGAATTGCTTTTTATTTTATCGTAAACTTTGTTTCTAAAATTATAAATTATATATTTTAACGGATTATCTAATATTATTTTCCATTTTATTTTATTTTTTTATTACAAGTTATAAAATATTAAATTACAAATCTGGCTTTAGTTATAAATTTATACTAACAATGTCTTTTGCTTTCCAAAATTTGCTTTTGTCTTGCCTCATAGCGGCAAAATCTACATGGTGTCAGCCTCTGCTTTGTTCTTCTAGACGCAGCTGCTCCTCGAATCTACTAGAGAACAACAAAACCCTAAATTGCGGCTGAATCTAGTTTCTTTGTTTATTACTTTTTTCACCTCCTATCACAGCTCCTGAATCTTTGATTTGAACCCTAATTTCTCACTAAAATGCGTGCCACTGCTTCCAATTAGATGAACTGTGTGAGATTTGAATCGTGATTTCTGTCTCTTTGGATCTGGTGATTTCCTTCTCCCCAAATTCGTTACCAAGAAGAAGCAGAGGTCGAGAGTTTGATGGTAATGGCGAGCTCTAACCATCATAACAGGCTTCCTATTCGAGAACGGGTCTGTGTCCTCTTCTTTTTTAGCTTGAATCTGTTGAAACTTTTGTAATTTTTTGGATATGCTTTGGCTTAGATCCTGAGGCAATCGATGTATCCCAGATCGATGAAGAATTTTGTGTAATCTAATTCAGTCTTATATGCTTTTCTAGTCACTCATTGAGGCTTTTGATTTAGGGTTTTAGTTACTCGATCTGTTACCGAGCTCTGTTTAGCTTTAATTTTGAAATTATTCCTATTAGAGGTTGTTGTGTGGACCGATCTTTGATGTAGACAGTTGTTTTGGACCCTTCCTTTTGAATGTCAAGTCTTAAGTCTTGTAATAGAAACTATATACCAACTCATTGCTTCAGAATCTTGATTTGGTTGTCATTGTAAGCCTATTTGGTTGATTTATTCTTGATTAGGTACAAGTAATATTGTATAATTTGTTTAGTATTACACAACAAATTAATAGTTGGAGCGAAAAGATGCGATTATGAATCCTGTTGAATGCTCATTCTTATGTGAGAAAGTTTCATAATTCTGTATGATTGGGTGTTTCATGCTTTCTAATGAGTTCTTACTGGATTGACAGAGGAAGCGGTGGGTTGGGTGTTTTAAAGCGTTGTCTTGTTTTGGTTCAAAAAAAGGAGAGAGACGAATTGTGCCGGCTTCCCGAGTAACTGAGGGGAATGTAGCAACTGGTCAATCAAATCAATCTCAGGCACCGGGATTGAGTAATCACGCTACATCAATGCTTGCTCCACCTTCGTCTCCAGCTTCTTTCTCACATTCTCCTGCTCCTTCCATAGCCCAATCCCCGAATTGTCTGCTTTCGTTATCTGCTAACTCTCCTGGAGGTCCTTCATCTGCAATGTTTGCTACCGGGCCTTATGCCCATGAGACCCAATTGGTTTCACCACCGGTTTTCTCAACCTTTACCACAGAGCCATCTACTGCTCCTTTGACTCCTCCTCCTGAGTTAGCCCACCTCACCACTCCTTCTTCACCCGATGTACCTTATGCTCGGTTCTTGACATCTGCTGCCGATCTCAAGAAAACAGAGAAGGCCAATTATATTTCTGCAAATGATCTTCATGCAACATACGCACTGTATCCTGGCAGTCCTGCAAGCAGTCTCAGATCTCCAATCTCAAGGATCTCAGGCGATGGTCGATCCTCATCTTTTCCTGAGCGTGAGTTCTCACCACAGTGGGATCCTTTGGCTTCTCCAAGAACAGTCAAATGTTCAAGGAATGACTCTAGTTATGCTCAGACACCTGAGACAAACACTACTCCAAAGGCATCTGAGGGATCAAATTTCTTCTGTCCTGACACATTTGCTCGATACTATCTTGACCATGATGCTCCGTTTTCTCATACTGGTGGAAGACTAAGTGTTTCTAAGGATTCAGATGTTTATCCAAATAGCGGAAATGGTCAACGCATTTCTAAGCAAGATATGGAAGAGTTAGAAGCATACAGAGCTTCCTTTGGTTTTAGTGCAGATGAAGTCATTACTACAAGCCAATATGTGGAGATCACACATGTTAACGATGACTCCTTGAGACCTCGTAGTACCTTGGATGCATCAGAAGGTGAAAGGCTAAATTCATATGGCTTTGAGGCGGCTACCTTGGACCTGCAAAAAAGTGGCAACTTACAAGAGCCGCTCGAGTTGTACAATGGTAATACGAATATGTCATATTACCTGTGTTTTGAAATTTACGGTTTAAGGCAAATGGATATATTTACAAGAGCTGCTCTGTTTTGTCTCTCTTGATGCCAAATGTTTTATATGAACGCAGATCATATGCGGAGATCAACCACGCCGGGCAATGCAGGACAAGCAAAAACAAGTAGAAAGTACAAGACGGGTCTATGCAGTTCGGATGCAGAAATCGATTACAGAAGAAGTGGACGAAGCTTCAGAGAAGGCAGAGGAGATTTTGCGTGTCATGACTAGAAAACCCTTTTTACTGATCTGTAGAGTTTAGTTTTGCTTTTGTTCGTTTTGTCTCTTGCCAGAACAAATTAAGCTTGGGTTCTGTTCTGTGGTTGTTTTAGTTAATGTTTTATAAAATTAATATATATAAAAGAATATACTCAAAGAATATACGTATAATTCCTAACAAATGACTGTTTGTATGACTTAAACTCTTGGTTGTTAACTTGTTATATTTGGTGTGTTATTAGCGTCCTGTTTGTTCTTCTAACATATTTGCAATTCACTAGTATTACCATATTCTACCATTGAATCATTTTTTTCATGCGAATACTAAACTTTATAACCCGGCATAAACCTTCTCGTAGACAAGTGACGTGTATTGTAGATATAGAAACAAATTTATGTCAGAATTCCAATGTTATGGCTTGGTTTAATGTAAATTGCATGAATTGTCTAACACCTTCTGCAAATTTGACTTTAAGTTGCTCTGTCACTAGATCATGTTGAGGTTTGTACATCCAAGATCGAAAATAGTCATAGTGATTTGAAGAAAACCTTTTAACGAGGTTTTTTTCTTTTGCAATTGTTTGAATGATGGTGGAAGGGGATTTATAGAAACTTTTTCCAGACATTTTCTACAGATTTCTGACGGGTTTTTAAATTACCAACGGCTATATTAACAAATATACTAACGGCTACATTTATATCGTCGGAAATGAAACTCTTACAAAATCCGACGATTTTTTTACGAAATTGCAGACGGTATTCCGACGGTTTCTTTTTGAGAAAATAGTCAAAAAACCGTCAAAAATTCCATAGGAAAACCGGCTGTTTCCTTGTAGTGTTGAGAAAATCCACTTTTTGGGTTCATGGTACTTGGTTGTTCTTTTTAACTTGCAAATATGGCTGGGTCATTGTCTACTCCTTTTTGTCTCCATTTTGTCTCTATTTTGTATATTTTTGATGTTTTTACCTATAAAGATTTTTTTTGGGGCAAACCTATAGAGATTTTGAAACTAAGAATACGAGAAAACTACCTAAAAATCACATAATCGAATAAAAAAGTTTAGATAAAATACTAAAATTCGTATTAAAAACAGTAAAATATAAGTAATGTTATTTATAGGATTAGTGGAATGATCGAACTTATAGGATTATATATGTGAACAAATTGAATAACGACACAATATTTGTTCAGGTCCACAACACATGGTTTTAAATGGGAAAATGCAAATTCATGGTCGTTATTGAATTTGTTCACCCACTGGCGTTTCCTAATACAAACATATCTCTGGATGATATATTTTCTACTACATTTGTGTTAAATATCCTCCCCCCCCCCCAATAGCAGGGGAGTCAATGTCGGGGATCTGCTCAGAGAGCAAATCCAAAAATCAAAGAGTGTTAAATCGGGATCTAGGGGATGGAAATCGGTTTTACATGGGATCCTCACTGTCGGAAATCTGGATATCATTGATTACATCCTCTGGGTTTTAGGAAGGATCTGTGTGGCAAATCACATTCTTTACTTGCGAAGATCAAAAAGGAACCTAAGATCGAAATGGGGATCGCGGATTGGGATTTGGAGAAGGGGCAATCTCGTGGATTTGAGAAAGGAAATTACAGCGGTTCTGAAATCCCGGAGATCTTGCATTACATCCTACTGGAATCCTTCACACATGATAGCGATTCAAAACTTGAATAAATTACGGCTTTGCAAGGTTGAGCTTGCTGTCATCACGAAGATATCACCAGATTTATGGGACCAAATATGGAATGGCCTTTCAATACGGAGAGAGATCAGTAATCATATCAATCAGGGGATAAAGGTGAATCAAGCAATTATGGGGCTGGTACGGGATCCATCTGATGAGTATAAAGAGACACGGCAGGACAAGCGTTGGAGACACAGTCAATCTCGCAAATTCCTTTATATAATCTCGATTAAACTGCTCTGGGAGATTAAGTACCAAGAAATGACGCAGACCAATCTCTTGAGCAAGTCCGATTCGGGGAACAAGGGACCCTTCTACGTGAAGCGGATGAAGATAGTGGTCCCAAAATTCGACAACTCCAGCCTCATTGCGGGTTACTCTCAGACTCTGATCGGCAGATGTATGAATACCCAGATGCAGGACATGAAGTCCTTGTTGTTCATGCTGCCACGCATCTGGAATGTAGAGGAACGTGTGGCTGGTGCATACTTGGGGCTTGGACGGTTTCAATTTGATTTCGACAAGGAAGAGGACATAACGGAGGTAATGAAAATGTAACCCTTCCATTTTGAATACTGGATGTTATCTTTGGTCCGTTGGGAATCGGTAGTGGATCGTCATTATCCCTCGGCCATCACGTTTTGGATCCGTGTAATAGGTGTGCCTCTCCATTTCTGGGCAGACCCAACTTTCAAAACCATTGGGGAGGCCCTTGGGACGGTTAAGGCGGTAGATCTTGAGGAAGGGAGAGTTCAAGTGACAGTAGATGGCTACCAACTGCTTGTCTTCTCCACTATTGTGGAATTTGATAGCGGAGAAGAGACAACGGTGTCATTAAGGTATGAAAGACTCTTCGGATATTGCCGGAATTGTCATAGCTTATGTCATGATCATTTCAAATGCCCGATGAGAGGTGAAACGGAGGAGAAAGTAGAAAGCGGCCTCCAGGACTTCAAGGATCCGGGACAGGGTCCAAATGCAGCGAGTTATAAAGCGGTGGTTGCTTCGGGAGAGGAACGGATTACTGAGAGGACTCAGCATGGTCACAGTACTAAGGAACTTAATGGGAGCTATAAAGGTAAGGATATCAGTCACGAGTTAAAGGACACTACGAAACAGACTTGGGCAGGGAAGGATAATCGGGTTTACAAAGGCAGATCCGACAGGAGATATGGGGAAGGGACATCCACATCAATGTACAGCAAATTCACAGCGTATGTCCATCCGCACGAGCTCAAGCAAAGGTATGCGATCTCTAACAAGGGAACATATGACTTGAAGCCGAGGGATAAGGGTGAGGAGATGACGGTTAATGGAAGGGATATGGCTACTGTTGGACCAAGAGGGAATATATCTACGGCCGATACTGCCAACACCAAGGAGGAGGGGTTCGCGGCTCATCCATCATCTCGTAAGGTGAGCAAGGAATTAATTTTCGGTAATGATGATGTATTTTCAGAAAATGACCAGAGGGCAAAGGCAACAAGGAAACTGAGAGAGGAGGCGGTTATGGAAGACGGAGAAGTTGCGAAGGAGAGTAACGGCTGGATCAGGAGAGGGAAGAACAAGTATTGGCTGGGCTGGAAGGTAATTTAATGGACCACAGGACTGAGGATGAGGCCATTGCAGACACTGATGGTGGCGAGGAAGAGACAAAAAGAAAACAAGATCGACAATGCAACCAAGTAACGGTGACAGCATGTGTCTCCGAAGGTTTGGCCGACGACGGCAACGATGATGTGGAGATGCAGGATTTAATTCTACATGAAGAAGCAGACGTCGTTCTGGATAACAACCAAGAGGTAAGGAAGAAAAGCAATAAAACAGGCACGATGGTTTATGGTGGTGGAGCTAAGAAGAGGATGGTCCAAGCGATGATCTCTCCAAGGAAGAAGACGACGGCGAAGGCTTCGGTTCGTACTGGTGATGACGCAAAAGGAATAGGGTCGAAGGTCTCTTTAAACCTGAAGACCGGTTCAGCAAAACCAAACTAGTTAATTTATGAGAATTATGAGTTGGAATTGTCAGGGTTTGAGGAATAAATACACAATAGGTTATCTCAGGGAGGTTTGGAAGAAACATAAACCAGAATTTTTATTTCTTTCCGAAACCAAGCAAGACTTTTCTTTTATGCAAAAATTTCAATTTCACTTTGGTTATAATAAATTGTATACGGTGGAACCGTGTGGTGCGAGTGGTGGACTTGCTTTATTTTATGACGATTCACTAGGTGTTAATATTTTATTCTCAAGTAATCGGATAATTGATATTGAGGCGAAAATACAAGGAAAACAAGTTTTTTTGTCATTTATTTATGGGGACCCGGTACCGAAATTTTGAGACCAAGTTTGGGAACGATTAACTCGGACAAGTATATCACGATTGGGACCATGGTTTATAATTGGTGACTTAAATGAAATCACGGGAAATAATGAAAAACAGGGAGGCAATTTAAGGCCTGCATCCTCCTTTATATCCTTCAATCTCATGATTCAACACTGTGGTTTTTTGGAGTTTCAGTGTTTCGGTAATCCCATGTCTTGGAGGGGAAGACGGAAGTCGAAAATTGTTCGGTGTCGTCTGGACAGGGCCTTAGCAAATGAAGATTGGCATGACATTTTCTCACATTCTTATGTTGAATATTTAGCAATGATTGGGTCGGACCATAGACCAATTATTGCCACTTTAGAGGATAAAATCCCCCGGAAACGAGGCCAGTTTCGGTTTCATAAACGGTGGATTGGACAGGACGGCTTAATGGAAACAATTTCAAAGGGATGGGAAATTAATTCAGATGGACATCGGTCTTCAATTATAGAAAAAAATAAAGAATTGTCGGCGAGAGATATCAAAATGGAGGAAAAATAAATTACCATACGGCAAGGAGAAAATTAAGGATTTACAACAAGCGCTAGAGGAAGTCCAAAATGACGATAATAGCACACACGAGGAACTGATGGATATTACACATAAACTAAAAGAGGTCTACTTAGATGAGAAATTATTTTGGCAACAGAAGAGTCGCACCTTATGGGCAACGGTGGGGGACAGAAACACAAAATTCTATTATGCACAAGTTAAGCAAAGACGGGCGATAAATCGGATTACTGGCCTACATAATGCATCAGGATCTTGGGTCACCTCGGATAAAGAGGTCGAACAAGGGGCGGTCAATTATTTTGAGGAATTATTCACCTCAACTTCACCGACGGAATTTGAGAATGCCTTAAGCGAAATCCCGACCCTTGTTTCGGAACAGAATAATGATATGCTTACGACTTTGGCCACGGAAGAGGAAGTTCGCAAGGCTCTATTTATGATGCACCCAGAAAAGGCTCCGGGCCCGGATGGAATGACGGCACTATTTTTCCAGAGATCTTGGCAAATTATAAAGCAAGATGTAGTAGGTTTGGTTAACGGTTTTTTGGAGACGGGGATGTTTGATCAACGGCTGAACATGACAAATATTTGTCTCATTCCGAAGACGGGGCGCCCCACTCGAATGACGGATCTAAGGCCTATCAGTCTATGTAATGTGGGCTATAAGATCATTTCAAAGGTTTTATGTCAGAGATTAAAGAGGTTGCTACCGGACATGATTTCAGAGACTCAATCAGCCCTTGTAACGGGGAGATTGATCTCCGATAACATTCTGATTGCCCTGATTGATATGATTACTGATCTCTCTCCGTATTGAAAATAACTTTCAATACGGAGAGAGATCAGTAATCAGGTCAATCAGGGGATCAAGGTGAATCAACCAATTATGGGGCTGGTACGGGATCCATCTGATGAGTATAAAGAGACACGGCAGGACAAGCGTTGGAGACACAGTCAATCTCGCAAATTCCTTTATATAATCTCGATTAAACTGCTCTGGGAGATTAAGTACCAAGAAATGACGCAGACCAATCTCTTGAGCAAGTCCGATTCGAGGAACAAGGGACCCTTCAACGTGAAGCGGATGAAGATAGTGGTCCCAAAATTCGACAACTCCAGCCTCATTGCGGGTTACTCTCGGACTCTGATCGGCAGATGTATGAATCCCCAGATGCAGGACATGAAGTCCTTGTTGTTCATGCTGCCACGCATCTGGAATGTAGAGGAACATGTGGCTGGTGCATACTTGGGTCTTGGACGGTTTCAATTTGATTTCGACAAGGAAGAGGACATAACGGAGGTAATGAAAATGTAACCCTTCCATTTTGAATACTGGATGTTATCTTTGGTCCGTTGGGAATCGGTAGTGGATCGTCATTATCCCTCGGCCATCACGTTTTGGATCCGTGTACTAGGTGTGCCTCTCCATTTCTGGGCAGACCCAACTTTCAAAACCATTAAGGAGGCCCTTGGGACGGTTAAGGCGGTAGATCTTGAGGAAGGGAGAGTTCAAGTGACGGTAGATGGCTACCAACCGCTTGTCTTCTCCACTATTGTGGAATTTGATAGCGGAGAAGAGACAACGGTGTCATTAAGGTATGAAAGACTCTTCGGATATTGCCGGAATTGTCATAGCTTATGTCATGATCATTTCAAATGCACGATGAGAGGTGAAACGGAGGAGAAAGTAGAAAGCGGCCTCCAGGACTTCAAGGATCCGGGGCAGGGTCCAAATGCAGCGAGTTATAAAGCGGTGGTTGCTTCGGGAGAGGAACGGATTACTGAGAGGACTCAGCATGGTCACAGTACTAAGGAACTTAATGGGAGCTATAAAGGTAAGGATATCAGTCACGAGTTAAAGGACACTACGAAACAGACTTGGGCAGGGAAGGATCATCGGGTTTACAAAGGCAGATCCGACAGGAGATATGGGGAAGGGACATCCACATCAATGTACAGCAAATTCACAGCGTATGTCCATCCGCACGAGCTCAAGCAAAGGTATGCGATCTCTAACAAGGGAACATATGACTTGAAGCCGAGGGATAAGGGTGAGGAGATGACGGTTAATGGAAGGGATATGGCTACCGTTGGACCAAGAGGGAATCTATCTACGGCCGATACTGCCAACACCAAGGAGGAGGGGTTCGCGGCTCCTCCATCATCTCGTAAGGTGAGCAAGGAATTAATTTTCGGTAATGATGATGTATTTTCAGAAAATGACCAGAGGGCAAAAGCAACAAGGAAACTGAGAGAGGAGGCGGTTATGGAAGACGGAGAAGTTGCGAAGGAGAGTAACGAGCTGGATCAGGAGAGGGAAGAACAAGTATTGGCTGGGCTGGAAGGTAATTTAATGGACCACAGGATTGAGGATGAGGCCATTGCAGACACTGATGGTGGCGAGGAAGAGACAAAAAGAAAACAAGATCGACAATGCAACCAAGTAACGGTGACAGCATGTGTCTCCGAAGGTTTGGCCGACGACGGCAACGATGATGTGGAGATGCAGGATTTAATTCTACATGAAGAAGCAGACGTCGTTCTGGATAACAACCAAGAGGTAAGGAAGAAAAGCAATAAAACAGGCACGATGGTTTATGGTGGTGGAGCTAAGAAGAGGATGGTCCAAGCGATGATCTCTCCAAGGAAGAAGACGACGGCGAAGGCTTCGGTTCGTACTGGTGATGACGCAAAAGGAATAGGGTCGAAGGTCTCTTTAAACCTGAAGACCGGTTCAGCAAAACCAAACTAGTTAATTTATGAGAATTATGAGTTGGAATTGTCAGGGTTTGAGGAATAAATACACAATAGGTTATCTCAGGGAGGTTTGGAAGAAACATAAACCAGAATTTTTATTTCTTTCCGAAACCAAGCAAGACTTTTCTTTTATGCAAAAATTTCAATTTCACTTTGGTTATAATAAATTGTATATGGTGGAACCGTGTGGTGCGAGTGGTGGACTTGCTTTATTTTATGACGATTCACTAGGTGTTAATATTTTATTCTCAAGTAATCGGATAATTGATATTGAGGCGAAAATACAAGGAAAACAAGTTTTTTTGTCATTTATTTATGGGGACCCGGTACCGAAATTTCGAGACCAAGTTTGGGAACGATTAACTCGGACAAGTATATCACGATTGGGACCATGGTTTATAATTGGTGACTTAAATGAAATCACGGGAAATAATGAAAAACAGGGAGGCAATTTAAGGCCTGCATCCTCCTTTATATCCTTCAATCTCATGATTCAACACTGTGGTTTTTTGGAGTTTCAGTGTTTCGGTAATCCCATGTCTTGGAGGGTAAGACGGAAGTCGAAAATTATTCGGTGTCGTCTGGACAGGGCCTTAGCAAATGAAGATTGGCATGACATTTTCTCACATTCTTATGCTGAATATTTAGCAATGATTGGGTCGGACCATAGACCAATTATTGCCACTTTAGAGGATAAAATCCCCCGGAAACGAGGCCAGTTTCGGTTTCATAAATGGTGGATTGGACAGGACGGCTTAATGGAAACAATTTCAAAGGGATGGGAAATTAATTCAGATGGACATCGGTTTTCAATTATAGAAAAAAATAAAGAATTGTCGGCGAGAGATATCAAAATGGAGGAAAATAAATTACCATACGGCAAGGAGAAAATTAAGGATTTACAACAAGCGCTAGAGGAAGTCCAAAATGACGATAATAGCACACACGAGGAACTGATGGATATTACACATAAACTAAAAGAGGCCTACTTAGATGAGAAATTATTTTGGCAACAGAAGAGTCGCACCTTATGGGCAACGGTGGGGGACAGAAACACAAAATTCTATTATGCACAAGTTAAGCAAAGACGGGCGATAAATCGGATTACTGGCCTACATAATGCATCAGGATCTTGGGTCACCTCGGATAAAGAGGTCGAAAAAGTGGCGGTCAATTATTTTGAGGAATTATTCACCTCAACTTCACCGACGGAATTTGAGAATGCGTTAAGCGAAATCCCGACCCTTGTTTCGGAACAGAATAATGATATGCTTACGGCTTTGGCCACGGAAGAGGAAGTTCGCAAGGCTCTATTTATGATGCACCCAGAAAAGGCTCCGGGCCCGGATGGAATGACGGCACTATTTTTCCAGAGATCATGGCAAATTATAAAGCAAGATGTAGTAGGTTTGGTTAACGGTTTTTTGGAGACGGGGATGTTTGATCAACGGCTGAACATGACAAATATTTGTCTCATTCCGAAGACGGGGCGCCCCACTCGAATGACGGATCTAAGGCCTATCAGTATGTGTAATGTGGGCTATAAGATCATTTCAAAGGTTTTATGTCAGAGATTAAAGAGGTTGCTACCGGACATTATTCCAGAGACTCAATCAGCCTTTGTAACGGGGAGATTGATCTCCGATAACATTCTGATTGCCCTGATTGATCTGATTACTGATCTCTCTCCGTATTGAAAATAACTTTCAATACGGAGAGAGATCAGTAATCAGATCAATCAGGGGATCAAGGTGAATCAACCAATTATGGGGCTGGTACGGGATCCATCTGATGAGTATAAAGAGACACGGCAGGACAAGCGTTGGAGACACAGTCAATCTCGCAAATTCCTTTATATAATCTCGATTAAACTGCTCTGGGAGATTAAGTACCAAGAAATGACGCATACCAATCTCTTGAGCAAGTCCGATTCGGGGAACAAGGGACCCTTCAACGTGAAGCGGATGAAGATAGTGGTCCCAAAATTCGACAACTCCAGCCTCATTGCGGGTTACTCTCGGACTCTGATCGGCAGATGTATGAATCCCCAGATGCAGGACATGAAGTCCTTGTTGTTCATGCTGCCACACATCTGGAATGTAGAGGAACGTGTGGCTGGTGCATACTTGGGGCTTGGACGGTTTCAATTTGATTTCGACAAGGAAGAGGACATAACGGAGGTAATGAAAATGTAACCCTTCCATTTTGAATACTGGATGTTATCTTTGGTCCGTTGGGAATCGGTAGTGGATCGTCATTATCCCTCAGAATCTTTATTTTCTCGGGTTTTTAAGGGACGTTACTTTCGTAACACAGATCCTTTAGACCCCATCAGATCTTACTCCCCCTCTTTTGGATGGAGGAGCATTATTTCGGCTAGACCTCTGGTTGCAAAAGGTCTCATCAAAAGAGTTGGATCAGGTGGTTCTATCTCAGTATGGAACGACACATGGATACCATCTTCTTCCCCGAGGTCAGCAACATGTAAGTGATACAATTATTACCCAAACCTTAGGGTAAATCATTTGGTTGATCCCACGACACAATCATGGAATTTGGAGTTGATAAATGCAATCATCGACCCGGCTGACGTGGAAATCATTCGTAGTATACCTATCAGTAGCACTTATCGGCAAGATATCCCTGGCTGGCACTATACAAAAACAAGAAAATATACGGTTAAGTCGGGATACCAGACCGAGCAAAAACTATCTGCCAACGGCGTGAATCACCTCTACGGGCCGGACGTGAAGGAATTACAAGCTCATACATGGAAACTAGTCTGCCCACCGAAATTGAGACATTTTATTTGGCAGGCCATTTCGGGATGTCTCTCGGTTTCAGCGAATCTACGCGCTAGAGGAATAAATTGTGATCCACAATGTGCACGGTGTGGAGCGGAAGGGGAAACGATTAATCATGTTCTGTTTGAATGCCCTCCGGCTTTACAAACATGGGCACTCTCTCCTATCCCTTCGGCCCCAGGAGTATTCCCGAGGACATCGGTTTTCTCTAATTTCGACCATATATTCTGGAGACTCCCAAAAGAGGGTAAGAACGCAGTTTTCCCTTGGATCGCGTGGAATATTTGGAAAGCAAGGAACGATAAAGTTTTCTCAAACGTGGACAAGAACCCACAAGAGATACTTAGGATAGCAGAAACGGAGGCCATGACCTGGGAAACGACACAAAGTATGGAACCCGAAATAATTTCCCCTCTAATCGGTCACAGCACGATGCTGGCTCAACATGAGGATTATCATGGACAGAAATGCTATATTGATGGCTCGTGGAAGGAAACGGATAACTATTCTGGTTTAGGATGGTACTATTTTCAAGAGGGGATCGAAGTGGCCATCATGGGATCTCGGAACCTGAGAAGAAGCCTCTCCCCACTACATGTGGAATTAGAGGCGCTCATTTGGGCGATGCATTGCATGACTGCAAATCAGAAGACGACGATAGCTTTTGCAACGGACTGCTCAGAGCTGGTGAAGATGGTGTCTACACCCAAGGAGTGGCCGGCTTTTTTACTACATTTGGAGGAGTTCGAGAAGAGCAAGGAGAGTTTCGCCTTTTTCTCACTCACATATATTCCACGCGCAAACAACACAGTGGCGGACAAGTTAGCACGAGGTGCTCGAGTCTACCCATCAGATTTCATCTATGTAAACTCGATACCCCCGATTTGATTTACTGAATCGGTGTAAGTATTTAGGCTGTTGAAAAAAAAAACACATTAGTCAAATGATCCAACTTATATAATCCTACTTCTACACACCGAATAATTGACTAATTAAAGCTCCAACCGTGATCCACTAAAATATAATTTTTATAATTATAATCTGAAATCATATTGTTAAAATACTTACATATTACTAATTTTTTGTTACTTTAACAAAAGAAATGTTATGGTTTATCTCTCACTGTTGGTTGATACTGGTTCACGATTTCTCGCTTTGCTATGTTTGCAATATAATAAATAATTAATTCTTCACTTGCTTAAACCAGATGTTGTGGGCGAAATAACATCGGCAGAATGATCGAATTTATATAATCCTACTTTTTCTTGTCCAATTAAAGCTCACTAAACTAGAACTTCTATAACTATAATATGAAATAAGGTTCGGTTGACCTCTCTCTCTCTTGTTTTCTTCTCTCTCCTCCGACCAAAGCTTCTCCTCGATCTTTTTTAGTCAAATCGACGCCGATCTTGCGCGTCGCACATCACGAGCTCCGCCTTCGGACTCGTCTCATCCTTGCCAATCTATCAAGAGGAGTTGAGCCACACAGCTTCCCACTTAGTAGATTCATCGCGCGTCGTCGTTCTCGGCGATTGTTCGTCAGCGTGACGACTGAAACAACGAGATTCATCTCAGACTTCAATCGGTACGCGCTCTCTCACCATGGATCTGTCCGAGTTCGAGACACCTTCCCAAAGGAAAAATCCAAGTGAACCTGTTGGTGTTGTCTCCATCGTCAAAGTCGCCGGTGAGATTTCTTCCGACATTTCAGATCCTCGCTGGCCGTATCTTACTCGCTGGTCGGCGCAACCTTCTTCTACACCGCCGAGTCTGCAAATGGAGTCGAGGGATACGCCGCCGGTGGAAACAACGCCAACAGCTTGCGCTCCCCAAGCTTATGATGAGTTGGTCCAAACTACGGGAAGTGACCACGGAGCTTCGCCGGAAACCAAAACAAGCTCGCCTCCCCCTCCC
This sequence comes from Eutrema japonicum, assembly GCA_030161315.1. Lineage (NCBI taxonomy): Eukaryota > Viridiplantae > Streptophyta > Magnoliopsida > Brassicales > Brassicaceae > Eutrema > Eutrema japonicum. The sequence goes on from BSQW01000001.1 coordinate 28,349,069, forward strand.
GATGTGAGTCTAATTGTGGATCCTTCTCTACCGTCGGTTTCAATTGCAGCAATCTCACTGTACCCAGATACACCAGTCTCTGTATCGGAAGGAGTTCACACACTCTCAGAACCGGCAGAGAAAACGAGTCTCGCTACCACAGAACAAGTTGAGGTTTCTACTTCAGAAGGAATTCCATCTTCTGAACCGGCGGGGATAGTTTTGGCTAGTCAGGCAAAGGAATCTCAGGCTGTTCAGATTCCAGTTGCTCCTCTCAAAGGAGCCTGGGCAAAAAAGTTGAGCTTCAACCATGCCTCAATCCCTATTCAAGCTCCTTCTAATGAAGTTCACACTGGTGATTGGCCTTCTCTCCCTGCTTCTCATACGGTTCGTAACCGCAAGCAGAAATCTAGTGGAATGAATGCTCAGCAAAATCCAATAGACAGAATGGAAGATGATCTTCGATTTCCTTGGGCAGTAAAGATGAATCCGATTTCCAGGAACCTCTACGGTACTTAGAGGATGGAACTCCTAAGGTAACAATTCCACAACATGTTCTGTTAAGAGGTCTAGAGAATCAGAAGGAGTATATTCTAGGCCAGTTTTATAGATGTTCGCCTCCTCCAGGTGGACTAATATATGCAGTTTTCAATAAGTTATGGGGAAGGAAATTCAGAATCACCATTAGTAAACTAGGTGAATCGAATGATCTTTTCCACATACCAGACGAATCAACTAGGTTGTGGGTTCTTCAAAGGGGATTATGGCATGTTGACGGCTGTCTAATGTTTGTTGCTTCATGGACTCCGGATGCATCTTTGGCGATCCCGGAAATCAAAACTATTCCAGTATGGGTTACTTTGAAAAAAATACCCAATATTTTGTATTCAATACCCGGAATAAGCCACATCTCTTCAGGTTTAGGGGCTCCAATGGCAACTCACAAGCCTCGATTAGACCCTATTCTCATGGGTGAGGCAAAGATTCTGGTCGAGGTGGAATTGAGTAAAGCTTTTCCAACAAAGATTGTTGCTGGGGATGAAAGGGGTTTTATCTCTATGGTTGATGTGGATTATGCTTGGCTGCCTACTAAATGTAGTAAGTGTGGTCAACTTGGACACAAAATCAAACGTTGTCTACAAAGTGAAACTGGTTCACAAGTTGCAGCCAAAGCTACAGAGATTGTCACAGGAATTGTCTCGGAGGTTGGCATAGTGATGGGATCAGATACTACTTCTGTCCTAACCGATGCTCTTCAATCCTCCATTTCAGCCGCTGTTACAAGTCCTGAGGTACTTAATTCGGAAACCATTGCCTTGCCATCTAATGAATCATTCTCCATTAATCCAACTTCAGATACTATTGTTGAAGAGGAACAGCCAACGAAAGTGCAATTCAATACAAGCCTTGTCTTGGCTCCAACCAGTTTGCCTCATTCGTTTCTACGGATGGAGGAGAAGATTTGATAGATGAGGACAAGGAGTTTGATTCGATGGATCTTATGACTCCTTCGGGTAAAAGAATCCTTCAAGAAAGACCAGTAAAACCGTCGACCAAAGCTAAGGAAATGGATTGGCAAACCATAGGCGGTGGTGGACGGGGAAGTCGAGGTCGTGGAAAACGAGGTGGTCGTGGCTAGACAGTTACTTCACTTTGTTTCCTTAAGTCAATCGAAGCGGAAGACTCGATTGCATATGGTGCACCAATTGTATTCTAAACTATTTCACTACTTGTAATCTCTTTTTAAAAAAACTGTATGACTCGGAGTCATGGCTTGTAACGGATTCACGATGAATGATTTAGAAAAAAAAATATATATGAAATAATATTATTAAAATACTTAGTCTCTCCGTTTCTTTTTATAAGTAGTTTTGGCTAAATGCACAAACTATTAAAAAACTCATCTTTTACCAAAAAATATCATTTAATATATAAATTAAAAATAATCCAACCAATCATAAAAAAAACTGCAGAATATTATTGGCCACACAGTATTCGATAAAGATAAAAGTTGCATAGAAACATGAAAACAACTTATATTGTGAAACAAAACAAAATCTCTAAAACTACTTATAAAAAAAACAGAGGGATAAACAGTTAAATTAATTTTTTTGAAAAGACGTTTATCTCTCTCTCTCGCAATGGCGATGAGAATAGCGATTATGCTTTCTCATTTTTAACTGCTTTTTCTTCTTTTTGGGGATGAATATTGGATTTCGGTGCTTTCTCCAAGGTGTTACATCAAATCTTCTCTTCGCTTCCTTGTAATGAATAAGGCGATTCCAAAACGGTTTTTAAACCGTGATTTCTTCATTACATGGGTGATGATTATCATGTATTTTGGCAGTAATGTGGTGAATTTCATTGGAATTGACCATCCACTGTCAGTTATCTCTACGTTGAATCGAAGTTTCGACGTGATGTCGGTTATCTCAACGTTGAATCGAAGATCCGACGTAATGTCGGTTTTTCGAAACCGGTTTCTCTCACATAGTAGAGTCTCTATTTTCCGGTGGCGATCTCGTCTCCGATGTAGCGCTGTGAAACTTCCTTGCAAATGGTGCCTTGGTCGAAGAATCTGGGATCCCGGAAAATCATATGTTTATGTTGCTTCTCGTATATTCTTAGTGTTTTCATTCCTCACTATTTGTGGATTCGATACCGTGCACTTGCGGTTTTGTAGTTTAGATTTAAAAGTCGTCTTATCAAGTTTTTAGAACCGTAGCCGAAGATTAAATGATTACCATTAAAGTTAGCATCAAATTGAGACTAGAACCTTTTTATTTTCTTTTGGTGCTAATCTTTACCCTTTTCTTCTAATCTTGATCTCTTAGATGTCCAACTAGGAGTAAAGGAAACATGCAAAGACAGACGGAATAAGAAAAAAAAAACTGTCAAGCTAGCAACGTTAATCGCGCCCTTGAAAACTCTTTCAAGCCTATCCTTCGTCAAGCTAGAGACGCAAAACACGCATGAATAAAGAGAACTAAGCTCATAATTTCCAGAGCTCCAAGGTACCATTTTCTTTGTTTTGTATATACCTATTTGTTTGTGTTTGTTTTATTCTCTCATTGTGGCTTCTTTCACATTGAGATATTATGATTTGAGTCTGAGGGAGAGGTTCTCGTTATTTGACATTTCCTTTGTTCTTATTTTCTTTGTCTTGTATGCAGTGGCGGAGCCAGAATTTGTTTGTATAGGGGTCAATATTAATAAAATAATATTATAAATATTAAAGAATTTATGTTAAGTAAAATTATATAATAAAAATTATTTATTTATGAAAAATTAAACATTTTAAGTATCACTATAGATAATAATATTTTTGTTGTTGTAAACCACGTAAAAACTATAATTATTTTTGATAAAAAAATATATAGTTTTCTGAGTATTAAACCTTTTAATGTAAATTATGTTATTTTAGGTTAAAGACATCAACAAATTTAATAGGAAAGAAAAAGAAAATGAAAATTAATATACAATAAACTCAAAACAAATTGAAAAGATTATGTGTAAACAATTAAACATATCATAAGCAAAACAAAAATGACTACTAAATGAAAAGAATTATCAAATGGGGTGCAAGAAGAAGACTTGAACTTTGGTCATGAAGGTCAAAAAAAAAATTTGATATGATTCATAAGGGTCAAATTTACTTACTTTAAACCAAATTGTCTATCAAATGCCAACTATATAAATACATCAACAAAATTTCATAAAAGCACATGGGTCAATTGACCCCCCTCATGACACACTAGCTCCGCCACTGCTTGTATATATGGTTTGAGTCATGCATTGTTTATATCTTATTTACGTAAAACCCAAAAGTTTTTTTTTTCCTTCACATGTTAAAGTTGAGTCTATCGCATTTTAGGATTGCATCTCATTTTCATAAGGAACAATGATATAATTGCCTCATAAAGACTTATGCTTAGTATTTGACATGATGCCTTTGGTAATGATCTCATATTGCTTAAACAACTTTGAAAAAATTAAAAATTTTGTGCTTTGATCTCTCTACTTGAAACTCATTGTCTTGTTATTGCTTGCTTGATTTGAAACCAAAACCTTAACTATTGGATGTAATTAAATATAACTTTCTCATTTATGGCCTCTTGATACTTAACCATGGTTCAACAAAATATTCAGGTTTTCTTATCCATTTTGTCACTCTTTTCTAAGCCGAATGGCCTTTTTCACTTTTAAAATGGTTCCCACCTTAAACCTTACCTATTCTTTCCATCCCTTGGTTGTTTGATTGAGTAAGGCCTCTTCCTGATAATGCTAACATGTCCAAAATCTTGTAAGTGTCGAGAACAACAAATATCAGCTTTCATATTAGCTAGTCTAGTTGTTCGGTCTGGTGCCACACTGAGATCAAGAGGACCCCTCAGAGTCAAGCCATAGACAACATGAAATTGGCTGAAACCTATACTCCAATTAACATCATGGTTGTGCGCAAATTTAGCTTGGTATAAGACGTTATCCCACAATTTGATGTTATCTCTGACTAAACAGCGTAACAAATCTCCCATTTGAGGATGATACGATGTATTCATGTCCAAACTTATACGTAAGAGCTTCCAAAGCGAACGCCAAAAGTGGCTAAACATTTGAGAATCACGATCTGAAATGATAGATAGAGGCAACCCATATAGCATATAAATTCTCGAAAGAAAAGAGACGCTACCTGTGACGCATCAATGGTCTTTTTTACATGGCACAAAATGAACCATATTAGAGAACCTATCGACAATGACAAAGATCGAATCATGGCCTCGTTGAGTTCGTGGTAAAATCAGAACAAAGTTCATACTCACGTCCGTCCAAGGCTGTGTGGGAATCACTAAAGGCAAATATAACCATGCATTTGACGCATGACCTTTACATGTGTTACAGACACTGTAACGAACCACAAAACGCTCAAAGTCACGCCTTAAAACCGGCCAAAAGTATGTTGCAGAAACAAGTTGCAATGTTCGCTCTCTACCGATGTGACCCTCATTGTGGTGCTCTTTTATGATATGAAGACGAAGGCTACACTCGGGAATGCACAACCTGATGCCACGAAACAAAAACCCATCCAACACAAAGTACTCATCACTCGTGCCAACTTGTGCATCATCCCACAATTTTTCAAAGAAAGGATCAAGTGGATATAGCTCAGGGAAAGATGCAAATCATGTAACCGTAGCATGGAGTGTAGTAAGCAACGAATGGTGACGGCTGAGGGCATAAACTAGTTTTTTCAGCGAACCAGCCTTATGCTTAATCGCGAAAGTGAATTTTTGAAGATAAGAGAACCAAGAAGCAAGATGAGAGGACACTTTGTCATGAGAACCCATATGTTTTAGTGCGTCATGATTTGTGAAGAGCACAAATTCCATGTGAAAAGATAGTGGCGCCAATGCTTAATTGCTTGAACCAATGCATAGAGATCGATGGCATAGGTGTTGTAATGACTACGAGGACCAGCCATCTTCTTGCTAAAGAACGCAATGGGGTGTCCTTGTTGGCTCAAAACTGCCATGATGCTAGTCTTTGACGCGTCAGAATGGACCTCAAACGGTAAAGAGAAATTGGGCAACGCCAAAACCGGAGCCGATGTAATCTTCAGTTTAATAGTCTCAAACGCTTGGTCTGCCTCAATGGTCCATTTGAAGGATGGTGACTTAATGCAATCAGTGATAGGGGACATAATACTGCTCAAGTGAGGTACAAATAGTCGATAAAAAAGGCAAGGCCGTGAAAGCTTCGTATTTCCGTGATCGAAGTAGGAGCTGGCCCAGTGCGTATAATAGAAATTTTTGCCGGATCCACTTCGAGTTCTTGAGGAGAGAAACTGTACTAGAGAAATAGCACCTGAGAGACACCAAAAACACACTTTTTTGTAGACCAAATAATTTATCTCCTCGTAAACCTGGTAACACAGTACGTAAGTGTGTAAGGTGATCAGTAAGTGAAGAACTAAAGATCAAGATATCGTCAAAATACACTACCACGTACTTGCCAATGAAAGGATGCAATGATTGACTCATGACTCGCATGAAAGTGCTGGGAGTGTTGGAGAGGCCGAAAGGCATTACCAAACATTCGAAAAGTCCTTCTCTTATCTTAAAAGCTGTCTTTCATTCATCGCCCGGGCGAATGTCAATTTGATGATATCCACTCTTAAGATCCATCTTAGTAAATATAGATGCATTACCAATCTGATCGAGGAGGTCATCAAGGCGAGGAATAGGAAATCTATAGCGCATTGTTATCGTATTGACATCACGACTATCCACATACATACGCCATGAACCATCTTTTTTAGGAATTAAAAGTGATGGCAGAACACACAGACTAAGGCTCCCGCGCAAATATCCTTTGGCCAACAATTCCTCAACTTGATGTCACAGTTCGTCGTGTTCTTGTGGACTGTGGACTCATCCGGTAATGCGGTCGGTTGAATATTCCTCAATGGTGGTAATCCACACGGTAGCTCATCTGGAAACACATCAACAAACTCGGTTAAAGTTCTTTGAACTCAGACGGTGCATCCGAAGCAATCTGACTAGAAACCGGTGTCGTAACCAAAACAAAAACCACATCGGCATAGCAAATTTCCTCAACGATTTGAGATTTGTGCTCGTGCGGTATTGACTAACAAGTTTTACCCTTAATCAAAGCTGCAAGTGCATAGCAAACACAATAGTATTTAAGGGATCAAATCCACATAGATTTGAGTGTTTTCGATTTCTATCAATATCTAAGTTGTGTCTAGACCTAATCGGTTTTTAGGGGGTTTTGTTGTCACGAATTTGTAGCTAGGAATTAAAATAAACTAAGCCGAAAATAAGCAAGCAAGCAAGCCAGTAGTAAAGCGAATAAGAAAAGCGGTGTAAAACAATAGATTAAAAACGTTGGGCAATCGGAAACTCTTTAGGGATCATGGTCGAATTATTCAAGCAAGTAATTAGTTATGATTTTTAAAGCGATTTTTGTCGTCTATTGGTTCTAGAACTCGAACACGGAATTATAATTAACCTACTATCGTAGAGCTAACTACCTATTCTCTAACAACTTGACTACTCAGATTTCGTTGGTAGCCACACATAAGATAAAGCGATAAAAGCAAGTTTATTAACGTTCACAATACTCTACAAGTATGCTTTCGTATCTTGTAGCAAAATTGCTCGCCTACCCTATTTCAAGCACTTAGATTCAACACTTTCATGGTTCTAATTTACATAGGCTCAGTTGCAAGGTGATCAATCAATCAAACATGCATTAAAAATAAGAATATAATGAAGAACCCTAATTCGATATCCTAATCTAACAACCTAATGATAATCGATCCATGTGAGCCCCTTGAGATCTCTATACCCAACAAGGGAACTACTCAGACATAGCTGAGCTAAACATCATGATAAATAAATAAAAACAGTAAAGAGAAAGAGATGAAGAAAAATTTCTCTATTGAAGAACGAGGTTGAGAAATATTCTCTACAAATCGACAAAGGTAAAAGGCAGTTAGGGTGTTCTCTAAATAAAAACACGAAAGAGAATTACTTGTAAAAGACCTAAAAGCATGTATTTATAGTATTCACTTCTTTGGGGACGTTTAGGGTTTTGAGAATAATTGAAGGGATAAGGCTCGGGATCGAAACAGGCTCTTTCGGGCTGAACTTAGGTTGGACGCAGGTGAAACTGCTCTGGCCGTGGTCGAGTGCTTCCAGGCCACGGCCAGGAGCTATTCTGCTTGGCTCATTTCTGCTTCCAGGCAGCATCATCAATATTCAATGCATCGAGATTATCTAGAGATCCAACCGTTGGAATATCTCCAAACCAATTGCATTTGCAAGCCGGTTGTCTCCTCTTTGTTGTGTCCAAATTCGAGAATGATCAGACCGTTATAAGGTCTTCTTTGATTACAAGACTTCTGACGGTCCAAGTTTATCCAAAAACGGAATTTTTCTCCAAAATGCACTCTTTTATCCTAAGTTACCTGAAATGTTTTTTAAAACTCTAAAACATAGAAATCACTTGAAAATAATTGAAAACGGAGTTAAAACACCTGAAAAAGATAATCAAATGATCCATAAAAATGGTCAAAAACCGGTGTTATCAACTCCCCCAAACTTAGATCTTTGTTTGTCCTCAAACAAAACAGAAATCTAACCTTCGAAATTTTTTTTGAAAACGCAGGAACTAACGAAATCTCAGTGACTGGCCTTCTAAACCATAACCAACGTAGTGCATTCATCGGGACTTAGTCTAGAAAATTCTCACCAAAGTGCTGCAACGCTAGTCCACGGTATCCGTCATGCGAAAATTTAACCTTTTAAACCCTAACTTCCAGTCAACTAGCTCTTAACATTCATTAAAGATTGCGTGATTCTCAACAAAAGTACTAACAAAGACATTCGAGGCTAGGTATTTAGGACTTTTAGAGGTGAGGTTAAAAGTGTTTCGGGTTACCGTTATTTCGCCGGAGGATGCTAGATATTATGCAAAACAACAAGAGAGGATGAAGCTGTTGAAATCCATAGTTTCCAGTCACTTCTTCCTTGCATAAATTTTTGCTACGAATTCCTCCTTCTCCGAAACTTTTATGTCTTTGACATAACTTTTATGTCATTCCCCCAGACTTAGATTATTTTTCCGGGTTATTAATCGAATGGCGTCTAACTTTTCACGAACGAACTATGGTTTCCTTGGTATAAAAATATCGACCACCTAAGACTATTTTAGGCTTTTATTTCCTTTCCTTTCATTATTTTTTTGAAAGGGAAAACGCCTTTAGAACATGGTAGGGTAGGGTACCAACTAATATCGAGATTTCCAAGGCAAATTTGAGCTTGTTTGGTCGTTCAGGGTAGGGTACCAGCTAAAGATGAACTGGCCATCCAGGAAAAACAAACAATGCTAATAAGAAAAAGATGTCATGGATGTATGATTCGTCGTCTCGCCTAAAACCTTTGATGAGAAACTTAAATTCTGGATAAGTCCAAATAAAATGAGCTAGTATATCATGTTAGAAAGAATCTCTATGGGTTAAAATCCTCTAGGGATGTGGCATTGCAAGTACCCAAGCTACAGCCTAGTATAGTACCAAACCACGAAAGAGCTGGCACGAGGAGATAGCATAGAAGCACTCTGATCGAAATCATCATGGTTTCGTTTTATCGTTCCTGAAAAATACATAAAAGTCAAAAAAGATTACAAGAAAAATTAAACATATAAAGAGAAAAATAGACTCAAAACAAAGAAAATAAATCAATAACGGATAAACATCTTTCCCAAAACTTAAATCACACTGTCCCCAGTGAGAAAAAGTTGGTAAAAGGATATAACAGACTCGATAAAATGAAAATAAAGATAAAAAGATAAAGCGAAAAAGTCGATGGAACCGTAGTGGTGATACGTTAGGCTGGTTGATATATAATGGTTTTTACCCGTTTTAAGCCATGATATAAGTCCTTTTTATAGAGTCTTTCTAGTATTTTGTAGTCTTTTAGAGTCTTTTCAGGTTTTATGTACGTTTGAAGCATTATTGGAGATATTGAAGCATTTTGGAGCATTTTGAAGTCAAGCAGAGATCTTGTAGCTGAGACACTGATTTATCGCCCGAGTATCGACCGATACACATATGGTATTGATCGATACCCGTCGAATAAACAGAAGGATCGCGAATTTATTAAAGATTTGAGGAACTGCAAATTGCCCCATAAGAATTTATTATTTACAAGAAGGTCCATAACATGTTTAGTAGTATTTATTTAGGTTTTACAGCCACTTTGGTGGCTAGGCTTTCATTACGCTTCATACAGAGATTATTCTGCTTTAATTTTTTGGTGAGAGAGCTTTTGAGGGAGACAAGTCTGAAACTCTGTTCGTCCGACAGAAGTTTTCGAACCCCTGTTTTACTCTCTTTCTTATTATTTATTGAAGTATTTATTCAGTCATGTTTATTGTTTCAATCTCCATGTCTTAGTAGATCTCCTGTTAGGTTTAGGGTTCTCATAAGGGATTTCTTTGAATTCTAGGTTGATTAGTTGTTTAGGGTTCATAATCTGAATTAGTTCTTCACCTTAAGTTGTTCTCAAAGCTAATTCTAGATTGATCACCTAGAACTTAGATCTTAGGTTAATCGATTAGGCACGAGAGTGCAATTGAGAAACCTGATAAAACTTAGAGTGAGCAAAATATTTATTCGCAAAGAGATTTGGTTTAGTTGTTTTGTGAACAAATCAAACTTGAACTAAAAGCTGGTTTAGACTTTATAATTCGTAAAGAGATTTGGAATTCTAGGATTTAGACTTAGATAATTCTCGCAACGAGAGTTGGTTAATTATACTTTAGTGATTTGAGTTCAAGAACCGTGCGTAACCTGAACCCTGATTAGTTAGTTTGTTTCCATTCATTGATTTCCTGAGAAATACCCTGAACCTATCTTTCTTCCAATTGAATTACAACTTGTTTAATTTACGTATTTGCTTTAAATTCCATTGATCACTTAGCTTAATTCAACTTCTAGAACCTATTGTGTGTTTCCTTGAGTCCCTGTGGATTTGATCCCTAAGTATTACAATCGACAAAGCTTTAGTACTTTTAGGGTATTAATTTGAGCTTATAAAATTAGGCGCAGTTGCCGGGGACTCAATTCGCCATTAGATTTTAGTTTGAGATTTTTGACTAAGTTCGACCAGTATCAATCGATACTCTAGTTGTATCGGTCGATACCTGTCGTGAATTCTTGTGTTATTTACGTTCTTGACTTTTGTATTTCAGGTGCATGCCTAATCGGGAAACCAGAAGAAACAAGAGCACTCAGCTAGTTAATCTGTCGTTAGAGAAGCTAGCACTTTTGGAACGCACAAACAGAAAAGCAAAGAAGCCAGCAGAGATGAACAACAGTCCAATGGTTTTGGTTCAAGATGCAGCTGGTGCTTACAGAGACCAAGAGGGTCGATTGTGCAATGAGAGAGGGCAACGATTGGACGGAGAGGGGAACATCATTCCACCTCATGTTGTTGTCGAGGAGATTGTCCCTGGAATCGCTGGGAATGCGGTGGCTAATCGTGGGAGGACGCTTGGTAAGCACAACAGACCTGATCAGTTCTATGCCAATCGAGCTGCGATTCACATTCCAACTTTTTAGAGGAATGACTTTGAGCTGAAACCTGCGTACTACGCTCTTGTGAGTCAGCATCTTTTCCATTGTCTATCTCATGAACATCCTATGGATCATATCGAGAGGTTTGAGGATTTGGTTACTGGTATGAAGTACAATGGAGTACCCAATGAGTACCTTTTTCTGCAAGCTTTTTTCATACTCTCTTGGTGGGGATGCAGCTTATTAGCTGAAGCAGTTTCCCCCTGGTTCACTAACTAAATGGGATGAGACGAAGAATGCGTTCTTGAATAATTTCTATGATGATGCAAGATCCGAATAGCTCATGAACAAGATCTCTCAGTTTTCTCAAGGTCCGACAGAGGCACTCAAGGTTGCCTGGATTCGTTTCAGGTCATATCAGAGAGACTGTCCGCACCATGGGTTCACTCAGGTTCATCTGCTGGGCACTTTCTACAAAGGTATCGATTGGAGGTATCAGATGGATTTGGATGCTGCAAGTAATGTAAATTTCAACACCAGGTATCCAGATGATGCAGTTGTGCCGATTGAGAACTTGTCGTCTAGCAATAGCACCAAGAATGCTGATTTCGAGTGGAAGCAGCAGACTGGAGGAGTTGATGGATCACATATTGCAAATGTTCAGGCTAAGTTAGATTCGATGCACAATATCTTGCAGGGAAAATCGATGAAGGCAGTTCATTTTGCTGAGGAATTCGAGAATATGAATGAGGATGAAGAAGAGGATGTTAACTACATTGGTGGTTCTGGTTTTCAGGGTCAGAGGGATCAATACAACAACAACCGAAACTTCAACAACAATTTCCAGCAAGGAGGATTTAAATTTGAAGCTAGTCCAAGTGGTTTTGGGTCGAATCAGTTTATCCATAAACCTTCCCAGAACAGTGGTTATACCAGGAACTATAGGTATTCATCTTATCAGCATGTACCTGCTAAAAAACCAGAGAGCAAGATCGAGTCTATGTTTGAAACGTTAGTTCAAGGACAACAGCAGATAACAGTGGATTTCAATGGTAAGATATATGCTCTGTACAAAGATCTGAGTGGAAGGATCGAGGCTCTCCGTATTCATCAAAAGAAGCTGGAAACTCAGGTAGCTCAGACTTCAGAAGCTGTGAAAAGGCAAGAAGGTTTTCTTCCAGGGAAAGGAGAGAACCCAAGGGCACACACCAATGCAATTACCTTGAGGAGTGGAAAAGAGGTCAATACAGAAGTGAAAATTAGCCAAACTGCAGGAAATTTCGTCGATCTTGACTATGATGATTCAGAAATCCCCAGGGTATCGATCGACACTGGCCATCATCGATTGACACCGGTCAAGATACTTTCACGAGACAACTCGAAGTCCCGTGTATCGATCGATACCACCCCTGTATCGATCGGCACTGATACTGCAGTCGATTCAACACCTAAGGTTTTGAAGGAAGTACCTGACGTGGTTGTAGAGAGAGTTTACATATCGAGGATACCTTATCCCAGGGCTATTGGGAAGACTAAGAAGGAGGTAGAAGACTCTAGATGCAAGGCAATTATGGATAAGTTGATTGTTGAACTTCCTTTCATAGATGCTATCAAAACCTCTTAGTTGAGCCAAATTTGATAAGCTCAAATTAATACCCTAAAAATACTAAAACTTTGTCGATTGTAATACTTAGGGATCGAATCCACATGGACTCAAGGAAACACACAATAAGTTCTAGAAGTTGAATTAAGCTAAGTGATCAATGGAATTTAAAGCAAATACGTAAATTAAAAAAGTTTTAATTCAATTGGAAGAAAGATAGGTTCATGGTATTTCTCAGGAAATCATTGAATTCTAACAAACTAACTAATCAGGGTTCATGTTACGCACGGTTCTTGAACTCAAATCACTAAAGTATAATTAACCAACTCTCGTTGCGAGAATTATCTAAGTCTAAACCCTAGAATTTCAAATCTCTTTGCGAATCCTAAAGTCTAAACCAGCTTTTAGTTCAAGTTTGATTTGTTCACAAAACAACTAAACCAAATCTCTTTGTGAATAGTTATTTTGCTCACTCTAAGTTTTATCAGGTTTCTCAATTGCACTCTCGTGCCTAATCGATTAACCTAAGATCTAAGTTCTAGGTGATCAAACTAGAATTAGCTTTAAAACAACTTAAGGTGAAGAACTAATTCAGATTATGAACCCTAAACAACTAATCAACCTAGCATTCAAAGAAATCCCTTATGAGAACCCTAAACCTAACAGGAGATCTACTCAGACATGGAGATTGAAACAATAAACATGACTGAATAAATACTTGAATAAATAATAAGAAAGAGAGTAAAACAGGGGTTCGAAATCTTCTCTCGGACGAACAGAGTTTCAGACTTGTCTCCCTCAAAAGCTCTCTTACCAAAAACTTAAAGCAGAATAATCTCTGTATGAAGCGTAATGAAAGCGTAGCCACCAAAGTGGCTGTAAAACATAAATAAATACTACCAAACACATTATGGGCCTTCTTGTAAATAATAAAGTCTTATGGGGCAATTTGCAGTTCCTCAAATCTTCAATAAAGTCGCGATCCTTCTGTTTCTTCGACGGGTATCGATCGATACCATAAGTGTATCAATCGATACTCGGGCGATAAATGGGTGTCTCAGCTACAAGATCTCTGCGTGACTTCAAAATGCTCCAAAATGCTTCAATATCTCCAATAATGCTTCAAACGTATCTAAAACCTGAAAAGAGTCTAAAAGACGACAAAATACTAGAAAGACTCTATAAAAAGGACTTATATCATGGTTTAAAATAGGTAAAAACCATGATATATCAACTCCCCCAGACTTAGCCTTTGATTGCCCTCAAGCAAACATAAAACTAAACCAGAGAGAGAGGTTTGAAAACACGGAGACTCACATGTTTCTGAACCATCGCAAAGATCCTTTTCCTAAGCACCCAAATGTCACCTAACCAGCTTTTGATCTAACCACTATGTACTTCTCTGTAGACATTCGCAGCTTTCCCAGACTCTACACATTATCTCGCAGCATTGTCCAAATAAAGCCCTCATCGCCAGTTTCATCGCTGCAGCTAAGTTTCAAGAACCTTCTAGATTCTTTCCCATACAATATCATGACAAAAGAACCACCAAACTTACACAATTTTTGGTATTGTTGTCCCTTACCTAGACTTGTTTCTTATCATGTTCTTTCTTTCTTTTTAGATATGCATATACACATTAAGGTATGAAACACGAGTATTGATGGTGTTTGCCACCGAATTCCCGGTTCTTTCCTCTCTATGTATCAAAGGCTTAGGCGAATAGTGGTATCACTGGAAATTTTCCTAACCTCGCTTTCAACCTTTGTGTGATCATTCCCTCTCAAGTAGAATAATGGGATCGCTGAAAATTTTCCTAGCCCTCTACTCAGAAGAAAATCATTTCATATTTTATGCTCTTATTTATTAACTTATAACAGGGGAGAGAGATACCATTACTTTAAACACATGGGTTCCTTTGTCAGATATGAATGATGAATCAAGCTCTATGAACACTAACCACATCGATGAAGTGCAAAAATTTGGCTCAGGCTTTAGAAGAACTCTGCTGGAGACATGGGTGTTTTCTAGTCAACTGGTCAGTCCTTGGATTTTTCATTTGTCGATCTAGAACTGATCATGTAACACTGGTCACTCAAAAACAAAATCAGAACAATAGGTTCAAGCACATGATCATTATGTCCAACAGGTTTTGACTCAATAAAACAAATTTTGACGCAAAAACGACTGACTCTAAGAAAAACAAAAATAATGTCAGAAACTACCTCCCCCAGACTTAAACAACATTGTCCCTAGTGTTATCTAGCATAAGGTTGGTAAAAGAAATCAAGAGAACTGAGTGGACTTTAAAAGAAAAAGAAGTTACCGTTCTGGAACATGGGTATCGACCGACACACGACCTGTATCGATCGATACTAGGCGTAAGGCGATACAATGAACTCTTCTCAACAACAAGTGACAAAGTGACTTCTATTTTTGTCAAAGGATCCGAATGTGAGATGGTTAGCACTGTCAGATCAATCAAAACAGGTTAAAAGCAACAAGATATCATAATGCATAATCCAACAAAGTTCAAAATCAAAACAAACTGACAAAACAAACTCAAAAATTCAAAAGAAAAAGAAAGAAAAATGAACCAGATAAAACATAGGACTAATCCTCATCAGAATCATCATCTCCAGTGGTGTGAGATGGTCCTTCGCCGGATGGTGAGCGTGGGCGAGATGGTGCAATGCAACCACACCGAGAGAGCGTTGATAGTAGGATTTTTACCAATCAATTACTAAAATCCCACTCATGTCATTGTGGTATTTAAGATATCGAACCAAGGAGGTGAGAGGCTAACATACTAGGAATCCAAGAAACTATATAAGCTAAGCAAACAAGTGGTTTTAATCTAAGTTATAGCAACCTAATTCAATTTGAACAAGTAAACAAGACTAAATAGCTTAATTGAGATTAACAAATTAATAAAGGTAAGCTCATGGATGAGGTTATAGGCTTTGGGGAGTTCTATGATTAACCTATGAAGCCTAAACAAACAATCAAACATGTTTTCCTTAGCCTAGAATATCTAAACAAGACTAATCCACTCTCATGGCATTAATCACTTTGCTAATCAACTAATCAAGAACAAACTCTCATTTGTGAAAAGTTGATTACCAAGCATTAATTACATGTTCATATGGCCATAATACTCCTTAAACAACTACTCTCATAGGTTAAGCAAGTAAAATCTATTATTTAGTTCTTGGGGCATTTCATCGAACACCTTGTATGCATGAAATGCCATATGGTCTAGATTAGCTTTCTCAAGCCTAATCTAGCATTATGAACCCTAAATAAGAGAGGAAACATGTAATTTAATCATTAGACATCATAGATCAAACAAGAAAACCCCTAATCAACCTCATCCATGAGCCCTAAAAGAACCTACTCACTAATCATGGTGAAACCTTCAAATCCCATAAGGAAGATGATTGAATCCATGATTAGAGATTAGGAAGATTAAAATGAAAGATTAGATAGATTAAGAAGAATTAAACTCAAGATTGCATTAAAATCAAAATGTTTCTTACAAAAATCCAAGAACAAAATAAAAGAGAGGTTTTTGCCTTAGCAAAATTAGGAAAAAAGACTTAGAATGAAATTTGGGTCCTTTTTGCAATTCATAGGAAGTTGGGCGGACCGGGTCAACCCAGGACAAACCGGGTATTGACCCGGTTGAAAGTGGGTCGAGGTGAGAAAAGCACCGGTTGGTAAAACCGCGATATATCCTGGAATACATTTCCAAATGGTCTCAAAATGTGGATAGCTAACTCACTGGGCTACAACTTCTATGCAGAACGCAGAAGCTGAATCGGAGTGGAAACCCTTCATCTGGGTCGATCTTTCAGATGTCGTATTTGGAGCAGAACTCGTTTGGATGCCAGACAGATGTTTCCTTGCTATATTTGCCATATCTCTTGAAAGGCTGATCTGAATGACATGAAACTACCACTAAACGAAAGTCAGCTCGATTTTATATGACTTTCATCAAGACTTCAGATTAAACTGGGTATGATAAGGTTTCCATCCGACATGATATTTCAGCTGGTTCGGACTGCCTCTGCATTTTCCGACAGTGACATGTTTTCAATAAATCACCCGTATCTCCTGAACCCCTTATTGGAATGACATGGATCTACTCGAGTTGGAAAGCTAACGCAATCACCTACAACTTCTATGAAGGCTTTAGGAGCTAAATCCGAGCGTAGGTCCTTCGTTCAGCCTGGTCTTTCAGACACTTCGTCTGGCTTCGGCGAGAGCTTCTACGCCGGGCGAGATTGGGCCGGTACATGAGGCCGGTATTTCCCCTGGAAAACTGAAGGAGCAGTACCGGTCAGGGATGGAGGGGTGTTATGGGCCGGTAATCTTCCTGGTCAGGTTAAGGTTGCATAACGGACGGTGACGCCGGACAAGATTGGTCCGGTATGGTGCAACGGGTTCGCGGCCAGACGGAGACTCTTTAGGAAATCGGCCATATCTCTCGAACTACATCTCCAAATGACCTGAATCCAACTCCAGTAGACAAATAACTGACTCCTCTACAATTCTAGTAAACATCTCCGAAGCTGAATCGGAATTGAAACCCTTCGTCTGACCCGTTCTTTCGGACACTCCAGACAGACTTTTCCTTCTCTTATGCTCCATAACTCCAAACATCATCAATTGTCTCCAAGACACCTAAAAACACTCCAAATGCATGAAAGACTCACTAGGACCTAATGAAAACACCTAATATTCCAATTTATACCAAAATGCTATGAAAACTATGGAAGACACATGCATGAGACTAAAAGTGTTAACTAAAATGCAAGCTAAAACATGTAAAATGCATGAATATCAAATGTCGAAATGGTGTTCCAGATACTCTGGAAACTCTCAACCACATACCTCTGAAAGGTGTATGTATCCATGGGAATCGCAGGTGGTGGAGAAAAAGTACTCGCAGAAGAAGGAGGATGGCGTGCACGTTGAGATCGACCTCCAGAAAGGTCAGGTATGGGCTCATCCTCAGCAGCACCAGGTGCTCTAGTGACTGGTGCACGACGTCGAGTAATAGGCGCAGCTATCAACATATCCTCAGTAGGCTCAAAGCGCAGCTGCTGTGGAGTGTCCCCAATGTCCGTCAACGCTCTGTTGGGGAGTTGAACTACGAAATCGCCATCTGCGGTAGAGAAGTACCAACGTCGCTGAGGTTTCAGCCAACTCAGGTTCTGCAAATGCTGCTCATCCATGAGAACGCATGTAGTGGAGATAGAGCAGCTCGCAGTACTGATCCCAAAGTGTTGGAAGATAGGAGTGAGAAGACTCCCAACAGACTCGGTCTTCCTAGCTGTGCCCCTCGTGCTCTTACCTACAAAAGGCTTGGTCTTCAAGGAGACTAAGTGATGTGCAAAAACAGCTCCCATGTTGACCTCTGTCAGCTCAGGCCACTCATAATCCTTGCTTGGAATGATGTCTCTAATAGCTAAAGCCAGCACCAAAAGCTCAGTGACTCTCATCTTGTTTGGCTCCATCTTACACAGAAAGGTGTTGCTCAGAATCCTAACCAAGCAACGAAGGACTGGGTGACGCACATCCATCTGAGTGGATGTCCTAGAGTGTGCGTCCAGAAGGTATGCACGCCAGGGTGTGAAACAGGAAGCGCAACTCCCCTAAATGTCACAAAGATCAGGGAGTGGTAACATGTATCTCACACCGCGAATCATGAAGGTCAAGGTACACTTCTGCGCGTCCCTGAGAACCTCGTCCTGGTAGTAGACGCGGACTGTCGCCATGAACTGACGAACCAAGTCTGGGAATAGGTCATACTGCCGTGTGGCGATAGTGCCCAGACCAATCCTCTAAATCAAACACTAGAGCTCACCGTCTAAACCCAAACGACGCATGGTGACTCCATCTACGAATCGAGTGGGCTGCACATCAATGCCAAGCCATCCGTTGTAGTGCAACGTATCATAATCATCCCATTTTTCAGAGACAGGCCTGTAGATGCAGTCTGTACTCTCAGCGATCTCCTTATCTGTTCCCTCTCAAACTCTGTTGCAAGGGATCCTGGCCTTCTCGTTCCGCTTAGGCCAAGGAGCTCTGCATGTGACACTAGGAGCAGCGGTGGTGATGGTTGTGTCACTGGAGGGGGTGATATTTCGCAAAAGGAGGCAAGCAGAAGCTCAATATTTGTTGACGTTCCATCAATCATCACTCTGTAGTTGTCGTTGCCTAGGCAACCGGTCACTACACCTCTCTTCCAATGTAAACCATCCCAGATCTTGACACGTTGAGAGTTGCAAAATTCCGTTGGGCACGAATTGGAGCTTGATGCATCATCCGTTCGTGATCTCTTACGTGTAGACATCTGCAATCAAGGAAAAAGTACACAGCAAACACAGAATGAGCACCAAATCCAACAACACAGCAATAATCAGCAACAAATTTCTCAAAATTCCATCATTGCACGCAGTGTATCGATCGACACCAACATGGTATCGATCGACACCAACATGGTATCGATCGATACCCTGGCGATTTTTGAACCAGAATCTCAAAATTCATCAAATCCGCAATTTCAAGCATACAATCATAAGGATGGGTTCAAAATTCAAAAAACAACTTAGGTATTGCAAATTATTATGGTACATCAAGTTCTAAGAGGTAAAATTTCAAAATCCCAAACCTTGTGTCCATAGAGTGAAAAAGAGAAATTTGTGTGTCATACCTTGGAGATCAAGAGAATGGATGATAGAAATGGGAAGAGCACGAAAATCCAATAAGGTTAGACCTTGAAATCGCTCAAATCCGTGAAAGATTGAGAGATTGGTGATTTGGGAGTGGACGTTCAGATGGGTATCGAACGACGGAGGCGGAGAAGAAGAAAGAAAAAACCGAGGGTTTTAAAAAGAACTTACCTACGCATGGGGTATCGATCGATACCCAGGTGGTATCGATAGATACAGAGGCAATTTGGTCGATGCAAGTTCTGTTTCTCCTCATTTGCCTGGTTCACGAAATACACAAGACACAAAAACGAAAAAAATAAAAAGAAAAAGACTTATATACAGACTCACCAGTGGGTTGCCTCCCACCAAGCGCTCGTTTAACGTCATTAACTTGACTGTACCGCCATTCAGGCAATAGGTGCATCATCCAGAGGCATTATGTGTCCTTCTGGAATCTCGGCTTTCGCCCAATAATGTTTCACCCTTTCTCCATTGACAGTGAACTCTTCGCCTGAAGGATTTGTCAGGACAATCGCACCATGTGGTCTAACTTCCTTGACTGTGAAAGGACCTGACCAACGAGAACGCAATTTACCAGGAAACAAATGCAAACGAGAGTTATACAGAAGTACTTGATCATTGGGTTCAAAGTGTCTGGAAATGATTTTCTTGTCATGGTACGCCTTAGTCCTCTCCTTGTACAGCTTCGGGTTCTCATAGGCAAGATGCCTAATCTCATCGAGCTCATTCAGCTTGATCAATCGCTTCTCAGCAGCAGACTTGATGTCAAAATTCATCATCTTTGTAGCCCAGGCTGCCTTATTCTCGATTTCCACTTGAAGATAGCACGCTTTTCCATACAGTAAGTGAACCGGTGTAGTCCCAAGTGTTGTTTTGTAAGCAGTCCTGTAAGCCCAAAGTACGTCATCCAGCTTCACAGACCAACCTTCCTGGTGACATTCATTGTATTCTCTAGAATCTCCTTGATCTGCCTGTTGGAAACCTCAACTTGTCCACTGGTCTGAGGGTGATAAGGAGTAGCAACACGATGATTCACACCATACTTCTTCAGCAGCTTCTCGAAAACCTTGTTGATAAAGTGAGAGCTGATATGCTCAAATTAATACCCTAAAATTATTAAAGCAGTTGTTGTAGTAAGTGTAGGGGTCGAACACAATGACTCACAGAAATCACACAATAGATTGTATAATATCGAATCAAGCTAAGCAAATCAGATGAAACAAAAGCAATAAACAATAAAGAGTTGTAAATTCGATGGAGGAAATATAGATTCAAGGTATTTCTCAAGAAATCAATGAATGCAGATAAACTAATTAACATGATTCAGATTTAGCGCGGTTCTTGAACTCAAATCAATAAAGTATAATTAACCAACTGTCGTTGCGAGAATTATCTAAATCTAAACTTCAGAATCCCAAATCTCTTTGCAAATTCCTAAGAATAAATCAGCTTTAATTTCAGGTTTGATGTGTTCACAAATAAATTAAACCAAATCTCTTTGCGAATAATCAATTTGCTCACCTTGGGTTCTATCATGTAATTAATCGCACTGTCGTACCTAATCAATTATCCTAAGATCTATATTCTGATATGCTCAAATTAATACCCTAAAAGTACTAAAGCAGTAGTTATAGTATAGCTAGGGGTCGAACCACAAAGACTCACAGAGATGCACAATAGATTGTATAGTATCGAATTAAGCTAAGCCAAGAGATGTAATTGAAAGCAATGCATAAATTAAAAGAGTTGTAATTCAATTGGAAGAAATATAAGCTCAGGGTATTTCTCAGGAAATCAATGAATGCAGACTAACTAACTAACATGATTCAGATTACGCACTGTTCTTGAACTCAAATCACTAAGCTATAATTAACCAACTGTCGTTGCGAGAATCATCTAAATATAAATCCTAGGAATTCCAAATCTCTTTGCGAATCCTAAAGTCTAAATCAGCTTTAAAGATAAGGTTTGATATGTTCACAAATCAATTAAACCAAATATCTTTGCGAATAATCAATTTGCTCACCTAAGGTTCTATCAGGTAATTAATCGCACTGTCGTGCCTAATTAATTATCCTAAGATCTAAGTTTCAGATTCGTCAACCTAGAATTAGCTTTGAACACAACCTAAGGCGAATAACTAATTCAGATGGTGAATCCTAAACAAATAATCAACCTAGCATTCAAAGAAATCCTTTACGAGAAAACCCTAAACCTAAAGTGGATTTACTCAGACATGGAGAATGAAACAATCAACATAACTGAATAAATCATCAATAAAATAAAAAAGAGTAACAAGAGGTTTTGAGATCTGATCTCGGACGAAGGGAGATTCAGACTTGTCTCTCTCACAAAACCAGAGTAAAAATAAAGCAAACAAAATAAAGCATAGCCAAAAAAGTGGCTGAAAAACTTAATTATATAGCTAAAACACGTTCTGAGCCATCTGCAATTCTTCAACTCTTCAATAAGTCGCGATCCTTCTGTTTCCTCGACGGGTATCGATCGATACGAGGGGGTATCGATTGATACTCATGTTATTTTGATGTCTCAACTACACGGATCTTCTGCTTCGCTCCAGAATGCTCCAGAAAACTCCAATAATTCCAATTATGCTCCAAACGTGCTAAGACCTGTAAAAGACTACAAAACACTAGAAAGACTCTATAAAAAGGACTTATATCATGGCCTAAATAGGGTAAAAACCTTGATATATCAACTCCCCCAGACTTAGCCTTTGCTTGCCCTCAAGCAAATAGAAGCCTAAATCAGAGAAAGAGGTTTGAAAACGCGGAGACTCACTTGTTCATGAACCATCAAAATGACCCTCTTCCCAAGTACCCAAATGTCACCCAACCAATTTTCGATCTAACCACCATGTACTTCTCCGTAGACATTCACAGCTTCCCAGACTACACACATTATCTCACATCATTATTCAAATAAAGTCATCCTCGCCAGTTTCATCGCTGCAGCCATTGTTCAAGAACCTTCTAGATTCTTTACCATACGATATCACGACAAGGAACCAACCTTTTTCACACTTTTTGGTTTTATTTCTCTCCCCCAGACTTATTTCTTATAATGTTCCTTGCATTTACATATTAAGGTTTGAGACGCGAGAATTGATGGTGTTAGCCACCGAATCCCCGGTTCTTCCCTCAAAAGTAATCAAAGGTGTATGCGAATAATGGTATCATAGGAAATTTTCCTAACCTCGCTTTCACCTTTGTGTGATCATCTCCTCTGAAGTAAAATAATGGGATCCTTGGAAACTTTCCTAGCCATCTACTCATAAGAAAATCATTTCATCTTTTAATGCATCTATCAACACATCGATGAAGTGCAAAAGTTGGCTCAGGCTTCAGAAGAACTCTGCTGGAGACATGGATGTTTTCTAGTCAACTGGTCAGTCCTTGGATTTTTCATTAGTCGTTCTAGAACTGATCTTGCAACACTGTGCACTCAAAAACAAAAACAAAAACAAATCAATAGGTTCAAGAACATAATCATCATCTCCAACAAGTTTTGACTGAATAAAAACAATTTTGACTGAGTAAAACGACTGACTCTAAGAAAAACAAACACAATGTAAGCAGTCACCTCCCCCAGACTTGAACAACACTGTGCCCAGTGTTATTTAGCCTAGAGTTGGTGAAAGAAAACAAATGGACATAATAAAATTGGGAAAAAAAGAAGTTACCTTGCTCGAACATTGAGTATCGGCCGACACACAGCCTGGTATCGATCGATACCAGGCTTAAGTCGACATGAACCGTTCTAAATCGCGTAGGGTATCGATCGATACAGAAGGGTATCGATCGATACTCTGTCGATTTCGAGTTTGCTCCTCGTTCAAAACGAAAAATAAAAAGAAAATACTTATATATATGGACTCACCAGTGGGTTGCCTCCCACCAAGCGCTCGTTTAACATCAATAGCTTGACTGTAACGCCCTTCAGGCTGGATAAGAGTGAGAGCTTGCACCAAAACAGGCTCCACAACTTGACATTGCTAGCTTCAGAGTTTTGCTCAACATGCCTTCCACAAACTCATGTCCTTTCTCTTTCAGCTCCGAAGTAAGAAGAATTCTAGCCTTAGAGAATGGCTTCGAAGCTCCTTTGCACTTGACCTTATACTCAATCGAATTCTCATCACTCTTCTGAGGGATTAAGTTGACATGGGGATTCTCGACTTTTTTGCTCTTGGCCTTCTTCTTTGTTGCATTAGCCTTCTTAACAACTTTCTTGGGGATGCTGGTCAGTTCAACTGAAACTTCTATGGCAGTAGGCACGTCAGGTTCTTCCAAAGGCTCTGATATCAACATCGCTCCTATTACAGCATCGATGCAAGAGATACGTGTGGGAGATCCTCTAGGGATGGATTTGTAGTATACCTCCTTGTCAATGTATGAGAATGAGATGTGCTTGCTGGGTGTGTCCATAATGGCACCAACCGTAGCCATGAACGGTCTTCCGAGAATCAACTACGTATGAGATATTGCATTCATCTCTACAACCTGAAAATCAGTAGGAACCATGCAATCTCCTATTATGATCATCAAATCAGCGATTGCCCCATATGGAAGAGAGGTGGAATCGTTCGCGAACGTGATAGATGTCTTTGGAGGTTGAATATCAGCTCCCAATCTCTCTGCAATTGCCCTAGACATGACATTGACGCAGGCTCCTGAGTCAACGAGAAACTCTTTGAATTCAACTCTAGAGATAGAGCATGGAACTGAGAAGATCCCTGGGTCTTCCCTCTTAGTCAACTGTCTCAATGGAGGTGTACCTCTGGCCCTAATGAAGAGTGCCTTGATCTCTTCCTCAATTTCTCTGCTCTATCTCTAGAGCTTCTTCAAAAGTGAACGAGTGGGGTATCTTTCGTACCCTCTTCTCAAAGCCACACAGCTGCTTTGGAGTGATATGATCTCTGAGGTGTCGAGGAATAGGATTCAGCTTCTTGGGCTTGCGAACTATTTCTTCGATCAACTCAGGTGTTTTCACAGTTTTTGGCTCATCCTGCGAGAGGTATTGATCGACACCAGGTAGGGTATCGATCGATACTCTTGTTCTTGAATCGTCCCTGGCAGATTTATCATCATCAAAAGGATGCTCCACAATTGATTTATCTAACAAAGCCTTGCATCTGGCGTCCTCCCATTCTTTCCTTATCATAATACGAGGCATAGGATAAGGTATCCCGGGTATATACACTCGTTCTGCAACTACCTTAGGCACCACAGTCGAAGTCTCAGTTGTCTCCTCAGAAATCGCCTCAGTATCGATCGATACCAATGGGGTATCGATCGATACACGGGTTTTGGAAGTATCCCGTTTCAGAATTGTAACTGGTATCGATCGACACTTGGGGGGTATCGATCGATGTCTTGGCGATTTCAGGATCCTCATCGAAATTTTCTGCACTTGAGGAGATCGCATTGACGTGTGCTCTTGGATTTTCAGTTCTCCCTGGAAGAAAACCTTCCTGCCTCTTTACAGCTGCTGCTGTTTGAGCAACCTGAGTTTCCAGCTTCCTTTGGGAGAGACTGATGGCTTCGATTTTCCCATTCAGATCCATGTACATCGAGTCAAACTTCCCATTGAAATCCCCCTACAACTTCTCTTGTCCTCGAAGAAGTTGTTCCATCATGAATTCCATCTTATTGTCTGTGAACTTTGGAGAGATGGGCTGATACGAAGAGTTCCCGTAATTGTGAGTGTTGTTACTGAAGTTCCGGTTGTTGTTGTATCCAAATTGCTTACCCTGAAATCCAGAACCACCAACGTAGTTACAATCTTCCATTTCATCTCCACCGATATTATTGACTCCATCAGCAAAGTGCACAGTCTTCTTTGACTTCCCAAGCAAAATATCCAGCTTCGCTTGAACTTCAGCAATCTGAGACCCATCAATTCCTGCAGCTTGCTTCTTCTTCTCGAAATCAGCATTCTTGGTGCTATTGCTAGATGCCAAGTTCTCAATCAGCACAACCGCATCATCTGGATACCTGGTGTTGAAGTTCCCATTACTCACAGCATCCATACCCATCTGGTACCTCCAATCAATCCCTCTGTATAAAATGCCTAGCTGCTGAACCTGAGAGAACCCATGGTGCGGACAATCTCTCTGATAAGACTTGAAACGAATCCAAGCAGCCTTGAATGTTTTTGTCGGACCTTGAGAAAATTGAGAGATTTTGTTCCTGAGCTCTTCAGATCTCGCATCATCGTAGAAATTTATCAGGAACGCATTCTTCGTCTCATCCCATGTAGTTAGAGAATCAGGAGCTAACTGCTTCAGCCAATAAGCAGCATCCCCACCAAGAGAGTATGGGAAAAGTTTGCAGAATAGGAACTCATTGGGCACTCCATTGTACTTCATACCAGTGACCAAATCCTCGAACATTTCGATATGATCCATGGGATGCTCATGAGGTAGGCCATGGAAAGGACTCTAACTCACAAGAGCATAGTACGCAGGCTTCAGCTCGAAATCGTTCCTCTGAAAAGTTGGGATGCGAATCGCAAATCGATTGGCATAGAACTGATCAGGTCTGTTGTGCTCGCCAAGTGTCCTAACTCGATCACCTGCAGCATTCCCAACGTTGGCGCGCCCAGCTGGCGCGACAATCTCAATAACATCAGCAGGAACAACGACGTTTCCATCTTCATCAAGTCGCTGCCCTCTCTCATTGCACACTTGACCTTCTTGGTCTCTCAGAACTTTAGCTTCATCAGCTCTTAAAACCACTGGGTTGTTCATCCCTGATGTTTGCTTGGTCTTTCTGTTTGTGTATTCCACAAGTTCTAGCTGTTCCAATGACAGTTCAACTAGCTGAGTGCTCTTGTTGCTTATGGTTTCACGAACAAACATACACCTGAAACCAAAGCACTAGACAAGGTACGTAAGTAACCAAAAAAATATGTTGAGTATCGATCGATACCAAGTGGTGTCGATCGATATCAACAAAAGAAGATGATGAGTATCGACCGATACTAGGGAGTATCGATCGATACCGACGAACTTAGTCGAAATTCTCAAACTAAAATCTAATGGCGAATTGAGTCCCCGACAACGGCGCCAAATTTTATATGCTCAAATTAATACCCTAAAAGTACTAAAGCAGTAGTTATAGTATAGCTAGGTGTCGAACCACAAAGACTCACAGAGATGCACAATAGATTGTATAGTATCAAATTAAGCTAAGCCAAGAGATGTAATTGAAAGCAGTGCAGAAATTAAAAGAGTTGTAATTCAATTGGAAGAAATATAGGCTCAAGGTATTTCTCAGGAAATCAATGATTGCAGACTAACTAACTAACAGGATTCAGATTACGCACTGTTCTTGAACTCAAATCACTAAGCTATAATTAACCAACTGTCGTTGCGAGAATTATGTAAATCTAAATCCTAGGAATTCCAAATCTCTTTGCGAATCCTAAAGTCTAAATCAGCTTTAAAGTTCAGGTTTGATATGTTCACAAATCAATTAAACCAAATCTCTTTGCGAATAATCAATTTGCTCACCTAAGGTTCTATCAGGTAATTAATCGCAATGTCGTGCCTAATTAATTATCCTAAGATCTAAGTTCCAGATTCGTCAACCTAGAATTAGCTTTGAACACAGCCTAAGGCGAAGAACTAATTCAGATGGTGAATCCCAAACAGATAATCAACCTAGCATTCAAAGAAATCCTTTACAAGAAAACCCTAAACCTAAAGTGGATTTACTCAGACATGGAGAATGAAACAATCAACATAACTGAATGAATCATCAATAAAATAAGAAAGAGTAACAAGAGGTTTTGAGATCTGATCTCGGACGAAGGGAGATTCGGACTTGTCTCTCTCACAAAACCAGAGTAAAAATAAAGCATACAAAATAAAGCATAGCCAACAAAGTGGCTGAAAATCCTAATTATATAGCTAAAACACATTTTGGGCTTTCTTGTAAATATCAAAGTCTTCTGGGCCAATTCTGCAATTCTTCAACTCTTCAATAAGTCGCGATCCTTATGTTTCCTCGACGGGTATCGATCGATACCAGGGGGTATCGATCGATAGTCATGTGATTTTGGTGTCTCAACTACACGGATCTTCTGCTTCGCTCTAGAATGCTCCAAAAAGCTCCAATAATTCCAATTATGCTCCAAACGTGCTAAGACTTGTAAAAGACTCTAACAGACTACAAAACACTAGAAAGACTCTATAAAAAAGACTTATATCATGGCCTAAATAGGGTAAAAACCATGATATATCATATTCTAGGTAGCTAATCTAGAACAACCTTTGAACACAACCTAAAGCGAAGAACTAATTCAGATGGTGAATCCTAATAAACTAATCTACCTAGCATTCAGAGAAAACCCTTATGAGAACCTTGAACCTAAAGTGGATCTACGCAGACATGGAGATTGAAATCAACATGATTGAATATATCATCCAAGAAATCAATAGAAAACAGGAGTTCAGAGTTGTCTCTCCAAAAACCAAAAAAGACTCAAAGTAATGAAAGCTTAGCCATAAAAGTGGCTGAAAAACCTAATTATAATGCTAAAACACGTTCTAATTAGGTTTTAATGCTAAAACACGTTCTAATTAGGATAATTATGGCCATAATTATAATGCTAAAAAGCCATAATTAGCCATAACCTAATTATACCTTAGTGATTTGAGATCAAGAACTGCGCTAAATCTGAATCATGTTAGTTAGTTTATCAGCATTCATTGATTTCCTGAGAAATACCATTAGCCTATTTTCCTCCCAATTGAATTACAACTGTTTTAATTTCTGCACTGCTTTCAATTACATCTTATGGCTTAGCTTAATTCTCAACTACATAATCTATAGTGCGTCTCTTTGAGTCTTTGGGGTTCGACCCCTAGTTATACTGCAATTACTGCTTTAGTATCTATATAGGGTATTAATTTGAGCATATCAAATTTGGCGCCGTTCCCGGGGATTCAATTTCGCCTTTAGATTTTAGCTGTCGAGTTTCGACTAAGTTCGTTTGTATCGATCGATACTCACTAGTATCGGTCGATACACATGCGAATTCTTTGTTGATATCGATCGATACCAACCAATATCGATTGATACTCAACATATTTTTTTTGGTTACTTACGCGCCTTGTCTAGTGTTTTGTTTTCAGGTGTATGCCTGTTCGTGAAACAAGAAGCAACAATAGCACTCAACTAGTTGAACTGTCACTGGAACAGCTAGCATTTGTGGAACGCACAAATAGAAAGACAAAGCAAATATCAGGGATGAACAACCCAGTGGTTTTAAGAGCTGATGAAGCTGGAGTTTTGAGAAACCAAGAGGGTCATGTGTGCAATGAAGGAGGGCAGCGACTTGATGAAGCTGGAAACGTCGTTGTCCCTGCTGCTGTTATTGAGATTGTCGCGCCAGCTGGGCGCGCCGACGTTGGGAATGCTGCAGGTGATCGAGTTAGGACACTTGGCGAGCACAACAGACCTGATCAGTTCTATGCCAATCGATCTGCGATTCGCATCCCAACTTTTCTGAGGAACGATTTCGAGCTGAAGCCTGCGTACTATGCTCTCCTGAGTCAGAGTCCTTTCCATGGCCTACCTCTTGAGCATCCCATGGATCATATCGAAAGGTTCGAGGATTTGGTCACTGGTATGAAGTACAATGGAGTGCCCAATGAGTTCCTATTCTGCACACTTTTCCCATACTCTCTTAGTGGGGATGCTGCTTATTGGTTGAAGCAGTTAGCTCCTGATTATTTAACTACATGGGATGAGACGAAGAATGCGTTCCTGATAAATTACTACGATGATGCGAGATCTGAAGAGCTCAGGAACAAAATCTCTCAATTTTCTCAAGGTCCGATAGAAGCATTCAAGGCTGCTTGGATTCGTTTCAAGTCATATCAGAGAGATTGTCCGCACCATGGGTTCTCTAAGGTTCAGCTGCAGGGCATTTTCTACAGAGGGATTGATTGGAGGTACCAGATGGGTATGGATGCTGCGAATACTGGGAACTTCAACACCAGGTATCCAGATGATGCTGTTGTGCTGATTGAGAACTTGGCGTCTAGAAATAGCACCAAGAATGCTGATTTCGAGAGGAAAAAGCAAGCTGCATGAATTGATGGGTCTCAGATTGCTGAAGTTCAAGCCAGGCTGGATATTTTGCTTGGGAAGTCGAAGAAGACTGTGCACTTTGCTGATGGAGTCAATAATATCGGTGGAGATGAAATGGAAGATTGTAACTACGTTTGTGGTTCTGGATTTCAGGGTCAGTAATTTGGGTACAACAACAACCGGAACTTCAGTAACAACACTCGCAATTACGGGAACTCTTCGTATCAGCCCATCTCTCCAAAGTCCACAGACAATAAGATGGAATTCATGATGGAACAGCTTCTTCGAAGACAAGAGAAGTTGCAGGGGGATTTCAATGGGAAGTTTGACTCGCTGTACATGGATCTGAATGGTAAAATCGAAGCCATCAGTCTCTCCCAGAGGAAGCAGGAAACTCAGGTTGCTCAAACAGCAACAGCTGTAAAGAGGTAGGAAGGATTTCTTCCGGGGAGAACTGAAAATCCAAGAGCGTTAATGTGATCTCCTCAAGTGCATAAAATTTCGATGAGGATCCTGAAATCGCCAAGGCATCGATCGATACCCCGAAGTGTCGATCGATGCCAGTTACAATTCTGAAATGGGATACTTCCAAAACCCGTGTATCGATCGATACCCCATTGGTATCGATCGATACTGAGGCGATTTGTGAGGACCACTAAGACTTCGACTTCGACTGTGTTGCCTAAAGTAGTTGCAGAGAGGATGTATATACCTAAGATACCTTATCCTATGCCTCATATTATGACAAGGAAGGAATGGGAGGACGCTAGATGCAAGGCTTTACTGGATAAGCAGAATGTGGAGCTTCCTTCTGATGATGATGTATCTGCCAGGGACGATTCAACAGCGAGAGTATCGATCGATACCCTACCTGGTGTGGATCGACACCCCTCGCAGAACAAGCCAGAAATTGTGAAAACACCTGAGCTGATTGCAGAAAGAGTTCGCAAGCCTAAGAACATGAATCCTATTCCTCAACACCTCAGAGATCCTATCACTCCAAAGCAGCTGCGTGGCTTTGAGGAGAGGGTACGAAGGATACCCCACTGGTTCACTTTTGAAGAAGCTCCAGATGGCTGGCCTTTGCTAAGTCACTTCAAAGATTGCAGAGAAACTGAGGAAGAGATCAAGGCACTCTTCATTAAGGCTAGAGGTACACCTCCACTGAGACCATTGACTAAGAGGGAAGACCCAGGGATCTTCTCAGTTCCAAGCTCTATCTCTAGAGTTGAATTCAAAGAGTCTCTCGTTGACTCAGGAGCCTGCATCAATGTCATGTCCAGGGCAATTGCAGAGAGATTGGGAGCTGATATTCAACCTCCAAAGACATCTATCACGTTCGCGAACGATTCCACCTCTCTTCTATATGGGGCAATCGCTGATTTGATGATCACAATAGGAGATTGCCTGGTTCCTACTGATTTTCAGGTTGTAGAGATGAATGCAATATCTCGTACGCAGTTGATGCTTGGAAGACCGTTCATGGCTACGGTTGGTGCCATTATGGACACACCCAGCAAGCACATCTCATTCTCATACATTGACAAGGAGGTGTACTACAAAGCCATCACTAGAGGAACTTCCACACGTATCTCTTGCATCGATACTGTAATAGGAGCGACGTTGATATCAGATCCTTTGGAAGAACCTCCTGACGTACCAACTATCACAGACGTTTCAGCTTCATCACCCATCGTCCCCAAGGAAGTTGTCAAGAAGGCTATGGCAATAAAGAAGAAGGCCAAGAGCGAAAGAGTCGAGGATCCCCATGTCACATGGATACCTCAGAGGTGTGATGGAAATTCGATTGAATACAAGGTGAAGTGCAAAGGTGCCTCGAAACCATTCTCCAAGGTTAGAGTTCTTCTTACTTCTGAGCTGAAAGAGAAAGGAAAAGAGTTTGTGGAGAGTTTGTTGAGCAAAACTCTGAAGATAGCAGTGTCAAGTTGTGGAGCCTGTGTTGGTGTAAGCTCTCATTCTTATCCGGCCTGAAGGGCGTTACAGTCAAGCTAATGACGTTAAACGAGCGCTTGGTGGGAGGCAACCCACTGGTGAGTCTGTTTTTGATTTTTTCTTTTTCGTTTTTATGTCTGTGTCAGGATAAACAAGGAGCAAACACGAAATCGCATGAGCATCGATCGATACCCTTTGGTATCGGTCGACACCCTACGCGAATGAGGAGAACATGTGTCGATTGAAGCCTGGTATCGATCGATACCAGGTTGTGTGTCGATCGATACTCACTGTTCCAGCAAGGTAACTTCTTGTTTTTTCCAATTTTATTCTATTCTTTTGTTTTCTTTTACTGACTCTAGGCTAGATAACACTGGGGATAGTGTTGTTCAAGTCTGGGGGAGGTGTCTGCTGACATTGTTTTTGTTTTTCTTAAAGTCAGTTGTTTTATCGAGTCAAAAACGTTTTATTGAGTTAAAACTTGTTGGAGATGATGATCATGTGCTTGAATTGTTGTTTTGATTTTGTTTTTGAGTGACAAGTGTTGCAGGATCAGTTCTAGATCGACTAATGAAAAATCCAAGGACTGAAAAGTTGACT
This sequence comes from Eutrema japonicum, assembly GCA_030161315.1. Lineage (NCBI taxonomy): Eukaryota > Viridiplantae > Streptophyta > Magnoliopsida > Brassicales > Brassicaceae > Eutrema > Eutrema japonicum. The sequence continues at coordinate 28,381,169 of BSQW01000001.1, forward strand.
AGAAAACATTCATGTCTCCAGCAGAGTTCTTCTGAAGCCGGAGCCAAATTTTTGAACTTCATCGATGTGGTTAGTGTTTAGAGAGTTTGATTCATCATTCATATCTGACAAAGGAACCTATGTGTTTAAAATAAATGGTATTTCTCTCCCTGTTACAAGTTGATAGATGCATTAAAAGATGAAATGATTTTCTTCTGAGTAGAGGGCTAGGAAAGTTTCCAAGGATCCCGTTATTTTACTTCAGAGGAGATGATCACACAAAAGTGAAAGCGAGGTTAGAAATATTTCCTTTGATACCACTATTCGCCTACACCGTTGATTACTTTTGAGGGAAGAACCGGGGATTCGATGGCAAACACCATCAATACTCGCGTCTCGAACCTTAATATGTAAATGCAAGGAACACAAGAAGAAATAAGTATGGGGGAGAGAAATAAAACCAAAAAGTGTGAAAAAGTTGGTTCCTTGTCGTGATATCGTATGGTAAAGAATCTAGAAGGTTCTTGAACATTGGCTGCAGCGATGAAACTGGCGAGGATGGCTTTATTTGAACAATGTTGTGAGATAATGTGTGGAGTCTGGAAAAGTTGCGAATGTCTACGGAGAAGTACATGGTGGTTAGATCGAAAACTGGTTGGGTGACATTTGGGTACTTGGGAAGATGGTCGATGGTTCATGAACAAGTGAGTCTCCGCGTTTTCAAACCTCTTTCTCTGATTTAGTCTTCTATTTGCTTGAGGGCAAGCAAATGCTAAGTCTGCGGGAGTTGATATATCATGGTTTTTACCCCTTTTAAACCATGATATAAGGCCGTTTTACAGAGTCTTTATTCTATTTCGTAGTGTTTTAGAGTCTTTTACAGGTCTTAGCACGTTTGGAGCATAATTGGAATTATTGGAGCTTTCTGGAGCATTCTGGAGGGAAGCAGAAGATCCGTGTAGCTGAGACATCAAAATCACCTGAGTATCGATAAATACTGCCTAGTATCGATCGATACCCGTCGAGGAAACAGAAGGATCGCGACTTATTGAAGAGTTGAAGAATTGCAGAATTGGCCCAGAAGACTTTGATATTTACAAGAATGCCCATAACGTGTTTTAACTATATAATTAGGTTTTTCAGCCACTTTGTAGGCTATGTTTTATTTTACGCTTTATTTTACTTTGATTTGAGAGAGAGCTTTGTGAGGGAGACAAGTCTGAATCTCCCTTCGTCCGAGATTAGATTTCGAACCCTCTTGTTACTTTTTCTGTTTTATTGATGATTTATTCAGTTATGTTTATTGTTTCATTCTCCATGTTTGAGTAGATCCACTTTAGGTTCAGGGTTCTCATAAGGGTTTTCTCTGAATGCCAGATTGATTATCTGTTTAGGATTCACCATCTGAATTAGTTCTTTGCCTTAGGTTGTGTTCAAAGCTAATTCTAGGTTGACGAATCTGGAACTTAGATCTTAGGATAATTGATTAGGCACAATAGTGCGATTAATTACCTGATAGAACCTTAGGTGAGCAAATTGATTATTCGCAAAGAGATTTGGTTTAATTGATTTGTGAACATATCGAACTTGATATTAAAGCTGATTTAGACTTTAGGATTCGCAAAGAGATTTGGAATTCCTAGGATTTAGATTTAGATAATTCTCGCAACGACAGTTGGTTAATTATACCTTAGTGATTTGAGTTCAAGAACTGCGCTAAATCTTACTCATGTTAGTTAGTTTATCTGCATTCATTGATTTCCTGAGAAATACCATGAGCCTATTTTCCTCCCAATTGAATTACAACTGTTTTAATTTCTGCACTGCTTTCAATTACATCTTCTGGCTTAGCTTAATTCTCAACTACATAATCTATTGTGCGTCTCTTGAGTCTTTGTGGTTCGACCCCTAGTTATACTGCAATTACTGCTTTAGTATCTATATAGGGTATTAATTTTAGCATATCAAATTTGGCACCGTTTCCGGGGATTCAATTTCGCCTTTAGATTTTAGATGTCGAGTTTCGACTAAGTTCGTCGGTATCGATCGATACTCACTAGTATCGGTCGATACACATGCGATTTCTTTGTTGATAACGATCGATACCAACCAGTATCGATCGATACTCAACGTATTTTTTTGGTTACTTACGTGCCTTGTCTAGTGTTTTGTTTTCAGGTGTATGCATGTTCGTGAAACCAGAAGCAACAAGAGCACTCAGCTAGTTGAACTGTCACTGGAACAGCTAGCATTTGTGGAACGCACAAATAGAAAGACAAAGAAAACATCAGGGATGAACAACCCAGTGGTTTTAAGAGCTGATGAAGCTGGAGTTTTGAGAAACCAAGAGGGTCATGTGTGCAATGAAGGAGGGCAGCGACTTGATGAAGCTGGAAACGTCGTTGTCCCTGCTGCTGTTATTGAGATTGTCGCGCCATCTAGTCGCGCCATCTAGGCGCGCCAACGTTGGGAATGCTGCAGGTGATCGAGTTAGGACACTTGGCGAGCACAACAGACCTGATCAGTTCTATGCTAATCAATCTGCTATTCGCATCCCAACTTTTCTGAGGAACGATTTCGAGCTGAAGCCTGCGTACTATGCTCTCGTGAGTCAGAGTCCTTTCCATGGCCTACCTCATGAGCATCCCATGGATCATATCGAAAGGTTCGAGGATTTGGTTACTGGTATGAAGTACAATGGAGTGCCCAATGAGTTCCTATTCTGCAAACTTTTCCCAAACTGTCTTGGTGGGGATGCTACTTATTGGTTGAAGCAGTTAGCTCCTGATTCTATAACTACATGGGATGAGACGAAGAATGCGTTCCTGATAAATTTCTACGATGATGCGAGATCTGAAGAGCTCAGGAACAAAATCCCTCAATTTTCTCAAGGTCCGACAGAAGCATTCAAGGCTGCTTGGATTCGTTTCAAGTCTTATCAGAGAGATTGTCCGCACCATGGGTTCTCTCAGGTTCAGCAGCTAGGCATTTTCTACAGAGGGATTGATTGGAGGTACCAGATGGGTATGGATGCTGTGAGTAATGGGAACTTCAACACCAGGTATCCAGATGATGCGGTTGTGCTGATTGAGAACTTGGCATCTAGCAATAGCACCAAGAATGCTGATTTCGAGAAGAAGAAGCAAGCTGCAGGAATTGATGGGTTTCAGATTGCTGAAGTTCAAGCGAAGCTGGATATTTTGCTTGGGAAGTCAAAGAAGACTGTGCACTTTGCTGATGGAGTCAATAATATCGGTGGAGATGAAATGGAAGATTGTAACTACGTTGGTGGTTCTGGATTTCAGGGTCAGCAATTTGGATACAACAACAACCGGAACTTCAGTAACAACACTCACAATTAGGGAACTCTTCGTATCAGCCCATCTCTCCAAAGTCCACAGACAATAAGATGGAATTCATGATGGAACAGCTTCTTCGAGGACAAGATAAGTTGCAGGGGGATTTCAATAGGAAGTTTGACTCGCTGTACATGGATCTGAATGGGAAAATCGAAGCCATCAGTCTCTCCCAGAGGAAGCTGGAAACTCATGTTGCTCAAACAGCAGCAGCTGTAAAGAGGCATGAAGGTTTTCTTCCAGGGAGAACTGAAAATCCAAGAGCGTCAATGTGATCTCCTCAAGTGTATAAAATTTCGATGAGGATCCTGAAATCGCCAAGGCATCGATCGATACCCCGAAGTGTCGATCGATGCCAGTTACAATTTTGAAACGGGATACTTCCAAAACCCGTGTATCGATCGATACCCCATTGGTATCGATCGATACTGAGGCGATTTGTGAGGAGAGAACTGAGACTTAGACTTCGACTGTGGTGCCTAAAGTAGTTGCGGAGAGGGTGTATATACCTAAGATACCTTATCCTATGCCTCATATTATGACAAGGAAGGAATGGGAGGACGCTAGATGCAAGGCTTTGCTAGATAGGCAGAATGTGGAGCTTCCTTCTGATGATGATGTATTTGCCAGGGACGATTCAACAGCGAGAGTATCGATCGATACCCTACCTGGTGTCGATCGACACCCCTCGCAGAACGAGCCATAAATTATGAAAACACCTGAGCTGATTGCAGAAAGAGTTCGCAAGCCCAAGAAACTGAATCCTATTCCTCAACACCTCAAAGATCCTATCACTCCAAAGCAGCTGTGTGGCTTTGAGAAGAGGGTACGAAGGATACCCCACTCGTTCACTTTTGAAGAAGCTCTAGAGGGCTGGCCTCTGCTAAGTCACTTCAAAGATTGTAGAGAAGCTAAATATTTGTTGACGTTCCATCAATCATCACTCTGTAGTTGTCGTTGCCTAGGCAACCGGTCACTTCACCTCTCTTCCAATGTAAACCATCCCAGATCTTGACACGTTGAGAGTTTTGAAATTCCGTTGGGCGCGGATTGGAGCTTGATGCATCATCCGTTCGTGATCTCTTACGTGTAGACATCTGCAATCAAGGAAAAAGTACACAGCAAACACAGAATGAGCACCAAATCCAACAACACAGCAACAATCAGCAAACAATTTCTCAATTTTCCATCATTGCACGCAGTGTATCGATCGACACCAACATGGTATCGATCGATACCCTGGCGATTTTCGAACAAGAATCTCAAAATTCATCAAATCCGCAATTTCAAGCATACAATCATAAGGATGGGTTCGAAATTCCTCTAAAACAACTTAGGTATTGCAAATTATTCCGGTAAATCAAGTTCTAAGAGGTAAAATTTTAAAATCCCAAACCTTGTGTCCATGGAGTGAAAAAGAGAAATTTGTGTGTCATACCTTGGAGATCAAGAGAATGGATGATAGAAATGGGAAGAGCACAAAAATCCAATAAGGTTAGACCTTGAAATCGCTCAAATCCATGAAAGATTGAGAGATTGGTGATTTGGGAGTGGACTTTCAGATGGGTATCGAACGACGGAGGCGGAGAAGAAGAAAGAAAAACCCGAGGGTTTTAAAAAGAACTTACCTGGGAATGGGGTATCGATCGATACCCAGGTGGTATCGATCGATACAGAGGCGATTTGGTCGATGCAAGTTCTGTTTCTCCTCGTTTGCCTTGTTCACGAAATACACAAGACACAAAAACGAAAAAAATAAAAAGAAAAAGACTTATATACAGACTCACCAGTGGGTTGCCTCCCACCAAGCGCTCGTTTAACGTCATTAACTTGACTGTACCGCCATTCAGGCAATAGGTGCATCATCCAGAGGCATTATGTGTCCTTCTGGAATCTCGGCTTTCGCCCAATAATGTTTCACCCTTTGTCCATTGACAGTGAACTCTTCGCCTGAAGGATTTGTCAGGACAATCGCATCATGTGGTCTAACTTCCTTGACTGTGAAAGGACTTGACCAACGAGAACGCAATTTACCAGGAAACAAATGCAAACGAGAGTTATACAGAAGTACTTGATCATTGGGTTCAAAGTGTCTGGAAATGATTTTCTTGTCATGGTACGCCTTAGTCCTCTCCTTGTACAGCTTCGGGTTCTCATAGGCAAGATGCCTAATCTCATCGAGCTCATTCAGCTTGATCAATCGCTTCTCAGCAGCATACTTGATGTCGAAATTCATCATCTTTGTAGCCCAAGCTGCCTTATACTCGATTTCCACTGGAAGATGGCACGCTTTTCCATACAGTAAGTGAACCGGTGTAGTCCCAAGTGCGGTTTTGTAAGCAGTCCTGTAAGCCAAAGTACGTCTTCCAGCTTCACAGACCAACCTTCCTGGTTACATTCACTATCTTCTCTAGAATCTCCTTGATCTGCCTGTTGGAAACCTCAACTTGTCCACTGGTCTGAGGGTGATAACGAGTAGCAACACGATGATTCACACCATACTTCTTCAGCAGCTTCTCGAAAACCTTGTTGATAAAGTGAGAGCTGATATGCTCAAATTAATACCCTAAAAGTACTAAAGCAGTTGTTGTAGTAAGTGTCGGGGTCGAACACAAGGACTCACAGAAATCACACAATATATTGTATATTATCGAATCAAGCTAAGCAAATCAGATGAAACAAAAGCAATAAACTGTAAAGAGTTGTAAATTCGATGGAGGAAATATAGATTCATGGTATTTCTCAGGAAATCAATGAATGCAGATAAACTAATTAACATGATTCAGATTTAGCGCGGTTCTTGAACTCAAATCAATAAAGTATAATTAACCAACTGTCGTTGCGAGAATTATCTAAATCTAAACTTCAGAATCCCAAATCTCTTTGCAAATTCCTAAGAATAAATCAGCTTTAATTTCAGGTTTGATGTGTTCACAAATAAATTAAACCAAATCTCTTTGCGAATAATCAATTTGCTCACCTTAGGTTCTATCAGGTAATTAATCGCACTGTCGTGCCTAATCAATTATCCTAAGATCTATATTCTAGGTAGCTAATCTAGAACAACCTTTGAACACAACCTCAAGCGAAGAACTAATTCAGATGGTGAATCCTAATAAACTAATCTACCTAGCATTCAGAGAAAACCCTTATGAGAACCCTGAACCTAAAGTGGATCTACGCAGATATGGAGATTGAAATCAACATGATTGAATATATCATCCAAGAAATCAATAGAAAACAGGAGTTCAGAGTTGTCTCTCCAAAAACCAAAAAAGACTCAAAGTAATGAAAGTTTAGCCATAAAAGTGGCTGAAAAACCTAATTATAATGCTAAAACACGTTCTGAGGCTTTTTGTAAATAATAAAGTATTCTGTGGCAATTCTGCAATTCTTCAACTCTTGGAAAAGTAGCGGGTCGTGTCTGCTGCAATGGGTATCGATCGATACTAGGCAGTATCGATCGATACTGATGCTTCAAATCGGGTACTCAGCAACACGAACTTCTGCTTTGCTCCAGAATGCTCCAGAAAGCTCCAATATCTCCAATTATGCTCTAAACGTGCTAAAACCTGTAAAAAAAACTCTAAAAGACTCCAAAATACTTTAAAGATTCTATAAAATGGACTTATATCATGGCTTAAAAGGGGTAAAAACCATGATATATCAACTCCCCCAGAATTAGCCTTTGCTTGCCCTCAAGCAAATAGAAGACTAAACCAGAGAAAGAGGTTTGAAAACACGGAGACTCACCTGTCCATGAACCATCGAAATGACCCTCTTCCCAAGCACTCAAATGTCACCTAACCAGTTTTTGATCTAACCACCATGTACTTCTCCGTAGACATTCACAGCTTTTCCAAACTCCACACATTATCTTGCAGCATTGTTAAAATAAAGCCCTCATCGCCAGTTTCATCGGTGGAGCCAATGTTCAAGAACCTTCTAGATTCTTTACCATACAATATCATGATAAGGAACCACCTAATTTCACAATTTTTGTATCACTTTCTCTCCCCAGACTTATTTCTTATAATGTTCTCTTTTTTTTTTAGATATGGATATACACATCAAGGTCCGAAACGCGAGTATTGATGGTGTTTGCCACCGAATCCCCGGTTCTTCCCTCTCTATGTATCAAAGGTTTAGACAAATAGTGGTATCACGGGAAATTTTCCTAACCTCGCTTTCAACCTTTGTGTGATCATTCCCTCACAAGTAGAATAATGGGATCGCTGAAAATTTTCCGAGCCCTCTACTCAGAAGAAAATCATTTCATCTTTTATGCTCTTATTTATCAACTTATAACAGGGGAGAGAGATACCATTACTTTAAACATATGGGTTCTTTTGTCAGATATGAATGATGAATCAAGCTCCGTAAACACTAACCACATCGATGAAGTGCAAAAATTTGGCTCAGGCTTCAGAAAAACTCTGCTGGCGACATGGATGTTTTCTAGTCAACTGGTCAGTCCTTGGATTTTTTATTAGTCGATCTAGATCTGATCCTGCAACACTGGTCACTCAAAAACAAAATCAAAACAACAATTCAAGCACATGATCATCATCTCCAACAAGTTTTGACTCAATAAAATGTTTTTGACTCGATAAAACAACTGACTCTAAGAAAAACAAACACAATGTCAGCAGACACCTCCCCCAGACTTAAACAACACTGTCCCCAGTGTTATCTAGCCTAGAGTAGGTAAAAGAAAACAAAAGAACAGAATAAAATTGTGAAAAACAAGAAGTTACCATGCTGGAACATCTGGTGTCGACCGACACACGGCCTGGTATCGATCGATACCAGGCTTAAGTCGACATGATGAACCGTACATTCGCGATTGGTGTCGACCGATACCAATGTGGTATTGATCGATACTCGGGCGATTTCGAGTTTGCTCCTTGTTTATCCTGACACAAACACAGAACAAAAATTAAAAAGAAAATAACTCAAAAGCAGACTTACCAGTGGGTTGTCTCCCACTAAACGCTCGTTTAAAGTCAGTAGCTTGACCTTGGCTCAGGTGATCAGCCATGAGAAGATTGAGAGCTTACTCCCATGCAAGTTCCACAGCTAAATACTTGTAGACTCAGAGTTCTGCTCAACACGCTCTCCATAAATTCCTTTCCTTTCTCTTTCAGCTCCGAAGTAAGAAGAACTCGAGCCTTAGAGAATGGCTTCGAAGTTCCTTTGCACTTCACCTTGTACTCAATCGAATCCCCATCACACTTCTGAGGGATTAGGGTCATAGAGGGAGCACTCTCGACTCTTTTGCTCTTCGCCTTCTTCTTTGTTGCCTTAGCCTTCCTGATAACTTTCTTGGGGGTGCTGGGTGGTTCAACCAAAACGTCTATTACAGTTGTGTCGTCAGGAGGCTCTTCCAAAAGATCAACTACCAATGTCTCTCTTGTGACAACAGTGAAGCACGAGACATGTGTTGGAGCACCTCTAGAGGGAATGGCATCATAGTATACCTCTCCGTCAATGTAAGAGAAAGAGAGTCTCTTATTAGGTGTGTCTATGATCGCGCCAGCAATAGCCATAAACGGTCGTCACAGGAGCAAAGAAACCTCAGATCCTTCGCTCATCTCCACAACCTGAAAATTAGTGGGCACCAGACAATCTCCTACTTTAACAAGCAAAGCATGGATAATACCGTATGGAGGTGAGGTGGAGGAGTTCGCAAACGTGAGAAGCATCGTAGGGGGTCTTATATCATCCCTCAATCGTTCAGAAATTTCCCTTGATATTACATTGACGCTCGACCCTGAGTCAACGAGGGACTCATCGAATTCAACTCCAGAGATGGAGCATGGAACTGCAAATTTCCCTGGGTATTCCCTCTGGGTCAACTGCCTTAGTGGTAGTGACTTGCTTATTACCTTGATGAAAAGTGCCCTAATTTCTTCCATTGTTTCTCTGTAATCTTTGAAGTGACTTAGCAGAGGCCAGCCCTTTAGAGCTTCTTCAAAAGTGAACGAGTGGGGTACCCTTCGTACCATCTTCTCAAAGCCACGCAGCTGCTTTGGAGTGATGGGGGCTCGAAGGTGTTGAGGAATAGGATTCAGCTTATTGGGCTTGTGAAGTCTGTCAACACTCATACGCGGCTCCTTTGCAGTATCTGGGTTGGTATCGATCGATACAGGTAGGGTATGATCGATGCCAGGGTGGTGTTCGAATTCTCATCGTCAGATAAATCATCAACCATAGGAAACTCCACAACCAACTTATCCAACATAGATTTTCATCTGGCTTCCTCCCATTCCTTCTTTGTCATCTTAGGAGGCATATGATAAGATATCTTGGGTATATAGACCCTCACCTTGACAATCTCGGGTCTATTTTCGACCTGCGTCTCAGCATCGATCGATTCTGGAGGATTATCGATCGATACATGTGATTTTCCATCCACTTGCAACTTCTGCTGTCCCCGAAGAAGTTGTTCAAGCATGGATTCCATCTTATTCTCTATGGAGTTTGGATAGATGGGCTGGTACGAAGAGTTCCCGTAATTGCGAATGTTGTTGTACCCAAATTGTTGACCCTGAAATACAGAACCACCAACGTAGTTAACATCTGCCATTTCGTCTCCACCGATATTATCGACTCCATCAGCAAAGTGTACAACCTTCTTCGACTTCCCAATCAGGAAATCCAGCTTGGCCTGAACTTCAGAAATCTGCGGACCATCAATTCCTCCAGCCTGCTTCTTTGGCTCGAAGTCAGCATTCTTGGTGCTATTGCTAGACGACACGTTCTCAATCAGCACGATCGCATCACTTGGATACCTGGTGTTAAAGTTCCCATTACTTGTAGTATCCAAAGCCATCTGGTACCTCCAATCGATTCCTCTGTAAAAAGTACTCAGCAGCTGAACCTGAGTGAACCCATGGTGCGGAAAATCTCTCTGATATGACTTGAAACGTGTCCAAGCAGCTTTGAGTGCCTCTGTTGGACCTTGAGAAAATTGAGAGATATTTTTCCTGAGCTCCTCGGATCTCGCATCATCATAGCAATTGTTCAGGAATGCGTTCTTCGTCTCATCCCATGTAGTTAGCTAACCAGGAGCCAACTGCTTCAGCCAATAAGCAGCATCCCCACTAAAAGAGTATGGGAAAAGTTTGCAGAAGAGGAACTCATTGGGCACTCCATTGTACTTCATACCAGTGACCAAATCTTCGAACCTCTCGATATGATCCATGGGGTGTTCATGAGATAGGCCATGGAAAGGATTCTGACTCACAAAAGCGTAGTATGCAGGTTTCAGCTCAAAATCATTCCTCTGAAAAGTTGGGATGCGAATCGCAGATCGATTGGCATAGAACTGATCAGGTCTGTTGTGCTCAGCAAGTGTTCTACCTCGATCAACCCCAGCATTCCCAACGTTGGCTTGCGCAGCTGGCGCGACAATCTGACCAACAACAACAGGAGGGACAATGACGTTTCCAGCTTCATCAATTCGCTGCCCTCTCTCATTGCACAATTGACCCTCTTGGTCTCTCAAGACTCCAGCTTCATCAGCTATTAATACCACTGGGTTGTTCATCCCTGATGTTTGCTTTGTCTTTCTGTCTGTGAGTTCCAAAAGTGCTAGCTGCTCCAAAGACAGTTCAACTAGCTGAGTGCTCTTGTTCCTTCTGGTTTCACGATTAGGCATTCACCTGAAAACAAGAGTCAAGCACGTAAGTAACAAAAAAAACGTGATGAGTATCGTAAGGATACACCATCTGAATTAGTTCTTCGCTTTAGGTTGTGTTCAAAGCTTGTTCTAGATTAGCTACCTAGAATATAGATCTTAGGATAATTGATTAGGCACGACAGTGCGATTAATTATGAGAACCCTGAACCTAAAGTGGATCTACTCAGACATGGAGATTGAAAGCAACATGATTGAATAGATCATCCAAGAAATCAATAGAAAACATGAGTTCAGAGTTGTCTCTCCAAAAACCAAAAAAGACTCAAAGTAATGAAAGCTTAGCCATAAAAGTGGCTGAAAAACCTAATTATAATGCTAAAACACGTTCTGGGGCTTTTTTTAAATGATAAAGTCTTATGGGGTAGTTCTGCAATTCTTCAACCCTTGGAAAAGTCGCGGGTCTTGTCTGCTGCGATGGGTATCGATCGCTACTGATGCTTCAAATCGGGTACTCAGCAACACGAGCTTTTTCTTTGTTCCAGAATGCTCCAGAAAGATCCAATATCTCCAATTATGCTCCAAATGTGCTAAAACCTGTAAAAGACTCTAAAAGACTCCAAAATACTATAAAGACTCTATAAAACGGACTTATATCATGGTTTAAAAAGGGTAAAAACCATGATATATCAAGAGCCACCATCACTTATCACAATTTGAGGTACTCCAAATCGAAGGAAAATGATGGTCTTAAACAGTTTAAGGACCGCTGAAGAATCATTGGTACTGCTAGCAATGGCCTCAACCCACTTAGACACATAATCCACGGCAACCTAGATGTATTTGTGTCAATATGACGAAGGAAAGGGACCCATAAAATCGATGCCCCAACAATCAAAAATCTCAACCTTCAGGATGAAGTTCTGTGGCATATCATGTTTCTTACTGATCTTCCCTTTCCTCTGATACACATCGCACTCCAAAACGAAGGCATGAGTATCCTTAAACATAGTAGGCCACCAGAAGCCCGCTTGAAGAACCTTGGACACTGTCTTGAAAGTAGCCAAGTGTCCACCATAATCAGATCCATGACTATAAAACAGAACATTAGGTACCTCGGATTCAACAATGCATCTCATGTATATACCATCAGAACAGTGCTTGTACATGTAAGGTTCATCCCAAAAGAATCACCTTATGTCGGGCAAAAACTTCTTCTTGTCATATTTCTTGAGGTGTTTTGGCTCTGCATCTGCAGCGAGGTAGTTGGCAATATCAGCGTACCATGGTTGATCAGAATCAGCTGCAGCGACTAGATACATTTCAGAATCACCAAGGTGTTCAACAGTCAAAACAGGTTCGGAAATCGCAGGGTATCAACCGATACTGGGGGCGTGTCGATCGATACCAAAACCTGCAATTCGTGGGAATTGCTGAGTTTTGGCAAAACCGAATTGAAACTCAGTTTCAATGAAGTAGATGGACTCTTCTGGTAGTTGATCATCAATGGCCACGTCTGCATCGATCCGAATCCTTGAAAGATGGTCAGCGACTCCGTTCTCTATTCCTTTCTTGTCCTTATCCTCAATGTCGAAACCTTGTAGCAAAAGAATCCAACGACAAAGGCGAGGTTTGAGATCCTTCTTTTGCATCAGATATTTGAGAGCAGCATTATCAGTATGAACAATCACTTTGCTCCCAATCAGGTAGGATCAAAATTTCTCAAAGGAGAAAACAACTGCAAGTAGTTCTTGCTCTGTGGTGCTGTAATTCCTCTGAGCATCATCCAATGTCCTGCTGGCGTAGTAGATAACATGCAGCTTCTTATCCTTCCTCTGACCCAAAACTGATCCAACATCAAAATCACTAGCTTCGCACATGATCTCAAAAGGCAAAGTCCAATCAGGAGGTTGCACAATAGGAGCACTCACCAAAGCCTTTTTAATCTCCTCAAAGGCTGCAAAGTATTCAGGTGTGAAATCGAATTTGATCTCCTTGCATAGTAGAGCGGTGAGTGGGTGAGCTAGCTTGGAGAAGTCCTTGAGGAATCTTCTATAAAACCCAGCATGACTAAGGAAGTTTCGAATATCCTTCACAGAATTCGGTGGTTGGAGGCTTGTCATGACCTGAATCTTGGCTTTGTCAATTTCGATCCCAGCTTCAGAAACCTTGTGCCTAAGCACGATGCAATCCTGAACCATAAAGTGACACTTTTCCCAATTAAAGACCAAGTGTTTCTCTTCACATCGCTCTAGCACCTTGCACAAGTTATCCAGACAGCTCTTGAATGATGATCCATACACTGAACAATCATCCATGAATACCTCCATAAAATCCTCAATCATTGATATTCCCATATTTTGTCCCTTTTATGAATTCATTTAGCTTAGATTTTATCTCATATGCATATAGTTACATTATATTTCTTATTTGTTTTGTCTCAATTAGAGTTTAGGATGTTGCATTAGGTCCTAGAGAGTCTTTTCATGCATTTGGAGTGTTTCTAGGTGTTTTGGAGATGGTTTATGATGTTTGGAGTTATGGAGCATAAGAGAAGGAAGAGTTCATCCAGAGTGTCCAAAAGAACGGTTCGGTTAAAGGGTTTCCAGTCCGATTCAGCCTCAACGTCCTCATTGAAGATGTAGAGGAAGCAGTTAGCTGTCTACTGGAGTTGGATTCAGGCCATTCGGATATGTGGTTTGAGAGATATGGCCGATTTTCTAAGGAGTCTCCGTCTGGCCGCGAGACCATCATTCCATACCGGCTCTATGCACCGGCCCGGCACAGCTAACCTCCCAAGACCGGTACTGAGAGTTCCCCCAGGCAGGGAGTTTACCGGCCATGTGCACCGGCTCCAAGTGGCCCAGCATCATCCTCTCACCGAAGACATTTCCATACCGGCGATGTGTACCGGCTCCATTTTGCCTGGCGTGGAAACTCTCGCCAAAGTGTCTGAAATACCAGGCTGGACGAAAGACCTACGCTCGGATTTAGCTTCTGAAGTCTTCATAAAAGTTGTAGACAGGTGAGTTAGCTAACTACAGGAGGTGGTTACAGATAATTCGGATACGTGATTCGTTAGATATGGCCACGTTACTGAGAGTATTTCCGTCTGGCCGGAGTCTGAACGAATGGTCTCCAATCGGATTTAGTCTCGGTGGTCTTCATAAAAGTTGTAGCCATGTGTATAAGCTGTCCACATGAGGTGGGTTGAGGCCATTCTGACATGTATCCCAAGAGATATCACGGTTTTAGCGAAGGTTCTACACAAGACCAAATTTAACCCATTTTGACTGTATCGGTACCCGGTTTGTCCCGGGTGGACCCGGTGCGCCCTCTTTCTCTATAAAACCCCTAAAAACCTAATTTTCATGTTAAGCTTTCTTTTCTCTAAAGGTGGGTTTTCTCCCAAACTCTTCTTATGATGATTTTGGATGGATCTTCATCATTCATGCCACTCTAGTGAAGGATTCTTCAACCTATCTTTATATTATGCTACTTTAATCCTTGTTCTTTATCTTTATGTCTTTTTTCTCTTGTGTTTTTCCTTGTTCTTCATGTTTAGGCTTCTGGATTTTGTTGGATTTTGGATTTTGTTTGATTTTGATGATTTGGTGATTGATTGTTGATGCTTAGGACTAGATAAACATCTTCTCATGTTAGGAAGGATCTTAATGCTAGGATTGAATTGAAAACTCATTTCTAGAACTTAGACATTTCATGCACACAAGGTGTTCGATGAAATGTCTAGAAAACTTCTAAGCATGCTTTTCATATCTATGTGATCGGAGGATGCTGACTTTAGGATGAATTGTTGCCTAAAATTGACTTGTGATAAATTATGGACTATCTAAGTGATCGGTGGATGCTGACTTTGGATGATTCGTACAATGATTAGTGTCACGAAAGTGAACTAATCTACTTGAAAGTGTTCCATGTCATAAGAATAAATGTGCATTGAATGTTTAGGCATCGTTAGTCAATTGTCTTGATGGTTAGATGATGATGATTTAAGTTGATTCTTGTTAGGTCCTTCACTTAGGTTGACCTTAAAGCTAGTTTTGAATTGGGAGATCAAAGCTAAAGCTTAAGCATTTCACGCCTGATAGGTGTTCGATGAAATGCTTGAACCAAACCTTTTGTGAGCTTTTCATGCCTAGCCAATGAGAGTTGATGTCTAGGGTGATAAGTGAACTAAGTGGGATTGGAGATTAATGCTTGTTAATCATCTTATCACAAACGATGGTTTGTTCTTGATTTAGTGATTAACAAAGTGATTAATGCCACGATAGTGGATTAGTCATAATTGTGAATTCCATATTTTGGGATAGTGTTTAATGCAATCTTTGTCATCATTATTTGATTGTTAATCATTCATTTGATAGTTCATTCCATGATCCAACACTTCTATATTTGTTTTCTTTCTTGCATTTCATTTTCTTGATTCAAAAATATAAAACCCAAAAATATTTGCTCTAGCTTAGGAAGTTTCATGTATTCTTGGTGCATTGATCTTAACCTCTTTGGTTCGATACCTCGTATACTACCTAGTATTTAGAGTAATTGATATGAGGTTAACATCAAATTTTATTTATCAATCATGTATGCATGTGAAGATAGACATCATGCATATCTGAAAAGTGGCTGGAGCATTACACAATCCAAATGGCATTCTCCTGTATGCGAATGTGCCATAGGGACATGTAAAAGTCGTCTTCCATTGGTCATCTGGATGTATCAGAATCTGGAAGAAACCGGAATACTAATATGCTCAAATTAATACCCTATAAGTACTAAACCAGTTGTTGCAGTATATGTAGGGGTCATACACAAGAACTAAAGGAAACACACAATATATTATATAGATAAACTAACTAATCATGGTTCAGGTTACGCACAGTTCTTGAACTCAAATCACTAAAGTATAATTAACCAACTGTCGTTGCGAGAATTATCTAAGTCTAAATCCTAGAATTCCAAATCTCTTTGCGAATCCTAAAGTCTAAACCAGCTTTTAGTTCAAGTTTGATTTGTTCACAAAACAACTAAACCAAAATCTCTTTGCGAATGGTTATTTTGCTCACCCTAAGTTCTATCAGGTAATTAATAGCACTCTCGTGCCTAATCAATTATCCTAAGATCTAAGTTCCAGATTCGTCAACCTAGAATTAGCTTTGAGAACAACCTATGGTGAAGAACTAATTCAGATTATGAACCCTAACAATAAATCAACCTAGTATTCAAAGAAATCCTTTAAGAGAACCCTAAACCTATCATAAGATCTACTCAGACATGGAAATTGAAGCAATAAACATGACTGAATAAATACTCAAATTGATAATAAGAAAGAGTAACAAGAGGGTTCGAAATCTTCTATCGGACGAACAGAGTTCAGACTTGTCTCCCTTCAAAAGCTCTCTCACAAAACCAAAGTAAAATAAAGCCTAGCCATCAAAGTGGCTGTAAAATCCTAATAAATAACCTAAGTCACGTTTTGGGGCTTCTTGTAAATAATAAAGTTTTCTAGGCAATTTTGCAATTCTTTAACTCTTGAAAAAGTCATGATCGTGTCTTGCTGCAGTCAGTATCGACCGATACTAGTGAGTATCGATCGATACTGAGGCTTCAAATCAGGTACTCAGCTATACGGACTTCTGGTTTGCTCCAAAATACTCAAGAAAGTTCAAATATCTCCAATTATGCTCCAAACGTGCAAAAACCTATAAAGGACCCTAAAACACTACAAAATAGCAGAAAGACTCTATAAAACAGACTTATATCATGGCCTAAAAGGGGTAAAAACCATGATATATCAAATACTGATCGAGAAAACAGTAGTAGGGATGACTAGCCAACCTCTCCAACATCTGGTCAATGAAGTGCAATGGGAAGTGATATTTCCTTGTGGCTGCATTCAACTTCCTGTAGTCAATGCACATTCGATGCCTAATGATAGTCCTAGTAGGAATCATCTCATCCTTCTCATTCTTCACCACAGTTATCCCTCCTTTTTTAGGAACAACGTGCACATGACTGACCCAAGGACTGTCCGAGATGGCATAGATAACCCCTGTATCCAAGTGTTTCATGACCTCCTTCTTAACCACTTCTTTCAGGTTTGGATTCAGCCTCCTCTGATGCTCAACTGAAGCCTTTGACTCGTCCTCAAGATGAATCATATGCATGCACATGTCCGGTGATATACCTGAAATGTCATCAAGAGAATAGCCAAGAGTTTTGCGATACTTCGCAACTTGATCAGCAGTAAGGCAATCTATGCGTTGTTCAAAGAAGCATTAATAATCACTGGGTATGTGGAATTAGCACCAAGAAAACCATACCTCATATTTGCTGGAAGTGGCTTGAGTTCCACCTTAGGAGCTTTCTCCTCGTTCCAATCTCCAAGCTCAGCAACTTGCTTAGAAATTTCGTCCAACTCCCTTTCTGGCCGCAGGGTATCGACCGATACTAGGTGAGTATCGATCGATACTAATTGTGATGTATCGAGCATCTTCGAGTATTCAGCAGCAACATCACCGTATAAACCTCTGACTGAGCCGAACAGACAAATGCCCTCTCCAATGGATCCTCAAGATGCATCTCCAGGAAGTATTCTTCAGCAATGTCACTGAAGGTATCAACAAAGAAAGCATGCCCATCGATGGTTGGTATCTTCATCATCTTCTCCATGTTAAAAGTCATGACCAATGCACCGATGTTAAGAGCTATCTTTCCATTCCTGCAATCAATCAGAGCACCAACTGTTGCTTGGAATGGCCTTCCCAAGATAAGAAGATCTCTGGGTTCTGAATCATACTCCACGACAATGAAATCAGTTGGGATCAGGCAATTCCCAATGTTTATAGGAACATCTTCGAGCAATACCTCTGGAAGTCGAGCTGAGCGATAAGTAAGTATCAGTGAGATCCTTGTTGAAGTGAAGTCTGTTATCCACATTCTCTTAACAACTGAATAAGGCATGAGGTTGACACTTGAGCCAAGGTCATAAAGAGAACGCTCAAATCTATCTGTAAAGATCGTACAATCCAACACAAAACTCCATGGATCTGGTAGCTTCTTTGGGATCTTGTTGGTCAGGATTACACTGCACTCATGAGTAATCATCAAACATCCTTCCTAAAGGTTCACATTGCTGGACACCATCTTCTTGAAATATCTCTTGAAAGCTGGTGTCCAGCAATGTGAACCTTGATAGCATCTATGAAAGGAAGTTCAACAATCAACTTATCTATAATTGCCTTGCATCTAGAGTCTTCTACCTCCTTCTTAGTCTTCCCAATAGCCCTGGAATAAGGTATCCTCGGTATGTAAACTCTCTCTGCAACCACGTCAGGTACTTCCTTCAAAACCTTAGGTGCTGAATCGACTGCAGTATCAGTGTCGATCGATACCAGGGTGGTATCGATCGATACACGAGACTTTGAGTTGTCTCGTGAAAGTATCTTGATCGGTGTCGATCGATGTTGGCTAGTGTCGATCGATAACCTAGGGATTTCAGAATCCTCATCGTCAAGATCGACGAAATTGCCAATTTTCACTCATGTATTGACCTCTTTTCCACTCCTCAAGGTAATTGCATTGATGTGTGCCCTTGGGTTCTCTCCTTTCCCTGGAAGAAAATCTTCTTGCCTTTTCACAGCTTCTGAAGTCTGAGCTACCTGAGTTTCCAGCTTCTTTTGATGAATACCGAGAACCTCGATCCTTCCACTCAAATCTTTGTACAGAGCATCTATCTTACCATTGAAATCCACTGTTATCTGATGTTGTCCTTGAACTAACGTTTCAAACATAGACTCGATCTTGCTCTCTGGTTTTTTAGCAGGTACATGCTGATAATATGAATACCTATAGTTCCTGATATAACCACTGTTCTGGGAAGGTTTCTGGCTAAACTGATTCGACCCAAAACAACTTGGATTAGCTTCAAATTTAAATCCTCCTTGCTGGAAATTGTTGTTGAAGTTTCGGTTGTTGTTGTATTGATTCCTCTGACCCTGAAAACCAGAACCACCAATGTTGTTAACATCCTCTTCTTCATCCTCATTGATATTCTAGACTTCCTCAGCAAAATGAACTGCCTTCATCGATTTTCCCAGCAAGAGATTGTGCATCGAATCTAACTTAGCCTAAACATTAGCAATCTGCGATCCATCAACTCCTCCAGTCAGTTGCTTCCGCTCGAAATCAGCATTCTTGGTGCTATTGCTGCACGTCCAGTTCTCAATCAGCACAACTGCATCATCTGGATATCTGGTGTTGAAATTACCATTACTTGCAGCATCCAAAGCCATCTGGTATCTCCAATCGATACCTCTGTAGAAAGTGCCCAACAGCTGAACCTGAGGGAACCCATGGTGTGGACAATCTCTCTGATATGACCTGAAACGAATCCATGTAGCCTTGAGTGCCTATGTCGGACCTTGAGAAAACTGAGAAATCTTGTTCCTGAGCTCTTCGGATCTTGCATCATCATAGAAATTATTCAAGAATGCATTATTCGTCTCATCCCATGTAGTTAGTGAACCAGGGGGAAACTGCTTCAGCCAATAAGCTGCATCCCCACCAAGAGAGTATGGAAAAAGCTTGCAGAAAAAGTACTCATTGGGTACTCCACTGTACTTCATACCAGTAACCAAATCCTCAAACCTCTCAATATGATCCATAGGATGTTCATGAGATAGACCATGGAAAATATGCTGACTCACAAGAGCGTAGTACGCATGTTTCAGCTCAAAGTCATTCCTCTAAAAAGTTGGAATGCGAATCGCAGCTCGATTGGCATAGAACTGATAAGGTCTGTTGTGCTCACCAAGCGTCCTCCCACGATTAGCCACAACATTCCCAGCGATTCCAGGGACAATCTCCTCGACAACAACAGGAGGTGGAATGATGTTCCCCTCTCCGTCCAATCGTTGCCCTCTCTCATTGCACAATCGACCCTCTTGGTCTCTGTAAGCACCAGCTGCATCTTGAACCAAAACCACTGGATTGTTGTTCATCTATGCTGGCTTTTTTGCTTTTCTGTTTGTTCGTTCCAAAAGTGCTAGACTCTCTAACGACAGATTAACTAGCGGAGTGCTCTTGTTTCTTCTAGTTTCCCGATTAGGCATGCACCTGAAACACAAAAGTCAAGAACATAAGTAACACAAGAATTCACGACAGGTATCGACCGATACCACTAGAGTATCGATCGATACTGGTCGAACTTAGTCGAAAATCTCAAACTAAAATCTAAGTGCGAATTGAGTCCCCGACAACGACGCCAAATTTGATAAGCTCAAATTAATACCCTAAAAGTACTAAAGCTTTGTCGATTGTAATACTTAGGGATCAAATCCACAGGGACTCAAGGAAACACACAATAGGTTCTAGAAGTTTAATTAAGCTAAGTGATCAATGAAATTTAAAGCAAATACGTAAATTAAACAAGTTGTAATTCAATTGGAAGAAATATAGGTTCTGGGTATATCTCAGGAAATCAATGAATGAAAACAAACAAACTAATCAGGGTTCAGGTTACGCACGGTTCTTGAACTCAAATCACTAAAGTATAATTAACCAACTCTCGTTGCAAGAATTATCTAAGTCTAAATCCTAGAATTCCAAATCTCTTTGCGAATCCTAAAGTC
This sequence comes from Eutrema japonicum, assembly GCA_030161315.1. NCBI lineage: Eukaryota > Viridiplantae > Streptophyta > Magnoliopsida > Brassicales > Brassicaceae > Eutrema > Eutrema japonicum. The sequence goes on from BSQW01000001.1 coordinate 28,401,796, forward strand.
TAAACCATCTTTTAGTTCAAGTTTGATTTGTTCACAAAACAACTAAACCAAATCTCTTTGCGAATAGTTATTTTGCTCACTATAAGTTTTATCAGGTTTCTCAATTGCACTCTCGTGCATAATCGATTAACCTAGGATCTAAGTTCTAGGTGTTTAATCTAGAATTAGCTTTGAGAACAACTTAATGTGAAGAACTAATTCAGATTATGAACCCTAAACAACTAATCAACCTAGCATTCAAAGAAATCCCTTATGAGAACCCTAAACCTAACAGGAGATCTACTCAGACATGGAGATTGAAACAATAAACATGACTGAATAAATACTTGAATAAATAATAAGAAAGATAGTAAAACAGGGGTTCGAAATCTTCTGTCGGACGAACAGAGTTTCATACTTGTCTCCCTCAAAAGCTCTCTCACCAAAGACTTAAAGCATAATAATCTCTGTATGAAGCGTAATGAAAGATTAGCCACCAAAGTGGCTGTAAAAACTAAATAAATACTACTAAACACGTTATGGTCCTTCTTGTAAATAATAAAGTCTTCTGGGGCAATTTACAGTTCCTCAAATCTTCAATAAAGTCCTGATCCTTATGTTTCTTCGACGGATATCGATCGATACCACAAGTGTATCGATCGATACTCGGGCGATAAATCGGTGTCTCAGCTACAGGATCTCTGCTTGACTTCAAAATGCTCCAAAATGCTTCAATATCTCCAATAATGCTTCAAACGTACCTAAAACCTGAAAAAACTCTAAAAGACTCCAAAATACTAGAAAGACTGTATAAAAAGGACTTATATCATGGCTTAAAACGGGTAAAAACCATGATATATCAACTCCCCCAGACTTAGCCTTTGCTTGCCCTCAAGCAAACAGAAAACTAAACCATAGAAAGAGATTTGAAAATACAGAAACCATCGCAAATATCATTTCCCTAAGCACCCAAATGTCACCTAACCAGCTTTTGATCTAACCACCATGTACTTCTGTGTAGACATTCGCAGCTTTCCCAGACTCCTCACATTATCTCGCAGCATTGTCCAAATAAAGCCCTCATCGCCAGTTTCATCGCTGTAGCTAAGGTTCAAGAACCTTCTAGATTCTTTCCCATACAATATCATGACAAAAGAACCACCAAACTTATACACTTTTTGGTATTGTTGTCTCTCCCCCAAAGTTGTTTCTTATCATGTTCTTTCTTTCTTTTAAGATCTGCATATACACATTAAGGTCTGAAACGCGAGTATTGATGGTGTTTGCCACCGAATCCCCGGTTATTTCCTCTCTATGTATCAAAGGCTTAGGCGAATAGTGGTATCACTGGAAATTTTCATAACCTCCCTTTGAACCTTTGTGTAATCATTCCCTCTCAAGTGTAATAATGGGATCGCTGGAAATTTTCAAAGCCCTCTACTCAGAAGAAAATCATTTCATCTTTTATGCTCATATTTATTAACTTATAACAGGGGAGAGAGATACCAATACTTTAAACACATGGGTTCCTTTGTCAGATATGAATGATGAATCAAGCTTTATGAACACTAACCACATCGATGAAGTGCAAAAATTTGGCTCAGGCTATAGAAGAACTCTGCTGGAGACATGGGTGTTTTCTAGTCAACTGGTCAGTCCTTGGATTTTTCATTAGTCGATCTAGAACTGATCCTGTAACACTGGTCACTCAAAAACAAAATCAGAACAATAGGTTAAAGCACATGATCATTATCTCCAACAGGTTTTGACTCAATAAAACAAATTTTGACGCAAAAACGACTGACTCTAAGAAAAACAAAAACAATGTCAGCAACTACCTCCCCCAGACTTAAACAACACTGTCCCCAATGTTATCTAGTCTAGAGTCCGTAAAAGAAACAAAAGAACATAGTATAATCATGAAGAACAAGGAGTTATCGTAATGGAACAGGGGTATCGATCGACACACAACCTGGTATCGATCGATACCAGGCTTAAGTCGACTAATGAGACTTCTCTTCAACAATTCCATCACTGCCCGCATGGTATCGACCGACACCAACAGGGTATTGATCGATACCCTGGCGATTTCGTCGATGCAAGTTTAGTTTCTCCTCGTTTGCTTCAATCTGATTCACTCAAGACACAAAACACAAAAAACGAAAAATCACAAAAATAAAAGGACTTATATACAGACTTACCAGTGGGTTGCCTCCCACCCAGCACTCGTTTAACGTCATTAGCTTGACTGTACCGCCATTCAGGCAGTGGGTGCATCATCCAGAGGCATTATGTGTCCTTCTCGAATCTCGGCTTTCGTCCAATAATGTTTCACCCTTTGTCCATTGACAGTGAACTCTTCGCCTGAAGGATTTGTCAGGACAATCGCGCCATGTGGTCTAACTTCCTTGACTGTGAAAGGACATGACCAACGAGAACGCAATTTACCAGGAAACAATTGCAAACGAGAGTTATACAGAAGTACCTGATCATTGGGTTCAAAGTGTCTGGAAATGATTTTCTTGTCATGGTACCCCTTAGTCCTCTCCTTGTACAGCTTCGAGTTCTCATAGGCAAGATGCCTAATCTCATCGAGCTCATTCAGCTTGATCAATCGCTTCTCAGCAGCATACTTGATGTCGAAATTCATCATCTTTGTAGCCCAGGCTGCCTTATGCTCGATTTCCCATGGAAGATGGCACGCTTTTCCATACAGCAAGTGAAATATTGTAGTCCCAAGTGGTGTTTTGTAAGCAGTCATGTAATCCCAAAGTGTGTCTTCCAGCTTCACAGACCAATCATTCCTGGTGACATTCACTGTCTTCTCTATAATCTCCTTGATATGCCTGTTGGAAACTTCAACTTGTCCACTATTCTGAGGGTGATAAGGAGTAGCGACACGATGATTCACACCATACTTCTTCAGCAGTTTCTCGAAAACCTTGTTGATAAAGTGAGAGCCACCATCACTTATCAAAATTCGAGGTACTCCAAATCGAGGGAAAATGATCGTCTTAAACAGTTTAAGGACCACTGAAGAATCATTGGTTCTGTTAGCAATGGCCCAACCCACTTAGACACATAATCCACAACAACCAAGATGTATTTGTGTCCATATGACGAAGGAAAGGGACCCATAAAATCGATGCCCCAACAATCAAAAATCTCAACCTCCAGGATGAAGTTCTTTGGCATCTCATGTTTCTTACTAATCTTCCCTCTCCTCTGACACGCATCGCACTCCGAAACGAAGGCATGAACATCCTTAAATATAGTAGGCCACCAGAAGCCTGCTTGAAGAACCTTGGACACTATCTTGAAAGTAGCAAAATGTCCAGCATAATCGGATCCATGACAATGAAACAGAACATTAGGTACCTCGAATTCAGCAATGCATCTCCTGTAGATACCATCAACACTATGCTTGTACATGTAAGGTTCATCCCAAAAGAATCGCCTTATGTCGCGCAAAAACTTCTCCTTGTCATATTTATTGAGGTGCTTTGGCTCTGCATCTGCAGCGAGGTAGTTGGCAATATCAGCATACCATGGTTGATCAGAATCAGCTGCAGCGACTAGATACCTTTCAGAAGCACCAAGGTGTTCAACAGTCAAAACAGGTTCGGAAATCGCAGGGTATCGACCGATACTGGGGGAGTGTCGATCGATACCAAAACCTGCAATTTGTGGGAATTGCTGAGTTTCGGCAAAACCGAATTGAATGTGCTAGAGAGATGTAAAGAGAAACACTTGGTCCTTAATTAGGAAAAGTGTCACTTTATAGTTCATGATGGTATCGTGCTTGGGCACAAGGTTTCTGAAGCTGGGATCGAAGTTGACAAAGCCAAGATTCAGGCCATGACAAGCCTCCAACCACCGAATTATGTGAAGGATATTCGAAGCTTCCTTGGTCATGCTGGGTTTTACAGAAGATTCATCAAGGACTTCTCCAAGCTAGCTCGCCCACTCACCGCTCTACTATGCAAGGAGATCATATTCGATTTCACACTTAAATGCCTTGCCGCCTTTGAGGAGATTAAAAAGGCCTTGGTGAGTGCTCCTATTGTGCAACCTCATGATTGGACTTTGCCTTTTGAGATCATGTGCGACGCTAGTGATTTTGCTGTTGGTACAGTTCTGGGTCAGAGGAAGGATAAGAAGCTGCATGTTATCTACTACGCCAGCAGGACATTGGATGATGCTCAGAGGAATTACATCACCAAAGAGAAAGAACTACTTGCAGTTGTTTTCTCCTTTGAGAAATTTCGATCCTACCTGATTGTGAGCAAAGTGATTATTCATACTGATCATGCTGCTCTCAAATATCTGATGCAGAATAAGGATCTCAAATCTCGCCTTTGTCGTTGGGTTCTTTTGCTACAAGGTTTCGACATTGAGGTTAAGGACAAGAAAGGAATAGAGAACGGAGTCGCTGACCATCTTTCAAGGATTCAGATCGATGCAGACGTTCCCATTGATGATCAACTACCATAAGAGTCCATCTACTTCATTGTAACTGAGTTTCAATTCGGTTTTGCCGAAACTCAGCAATTCCCACGAATTGCAGGTTTTGGTATCGATCGACACTCTCAGTATCGGTCGATACCCTGCGATTTCCGAACCTGTTTTGATTGTTGAACACCTTGGTGCTTCTGAAAGGTATCTAGTCCCTGTAGCTGATTCTGATCAACCATGGTACGCTGATATTGCCAACTACCTCGCAGCAGATGCAGATCTAAAGCACCTCAAGAAATATGACAAGAAGAAGTTTTTGCGCGACATAAGGCGATTCTTTTGGGATGAACCTTACCTGTACAGGAGATGAATTGCTGAATCCGAGGTACCTAATGTTCTGTTTCATTGTCATGGATCCGATTATGCTGGACACTTTGCCACTTTCAAGACAGTGTCCAAGGTTCTTCAAGCAGGCTTCTGGTGGCCTACAATGCTCATACGTTCGTTTCGGAGTGCGATGCGTGTCAGTGGAGAGGGAAGATCAGTAAGAAACATGAGATGCGACATAACTTCATCCTGGAGGTTGAGATTTTTGATTGTTAGGGCATCGGTTTTATGGGTCCCTTTTCGTTCGTCATATGGACACAAATACATCTGGGTTGCTGTGGATTATTCTTCTAAGTGGGTCGAGGCCATGGCTAACAGAACCAATGATTCTTCAGTGGTCCTTAAACTGTTTAAGACCATCATTTTCCCTCGATTTGGAATACCTCGAATTGTGATAAGTGATGGTGGCTCTCACTTTATCAACAAGGTTTTCGAGAAGCTGCTGAAGAAGTATGGTATGAATCATCGTGTTGCTACTCCTTATCACCCTCAGACCAGTGGACAAGTTGAGGTTTCCAACAGGCAGATCAAGGAGATTCTAGAGAAGACAGTGAATGTCACCAGGAAGGATTGGTCTGTGAAGCTGGATGACGCATTTTGGGCTTACAGGACTGCTTACAAAACACCAGTTGGGACTACACTGTTTCACTTGCTGTATGGAAAAGCGTGCCATCTTCCAGTGGAAATCGAGCATAAGGCAGCCTGGACTACAAAGATGATTAATTTCGACATCAAGTCTGCTGATGAGAAGCGATTGATCAAGCTGAATGAGCTCGATGAGATTAGGCATCTTGCCTATGAGAACTCGAAGATGTACAAGGAGAGGACTAAGGCGTACCATGACAAGAAAATAATTTCCAGACACTTTGAACCCAATGATCAGATACTTCTGTATAACTCTCATTTGCAATTATTTCCTGGTAAATTGCGTTCTCGTTAGTCAGGTCCTTTCACAGTCAAGGAAGTTAGACCACATGGTGCGATTGTCCTAACAAATCCTTTAGGCGAAGAGTTCACTGTCAATGGACAAAGGGTGAAACATTATTGGGCGAAAGCCGAGATTCTAGAAGGATACATAATGCCCCTGGATGATGGACCCACTGCCTGGATGGCGGTACAGTCAAGCTAATGACGTTAAACGAGCGCTTAGTGGGAGGCAACCCACTGATGAGTCTGTATATAAGTCTTTTTTTTTTTTTTTTGTGTCTTGTGTATTTCGTGAACCAGGCAAACGAGAAGAAACAGAACTTGCGTCGACCAAATCACCTCAGTATCGATCGATACTACCTGGGTATCGATCGATACCCCATGCGCATGTAAGTTCTTTTTAAAACCTTCGGGTTTTTCTTTCTTCTTCTCCGCCTCCATCGTTCGATACACATCTGAAAGTCCACTCCCAAATCACCAATCTCTCAATCTTTCACGGATTTGAGCGATTTCAAGGTCTAACCTTATTGGATTTTCGTACTCTTCCCATTTCTATCATCCATTCTCTCGATCTGCAAGGGATGACACACAAATTTCTCTTTTTCACTCCATGGACACAAGGTTTGGGATTTTGAAATTTTGCCTCTTAGAACTTGATTTACCGGAATAATTTGCAATACCTAAGTTGTTTTAGAGGAATTTCGAACCCATCCTTATGATTGTATGCTTGAAATTGCGGATTTGATGAATTTTGAGATTCGGGTTCAAAAATCGCTAGGGTATCGATCGATACCCTGCGTGCAATGATGGAATTTTGAGAAATTTGTTGATGATTATTGCTGTGTTGTTGGATTTTGTGCTCATTTTGTGTTTGCTGTGTTCTTTTTCCTTGATTGCAGATGTCTACATGTAAGAGATCACGAACGGATGATGCATCAAGCTCCAATATGCGCCCAACGAAATATCACCACCTCCAGTGACACAACCATCACCACCCGCTGCTGATAGTGTCACATGTAGAGCTCCTTGGCCTAAGCGGAACGAGAAGGCCAGGATCCCTTGCAACAGAGTTTGAGAGGGAACATATAGGGAGATCGATGAGAGTACAGACTGCATCTACAGACCTGTCTCTGACAACTGGGATGATTATGATACGTTGCACTACAACGGATGGCTTGACATTTGTGACATTTATGGCTTTCAGAGAGCCTTTAGGAGAGTTGCGCTTCCTGTTTCACACCCTGACGTGCATACCTTCTGGACCCACTTTTGGACTGGTGCTTATCACTCCAGGACATCCACTCAGATGGATGTGCGTCACCCAGTCCTGCGTTGCTTGGTTAGGATTTTGAGCAACACCTTTCTGTGTAAGATGAAGTCTCTGAGCTTTTGGTGCTGGCTTTAGCTATTAGGGACATCATTCCAGGCAAGGATTATGAGTGGCCTGAGCTGACAGAGGTCAACATGGGAGCTGTTTTTGCACATCACTTGGTCTCCTTGAAGACCAAGCATTTTGTAGGTAAGAGCACGAGGGGCACAGCTAGGAAGATCGAGTCTGTTGGGAGTCTTCTCACTCCTATCTTCTAGCACTTTGGGATCAGTACTGCGAGCTGCTCTATCTCCACTACAAGCGTTCTCATGGATGAGTAGCATTTGCAGAACCTGAGATGGCTGAAGCCTCAGCGACGTTGGTACTTCCCTACCGCAGATGGCGATTTCCTAGTTCAGCTCCCCAACAGAGGGCTGACGGACATTGGTGACACTCCACAGCAGCTGCGTTTTGAGCCTACTGAGGATCTGTTGATAATCCCACAGAGGGCTGAGGATTATATATATTACTTTTAATTCGTAAATACAAAAACTCAGACTATGCCAAAAAACTAAATTAAATATTTAAAATTATAAATTCGATCATGCATATGGACAACATTATGTTACTAATACATATTCAATATTTTTTTATATATAAAATGACTAATATTTTAGGAATCACACAATTTTAGGAATTGTTAATTTATAATTAAATTCGAAATGCTAATTAATTTTGGTAAAATTATCCAGATTATGTTAATATTAGTTTATATTAATAAAGATTTATTAAAAATATATTATCACAAAATCTAAAACAGAAATGGTTATTCTATTCAAATTTCAAATTAAGAATTCTACCACAAATATCCAACGATAATAGGAAAGAAACATTAATTAACTAGATTCGTAAAATCATCATGACCTATTATATAAACTAAATACATTTGCACATAAATAAATATACTAAAGGAATTAATTTGTGGTTTCCTAAAATTTCAATATTATAATGTTGCTGCCATTAATCACAATATATATCATTAATTATATTGCCGATATTACGAATCTAAAAATTTCCTATTTTCAGCAACCATAACAATCTTAATAACGACAACCATAAAAATCGTATTATAGAATTTTGCCACTTATGTTGATTTAATTATACTATTTTAATTATTATTAAAAATCTATGAATGATTATTTATTTAAAGAAGCATGTATCATCGAATAAATTCCGATATTTATAATTAAAAAAAATCGAATAAAGAAAAAGAAATAAAAATTCGAATATTTTTAAATTCTTGCCACAATATAGGGAATTTAGGGAATATACCCACTAATTTGTAGAAAGAAAATCTTATCAATATCAGCCAATTAAATTCATTCTGAAATTAAAATATCCGAATCAAATAATTTTTAAAATTAAGATATATCCGAATTAAAATCTTTCTAAAATCTTAACTTATATAGATACAAATCTTTAGAGAATATAATCTTCTAATCCTAAACATCATACAATGTTCCATATATAAATAGGATTCTAAGTCACGTTCCTCTCATATCACTCGACTTTTCACAGCAAAAAATGTATAATTGTTTTGATAATTTGATTGCGATTAGCAAAATATAAATATATACATATATTTTGTGTTAGATAAGCTTTCATTATATATATTTTTTAATTTTACTGGATGAGCTTAATGCAATATTTATATTTGTTTGGACTCTCATACATTTATGCCACGTTGGGATATGTTTTATGGGCCACGATGAAAAATTTTGTCCTCACTTGAAGCATGAAGGTCATGCTTAAACATTTGGGTACATTTATTATTAAAATTTAATCTTATAAATTAAAAATGTTATTATATGTGTTATCATTTCAAGTGTCATTTGGTCAAAAGAGATGGTGCAGAGATGAAGATGGAATCGAATTTGAAAAGGTTGAAGATCCGAGTGCCTTATTTTGATAACTCTGAACTCATAGCGGGTTACTCAAAGACGCTGATTGGGAGGTGCGTGAATCCCAAGAAGTAGGATATGAAGGTCTTGTTTCACATGCTCCCTCGCATTCTGAATGTGGAGGAGCGGGTGGATGCGGCGGATTTAGGAATGGGTCGGTTTCAATTTGATTTTGATAGGGAGGAAGACATTGCGGAGAAACTGAAGATGGAACCGCTCCACTTTGACTATTGGATGGTTTCACTAGTCTGATGGGAACCTGTGGTGGATAGCAAATATCCTTCAGCTATCACGTTTTGGATTCGGGTTATGGGAATTCCCCTGCATTACTGGGCTGAGCAGACGTTTCGTAGCATTGGCGAAGCTTTGAATGTTGTGAAGGAGATGGATCTCGACAATGGCATAGTGCAAGTGGTCTTGGACGGTTTCAAACCGTTATGCTTTGAGACCTCGGTGGAGTTTCACGGTGGTGAGGAGACAGTCATTATATTGCGGTATGAGAGGCTGTTCAGATATTGCAGGGGCTGCTTTAGTCTCTGCCACGACCAGTCAATGTGCCCTCGTCGGGAAGGAAGGGTAGAGAGCTATGAAAACATATCGGAGGAATCGAAACACGGGCTGAATGTTGTTAACTACAAAGCTGCGGCAACTCATGGGGTGGGTGAACACCTGGTTCATCAACAGCCTGAAGGTTCAAGCAAAAATCAGTATGGGCAGGACAAGGGGAAAGGAAGGGCTCATGAGTCCAGAGATGCGGGGGTTAATAACCATAATGGTAAAGAGTACCGCTATGGTACTTGGAAGGGGGACAAAAGATACAAAGACAGAGACTACAAATCTGTCTCTTCATCAAGTTATTTGCCATCTAAGGAGGTGAATAAAAGGTACGCGATGCCTATTTCGGGGTTGAATGAAATGCGTTCCTCAGGCGTGGGGAATTGTTTATCTGATAACGGAAGGAAGATGCTTGAAGCCTTTCATGACAGAAAATCCAGGAACGATCAGGTGCCAAGAGACGGTGTAGCCTTAGAGGTTAGCGGTGAGGCAATACCGGACACGGGAAAGGCTGTTCGTAGGGGCCTTCTTTTTGAGGATGATGCAACTGACCTCACTGCGGTGGAGACTGCCAAATGTCAGCTCTCTGAAAATCCTATCTCTTCGGATACTTTCACTAGTGTTTTAGAGATGATTGATGAGTTGAGTACGAACCATTTGTTTGAGATAGAGGATGTAGTGGAACATGAAAATGATAAAGGGGCTTTGGAGAATATTGGGGATGATATGGTTTTAGTAGAAGATTCTGTTGTAGGGGTTGAGAGCTTGATGGCAGATGACATTGATGAGGAACTGATGGTAGAATCGGAGGATGTTATGGTTAATGGGGAGGGTTCTAAGAAGGATACGGAGGAAACAGCGAATGCAGGGTATGCTAAGCAAATTCAGGGGTTGAAAAAGAAGAATAAATTGCTGGGTGTCGGATCAAAGAAGAGGCTAGTGCAGGGTATCATTTCGCCAAGGAAGAAGGTGACGGCAAAGAATTTGGGACGGTTCGGTTATGCTCTTCAGGCCGATGGTAAGCCACCATCAAAACAGAAAACTGAGGCAGAGACTTCAAATTCAGCGGCACTTGAATGAAAACCAAGTACTGGAGCTTTCTAGTTTTGAGAATAAAGGGGTCAGTTTACATGCGGGTTTCTCGGACGAAGCATATACCAGTTTTTTATTTTCGGATATCCAATCATTTGCTTTGCTTATGTACTGTTTTCCAGAATTTTCTGGGTTTTAATATTTTCGTTATGGTTATGTATGATGGTTTTACTATCAATTTCAGTAATACATTTGAGACACGGTGTTTTATTAAAAACAATCGAAGAACTTTTGTAGGTATAGTACAAGTTCAAGGGATCTTAAGGTTATTCATATTAACCCAGTTTGGGCTTAGATTGGAAACAAGCGTCACTCAACGTAAGGATGAAAAGAGAATCTCATCTATAGGTTGTGAGATTGAGGTAGTGGTGCATATCGAAAATCAGAGGCGGATTTGTAGAAACTTAAAGGAATATTTTAGTCGATGTCGGCGAGTTCTAGATGTCATGCTTACCATGCTGCTCCCCATTGTTTCTGGCACATATATGACATGGAGATGGGTGGTTTTGCTGGGAGTAAAAGAGTTTTTCGGTTCTTTGGGTTGTAAATGGTATCGAAACACGGAATATCGCAACAGTGATTATATTCATTTTGGGAATAGGATGGGCGATTCTAACCCAAGGAGGGGTAATGCAAGCACATTTAAATAATGTGGATTTTGAGTTGGAATTGTCAGGGACTCGGCAACCAGTATACAATAAGCTACCTTCGGGAGGTTTGGAAGAAACATAAGCCAGAGTTTTTGTTTCTTTCAGAAACTAAACAAGATTTTTCTTTTATGCAAAAGTTTCAATCGCATTTCGGTTATGATCAATTGTACACAGTGAAACCGCGCGGTGAGAGTGGTGGTATGGCATTATTTTATGATAATTCTTATCACGTTAGGGTAATTTTTTCTAATAATTGGATAATTGATATTGAAGCGATTGTTCAAGGGGAAAAAGTTAATTCATCGTTTATCTATGGTGATACGGTACCAAAATTATGGGATCAAGTATGGGAACGACTAACACGGACGAGTGTATCCCGTTTGGATCTGTGGTTTATCATTGGTAATTTAAATGAAATAACCGGTAACGAGGAGAAAAAAGGAGAAAAATTACGACATGCATCAACATTCGTCTCCTTTAATCTCATGATACAAACATGTGGTACTTTGGAATTCCCATGCTTAGGAAACACAATGTCCTGGAGCGGCAGACGACACAGGAAGCTCGTTCGTTGTCGGCTTGATCGGGCTTTAGCCAATGGAGACTGGCACATAATTTCTCTCATTCATATGTCGAATATTTGGCAATGATTGGGTCGGATCATCGACCAATTATTGCCACAATCAAGGACAAAATCCCCCGGAGACGAGCTCAATTTCAGTTTGACAAGCGTTGGGTTAGGCAGGATGGGTTAATGGACTCAATTACTTATGGTTGGGAGAATAATATAGGGGGCAACCTTTTCTACCTTTTGTCCAAAAAAATAAGAAATTGTCGGCGGGAGATATCAAAATGGCGAAAAACAACTTATCTTACGGAAAAGAGAGGATCACTGAGTTACAACGGGCACTAGAAGAAATTCAAAATAATGACACTAGGACTCAAGCATAATTGACTGATATTATAAAAAAATTAAAAGAGACTTATCGGGATGAGGAGATTTTTTGGCAGCAGAAAAGTCGCACTCTTTGGCTAACGGTGGGGGATAAAAACACAAAATTTTACCATGCGCAAGTAATGCAAAGGAGGACAAGGAACCAGATTGTTGGGCTGCATAATGCTTTGGGAGTGTGGGTCACAGCAGACAAAGAGGTGGAACAAGTGGCGGTAAATTATTTTGACGAATTATTTACCTCTACGTCACCGACGGATTTTGAGGAGGCTCTGGGCGAAATCTAGTCTTTAGTTTCGGAGCAGGATAATAACGATCTTACGGCAAGGGCTACCGAGATGGAAGTACGAGCGGTGCTTTTTATGATGCACCCAGAAAAAGCCCCGGGCCCTGGCGAAATGACAGCACTATTTTTCCAACGATCTTGGCAAATAGTGAATGCAAATATAGTAGGACTGGTAAACGGTTTCTTAGAGACAGGTGCTTTTGACCAACAACTGAATATGACAAACATTTGTCTAATCCCGAAGACAGAAAGACCAAGCCGGATGACGGAGTTAAGGCCCATAAGCCTCTGTAATGTGGGATATAAAATCATTTCAAAGGTCTTATGTCAATGGTTGAAGCGGCTGCTACCAAATCTTATTTCGGAGACCCAATCAGCCTTTGTGTCAGGTAGATTAATTTCGGATAATATTATGATAGCACAAGAGATGTTTCATGGCCTACGAACTAATAATTCATGTAAAGGTAAATTTATGGCGATAAAGACGGATATGAGCAAAACTTATGATCGGGTGGAATGGTCTTTTATTGAGAAGCTTTGGAGGAAGTTCGGTTTCTCGGAAAACTGGATTACATGGACGATTTGGTGTATTACATCAGTGGAGTACAAAGTCCTTAACAATGGACAACCCAAAGGACGTATAATCCCAAAGAGAGGGCTCCGTCAAGGGGACCCTTTGTCGCCTTATCTATTTATACTCTGGACGGAGGTATTAATAGCAAATATTCAGAAGGCAGAAAGAGAGAATTTACTCACGGGGTTAAAGGTTGCGAAAGCAAGCCCACCAGTATCACATCTACTCTTTGCTGACGACAACCTATTTTTTTTCAAGGCTACCAAGCAGGAATGTGAAACTATATTGCATATACTACAACAATACGGGTCAGTGTCGGGCCAGCAAATCAATTTTGGTAAATCATCTTTACAATTCGGTCACACGGTTAACGAGACGGCACAAAATGAGGCTAAACATATACTAGAAAAATTCTAATATCGGCGGTATGGGCTCATACCTGGGCCTACCGGAAAGTCTCGGAGGAGCCAAAACTGAGATCTTTAATTTTTTCACAGAGAGACAACACAATCGAATTAATGGATGGACCTCAAGGTTCTTATCCAAATGGGGCAAAAAGGTTTTAATTAAATCAGTGGTATCAGCAATGCCAACTTTTATTATGTCGTGCTTTCGATTACCCAAATCCGTAACTGCTAAACTTACTAGTGCGGCGTCACAATTCTGGTGGAGGTCAAATGGAGAACATAAAGGAATGCATTGGATAGCATGGAGAAAATTATGTCAAAGTAAATCGGACGGGGGCATGGGCTTTCGGGCAGTTGAGGATTTTAACACAGCTTTACTGGCTAAACAATTATGGAGATTAATGGATAAACCGGATTTTTTGTTTGCACGGGTTTTTAAGGGTCGATATTTTCAGAACACATACCCTTTGGACCCTATACGATCTTACTCCCCAACGTACGGCTGGAGTAGTATTACTTTAGCTAGATTTCTGGTCACCAAATGGCTGATTAAAAGAGTTGGATCAGGTTGTTGTATCTCAGTATGGAACGACAAGTGGATACCATCTTCTATGCCGAGGTCAGCAACATGTAAGGGGTATAATTATTACATGAATCTAATGGTCAATCATCTAATTGACCCAGCGACACAAACGTGGAATATGGCATTGTTGAATGCCATTATTGATCAGGCAGATGTGACGGTTATTCGGGTTCTGCCCATAAGTAGCATTTATAAACCAGACACCATTGGATGGCACTACACGAAATCGGGAAGATATACGGTTAAATTGGGCTATCAAATAGAACAATTAGATCATACTTCCGGCTAACATAGCCCATATGGTACGAATGTGACGAATTTACAGGCTCACACATGGAAACTAAAGTGCTCCCCGAAATTACGACACTTTATTTGGCAAGCTATATCAGGATGTCTAGCGGTCTCAACAAATTTGCGAAGTAGAGGAATTGACTGTGATACACAATGTGCAAGGTGTGGATCGGAGAATGAAAATATCAATCATGTCCTTTTTGAATGTCCTCCGGCATTACAAACTTGGGCACTGTCAAAGATTCCAACGCCACCGGGTGTTTTTCCAATGTCATCGGTTTATACGAATTTTGATCACCTTTTTTGGAGATTGCCTCCAGACAATCCGGATAATAGTTTTTCTTGGATTGCGTGGTATATTTGGAAAGTGAGGAATGATAAAGTTTTTTCAAATGTGGGCAGAGATCAACAAGAAATCCTGAAGCTCGCAGAAACAGAGGAAATAGCCTGGGAAACAGCACAAAGTAGTGATCCCGAGGCGATGAGCCAAATTCTTACTACTATGGTGATTCCGACTCACGAAGGTTGGCGATGTCACATTGATGGATCTTGGAAGGAAACCGATAGCTTCTCCGGCTTAGGTTGGCATTGCTTTCAGGAGGGTGATGAAGAGTCTATAATGGGAGCAATAAATTTACGACGAAGTCTCTCACCCCTTCTTGCAGAAATGGAATCACTTATCTAGGCTATGCATTGCTTGATTGCAAACCAGAAGACGGAAATAGCATTTGCAACAGACTTCTCCGAGTTGGTAAAGATGGTGTCTACACCCGAGGAGTGGCCGGTTTTTGCATTACATTTGGAAGAATTCATGAAGAGTAAGGACGCTTTTTCCTTTTTCTCCATTTCTCTCGTCCCACGCGCAAACAACACAAAGGCAGACAAATTAGCAAGAAGTGCTTGTGTCTACCCACTGGATATTACCTTTGTAAACTCGGTACCACCAGTTTGGATTTCTGAACCGTTCTAGGTATTTAGACTGTCGAAAAAAATAAAAAAAGAATTGGTGTGCAGTTTTGAATAGCTTAATCTAGCAAAAGCTAAATTTGGGAATTTGTCTTTACATCATCATTTAATCTTGTCTCACTTATGTCCATAATTCTTCATTGTATTGTTGATTTGGGAAGGTATGCATATAACCAAAATTATGCATATTTCAAATATAATGGGAAGCCGAGCCGATAGTATTTTATAAAAATTTGTTAAAAAAATTATAAAAGACAATGAAAATGTTAGCTCCTACGACTCTTACCTATAATATTAGTGAACATAGTACTTTATAAAATAATGTTTAATTAAAAACCTAAACGAACGTAGAACTATTGTTTGTAAATTCATATGAACTGGAAATATATATAACAAAACGGGTCATAAAATTGAGGTAGCTAAAATCACTAATTTTGAATCATACATGTCATACGAAAAATATATTTTCCATACAAAATAGAAAACATAAAAACAAAAACAAAAACAAAAACAAATACAAATACAAAATTTTCGCATGTCCTCATTGTGGATTAAATTTTTAGAAAAATATAATATATTTTATACCAAAAGTAAAATTGTTAACACATCTCAAATTTTTACATCCACACATACATTTTGTCGAACAAATAAAACTAAACATCAGAAAACAAAATTTAAAACTTACCCCCGTTCTAAGGCGAATTAGAAAAAGATTATGTCAATCTAATAAACTCCCGTTACTTTTCATCTTGAATTCCCGTTTTATGGCGGATTAAACAAACAAATTATATCTAAACACCAAAATAATTATGTGTCTCATATGACAAAAATTAAATATACAAACAATTAAATATAAAGACAAAATAAACACAAATTATACCACAAAATTTGATAAAAATATATATATATATATATTATCCTGCTGGTGTACAGATTTAGAATCTAATTGATAAGATTAAGGATCTAAATGGTTAGTGCATGAGAGAAATAAATAGAATAAGAGGAATAATAGTCAGTGGAATAGGATTGCTATCTTATGTATAATAGATAATTAAAAAAAATATGTATAATATATAATTAAAGTGTAATAATTTTGTTAATTTTTATTTGCTATCTTAGTGTATGTATAAGGAATAAATGCATTTGTTGATTTCATCTAATTTTCTGTAAATTATTTTTGAATTGTTCAAGATAAAATCTATCAAAATTGAAAAATATATAATTTGTTGTAGTTGAATCTTTGACCCATTTTATAAACAAATACAGTTTCGGATTATATTTAAACGAAAATAGTTGATAATTTATATTTTAAGGTCACTTTTATTTTTAATTAGAATAATTATTAAAAACAAAATAATAATAAAGAGATGTTACGCTGGCGTTTTCCTCTTCCAAAGTGGAGAGGACCAAATCTCAGCCAAATTTTATTGTTTTCCACTCAAAATGTGGGTCCCACCATATTCCACACCAAACAAATGGTAAATGGTAACTTTTGAAGGGAATTGAGCGTAATTGCTTTGTTACGCTGAATTTTAGTTCAACCATTTAGACCCTATGCCTATCGGGGTTATTGGGAGTTGGATTTATAGAGAGTTTTGTTGATTTCAAAAGTAATTAGATTTATCAAATTTGTATAAATTTTTGTTGAATTTTAAAAGTCTTTACAAACTGCAGAGAATTTGGTGTATTTAAACAATAAATAAAAAATTATATTATAACAAACTTTGAGAATCTAAAGGATATAGATAGTATTTTAAAAATCATGTTTTATGAGTTAAATTGTAAAGAATCCATATCCCAATAACACTAGATTTTAACAGAATCATAGAATTATTAAAATACAAAACTTTTTGAATAACAATGGATTTTGATTAGATTCTAAAAATCATCAAACCAATAACAATGGATTTATAAAGAATGTTATAATCCATAACCGAATAACATTGGAATTTATTAAGAATGTAAAAATCCCCAAACTAATAACAGTAGAATCTTAAACTCTAAAAAATTTCATAAATCAATCTCCCAATAACCCCCCTAAATGTTATCAATATAAGCATAAAAACAACTAAAGGGTCTATTCGTTTGCTCATCTGGATTAGAGGCGTTAATTAGGGCCAAAGCCCGAGGGTCGGCCCGACCTGACCTTAAAAAACAGTGGATTCGGACTTAGAAATAAAAGCCCAAAAAATATCGGGTCTTTCGGGCTATTGTGTTTTTCGTGCTTAGCCCGATCGGGCTCGGACTAGCCCGAAAAGCCCGAAACTATTTGATTACGTATATCTTATTAAATGTGGGTTCTATTATCATATGATTTCAAAGCGTGTTAAAATGTACTATTATAGAAGAATGAAAGTCTAAATTGACTCTATACTTAGAAGACGATATGTTGGAACTGGCTTTTTGTGAAGACATGAATGTTTTATAATGGTGAAAGTGTCAGTTTCAACGTTATAGTAAGTTAGCTCGTATGACATGTGAAATCCAGTTTTTTTGCCAAAACATATATTTCGTTTTCCTGCCAAAAACGTAAAATTACGTCGTAAAATTACGTTTTCCCACCAAAAACAAAAAACATAAAATCCCATTTTCCGTCCGTAAAACAAAAAAAATCATTTTCTCTTATTTTCCCACCAAAAATGTTATTTCGTGTTTTCACTCATACTTTTTTATTAAATTTTGTAATTTCATTCCTAAGTGTATTTTTTAATTTTTATAAAAAGTAATTAATTAAATTTAAATATTTCATGAAAATAGAAATCTATAAATTATAAATTGATATGATGATATTTCTTATAAAAAAAATATATTCATGAAAATGAAAAATTTCAAACGTCAAAAATAATAATTTGAAAATTATTTGGTTATAAATATTGTTTAGATCATGAATTAAAATTAATATGGTTAAGATTAAGACTAAATATATGATTATATTAAAGCATGAGTATTTTAGTAATTTTCCTATTAAAAGCATCTAGATGGAGATGTAAAATGATCAAACTAACAAAGGTTCATCCAGATTCATCCAGATTCATCCAGATGAATCATTCAAATGAACAAAAAAAATGAAAACGAACATCATTTAGATACATCATCCAGATAAATCATTTAAATGGATCATTTGGATCCAAATGCCATATAAGCAAACGAACAGATTCTAAATAGAGTTATTTAAAGTTGAGCTTCAATGTTGTTGTATGAAATTATTAAATATTAATTTTCATATTGATGTATCTATGTGCTGAAATGAAAATAATTTCTTAATGTAGAAGTTTTGTGTTATTGAATTATTTAGTGTTATAAATAGATATAACTTGTTATTAAATTATTAATATATATATTTGTTGAAAAGTTAGTTAAATTTACTAATCAACAAAAAACATATTTACAAAGTTTTTGACCAATGTTTGAAAAATTGAACAAAGCATAAGACTACAAGAAAAGCAAAGCTTTAGAAATCGAAAAACAAAGCCATTTAAAAGTCCACAAGAGATTTTAAAGAACATGTCGATCAAAATGTGATTCCCATAATACGGTTTCCACGATGATTTGTCCGGAACCGGAAGGGTTTTGGTGTTATGTAGACGGTTTTTGGAAGAAAACTAACATTTTCTCAGGACTATGTTGGTACTATGTCTAAGAAGGTGGTCAATGAATGCTATTAGGAGTAAGGAATCTTTGTAGAAGTCTATCTCCTTTACACACTGAACTAGAAACACTTATATGAGCAATGTATTGCATGATTGCTTCACAGAAAACGAAGATGACTTTTGCAACAGACTGTTCTGAGAGGAATTCAGGAGGTGTTTGCACTAAAGGAATGGCATGCATTCTCACTACATATGGAGGAATTCAGGAGAACCAAGGAGGTTTTTTTCATTTGCCTCTATCTCACTCATTGCACGAGCAAAGAATACAACGGCAGACAAGCTAGCACTAGCACGAAGTGCTCGAGTCTACCCATCTGATATTTCTTATGTAAATTCGGTGCCACTGATAACACCGTATTTTTACCCATTTTACTATTTATTTTAGAACACTTTAATAAGTGTTTCATTCGCTTTTATATGTTTTTATTACGGCTTTCGCATATTTGTATTTCAAGACTCTTTTCAGGTTACTTAGGCAAAAACGATGCAAATTGGAGAAAAAAACCCAGATTTTCGGTTAAGAGTCAAACCGTCAGAAATTAAACCCTCAAAGATAATCTTTTCACCGTCTGATCCAATCCAATTTTGGAGATATTCAAGAAGGACCAGCTACCTTTCCATTCCAACTGATTTCAGGACGATCCAACGGTTCAATCAAAAGATATTTGAAGATCCAAATGCCCCATTTCACCACAGGCAGAAGCTCTCCACCCGCGGCCAGAAACCATTTCACCACGGGCAAAAACTCTCCACCCATGGCTAGGAGGCAGTTCACCGCGGGCAGAAGCCTTGGACCCGCGGCCAACACAGTTTCGTCCTGAAAAGCCAGTTTGCGAATCCGTTTCAAGCCCACTTCGATTTCTCTTCAAGGGAAACCCTAAAGGCGACTAAACAAGAGTTGAATACCTATAAATATGTACTTTAGCTGCCCCAATTTTGTGTGCGTCATTGTGCCCCTCTTGGGTGCTCCTTTGGGAGCCACCATCACGATTTTCTAGGGTTTTTTCTGTTTTTCGTTCTTTGTTTAGGGAGATATAGATTTCTCTTGAACCCTCTTTTCTATTATGTTCTTTATATTATGCATTCTTAGTTTATGTCTTTGCATTTATTTTACTTTTACTTTTATTTTCGAGATTGGTAGAGAAGTTCTCTCCGGACTTAGTTCTTAAAATTGAGAGGTTAATTTATTCTTCCATCTCTTGCTTTTTATTTAATTGTGTCCCCTCTTTTAATTATGTTTGTGTAATTTGTCGTTGATTTTAAGGGCTCCATCGAAGGAAATCGATTATGTTCGAAGGATTTTCGCGAGATAAACGTAACCGAATTCTAAAATTGTTTCCTGTAGATCGTTGTTAAAGCTGAATCTAATGTTACGGCCTAGAATATGATCCCTATGTGTTATAAGAACCACCAAAAGTGATGAATCTAACCACCCAAATCGTTTATAAATATAAGAGTGTGTCGCGTCATAAGATACAAAAATATACTTATGGATTGCCGTGAATGTTCAAAAACCAGTGTGAACATCATGACTTTCTGCGCGGTCGGAGACGAAAGTTACATGTCGAGTATATAAGTTATTGGTGCGTAGGATGTACGAAACTAGGCTACGCCATTTATTCAGTTCAGTTCGTGGAGTTACTAGAATCAATGTTACTAAGAGCTTAGTTACCGTGTTTTGAATTGATCATATCCCGAAGATATCTCTGTCAACTCAACATTAGTCTTAATTATTTTAGTAGCGTCTTATTTTCTTTCTTTTCATTCATCTAGAAATCGTGACAATATATCAAAAAACCTTATTTTCGTCTTAGACTTCCTTACTAATTCTGGTTCTAAGGTTTTGTAGGTATGCGAGGATTCCCTGTGAATCGATACCTTAAGTACTACATTGCATTTATGCGCACTTGCAGTTACCTTGGGTTATAAATATTATTACATGAAGCTATGCTAAACCCTAGCAGCATCAAGTTTTTGGCGCCATTGCCGGGGAGCCAATCGTCTTCACCTGCATAATCTCAGAGGTTAGTAAATCGATTGTAAGATAACTTTTTATTTTTATTTTTTTTGTTTTTGTTTTTCTTCGTTTCAGATTTCTGAAACTCCGGTGCGAGATCACGATTTGCACTATAATCGGTGCAAGTTACCGATCGACCAACTACTCTCAAGGACGTTTGAGAGCATGTGTACTTCCGAGATGATTCTTTTGCATCTCCCATGATCGACTCAGGACCTCAAGCTTACTGTCTAAGAAGAAGATCCTTCTTCGACTAAGCTCATCTCGCCACCAACGTCGAGCTAACTGGCGTTAAATAAAAAGCGCTCAATGGAAGGCAACCCATTTTAGGTACGTTTTTTTTTTCTATTAAGTCTTTCTTTTTATAGTTTCAGCTTTCATAAAATTCAAAAAATGAAAAGACAAAAAATAGGATCTCGGTTCAAGACTGCTCGGATCATCACGAACAAAGCAAAAATCACCTTGGCCGCGTATGCGTGCCTTCAACCCGCGGTGAGACGTACCTCGACCGCGCACGCATCATCCCTGCCCGCGGCCAACTACTCTTTCGCCGCGGTCGCAATCAACCGACCTGCAATGAAGCATCACTCGGTTGTGGTTACATCCCTTCGACCTAAAACCAGCATTCTATCGATCATGGTCATTTCACTTTAATCCCCAATCAATCCCCATCTGTTCCCGATCACCCCCAACCCATTCCCAATCACCACAACACCATTTTACATCCTCCATTCACCCCAAAATCATTCCCACATCCATCCCCCAACACTTCCATGTAAGTTTTATTTTTCCCTTAAACTTTTCAATTATTACATACTTTATTTTTCGTCCTTGCTCGATTTATTTCACATTGGGGACAATGTGATTTACGTTTGGGAGAGGATTCCATCCCTTACTAATCACCTTTTCTTTCATGAGCCTTTGCATTTTGTATTTTTTTGCGTTTTCTTTTCATTTTTCAAGTTTTTCAATAAGTGTAGGAATACATTTTGATGGAATGATGAAAGAAATCCATGACGATAACCGACCAGTGTGCTTCTACGCTATTTTCTAGTAACATGCTCTTTCGTAATTTGGTTATATACTAGGCAGTACCTAGAGTTTTTGTTAATGCGAAATCCCAAGAGAAATTTAGACTGTAGAGATTCTTTAGGATGGAATATACTAACTCTATTATACTTAAACTTTAACTTGATTTAATTTTCTCATCAGATGTTTTAGGCGAGACAACGAATCATACATCTAGGACATATTTTCCTTTTTACCATGATTTGTTGTCCTATACATAACCAGTTCATCTTTAGTTGGTACCCTACCCGGAACCTTAACCATCATTTTCGAACCTCATTCTTGCTTCTTTTGTCGTCCTATGTGCAGATATGTGCAAAAACGCCGGAGACAGAGGATCGACACAGTTTTCAGTCACTCGAGAAGACAGAAGATGATATGGATTCGGTTAAGGATGTATCAACAATTCAAGCTTAAGAGTTTCCTTGGAAATTTTTTATCATTGGTAATTTTCGTCCTCCCGTTTATAGACGTTTTCCCTTTCAAAAAAAAAAATAACAATAATAATCGAAAGGAAAGGAAACAAAAGCCTAGAGAGTCTTACGGTAGTCGATGTTTTATACCAAGGCAACCATGTTTCATATGTGAGGAGTAAGAAGCCGTTCGAATCGTTACCCGGAGAAACATCTAAGTGTGGGGGAACGACATAAAAGTTCCGAAAGAGGAGGAGTTCGCAACAACACTTATGCGAGTAGCATGTGACTGGAAACTTTGGTCGTCAACAACTCCATCCTCTCTTGCTGTTTTGCATAATATCTAGCATCCTCCGATGGAAATACGGTAACCCGAAACACTTTTGACCTCAGCTCTAAAAAGCTATTAATGCATATCCTCGATTGTCTTGGTTAGTACTTTTTGATGAGAAGCTCACATTTGCGCTTAATGAATTTAGAGAGCTAGTTGACCTGAATTTTGGATTTTGAAATTTTAGATTATGTATGACGAATACCGTGGACTAGTGTTACGGAAACTTCCAGTGAGAATTTTCTAGGCTAGGTTGCAATTGATGTAGTTCGATGGTCATGGTTTAGAAAGACGGTCTCCGAGATTTCGAGTTCCCTATGATTTTTGTTTGATTTTTCCGAGGTTTGGTTTTGTTTTGTTTGAGGACAAACTAAGTCTAAGTCTGGGGGAGTTGATAACACCGTATTTTTACCCATTTTACTATCTATTTTAGAGCACTTTATTAAGTGTTTCATTTGATTTTATATGTTTTTATTACGGTTATTGCATATTTGTAGTTTCAAGATTCTTTTCAGGTTACTTAAACAAAAAAGATGCAAATTGGAGAAAAACCAGATTTTCGGCTAAGATTCAAACCGTTAGAAGTTCAACCCTCAAAGAAGATCTTCTCACCGTCTGATCCAGTCCAAATTTGGAGATATTCAAGAAGGACCAGCTACCTTTCCATTCCAACTGATTTGAGGATGATCCAACGGTTCAATCAAACGATATATGAAGGTCAAGAAGTCCCATTTCACCACGGGTAGACTCTCTCCACCCGCGGCCAGAAGCCATTTCACCACGGGAAGAAGCTCTCCACCCGCGGCCAGGAGGCAGCTCGCCGCGGACAGAAGCCTTGGACCCGCGGTCAACACAGTTTTGTCCGGAAAAGCCCATTTGCAAATCTGTTTTGAACCCACTTTGATTTCTCTTCAAGGGAAACCCTACAGGAGACTAAAAAAGAGTTGAAGACCTATAAATATGTACTTTAGCTGCCCCAATTTCGTGTGCCTCATTGTGCCCCTCTTGGGTGCCCCTTTGGGAGCCACCATCACGATTTTCTAGGGTTTTTATGTTCTTCGTTCTTTGTTTAGGGAGATAGAGATTTCTCTTCAACCCTCTTTTCTATTATGTTCTTTATATTATGCATTCTTAGTTTATGTCTTTGCATTTATTTTACTTTTACTTTTATTTTCGAGATTGATAGAGAAGTTCTCTCCGGAATTAGTTCTTAAAATTGAGAGGTTAATTTCTTCTTCCATCTCTTGCTTTTTATTTAATTATTTCCTCTCTTTTAATTATGTTTGAGTAAATCGTCGTTGATTTTAAGGGCTTCATCGAAGGAAATCGATTATGTTCGACAAGGATCTTCGCGAGATAAACTTAGCCAAATTCTAGAATTGTTTCCTATAGATCGTTGTTAAAGCTGAATCTAATGTTACGGCCTAGAATATGATCCCTATGTGTTATAAGAACCACCAAAAGTGCTGAATCTAACCACCCAAACCGTTTATAAATATAAGAGTGTGTCGCGTCATAAGATACAAAAGTATACTTATGGAGTGTCGTGAATGTTCAAAAACCAGCGTGAACACCATGAATTTCTGCGCGGTCGGAGACGAAAGTTACAGGTCGAGTATATAAGTTATTGGTGCGTAGGATGTACGAAACTAGGCTACGCCATTTATTAAGTTCAGTTCGTGGAGTTACTAGAATCAATGTTACTAAGAGCTTAGTTACCGTGTTTTGAATTGATCATATCCTGAAGATATCCCTGTAAACTCAAAATTAGTCTTTATTATTTTAGTAGCGTTTTATTTTCTTTCTTTGCATTCATCTAGAAATCGTGACAATCTGTCCAAAAACCTTATTTTCGTCTTAGACTTCCTTACTAATTCTGGTTCTAAGGTTTTGTAGGTAAGCGAGGATTCCATGTGGATCGATACCTTAAGTACTACATCGCATTGATGTGCACTTGCAGTTACCTAGGGTTATAAATATTATTACATGAAGCTATGATAAACCCTAGCAGCATCAGCCATCGATTTGAATTTCTGAACCGTTCTAGGTATCTTATATATATGTTGCTAAAAACAAAAAAAACAAAAAACAGAGCCACTATTTGAGATCTATAATCCTAAAATGAGGAGTTTCCGAAGAAGATAGTGACGAGTCCAAGCAACCCAGAATGAGCCGGAGTTTTCAAAAAGCCTCCATATAAGCTTAAGAGAGAAAACAAGTGAGGAATCTTGTAACTTTCATATACCGACTCCTCCTTCTTTCTTAGACTTACAAACATCCTCCCACGCTACTTTCGGTTAACTTGTGACATGTGCATGCCCATACCATAAAAACTCGAACACATTCTCTCTATGGTGTCGAAACAACGATTTGGTAATCGAAAAGTTGAGCACCAAAAATTTGCAATACTAGCAATGGTAGAATGAATGAGTTTCAATCGTCTAGCGAAAGACAAAGACTTGTTTGGCCATGA
Source organism: Eutrema japonicum (assembly GCA_030161315.1). Classification (NCBI taxonomy): domain Eukaryota; kingdom Viridiplantae; phylum Streptophyta; class Magnoliopsida; order Brassicales; family Brassicaceae; genus Eutrema; species Eutrema japonicum. Next base: position 28,427,122 of record BSQW01000001.1, read on the forward strand.
AACTATACGTGATCAAATTTTGTCATTGAGGGGTTCATAGTCTAAACGGGTCATACTCCTTGTTGTGAGAGATAGACCCAAATATTGAATAGGAAATTGCTCGATCAAAAAAAAAAGATTCTCAGCTGCAATTTGTAGGGAATTCTGCGTTCTACCGGCAATGAAGAGGGAGTATTTAGATACATTTATGGCTAAACCACAATCTTTCTCAAATTCCGTAAGTACATTCATTGTTCCTTGCATCGATTCCATTGTCTCATCCATAAATACTTTCATATCTTTAGCGAAACTGAGATGAGTCAACTTAAGATCCCAACATAATGGGTGAAAGCCAAATTTTCCATCATTTCTGCCTTATCCAAGAGAAGAGAAAGGACGTTGATGGCTATAACAAATAGATAAGGATATAGGGAACATCCTTGACGTAAACCACGAGAGTTCGTTAAAAATCCCTCAAACTCCTCATTTACTAACACCGAGAGAGAAGCTGAGGAGATACAACTGTGAATCCACGATACAAAAAACTATGGAAAGCCCATATTATGTAGAGTAGTAATGATGAAATCTCAGAGAACCGTATTAAATACTTTTGCAATATCTAGCTTCAAAGAACACCATGGGGAAATGAGCCTTTGTGATAATCCTTAATGAACTCCGTAGCTAATAGCACATTTTCAAGAAGTAGACGCCCCTTGATGAAAGCGCTCTGATTTGGAACCATACCCTCTGGTAAAACTGTTTTGAGTCTATTAGAAATCACCTTTGAAATGACTTTGTATATCATATTGGAGCAAGCTATGGGACGAAAATCACATATTTCTAACTGTCGGCCTTTTTGGAGCCAATGATAGAACATTAGTGTTTACGCCATGGGGCATGAAGCTGTTTGCAAAGAAGGGCTGAATTGCGACAGCAAAATCCGGAGCGATGATAGGCCAAGCACAATGTAACATTCCAAAGTATATCCATCCGGTCGCGGTGTTTTATTCGAAGGAATGTAGAGAAGAATGCCTTTGATATCCTCCGCTAAAACTGATCAAACTTAGAATTCAGCCATGTTAGGAGGACAACGATACGTGATGAGTTTCCATAAGCTCTCCACTGTGTAGGTAGCTCACTGCTGGCTTTGGGCTTAAAGAAACGTATTGAAACAGCTTATTGCCTCTGATTTTATGGCTTTCGGGTCCATAAGAACATCACATGGTTCATTCACTAGACGTTCGATCGAGTTTTTTTTTATTTCCAGGTTTGCACAATTTAGTGGAAGAAAGTATAGTGTTTTGGCAATCGTGTCTCAACAAAGTAATTTGTGATTTTTGCCAGAAAAAATTCTCTTGTATTTTAGCAAAAAATTTCCATGTCTTAGAAGCTTCTGTAACGGCCACAATGTTTACCGGAGAAGGCGATAGGAGGGCTTGGTTTTGCCTCTTTGTTAAGAGCTCGAGAATATGGTTTCAACATCTTCAACTTACAGTGAAACTGATGAAGTGCAAAACATGAGTGAAACAGAGGATCTGAATCAGACCAAACTTTTAAAACAATCTCAGCAAACTGTGGATGCTCAGCAAGATAATTGAAGAACTGAAAGTGATTGCGTTTCCCCAAATTAGGGCTATCTAATTGAACTAAACGACTAAAGTGATCAGAGATACTATTTGCTTTAAAAGTTGCGTACGGTTGCGAAAAATTTGAATTCCAAGCATTGTTCACTAGAGCTCGGTCTAGCTTTTTCCCTGATAGGCTCCTCCTCGCGTTAATTTCACCAAGTGAATTTAAGACCCAAATAGCCCAAATCCATTAATTGGCATTCAGCCACAAGTGTTTGAAATTTTATCATGCTCGATGGATCCCCCAAGATATGTTGCGCTCTAGAGTGTTTGTCCGAGGCGAAAATTTCGTTAAAATCTCCTAATACAATCCAAGGAGAATTTCCAGTAACAAACAGATCACGGTTATGTTTTAGTTCATCTAAAAGTATTGAACAGTCCCTTTGAAATTTGAAAGCATAAATACAAGAACACAAGGATTCCATTCATGAAACAAGAAAAACCCAAATTGTAATGACTTGAGGGCTTTTGTGCAACATTGAAACTGTCGCAGCACTAGACCAAAGAATCCAAATACGACCTAATAGATGATGGTTTGACAATTTTCTTCTTGAATACGTGTTTCTTGAAGACAACCAAAAAATGGTTTTGTAGATAATCAATATGATTGATACTATTTATGTGTTGTAGCTGGAATTATAACGATCAAAATTTGTAAATAGTAATAATCGAACGACTTTGGCTTATTTTTAATAACAAAAAAAAATCGAATGACTTTTATGCAATAAACAGAAAATAGATGATTGGGAACGAGTTGAATGGATCAAAGGTGGATTAAGACAAGAAATATGAGAGTCAATGATTTTAGTATTTCGTCTTCGAGAGCGTTTACACAAGAACAAAAACAAAGATTTAGTAAGTATAGTGCTTGTTGGGTATGGGAAAAATTGTATGTGTTTAACATTGTCATTTATTCTGCTTGGTTCGATTAATGGTATTTATTCCAGTAGATACAACAGTTACTCTCAAGCGCTTTTAATCATAATTTTGAATGAGTCTTTTGTCTACTTCAAGGTTGGCTGACTCCAACATTTATTCTCTTTTGATCGAAAACTACTATGGCGTGTCTTTTTAGCTCTTTTTTATACTTCGCTATTGTCTTTCACTTCTCTGCCTTTTTTTTTTTTTTGCTTAATGGGATATGATTGATCCGATTGACTAGACCGAGATTTACACGCCCACACTCTGGTGGTGGATATGATTGATCCGATTGAATTTTTTTAGTTATAATTTTCATGGAATTTTTTTGTCTCCATCCAAAAAGAAGAAAGAAAAAAGTTAAAAAAATGGACCGAGCCATATAGAAAAGTAGGGGATACAATTAGGCATGACCAGAGCTATGGTTATTAAAGTTATGGTTACATAACTACCAGTTACAATTACAGATTTATTTTAATTTTAATTTTAACTATTTAATGTACGGATAAAACAATTGTGGTTAACACAGTTCTAGTTATTACAGTTACGGTTAAATACGGTTATGGTTATTTGATGACTATCATACGGTTAACATCGGTGATATAGCCATAAATTCATTTAATTTCCATCAAAAAGTTCACAGTTTTTAACACATTTATTTTTTACTAATATAATTTTATTATTTATAAATATTTTTGGTTAGTAATTATTTGATTATACATCATGTTTCTGTGCTATATTAGTTATAGTTATACATAATAAATTATTAACATTTTTATTTTATTTCAAAAACAGTTAGGTTAAAATATGTAGGTTTTAACCTTGCAGTTAACCAATGGTTTTGATACAGTTACGATTAATTAACAATTACGGTTAGTAATTTTATTAACCGTAACTAATATATTTTTATGGCCAACGGTTACAGTTTTAACCGTTTTATATGGTTACGGTTTGAAAACGGTCTGGTTACGATATGAAATACAATTTGATTTTGGTCATGCCTAGATACAATAGGTATAAAACTATTGAATAAGTGTACCAAATAATGCTTTGTCATTTCACCAACTAGGTGGTTTATGTTTACAATCAAATACAAATACTCTAATATTTAGGAGGATTTGGAAAGATTTGAGTTTTAGTGAGTTTTTAGATGATTTGAGTGAATTAGGTAAATTGTTATGATTTGTTTTTAAAATTCTATGAAATTTCACCTAAAACCATGAGATTTGGATTTTTTTTTTTTTTTAACTAAGAAACTCAACCAAAACATCTTCAAATCACTAAAAGTATCCTAAAATTCATTACTTGAAATATTTCCAATAACAGTAGATTTGAAGGTCTATTTACAAATCACTAGTTCAATAACATGAGATTTTAAAAAGTTAAATTTAGGGGGTGTATTCAATCTAGAATTTGGAGTGATTTGTATTAAAATCATAAATATTATGTTATTCAAACATGAATTTTAAAAAGTCCTTTAAAATTCATGTTTGAATAACATAATATTTATACTTTTAATACAAATCACTCCAAATGCTAGATTGAATACACCCCCTAAATTTAACTTGTTAACAAATAAAAAAACACACACACACAAAAATCTTCACAATCTGTATAATATTATTTAAGAAAACATTTTTAAAATGAACTTTGTTTTGTAAGTTATTACATGAAATGTCATTACAAATAACAAAAAATAATTGAAATAGGAAATGATATAATTGGCTTTTACAATTAATTATAAGAATATGGAAAATATTTATTTTGCATTTAAGATGTTATCTACTATATATTTTTAAATAATAATCAATTCATATATATTCAAATAACAAAAATCTATTCAAAATCTTGATATATTTTTCACTATAGTTTATTATATTTTATTTGAATTTATATCAAAATAAAAGTTGAAAAATATTTTAGTAATTTTATAAAAAGTTAAACAAAAGAAAATTGATTTTTGTTTTAAGAGTTCGTGAACTTAACCACAAAGTTATAGTCATTAAACGGTGCATAAGAGAGTTATGTTTTCAAGATTATAGGTTTTACGGGTTAGCCCGAATAATATTTTAGTTCACTGCAAAACGAGTTAATAGACAAATTATTCAATTTGACAATTCTATCTATAATCATGAGTTAGACATATTATAAAATTCAAATAAAATCAAATTTCCTTAAATTACAAAACAATTTCTTTAAAAAAATGACTTCACGCTAATTATAGCGCATGTTAAGTCCTAGTTACTTCCTTCAATTCTAAAATGTCATGGACTCGCCATATATAAAATAAAATCAATCCAACAAATAGATTGAACTCTACAAAGTATAATGCTAGCCAAAAGTAAAACTGAAAAAATTCTGAAATCACCTAACTAATTACCGTACAACAAAATATCAAACGAAAAAAAAGATGTCAACATAGATAAAAAGAGTAGAAAATAACAGAAAATAAAAATGGTTTTTATTTCTTTTGCCTCAATTAAAATGGTTTTCTTTAAAAGGAGAAATGCAAGCAAATCGGGATTTACCTTCCGCAAATGTACTTAGAAGCCAAAAAGGAAATATATTTTTGCCTGAAAATCTCAAGATCTCACCAAACCTCAAGACCATGTTATGTTGATGGCAAAGTGTAACAAATCCCACCACTACAATCTCCATTCTTTATTAACACATGATTCCTCATCCAAGGTATTTTTTATACCATACTTTTAACATATCAGCTCCATAATGCCAACTCACTCTCTCACTTTTAAAGCTAAAAGGAACATTCAAAAGAACATGAAGGAATCTCCTACAAATATGTATTGTTTACATCTCCATGTTTTGCGATGCGATGCGATGTGATGTGATGTGACGTTTTAAAATATATTTTTTCCCAAATCATAAAGTAGAAAGAAAAAAAAGGATAAAAAGGTAACAAAGTTTTGTTGTTTATTTACAAGTGATAATGCTGTAAAATAATGCTGATTAATCATATATTCATATACCCCAAAATTTATATGAAAATTACACTTGTTCTAAGGTCACTACTATTTATGTAAAAGATTCCATTTGCCAACAATATCTTTAATAAAGCTCTTTAGAAAGGAGCTCGGCGAGGTATACCCTTTCTTCGCCTCTGCTTTGGGTAATTCCGGTGGCTATGAATCGGAGGAGTCCCTGGAGATAATTCACCCGCCGTTTCGCTGGGATCGCCGACTCCGATAATTCCGGTTTTGCGGATATTTGCAGGCTCACCGAGACAGAACATATCCCTCCCACTCTTTCCTTTCCAAGAGAAGGTCAAATTTGGGTCGTCTCCATGCTTGATGCCTCCAAGCTTTTAGAACAAATAAGAACACAATCAAAACCGATAATTGTGAAGCTACTATAAGCAATGAAGAAGGTCAGCAGAGATAAAACAGATTTGTATATAATATGAACACGAAATGATTCACCAAAATAAAACGTAACTCCCAACCATTTGTTTAATTTCCCGTGATTTTCGTTGAATTGTTAATTGAAGAAGTCTACCTCAACTCAAAAAAGAGATTTCAAACTTAAACTTCAAGAAACACCTAGAGCATTGGCGATAAAGGATTAAGGATTATACCTTGCAAGCGAGAGAACAGAAGCGGAAACAATCGAGGAGGCTACGGAAACAGATATGGCATGTTTTTACGCCTTTCGCGGTTCGAACCTGAGGCCTCTCGTTTAAGAAGAGGATCTTAGCACTATTGATAACGTAAGTCTGAACACAGGAGATATCAATGTGTTTCTGAATCTCATTCACTTTCACCACGTTATGGTACGAAGATCGTCTAATCTGCAACCACAAGAAACACATTGGGGATTTTGATCAAAGGTTGTTCGACGAAATTCCTCAGAGCGAATAAGAATAAAGAGAAAGATGATGAAATTAAAACCTGGACGATACGATGGTCTTTGTGATGAATCGAACAGTAAGAGCAAAAGGCACTTCCCGAACAATCCAAGCAAAATAGATTGCATTCGCTCTTACTGGATTCTGCGTGAAAGGGGCAAGTCGCGAAGTAATTAGCTCGGAGCATTGGTAATAGCCATGGCGGATCCATTACGTCGTCGTTCTCCATTCTTACTATAGGACTCACCTGAAATCCCAAAGACCCAGAAATCAATCCTACAAAAGCAAAACAAAAACCTCTAAAATCGATTGTAAAATCTGAAAATAGGAAACACAAGAACAACCATTGTTGGCTCCTGATCAGCCCGAGACCGGAAAATTGAATCAGAGTGAGTTTAGCAAAAACCAGAATGAGCCCAAAATCAAGCACAGAGATAGGCATTCGCTATTAGAGAAGCGATATGTAATTTAGAGAAATCAGGGAAACAGATGAAAAAAGAGAAGAAGAAGAAAAAAAGATGCTTACAGAGAAGACGGAGAATGTAGCCGCCACACTCTTCTTCGGTGGGGTTACAGAGGAAAGAAGACGATGAAGAAATTTATAAGACACCGAAAGGACGAGGAAGTGGGTTTTTAGTTTTTACTAATCTCTCTGAGGCGGTTCTACTCTATATCACTTATTATATTTACATATCTTTCCAAATTATTACACTAATTTTACATTTAGGTCCTCTATTTGTTTTATTTAGGGAGAACGACGTATTTCCAATTCAGAAATATGATATAGTTGTAAATCTACCCCAAGTTTGTACTTCGACACAGATCCACCCAATTCAAAAGTTTCAGACTTATTTCCCTCCCCATTTGAAAGTTTCAGACGTATTTACACACAAAATAGAAGTTCGCAACGTTAAACCACACAGACCATGATTTATGTCGGTTTACTGTTTACCGATTGATAATTAACCATTTAAAAACGGTACTAAACCGGTTAATTGACCCGATTAAAGAATTTAACCCCATTTGACCCGATTAAAGAATTTAACCACATTTGACCCGATTAAACAAAGATCCAGATCCAGACCCAAACTCAATCTCATTCATTTCGCGTAAAATCCCCAATTCAAAAAATCGAAGAACCCTAAATCGCGAACTACAGAAATCGAATCCTCATCTCTCATTCGACAAATGTATTTTCCACCTTGATTTCGATTCAATTTATGTTGTCGTATTTCTGGATTTCGAAATCAGGTGGAGTCTTTTGGATTTCGGGATTTGATATTCAATTTTTGTAATGTATGTCGATTTCTTCATGTAGGCTGCAATGTCGATTGTTGAGTATCATAATGTGCCTCCTAATGTGCCTCCTAATGTGGAACCTGATGTCGACTCTGACGGTGAAGATCGAGGTGAGCGTGAGGAGTTCAATCTGGATTCAGCCCTAGCTCATTTTGAAGACGAGCCTTCCATCAGACACGATGTATATCCGGATTCTGACGATGATGAAGGAAATGGAGGGATACCTGATATGCGGGACATGATCAAAAGAGGAAATGGGAACTTGTACTTAGGACAACTTTTCATCAACGGTATCGCGTTTAAGGAAGTTGTCTTGGACTACGCTTTGCGTACTGGTCGGAATCTAAAGCAGTATAGGTATGACAAGAAGAAGATTGGGTTTAACTGCGAAGGCAAAGGTTGTTCATGGCGTATATATTGCTCTAATTCTGGAAAGTATACTAGGTGGCAGGTGGTAGTTTTCAAGTCGGATCACACATGTGTTCCGAATGGGACTTGTGAGATGGTAAAAGTCCCACAAATTGCTCGTTTGTTTCTGGACAAGATCCGTGAAGATCCAGATTACTATTTGCCAATGAAGATTGAAGAAATTGTTATGGAGGCATGGAAGATTTCTGTGACACGGGCTCAATGCCAACATGGTAGGAATAAAGCACTTAGATGGATTGAAAGAGAGTATGCTCAGCAGTATGCACGACTCCGTGATTATGCGGCAAAGATAGAGACATCAAACCCTGTATCTTATATGGAGGTTGACTGCATGATAAATGAGCAAGGATTACATGTCTTCCAGAGGATCTATGTATGTTTTGACAAGCTCAGAACGTCATGGAAAGACCATTGTAGGCCTCTTATAGGAGTTGATGGCTTCTTCTTAAAATATGTTCAAAAGGGTGAGTTGTTTGTTGCTAATGGTCGAGATGCAGATAACTGTATCTATCTAATCGCATGGGCTGTAGTACAAAAGGAGAACACAGATAATTGATCATGGTTCTTTAAGAAGATCAAGCATGATTTAGGATTAGAAGATGGTGACGGGTACATTATGTTATCTGATCGGCAAAAGGTAAATATTTTGTTCTGTTTTTCCTTATTTGTGTTAATACGGTTCTTAAATAATGTTTTATGTAGGGCTTGATCAATGCTGTTAAGGCTGTGCTCCCTAAAATTGAGCATATAATGTGTGTGAGACACATCTACATGAACCTGAAGAAATGGCATGGGAAGAAGAAGGAGCTTAAACGATTGATATGGCGTCTAGCTTGGAGCTACAACGAGGCGGATTACAAAGAAAACATGTGGAAGATAAGGCTGTATGATGAACCTCTTTACAGTGATTTGATGAAAACAAAGCCAGAGAGTTGGTGCAGGGCATTCTACAAGGTTGGACCGTGTTGTGAGGATGTGCAAAACAACTCTACATAATCATTCAACAACTCAATAGGTATGGTTCACTGTTTTTAGCATCTCAGCATCATATGTTTTTGATTGAACATCTCAGCATCAGGATTGAACATCTCAGCATCATTTGTTTTTATGATGTATGGTTCAGGTAAAGCCAGGGACAAGGCTTTAGTCCCAATGCTGGATACCATTGCAAGACTTGCAATGGTTCGTATAGCCACAAGAGATTACAAATTCAGTGTACTTGTTTTGGACCAATTTCATGCATTTCAATATACTTGGACCAATTTCATGCATTTCTGGATTTAACAAAGAACAAGAGAACACAGTTTTGATTCAATAAATTAACACAAAGATAAAGAACAAGAGAACATAGGTTTCATTAGACATGGGAGAACAAGAGAACAAGAGAACAAGATAACAAGAGAACAATGCAATCCAAGACTCATAAACCTTACAATGACAGAACATAACACATCCTAGTTGCTAACCGAGACTCAACCTATTACCTTAATGCAAACCACAATGATCAGACATCCTAAAAACAGAAGACACATCATTTTCTTCATCTCGGATTTGCCTTCAACTAACACACCTTCCACTCTTTCGAAAATCTCTTTCTCTATCTTCATTTGGATCTTCTCAAACTTCTCCTTCTCGGACTCCATAGAAACTGTTGTGATTTGTTTGAGCTCTTGTTCAAGTATTCCGGTTCGAAACGCTAACGCCTCAATCTCATTCCCTAAAGCTTCATCAACCCACTTGTAAATGTGGTTATCGTTGCTTAGCTACATGAACAATCAAAATTTGTATCAAGACCATCGAATTTAACAATGGCAAACAAATAAAAAGCAGTTTACCTTTTCCTCTGCAGCAAACGAACAACGGTAGTATCTTCGGTACGGATTATACTCGGACTTCGACATTCTGGCCACAACTGCTTCACCACACCAACATTTTCTCGGCACACCCACAAATCGTCCTCTTCCTCGACCCCCTGAAGAAGAACTCGAACCTCCAAAAGCTCCAGATGTATTACTCATCATCACAATGAAATCGAGCCGTAGGAGAACGATTTAAGACAAAGAAAACCTATGCTACTTACAAACTCACAATCGCACAACTTGGGAAGAGAGGAATTTTTCGAAAACAAATCTAGGGTTCATCCATGAAATTTGGGGATTTTATGATTTTGAATCGCGCCGGGTCGGGTTTAGATGTCGGATTCACCTCGGGTCGGGTTTTAAATTTCATCTATTTCATCTACTTGACCGGTCTACGTGGTTTACGTGGTTTTGGGTCTGGTTTAAATCGTAAACCATTAAATCCGACACTTGTGTGTAAATACGTCTGAAACTTTCAAATGGGGGAAAATAAGTCTGAAACTTTTGAATTGGGTGGATCTGTGTCGAAGTACAAACTTGGGATGGATCTACAACTATATCATACTTCTGAGGTGGAAATACGTCGTTCTACCTTTTATTTATAACAAACCCACCTTAGATTTGATCCATTAAAACCATTGGGTCAATACCAAGCTATTTGGGGAGGCCTAAGCCGAATAAAATTTAACGGTTTCTTTTATATTTTTATTTTTGCCAATCATTTTTCAAAACTTTTTTTTCTTAAGTCTATAATATCTTTATATTTGTTTATGTGTAAAATTGTATAATAAAAACTATAAAAGCATAATCACTATCAAGTATTAAATGATAACGAAATTAGTTTTTCAACATATATATTATTGGGCGACTATTGTTGATGAAATCCCTATTTAACCACCGAATTATAATCACTTTTGTGTAATTTCGGTTATTTTGAATAATACGCTTAATTTAAAATAAAAATAAAAAGTTTGACGATTGTGAAAAAATATTTAACCAAATAAATGAATAAAGAAAGAGGAAGAAACATTTTTTTAGATTATTACGGTTGTTAAAATCATCTCAAAAATCATAGTTTCGCCTTTGTTTTTCACTTTCAACTCGACAAAAAAAAAAAATTCAATGGCTTAGTGATTCAACTCACGTTCGAAGAGAGAGCAATCTATGGACACATGACACTAAGGTATTTTTCCCAAATATAAAAATTCACATTATAAAATACTATACTTTGGCTAAACAATTCAGTTCTATATTAATTTAGTTTCAAGTGCTAATTATGTATTTTTTTTACAACATTCTTTTTTCATATTTTCCGAAGAATGCATCATAGTTTAAGAGTTTCAACATGTCAAAAAAAGTTTAAGAGTTTTAACTTACATATTCACTATAAAAAAACTAATATAAAATAACTTTGTTTCGTAATAGCAAATTATATGGTATGTATACATACTTTATATGGGTTGGGTTTTAATTCGGTTACCCAATCGGTTAATTTGGTATTCGGTTAATAAACCGAACCGAACCAAAAACCGAATAAATTTAATAATGTCTACATTTGGGTTATTCAGGTTATCCGAAACCGAACAAAATAACGTTATTCGGTTTGGTTTGGGAAATATGCCCAGCCCTACCTAATACATAGTTTGATAACATAAAAATAATATAGGGAAAGGTTGCGTGTATAAGTGGGCCACACACCATAATTACATGTTAAAGACCATTTACAACAGGCTTGTTGAATCTTTTATTCAACTATTGAATGTCTCTAATGATATGTTGAATAATGGGTTGAAACTTACGTGGATTAATATTTGTTGAAACTAGGAGAGAGGAAGCTCATCTTGACACACGGCACACAACCAGTGGATACAAAAAAAAATTCGGTGATAACAATACCAAGATTGGGCACGTGTTTTGGAGAGAATGGGTGCTGAGATTTTCTTATTTTTTTTTCATCTACATTATTTGAGATCAATTATTGTATATTAAATTAAATATTTTTACCAAAATTCATTATTTTTAATACTCTATTAATAGACACTTGTTTCATTAGATTTGGACACAGACAAAAAAACCATATTTTTTGTGTTTTTGTTTTTTTTTGTTTTTGTCAATAGCCTAGAGACCTAGAACGGTTCGAACATCCAAACCGGAGGTATAGAGTTTACATAAGTAATATCCATTGGGTATACACGAGCACTTCTTGCTCACTTGTCTGCATTTGTGTTGTATGCGCGTGAGATGAGCGAGATTGAGAAGAAAGAAAACAACTCCTTACTCTTCACGAATTCCTCCAAGTGTAAAGCAAAAGCCGGTCAATCCTCGGGTGTAGACACCATCTTCACCAACTCGTAGCAGTCTGTCGCAAAAGCTATTTCCGTCTTCTGGTTTGCCGTCAAGCAATGCATAGCCCAGATGAGTGCCTCCAATTCTGCATGTAGGGGAGAGAGGCTTCTTCGGAGTTTCTTGCTCCCATAATTGTCTCTTCGAGACCTTCCTGAAAGCAATGCCAACCTAATCCAGAACAACTATCGGTCTCTTTCCAAGATCCATCAAAAGTCCACCGCCAGCCTTCGTAATTCGAAGACACCAGAGTCGGGGACACACTTTGGAGTATCACATCAGGATCACTACTCTGTGCTGTTTCACAAGTTAATGCCTCAGTTTCCGCCAACTTCAGAATTTCTTGTGGGTCTCTGTCCACATTTGAAAAAACCTTATCATTTCTCGCTTTCCAAATGTACCAAGCAATCCAAGGAAAACTCGTATCCTTATTTTTTGTAGGAAGTCTTCAAAAGAGATGATCAAAATTAGCAAAAACCGATGACAATGGGAAGACCCCCGGAGGCATTGGTATCTTAGAAAGCGCCCATGTTTGCAATGCCGGAGGACATTAGAAAAGGACATGGTTGATAGTTTCATTTTCTGATCCGCACCTAGCACATTGTGAATCACAATTTATCCCCCTACTTCGTAAATTTGTTGCGACCGCGAGACATCCCGATACATCTAGCCATATAAAGTGTCGTAATTTCGGAGAACACTTCAGCTTCCATGTATGAGCCTGTAAGATCGTCACATCCGGACCATAGGAGCCATTGGAACATGTGTTCGGGTGTGATTGTTCAGTTTGATAACCCGATTTAACCGTATACTTTCCCGATTTTGTGTAGTGACATCCAATAGTATATGGTTTGAAGGTACTACATACTGGCAGACCCCGTATAATCGTTACATCTGTCGGGTCCATAATGGCATTCAACAAAGCCATATTCCATGTATGTGTCTGTGGGTCAATCAGATGATTAACCGTTATATTCGGGTAATAATTATATCCAATGCATTTCTTTGTGTTCTCCATTTGAACTCCACCAAAATCGTGCCGCCGCACTAGTTAGTTTTGCAGTTATAATTTGGTTAATCGAAAACTCGACACAACGAATGTTGGCATTGCTGATGCCACTGATTTAATTAAAACCTCCTTGCCCCCTTTGGATAAAAACCTTGATGTCCATCCATTGATTCGATTGTTTTGTCTCTCTGCGACAAAATTGAAAATCCTACTTTTGGCTCCTCCTAGACTTTCCGGAAGGCCTAGATAAGAGCCCATGCCGCCGATGGTAGAAATCCCTAGTATGTGTTTAACTTCATCCTGGACCGTCTCATTTACCGTGTGACCAAATTGTAAAGAAGATTTACCAAAGTTTATTAGTTGCCCAGACACTGACCCGTATTGTAGGAGTATATGCAGAATGGTTTCACATTCCTGTTTGGTGGCCTTGTAGAAAAAAGACTATCATTGGCAAAGAGTAAATGTGATACTGATGGGCTTGCTCTCGCAACCTTTAACCCGTGACTAATCTGTCTCTTTCTGCCTTTCCGATATTGGCAATTAATACCTCCGTACAAAGTATAAAGAGATATGGTGACAAGGGGTCCCCTTGTCGAAGCCCTCTCTTTGGAATAATCCGTCTTTTGGGTTGCCCATTGATAAGAACTATATACTCTACTGATGTGATGCACCACAACATCCATGTTATCCATTTTTCCGAGAAGCCGAACTTCCTCAAGAGATGTTCTAAAAAGACAATTCCACCGATCGTACGCTTTGCTCATATCCGTTTTTATCGCCATATATTTACCTTTACATGACTTATTTGTTCGTAGTCCATGAAACATCTTTTGAGCTATCAGAATATTATCCAAAATTAATCTTCCTGACACAAAGGCTGATTGAGTCTCCGAAATAAGATTCGGTAGCATGCGCTTTAACCGTTGACATAAAACCTTTGAAATAATTTTGTATCCCACATTACATAGACTTATGGGTCGTAATTCTGTCATCCGACTTGATCTTTCCGTCTTCGGGATTAGACAAATATTTGTCATGTTCAGTCGTTGGTAAAAAAACACCAGTCTCTAGGAAGCCGTTTACCAGTCCTAATAAGTTTGCCTTCACTATTTGCCAGGATCGTTGGAAAAAAAGTGCTGTCATTCCGTCGGGTCCTGGAGCTTTTTCTGGGTGCATCATAAATAGGACTGAACGTACTTCCTCTTCGGTAGCCCTTGCCGTAAGGGCATTATTGTTCTGCTCCGAAACTAATGTTTGAATTTTGCCCAGAGCCTCCTCAAATTCCGTTGGGGACGTCGAGGTAAAGAGGTCGTTGAAATAATTTACCGCCACTTGTTCTACCTCCTTTTTCGATGTGACCCACACTCTTGAGACATTATGCAGCCCGACAATCCGGTTCCTTGCCCTCCTTTGCAATACTTGCGCGTGGTAAAATTTTGTATTTTTATCCCCCACTGTATGCCACAAAGTGAGACTTTTCTGTTGCCAGTAGAGTTTCTCGTCCCGGTATACTTCTTTTAATTTTTCTCTAATTTCTATCAACTGCTCTTGAGTCCTAGTATCATCATTTTGAATCTCTTCTACTGCCCGTTATAACTCAATGATCTTCTCTTTACCATAAGGTAAGTTATTTTTCCGCCATTTCGATATCTTCACTACAAGAAATGTGGGTATTAATAGCGGCTGTTAAATGCTATGATTCAACTATCATAGCGTTTCCTAAAACGCTCTGACAGCGCCCGTCATTGTAGGTCGGGCACTTTAGATAGCGGATTTGACGTATGCTATAGTTAATTAAACAACGATAGCGTTTCTCTCTCTGCAATTATTAATATTTATAATAGCATGTTATAATTGTTATTAAAACTCATTAATAATTGCAGTTTTTTTACAAAAATAACAAATTATTTGTGTTATTAATTTATTTTATATTTATCCAAAAATTTATTAAAATAAATTACAAATGAAATTTCTTTTTTTATTGTAATATATTTTTGAAATATTTGTAATAATAATAATAAAAACAATTAATTCATAATATAAAAAAGAAAAATGACATATTTTATTATATTAATATCAAACCATGATTAAAAAAACCTATATTACAAAGTAAAAGTACATGATTAAAAGATAAATTCTGAATATTCCCCTCACTCTTGAACCTTCAATCTTTGAAACTTCGTCGACATCATCAGCTTCGTGCTGCAACAAACTATCATGGTTCTCACAGCCGCATCAACAACTCCAATTGTCTTAAGTGTATCTATCTACAAGAAAACATGATTCGGCTAAATCCGAAACTAAAGTAGGGATAAGGTCAAAGAGGAATTATCGGGAATTCAGACCGTCCTTTTCACACTTCAACTTGTAGGGTGTCAACGGTGGTGGCCTCATGCAGTAAACACAAGTATTCACAGGTCTTCAAGTGTATCAACATATAAAAAAATGGGCACCAATCATCTCTCAAATTAATACGAAACTAATAATTTGAATCCGTATAAATTTTCAAGGGTTTGATTCATACTCGTCTTCTTCTTCTTCGGGCTTTCGCTAGAGAAGAACCGACGCAATCTAGGGTTAGCAAAAACGCGGCTCAAATCATTGGTATCCAGTCCCTTCCGAGCAGCTAAAGAAGCAAATTGCCGCCTCAGAAACCCTGATCCACCATCCGACTGATCGGCGGCCGCCTCAAGAGCTGGCGGCGCGCGAAGCCTCCCCTCGCTTAAAATCGCCGATCTCACACCACCGCCGTATACCAATCCCTAATTTCACCACGATTTTTTTTATAAAAATTAGGAAATAGATACACCGAATTATGGGAAAAAAAAAATCCAACCGAACCTGGGAGCGATAGGATCGAGCGATGGAGCAACCAAGCTTGGAAAAATCATTGTCAGAGAATCAGGACGTCCTAAAGTGAGCTCGCATAATAATATAGAAACGGAAACCGGAGATCTAATCAAAAACCCAAACGAGAAAGATGGCTGCTTTTCGTTTCAGATTGGAGCAAAGTATTGATACAATGAATACGAGGAAGAGAAGACGATTAGTCTTCTTCTTTTTCACTTTTTTCACGACAAAAAGAAAAAGAGTAATTTAGTGGAGAGAAAAAAAAAAGTGGAGATTTAGCCACATCATCAATCTAAGTGATTTCTCTTTATTGGCTTTCTACTTTTATTTAGTTTTTAATGAATAGTTTTATTTTATTTTGGAGTTTATGAGTTATTTATTTTATAATTAAATTAAATTTTTGTACTAATTTTTTTAAAGAATTTATAATGTTGTATTTCTTTTTTATTTTGTATTTTGAAATAGTTTTTTTGTTCTATATTACGTTTTTAGTATGAAACAATAATTTGTTATATTTTCATTTTTTTTAGTTGAGAAATATATAAAAAATATATCTTGCAAGTTTGAATCCATATATACTAAATCAAACACTCATTAATACTTTAAAATTATTAAATTTCTATTGTTAATAGAAAATCATAACCTTTATACCTTAAACCTAAAACCATATGCCCTAAACTCTAAGTCAAAGACTCACTTGTAACATTTGTTTTTTTCAAATAAATATTTTATACTTAATATATCTTTGATATGAAACAATAAATTATATTGTTTGTAAATAGAAAATAATATATTGCAAGTGTTGAATCCTAAACCCTTACCCTTCAATACCCTAACCCTAACCCTAACCCGCCAATGCCCTAAACCCTAAATCAAATATTCAAAACTTAAACCCTAAACCCTAAATCAACATAACCAAAATTGTACAATGCCCTAAACCCTAAATCAAAACTTAACTCTAATTTTAATTATTTTTGGAAAACATTATATATTTTAATTATTTCAATAAAATTTTATATATAAATAAATTATATCATATACCCTAAACCCTAAATCAAAACCAAACCCTTAACCCTATACACTTAAATCAAACCATATGCCCTAAACCCTAAATCAAAGATTCACTAACTTTTCTTTTTAATTTTGTATTTGTAATAATTTGTTTTATTTTTTTAATTAAGAAATAGAAAAAAATATCTTACAAGTGAAAATTCTTATACCCTATATCAAATAGACTCACTAACATTTTTTTCTTATTTTATTTTTTGTAATAGTTTTTTCTATGATATTATATTTTCTTATTTCTTAGTATGAAACAAAAATTGTTGTATTTACTTTTTTTAATTGACAAATAGAAAAAACAAAAAAAACAATTATACCCTACATAAGCTGTTTTTTATTCTTACTTTGTTGTTTGTTATCCTTTCGGGATCTTGTACACAAGATTACAAATGAATGTGGTGATGTATGCGTTTGCGATCATGATAAAAACAAGACGAATTTGTCTTAGCATGGGATTGTTAAGTGAACCCACATGATATAAATTTTTTTATTGAACGTAAGTATATTTTCATGCCTTTGATTACACAGTCTCCGAAGCAGACACGTAACGCAAAGTCCCACCAACTGTTATCAAGTGAATTGCTGCACAGAAGTCACCCAACTTTTCATCTTCGAGCCACATCGTTAAGCACTGGAAGATATGAACCGCTCTCTGGAACTCTGTTTTGCTTTTCGATGGCTGGATTGTGGCTAGACTGAACCAGCCGAGTGATCTTCATTGCAGCCTCCATGGTCAACACAAAACTGCATTGCTTGGTAATGTAATTATACAGATTCATGTCTCGTGAAAGGAACCTCTCGAGATCTTCAAGCCCTCGTAGCAGAAATTGTTCCATTCCAATCTCCACAAGACCACTTGCTGAATTCACAAGAACATAAAGAAGATTCCTTATCGAATCGGATCTCACCTCTTAATCCAAAAGCTGAATCCCCATTTTAACAACAGTTTTTAAACCCAAACTCCAATCTTCGACTTTATCTTCCTCAGGATTATTCAACACCTTCTCTGCTTCCTCTAAGATTATCTGCATATACATGTAGATGAATTTCTCGTACACTGGAGGCAAATCGACAGTTACCTGCACGGGCAAAGCGGCGCACCATGTGAATCTTTATGCTTAGCCAAACCATGTTGCAAAACAGTTACACAATTAAACACTCAAGACCCATAAATGATAAATTTCTTTTGCAGACTCATTATCTACAAGTAGAAGACTCAGCTATTTCAATAGCTAAACATTAGAAGTAACTCAATTTCTTCTGTAGACTCGTTATCAAAAAGGTAGAAGACTCAATTTCCTCCAAAAATTTATCATTTATCCAGAATTATAGAAACTTTAAACAGAGACCACCATAATATTCATTATTCAGCAAAAATCTACCAGAAATTTCAAACATTTTTTTGGTTAATTTCATACCTTAATCACGACCGAATTAACTCCTTTATCGACACAGAAGTAAGTCCCTGAGCGACGAGTATATTGCTCGGAGAATTTCCTCATAATCTCCATAGATTTCTCCGATGGTTCCGCTGCAATCCAAACAACAAGAAAATGAATCCAAAACCAAATCTCAAATCACGAAGAACAAATCAGGAGACTGGAACTTTACATTTCGCTCGGATTACAAATCGCTGAAATGAAGTTCTGGGAGAGACAAGTGGAACAGAAACGAAGCCGATAATGTGAGAGAGATCGAGAAATCGAAAAGAGAGAAGAGAGAAGAGAGAAGAGCGATCGAGACAGAGAGAAGAGAGATCCAGATGAGGGATCGAGAGTGAAAGAAAAGAGAAGGGAGAGCAAAAATGGGATTTTTTTGAAAACCCTAAGTTTTTGTTGACCAAATTTTTTTTTGTTTGTATCAATTTGTTTACTTAAATTAATTTGGTATAAATTTTTTTATTACTTGGGCGGACAATGAAATTTTTGTTTTTGCGGTTAACCTACGATGATGTTTTATAATTCGTATATGCTATTACAAAGTAATTAGAGAACCAAAAATTAAGCGCGAACAGATATTTTTGTCGTCCAACATATCATAGCGTTTATCATTTCAAAAACGCTATGAAAAAGTTAGACATACGTCAACCATAACAGAAACACGTAAACCGCTATCCTAAAGTGCTATTAATACCCGTTTTTCCTGTAGTGCTTTCGCCGACAATTCCCAATTTTTTGGATAAGGGATCGTCTATCCCCCCCTGAATCCATCTCCCAACCCTTGGTAATTGATTCCATTAAGCCCTCTTGCCCAATCCAGCGTTTATCAAACCGAAATTGAGCTCCCTTCCTGGGTATTTTATCCTCAATTGTGGCAACAATTTGTCTATGATCCGACCCAATCATTGCCAAATATTCGACGAATGAGTGTGAAAAATTCCATGCCAGGCTCCATTAGCTAGAGCCCAATCTAGTCGACAACGAACAGTCTTCTTGTTTTGTTTTCCTCTCCAAGACATGGTATTTCCTAAACATGGGAATTCCAAAAAACCACAGGTTTGAATCATGAGATTAAAAGAGATGAAAGTTGATGCATGTCTTAAGTTTCCTCCTTGTTTCTCATTATTACCCGTTAATTCATTTAAATCCCCAATTATTAACCACCGGTCTAAACGGGATAGACTTGTTCTTGTTAGTCTTTCCCATAACCGATCCTGCAATTTTGGTACCGGATCTCCATACACAAACGATAAATACACTTTTTTCCTTGAACGGTCGCTTCAATATCAATTATCCAATTTTTTGAAAATATTACATTAACCTGATAGGAGTCATCATAAAATAAGGCAAGTCCACCGCTCGCACCGCATGGTTCCACCGTGTGCAATTTGTCATAACCGAAATGGGGTTGAAACTTTTGCACAAATAAAAAATCTTGTTTGGTTTCTGAAAGAAACAGAAACTATGGCTTATGTTTCTTCCATATCTCTCGAAGGTAACTTATTGTATAATGGCTACCAAGCCCCTGACAATTCCAACTCAAAATCCGCATAAAAAACGTATTAGCTTTACCTGAACCACACATCAGATTAAAGCCGCCCATCAAAACCCCAATTTGGCAATTCTCACCGTATTTTTACCTTTGTATTTGTGCTTTAGAACCAAAAGATCGGGTAACAAATAATAAATAAATCTGAATATAATTATTATGAAAATTAAATGCGTAACCGTCATTCAAAACATACGGCACAACCATATCGAAATTATGAAATCTAAAAAATCCCTGAAAAAAATTACATAAACGAAGCAAATGTATTTTTAACTGAAAATTGAAAACTTGTCTAAACATCTTCCTGAACTCCTGAAAATGGCTTAATGACCCCTTATTATCCAAAGCTTGAAACCACCAACCCGTGAGCAGCATTCCTAACCCTCAGGTGTTGAGATCTCTGTCGTCGGTCTTGCCTTTGATGGATTCTTACCAATGCCCTGAGGTGCGTCCCCTACCCGTCCCAAATGCTTTGGTTATCCCCTTCTTCCTTGGAGAGATAATACCCTGCACAATTCTCTTTTTTGAACCTGCACCAATCAGTTTTTTCTTCAGTTTAGAAACCTGATTCCGCTTTACATTAGTAAGCCCATCCTTAACCTCCTTATCCTTCCTTGATCCCTCCACATTCACCGTACCATCCTCCGTCTCTATCACCACGTCATCATTCACTTCCTCTGTCCGCAACATCTCAGCCCCTACAATAAGACATTCCACAATTTCCCCTATCTCATCACCAAAGAAATCAACATCAAGAAAATCATCACCAAAATTATCCAAAACTCCATCAGCAAAGATTTCTTGTTCCGCTACCTCCTCTACTTCGACCGAATTATCCGTAATCAGGTCATCTAACATCTCTAACACCCTAGGAATATTCTCCGATAAGATCAAATTTTCAGAAACCTGACCTTTCGAACTCTCCACCTCAAAAAGATCTGTTGCATCATTCTGAAAGTGCAAGCCCATGCAGACCTCCTTTCCCGTGACCGGAACTGCCTCCCCACAAGTCTCCAAGACTGCACTTTCTCTTGGGGCCCGGTTCTTCTCCGCGTTAGTACTGTGAAACACATCTAGCATTTTTTTTTCATGATCGGATAAGCTGTTTCCCACGCCTGTGGACCTCAATTCATTCAACCCCGTGGTATTCATGGCGTACCTTTTATATGGCTCCTTAGCTGGTAAATGACTCGAAGAAGAGATATATTTTGAATCTCTTTCTCTGTACCTTATGTCCCCCTTCCATGAACCGAAACGGTACTCCTTTCCTGTATTATTACCAGCCCCTTCATCTTTGAAATCATGAACCTTCCCTTTCCCCTTATCCTGCCCGTGGTAAGTTTTGCCTGAAAATTCAGTGTGTTGTTGAACCAGATTCCCTCCCAAGCCATGAACTGCCGCAACTTTGTAACTAACAACATTCATCCCCTATTTCTGTTCGTCCAATGTATTTTCCAGACCCTCTACCCTTCCTTCCCGTCGAAGACATAGAGACTGATCGTGGCATAGGCTGAAACAGCTCATGCAATACCCGAACAGTCTTTCATATCGCAATGTGATGAGTGTCTCCTCACCGCCATGAAACTCGACCGATGTCTCAAAACATAAAAGTTTGAACCCGTCAAAAACCACTTGCACTCTGCCAATGTCGAGATCCACCTCCTTCACGTCAATTAAAGCTTCACCAATACTGCGAAACGTCTGGTCAGCCCAGTAATGTAGGGGAACTCCCATAACCCGAATCCAAAATTTAATGGTAGACGGATATTTACTATCCACAACAGGTTCCCATCGCACCAACGATACCATCCAGTAAGCGAAATAAAACGGCTCCATCTTCAAGATCTCCGCAATGTCCTCCTCTCTATCAAAATCAAATTGGAACCGACCCATTCCTAAATTTGCCGCAGCTACACGCTCCTCGACTTTCATAATTCGAGGAAGCATATGGAGCAATAACTTCATGTCCTGCTTCTTGGGGTTCATGCACCTCCCAATCAGCGTCTTTGAGTACCCCCGATATGAGCTCCGAATTGTCGAAATGTGGCATGCATTGGGAATGGAAAAATTTTCCTACAGCGTGGGAAGGTCAATTTACTAGGGGAGATAAGGGAACCACTACTGTTATTCTTGAAGCAGTTGCATCTCATGATCTATTGATCTGGCCTGCCTTTTTTGGATGTCCAGGCACATTGAACGATATCAACGTTCTAGACCGTTCACCAGTGTTCGATGATGTTGAACATGGAAATACTCAAAGAGTGAACTTATTCGTGAACCAACGTCCGTATAATATGGCATACTATCTTGTTGACGGTATCTATCCTTTTTATCCAACTTTTGTCAAATCAATTAGACTTCCTCAGAGTGAACCAGACAAGTTATTTGCACAACGTCAGGAGGCATGGCGGAAGGACATCGAACGTGCATTTGGAGTGTTGCAGGCTCGATTTAAATCATTTGCGAACCAGTTCGCATGTGGGACATAGCCGATTTGGCTATCATCATGAGGTCATGTATCATATTGCATAATATGATTGTTGAGGATGAACGAGATACATATACTCAACAGTGGACCGATTATGATCAATCTGATGCAAGTGGGTCTAGTACACCGCAATTATTCTCGACTGAGGTGCTACCAGCATTTGCAAATCATGTGCGTGCTCGATCCGAGTTGCGTGATTCAAGTGTACATCACGAATTGCAAGCAGATCTAGTCAAACACATATGGACAAGATTTGGAATGTTTCGTGATTAAGAGGTTTTTAAGTTTGTGGGTTGTGTCTATTGTACTAATTAAGTTATGTGTGTTTTATTAGTTGTGTTGTGTGCTTATTAGTGTATTGTATTGCATTTTTAAGTTTTTCGTAATTTTATTTGTTTTAATGATGACTCTCTCTATTTCTCGTCTTTAGTACTTGCAAAAAAATTTATAATTAAGAATATAAAATAAGAAAGAAAAAACAATTATTGAAAAAATTATTTAAATCTTAATTATTTTAATTTAATTTCAATCGATAATTGTTATTAATATGTAATCACAAAAACAAAAACATAAAAGAAAACAAATATGTGAAATAAAAATAGTGGGGTAAGGTGTTGAATTTTATTAAACAAAACCATTGTAGAGTGTGAAAATTGAATGAGTGTTGAATGATTATGTGGAAATGAGAGAAGATGATGTGGAGTCGTCTAGTAGACTCGGACGATTTTTGATTTAAAAATCAAAATTAAATATTTAACACATGAAAGGGGGGGGGGGGGGGGGGAAAGCGAAAATTTATGTTGCTTTAGGGTTTTTACGCTTGATAAAAGATAGAAAACACTTTCGAATGTATGTAGGACGATACACACAAATTTCAATATTTTTTTGTAAAGTAAATATGGTTTTCATCTATATTTCGTCATAGCCGCTAGTATAGACAATTTATTCTATTTTACAGATGGAAGATACAAATCTAGTTTTTCTGCCGCAGATTCTCGCTGCCAGTGAGGATCTTATAGGCGAACGCGTGAATGTCTACCAGAAGATGTCTATTATTTCTGACATCAAAGAAGCGCTTGACGCCGAGGAAATCGATATTATGTTTAAATCGCCTTTAGGGAAATTGTTCAAGATTTCGACAAAACCAGCATTGTCTAAGGCTTTTGGATTCTTTATTCTCACCCGACAGTTGGATGTTGCAAAAGACAACGCGATATGGGTACAACATGAAGTTAAAGGTTAACATTTTCCAAATTAAACTTTAAACTTCATCCGGCAGCATGTTGTTAGGCCGAAGCTGAAGCTAGTTTAAATGTTTTTTCATCAGGAAACGGATGGAGTTGGATTCGGAGAAACAACAATGGTAAGCTAACATTTACGTTTACTGACACTGTAATATTAGAAGTAAACATAAAAGTTAACAACTCAACTAACGTTAAAAGTTAGTTAAGTGGATAAACTTTTTGTTATTGGACAACGTTTAACCTTTTTAAAGTAATGCTATCTTTATTGTTCTTTTCTCAAGAAGCGGATGGAGTTGAGACCGGAGAAAAAGCAACTGTAAATTAAGATTTAAGTTAGCTAATACGATAACGTTAGTAGTTAACATATAAGTTAATAGTTAGTTATGTGGATTAACATTTTTGTTATCGGAGAAGGTTTGAAATAACCTTTTAAAGTAATGCTATCTTTATTGTTTTTTTCTCAGGACGGGGATGGAGTTGGGACCATAAAAAAGCAACGGTAAATTAACATTTAAGTGGATATTACACCAACTTTCGACCGTTTTTCTCTTTTGGTTGGGATATTACACCAACTCTCGGAGAGCTTGGGAATGATATCCCCACGCCCCAGCTCATATGCAACCTCAAGAGTCTTAGAGATAACGTTAAGTGGCCCACCGGGAAGAAAATATAATGTGCCGAGAAGAAATTGTTCATCGTTGAGTGACTTTCACCAGTCAGAAGGACACATAACAAAGGATTGTATAGCTCTCCTGCTCGAAGTGCAGATGTTGATTTAGAAATGATTCTTGAAGCAATATCTCTCTTAAAAGGCTCCAAAGTTTCTAGATGGGCGGCAGAAGCCCAAAGGAGAACGAAGCAGCATGGTCAAACCAGCTTTACCCCAACCGCGCAAAATGATTGACGTCATTAATGCTCAACCCAACTTGGGAGAATCCAGCAAAATTGCAGAAGACGCAGATAACTCGTATCAGCCGCAAGTGCCCCTTATTCGTTCCCTGTTATCTTTCGATATGTGAGAGGGTACTCGTAAGGTAAACCATGGCAATCACGCCCTGGGAGTAACGTTGTACCTCGCGAATTATCTTGTCAAGAGGATATTGGTTAATAATGGGAGTTTCACCAATCTGTTGTTCCCAACTGTATTAGAAAAAATGGGGACGTTACGCGAAAAAACTACTCCCCAGAATCACCACCCATGTAGGCTTCAACGGAGAAGCGACACCCTCGATGGGTGAGATTAATCTCCTCGTTTACGCAGACGACCTTCGCGATAGTGGACTGCCTGTCAAGCTACAATGCACTGCTAGGCCAACCTTGGATCCATGCCATGAAAGCAGCGCCATCGACCTACCATCAACTAATCAGATTTCATACGGCTTGCGGAGTAGGAAAGATTCAGGGGCAGTCCCGCGAAACTCCCTCCCTGTGATGATCTAGGAAATCGTGTCGGCGCAACCTCTCAAAACGGCTTCAAGACTAGTCTCAATGGCAACTTTAAACGACCACCTTACCAAAGAACGTTCCACTAAGGGAAAGAAAAGGAAGGACATCTTGGTGATACTGGAAGGTCAAGATAACATGTAGAAATATGATTCCTCACCGGAAGAGATAGAGGAAGAAAATGACGGGGAACTAGAAAGCCTATTCCCACTGAGAAACGACCAAAGCAGGATTGTTGCGAAGCTCAAACAGTCTGTCGGCAGAAAGAAACTGCAACAAATCCTAGGACATGTAGGAGCATTTAGCCGGATGGTCACAAGCTTGCTGAGAAGTTACATCCCTTTGTGATGGACATACCCAGGGCAACGAGGATTTTATGAAGAAGGCGACGCTGACCGAGCTGCAAGTCCACTTTCTCACCCAACCGGCACTCATCCCGCCTGACAAGGAGGAGCCCCTGGAGTTCGAAGCACTCGATAGGGTCGGTCATGACAAGGGAAAAGGACGGGAAGCAACTCCCAATATGTTACAACAATCGTCTGCTCACGGATAAAGAAACAAAACTTAACCCAGAGAAGAAACTCACTCTCGCTTTAGCATTTGGGTGTCGAGAATGCAGATTTATCTGCTTCAACACAAGGTGACCGTCATCACCTCAACGCCGTTGGAACTGAAAAATGGACAACCGTCCAACCTAAAAGAGATCACAAATCTTGCAAAGGAATTCGAGGGGTTAAATGTGGATTTCGCACTCCGGCAGGAGAGAAAGACCTTTGCCTAGGAAGTGATGAGGACATCGACTCTAGAACCGACCCAAATGAGATGACCATCGTCCAAGAAGGTCCCATGACCCGTTCCAAAGCCAAACAGCTCATAAGAAGATTTGGGACAGCCATACAGGCTTTCGTCAACTCACCCGGACCAGGCGACCCATTTCAAGTTGTAGTCGGGAGAAGAGAGCCCATGCCAGATGACCGTCCGAACGATCTGATCTTCACTGAGGGAGGTAAGTTCTCTCGTCCAAGTGACCATTCTAAGACTAACAGGACATGTGGTTTTAGCCCTGCAGCCACATAACCAGTTCTAGCCGAGGAACTTTACTCGAAGACAGTTTTAGCCGAGACAGAAGAGTCAAGCCCAAACGATGGCCCAAACGATCTGATCTTCACTGAGGGAGGTAAGTTATCTCGTCCAAGTGACCATTCTAAGACTAACAGGACATGTGGTTTTAGCCCTGCAGCTACAGAACCAGTTCTAGCCGAGGAACTTTACTCGAAGACAGTTTTAGCCGAGGGAGAAAAGTCAAGTCCAAACGATGGCCCAAACGATATGATCTTCACTGAGGGAGGTGAGTTCTCTCGTCCAAGTGAATATTCTAAGGCTAACAGGACAAGTAGTTTCCCTATTAGAGATGCAGAACAGCCAGCTGCTTCACGCACAAGCCGCTTAGCCGGGAAGGACCAACAATGGGCTACAGAAGGTATTGAGGCTGAAGAATCGCAAGAACTTGAAGAGGATGGTTTCTCTGTTCAAGAAGACCTCCTAAAAGACTTCACCAAGCTGCTGCACGCACGGGACGCACCGAAGCCAGAGTCACCTTCAAAAGCGCCTCATGCGCCACCTTGGACCACTTCGCATCAATGTAAGCTGTTTACATTATACACTGTCCTTGCAGGTACTTCAAGCTCTAACAACGATTAAAGACCACTTCAAAACGACACCAAACGAGTAGTTTAGGTGTCTCGGCCAAACTTTCCTTTTCTTGCTTTAAATGAAACGATGCACTTTTGTTTAGTTAGGGATGCGGATTTTCCTTTTTTGTGCTTTTGTTTTCTTTTGCGTTTTGTTTCTTGTATTTTGCATTTTGATTTGACCTAAGGGTCCCATAGCTGACGAGCCATTTATAAGGTTCCCCTGCAGCTTGTATTTCGACACCTTTTTGATTATTAATAAAGCGCCGCATTTCCCCTCGAGAATCAAATTCTCTTCTTGTTCTTGTTCTTGTTCTTGTTCGTGTGATTCGACCAAGACCAAGTCCTGCACCGTATCAGAGAGTAACCTCCCCTCTGTGTCGTGAATTCACTCCGCCATCAGCTCATCCATCGACTCCACACGAGAGAAGCGACCGCCATCGTGTCAAGTCAACTCCGCCTTCGACCATCTATCGACTAAAGGAGAGGGCGACCGCCTGTCTTTAGTCCCACCGACTATCCGGTTAAGCTCTCACCACCGAGGCTTACACCATCTGGTATCAGAGCCAAAGGTTCCACCTTTGGTTTTCTATCCCTTTGATTCAAGTCGTTTTAGTAGTTCTTATCGCTAGGTTGTTATTTTCGTAAGCCTAAGAAAATTCAAAATTCAAAAAAAAAAAAAAAAAAATTTGTTAGGGTTTATTAGTTCTGTTCGTGTCTTCTTGTTGGATCAAAGAAAA
This sequence comes from Eutrema japonicum, assembly GCA_030161315.1. NCBI lineage: Eukaryota > Viridiplantae > Streptophyta > Magnoliopsida > Brassicales > Brassicaceae > Eutrema > Eutrema japonicum. Next base: position 28,454,954 of record BSQW01000001.1, read on the forward strand.
GCAAAAATTTTTTTTAGGAAGTCTAGTTAGTAATCGTTTTAGTTAAATCTTTTTTTTTTTTTTAACGCAAAAAAAAAAAAAAAAAAAAAAAAAAGGAAACTTGTCATATCGGTAGTAGTATTTTGGAAAAATTCCTCAAGGGAATTTTAGGATTTTTCCTTCTTGTTTAAGACTTGCCAATTGTTTAGGACCCGTGTTAGAACGTCTAGGAAATTCGACAAAGGTTTTAAAACAGTTTCGAGTCTCTTTCTAAATTTTTCTTGTGTACCCACTCGGTGTTTGACAAATTTATTGTCTTTGAGTGTAACGAGGAGTACAAGATCGTCGACATGGGAGAAGAAGCTAATAACGCTCCCCAAGATGCCGTTATGCAGATGCTTACGGACATGAGAGAAGAGTTGAGAGGGCTTGGCCAAAGACTCGGCCAACTTGAGCAGCCACAACCAAGAGGAGCCGAAGGAGTTCAACAACCGGCGAGGAGGAATGCTCCTATGAATGACCAACAAGACGCGATGCATGACGACCATGACAACATACCGGAGATGGAGGACGACTTTCCCCCTGATCCCATACGTCACCTGAACCAAAGGAGACGTGATCCCATTAGAGGGCCTCGGCCAAGGGAACGTGAGCCCAATCATGACATGAAATTGTCACCTCCTACGTTTGCAGGAAAGCCAAACCCGGAAGTGTACTTGGATTGGGAAAGACGCATGGAATACATCTACGAGTGCTATGGCTATGGAGAAGGCAAGAAGATAGCCTTGGCAGCTGCACAACTCACCGAAAATGCACTTGCATGGTGGGATAGGACTGTAGCCGAAAGAAGAAGGCAACTCTTTGGGCCGGTCCAAACGTGGCATGACATGAAATATCTCCTCAGACTAAGGTATCTGCCTGATCATTATCACCGCGACTTGCAAAAACGTTTTAGGAAGCTAGCACAAGGCAGCCGGACTGTAGAGGAGTATTTTGAAGAATTTGAGAAACTGATGAACTCGTTGGAGTTAGAAGAATCCAAAGAAGCTTTGATGGCTCAATTCATTGATGGGCTTCAAGAGCGTATAGCTAGAAAGGTGGAGAGAGCTAGGTATAGTGGACTCCATGAGCTACTACACCTCTCGGTGCAAATAGAGCAACAAATCAAGAGGAAGACTTCACTTGCCAACAGAACCCGAAGCAACCCACCTTGGCAAGCAAGTAGCAGCAAGCCGGTAGACAAAGGCAAAACTGCCGAGATCGACTCCCGATTCAAAGGCAAAACCAATGACTTCTTTAAGGCATCCCGGCCCGAGCAAGGTAAGTTCCCTAACACTAGTCAAGCTAGAACTCGTGACATTACCTGTTTTAAATGTCAGGGAAGAGGGCACTATGCTAGGGACTGTCCCAACCAAAGAGTCATGATCATTACGGCGAGTGGTGGATATGAATCTCAAGACGAGATGGAAGAAGAAGTAGATGGAGCTGATGACGACGTTGAGTACCCAGATACTGGTGAACTACTAGTAACTAGACGAGTCCTTAGCGTGCTGATTCAACCCGAAGAGAAAGTTCAAAGAGAAAACTTGTTCCACACACGATGCACCATTAACAACAAGGTATGTAATCTTGTAATAGATGGAGGATCTTGTGCTAATGTGGCTAGCAAGTTTATGGTAGACAGGTTAGGCTTGGAGAAGACTAAGCACCCTAGGCCCTACAAACTACAATGGCTCAATGACACCACAGAGCTCAAAGTGACGGAGCAAGTGAGTGTTCCCTTTAGCGTAGGTAAGTATCAAGACCAGGTGCTTTGCGACGTAGTTCCTATGCAAGCTGGCCATCTCCTGCTGGGGAGGCCGTGGCAATTTGACCGTGCAACCATTCACAATGGCCGGACAAATTACTACTCATTCATGCACAAGGAGTGGAAACACAATTTGGCCCCTCTAAGTCCGACCGAAGTGCAAGAACTTCAAGCCAGGATGAGCAAGGAGACCAAGGTAAGTGTCTATAATCTATACATCAATGCTGGTGGTTTAAACCGTGCTATGAGTGCCGAAGGCACTATATTACTAATGCTTTTTAAAGAGTGTCTAAGTACAGAACATAAAGAACCAGCATTGCCGCCGGAAGTAGACGCTTTGCTAAGCAAATTTAGAGATCTATTCCCTGAAGAGAACCCACCAGGCCTGCCCCCTTTACGAGGAATAGAGCACCAAATAGACCTTGTTCCCGGCTCTGCCTTACCAAATAAGGCCGCATACCGAATGAATCCCGAAGAGACTAAAGAGTTGGAGAAACAAGTCCGGGATTTGTTAGACAAAGGCTACATAAGAGAGAGTCTCAGCCCATGTGCAGTTCCTGTGTTGTTAGTGCCAAAGAAAGATGGCACTTGGAGAATGTGTGTGGATTGCCGAGCTATCAACAATATCACCATCAAATACCGGCACCCTATCCCACGCTTAGACGACATGCTAGACGAACTAAGTGGTTCTACTATCTTCTCAAAGGTAGATTTGAAAAGTGGATACCACCAAGTCAGGATGCGTGAAGGAGATGAGTGGAAAACAGCCTTCAAGACCAAGCAAGGGCTGTACGAGTGGCTAGTCATGCCTTTTGGCTTGACCAATGCACCAAGTACCTTCATGCGACTAATGAACCAGGTTCTTCGTGCCTATATAAGTAAATTTGTGGTGGTCTATTTCGATGACATACTTATATATAGTAAGAACCTACAAGATCATCTCAAACACCTAAAACTAGTGCTTAAATCACTTCGCAAGGAAGGCCTTTATGCTAACCTTAAGAAGTGCACCTTTTGTACTAACCAACTTGTGTTCTTAGGTTTTGTAGTAAGTGAACAGGGACTACAAGTGGATGAGGAGAAGATCAAAGCCATAAGAGATTGGCCCACACCGACGTCTATACGGCATGTTAGGAGCTTTCATGGCTTGGCAAGCTTCTACCGACGGTTTGTGAGGGATTTCAGTACTGTTGCTGCCCCGCTCACAGCTGTGATCAAGAAGAACGTGCCATTCACATGGGGAGCAGCTCAAGAGGCTGCCTTCAACGAACTCAAAGATCGACTCACTCAAGCACCGGTTCTTGCCTTGCCCGATTTCGATGAAATGTTCGAAGTAGAGTGTGATGCATCCGGCTTAGGAATTGGAGCCGTGCTACATCAAAGGAAAAGACCCGTAGCCTTCTTTAGTGAGAAACTAAGTGGAGCCACGCTAAACTATCCAACCTATGACAAGGAGCTCTACGCTCTCGTCCGGGCACTAGAAACTTGGCAACATTACTTGCTGTCTAAGGAGTTCATCATTCATACGGATCATGAGACTCTTAAGCATTTGAGAGGTCAGACCTCACTAAAAAGAAGACATGCCAAGTGGCTTGAGTTTGTGGAGACGTTTCCCTACGTCATTAAGTACAAGAAGGGGAAAGAAAATGTAGTAGCCGATGCCTTGTCAAGGAGGCATGCTCTCATATCAACAATGGAGGCCAAAGTGCTAGGATTCGAACACATCAAGGACCTCTACAAAGATGACCCTGACTTCAAAGAATGCTACACTAATCACGGCAAAGGAATATACGGTCCATTCTATCTCCAAAATGATTTTCTTTTTAAAGGTAGACGTTTGTGTATTCCACAGGGATCAATGAGGGAGTTAGTGCTTAGTGAAGCACATGGAGGAGGATTGATGGGACACTTCGGTGTAGACAAGACCTTGGCCATAGTAAAAGATCATTTCTATTGGCCACACCACAAGAAAGACGTGAAGAGATATTGCTCGAGATGCGTCCAATGCCGCAAAGCCAAATCTAGGTCACATTCTCATGGTCTTTATCTCCCTTTACCTATTCCTAACACCCCATGGGTAGATATTTCGATGGATTTTGTTCTAGGACTCCCCAAGATACGACACCGAGATTGCATCTTTGTTGTTGTGGACCGGTTCTCTAAGATGGCACACTTCATCCCGTGTGACAAGACAAATGACGCGACCAACATTGCTAATTTGTTCTTCAAGGAGGTGGTGCGCCTGCATGGAATTCCAAGGACTATAGTATCCGATCGTGACACAAAATTTTTGGCTCATTTTTGGAGGACCTTGTGGAGGAAGTTAGGAACAAGCTCCTTTTCTCCACTACATGTCACCCCCAAACAGATGGACAAACGGAAGTGGTAAACCGTACACTTGGATCTTTACTTAGAGCTACTCTTGGTAACAACATGAAAACATGGCTTGATTGCATTCCATTCATAGAATTTGCGTATAATAGGGCAGTTCATTCGGCCACTAAGCTATCTCCTTTTGAAGTTGTCTATGGAATTAACCCTCTATCTCCAGTAGATCTCGTGCCTCTTCCTCAAGTAGAACAGGTTAACCAAGACGGGCTTAGGCGAGCCGAGCTCATCAAAGAGTTGCATGAGAAAGCTAAGGCCAATATTGAGAAGAAAACCGAAGGGTACAAGAGAAGCCATGACAAGGGCAGGAAGGAGCTCACCTTTGAGCTAGGAGATTGGGTTTGGCTACATATGACAAAAGAAAGATTCGCGGACAAGCGTGCATCCAAGCTCGCTCCAAGAGGCGACGGCCCATTTAAAGTTCTAGCCAAAATCAACGACAATGCCTACAAACTAGAGCTACCAGGTGAGTTTAATATCTCACATACGTTCAACGTTGCTGATTTATCTTCCTTTGATACAAGAGATCCAGTTTTGTGGACAAAACCTCTTGAAGAGGGAGGGAATGATGAGGACATCGACTCTAGAACCGACCCAAATGAGATGCCCATCGTCCAAGAAGGTCCCATGACCCGTTCCAAAGCCAAACAGCTCAGAAGAAGATTTGGGACAGCCATACAGGCTTTCGTCAACTCACCCGGACCAGGCGACCCATTTCAAGTTGTAGTCGGGAGAATAGAGCCCATGCCAGATGACCGTCCGAACGATCTGATCTTCACTGAGGGAGGTAAGTTCTCTCGTCCAAGTGACCATTCTAAGACTAACAGGACATGTGGTTTTAGCCCTGCAGCCACAGAACCAGTTCTAGCCGTGGAACTTTACTCGAAGACAGTTTTAGCCGAGACAGAAGAGTCAAGCCCAAACGATGGCCCAAACGATCTGATCTTCACTGAGGGAGGTAAGTTCTCTCGTCCAAGTGACCATTCTAAGACTAACAGGACATGTGGTTTTAGCCCTGCAGCTACAGAACCAGTTCTAGCCGAGGAACTTTACTCGAAGACAGTTTTAGCCGAGGCAGAAAAGTCAAGTCCAAACGATGGCCCAAACGATCTGATCTTCACTGAGGGAGGTAAGTTCTCTCGTCCAAGTGAATATTCTAAGGCTGACAGGACAAGTAGTTTCCCTATTAGAGATGCAGAACAGCCAGCTGCTTCACGCACAAGCCGCTTAGCCGGGAAGGACCAACAATGGGCTACAGAAGGTATTGAGGCTGAAGAATCGCAAAAACTTGAAGAGGATGGTTTCTCTGTTCAAGAAGACCTCCTAAAAGACTTCACCAAGCTGCTGCACGCACGGGACGCACCGAAGCCAGAGTCACCTTCAAAGGCGCCTCATGCGCCACCTTGGACCACTTCGCATCAATGTAAGCTGTTTACATTATACACTGTCCTTGAAGGTACTTCAAGCTCTAACAACGATTAAAGACCACTTCGAAACGACACCAAACGAGTAGTTTAGGTGTCTCGGCCAAACTTTCCTTTTCTTGCTTTAAATGAAACGATGCACTTTTGTTTAGTTAGGGATGCGGATTTTCCTTTTTTGTGCTTTTGTTTTCTTTTGCGTTTTGTTTCTTGTATTTTGCGTTTTGATTTGACCTAAGGGTCCCCTAGCTGACGAGCCATTTATAAGGTTCCCCTGCAGCTTGTATTTCGACACCTTTTTGATTATTAATAAAGCGCCGCATTTCCCCTCGAGAATCAAATTCTCTTCTTGTTCTTGTTCTTGTTCGTGTGATTCGACCAAGACCAAGTCCTGCACCGTATCAGAGAGTAACCTCCCCTCTGTGTCGTGAATTCACTCCGCCATCAGCTCATCCATCGACTCCACACGAGAGAAGCGACCGCCATCGTGTCAAGTCAACTCCGCCTTCGACCATCTATCGACTAAAGGAGAGGGCGACCGCCTGTCTTTAGTCCCACCGACTATCCGGTTAAGCTCTCACCACCGAGGCTTACACCAGGAAGGCTTCCAACGGGATCATGACGAGTAGCAGGGAGATATTTCTTGGACAACCTGGAAATCCCTTGAATACGACAAGGAAAATTAGGCTAAGTTATTCATATCTTTTGTTTTATTCATTCACTCTAGTTCAATAGTGTTATGCTATATTTTTAGTTTACTTACTCCATTATGTGTGTTGTCGTTCCGTTTAGTAATTTGAATTTGGACATTGCAAAGACAAAATCTAAGAAAAAAGTTTATTTTATTTATACAAGAGAACAAATCACATGAATAAATTACAAAGCACGAGAGAACATAGTACGAGGAGGAGGAAGTAAGGAGTCCTGGAGCCGGAGCAAAATTGGCACTCGGGCCGTTAGAGAAAAAAGAAAGCGAAGGACCTGGGAACTATCCTTCGCTCACCCTCTTTGAAACCCTGAAGAATCGAAGATATCAGAAAGCAGAAATAGGGAAAAGATGACAAGGAAAGAAAGAAGAAAGTAGCGTACCTCAAATCGGGGTCGCCAAGGGGGATACCAGGTAGTCCATGGCGGCGCGAGCCAAGGAATGACTCGCGCCAAATTTCCCAACTCGTACGACGAGAAAACCGGGCATCATGGCGCCCTTAAGATAGTTATGCGGATAAACGATCACCGTTTGTAAAGGAACACATTAAGAGGAGACAAAGTAGCGGAAATTATAAGGATCTACGACCCTTATGAATAGATGCATTAAATGCCGAGACTCTGACACATGGTAGCAAAGGAAGGAATTGGGAAGACACGAGGAACAATCATGGGGAAGAAAAACGAAACTTTAGCTGTGAAAAGGAATGATGAAGAACACGCTTCGACGGGTCTATATTTATAGGAGGCGTAGGAGGTGAAACAAGAGGAAGATCGATTAATGGCATCCTCAGAAAGTAGTTCGTGAAGTAAATAGGCTCAACCCTCTTGAAAAGAAAAGATGACGACGGCCCAGGTCCCACGAACTTTGAATCAACTTCTTCTTTAATCATATGCAGCTACTCCACCTGAAACTAATGTCTCTTTATCATAGCTTCAAAATCCTCACATGTAACCTTCTCATTCATCATTCTTCTGAGGTTTTTTTAAAAACCGTAGTCTCAATTTCATCTTATTCACAACTTTTTCGATGAACAGTCCGTGTTCTTCAGCTACTTAGATGACTTCAGGTAAATCCCATAACCTGAACCATCGTACTCTTAACTGGTTTTCCAGATTCAAGAACACACCCAGAAGAACTAACTTGTCTTTCCTTGAATCTTCCTAACAGCTCCACCTGAAATCAAAGTCTCCTCACCATAGCTCCAAATGCTTACATGTAACTCTCTTAACTCATTCACTACAAGAAAACACATAATTTACAACGGTTGTATTCGTTGTAAATTAGGGTTTAAATCAATTTTACAACGAAATTCAAATCATCGTAAATCGATCGACGTAAATTAAATTTACAAAGATTTTTATTATTTTATTATTTTATTTTATTTTTTAATATTACAACGAAATAACAACGAAATTTAAAAATAATTACACATTTAAAATAATTAATCGGTGGTGGTTGTGGCCACCAGCGTCGAACGTCAAGCAACGGTAGATTCCGGTGACGATGGGCTCTATCGGCAGTGGCTCCGGCGATGGTGGTGGCTCTGGCGGTGGTGGTTCTGGCGGTGGTGGTTCTGGCGTTGGTGGCTCCGACTATGGCATGTCCGGCGACGATAGCTCCGGTGGGGGTGGTGGGCTCCGACGACGGTGGTGGGCTCCGACGACGGTGGTGGGCTTCTGTGGTGGTATTAACTCTGGAAGTGAAGGTTGACTGGTCAACTTGTTATGTAATAGTTATAGGTTGATTTTACCAAACTTCCGATGTGCGACTTTTGTATTTTTAGTTTAACAACGAATTTACGGCGAATCGTTGTTGCTTCGTTGTTAATTTAAAAAATAATAAAAAGACATATATACGATGAGTTTGCAACAAATCATCGTAAATTCCACGATATATTTGAATAAAACAACTTAAGGTTTAGGGTATAAGACACGATGATTGAATATTGCAATGAATTTACAACGATTTCTCGTTAAATTATCGTAAATCCGATGGTATATGAAATTTATAATATTTAAACAAGCTGTTTAAGATGTGATAGCAGTATTAAATATGATTCTTCTGGCTTATATGATCATAATATAATAATTTCTACTCACTTTTGTATAATTTGAGATTTGGTGAAAATGATGATAATGTGTCTTATATATGATCATAATACTATATGTCATATATACAATAATTATGTGGAAATTTAGTAAATCAAACGTGAAACATAAAACTGTAAACCAAGTTGTTGGTGGTCGGGTGGTTCTCTTCATGCGGTGAGTGTCGGCCTTGTTGGTCTAGGTCAGGAATCGATTCCCCGCGGGAGCGAAATTACCAGGACAAGCACTTGGCCAAGTGGGGCATTATAAGTGGGCTGTGTCACTCCCACCCGGGAGATTAGTCTGGGTCTTTGGGCTTGAGATTACTCCCGGGGGCCGAAAGGCATAAAAAAAAAAAACATAAAACTTTAAACATCTATATATATAAAGATACCTTTACTCACTTATCCTTCCATCACCACATCATCCACCTAAGCCACCATCTCATTAACCAAAAAAAAAAGATTTGTAACTTGAGATACATATTGATTTGGTAAAACAATTTAATTCGAAGAGAATGCACCCAAAAAAAAAACAAATCTAAAGGCTTACGAAAAAAATCAAAAAGTTTCTATATATAGCTAACAAACATTAAAAAGATAAACCAATTAAAACCATAATACAGAAACAACAAAAACACATAGACAACATAATTACCTCGGGCAAATGACTCACGCTTAGGAATCTGAAGCGGGAGCGGGGGAAGCGTATGGAACGCTCGGAAGCGCAGTGGAATCACGAGATATCTAAGTTTGGAAACGAATGGGAAGCGAGAATTTTGGATTAGGAATCGTGATTTCGTAACATTGCAAGCGCAATGATCCTATCAAGTGGAACACAAATATAATTTGTTTGATGTTGAAGAAGAAACGAAATATGGGACGCAAAGAGAAGATTACGTAGAAATTAAAAAAATCTCAGAGGTGAATGGAGCTTCAATGGCAGATGAATTTCTGAGGAAGGCGGCAGAGCAAGAGAAGGTCAGAGGTTTCATCGATTTTTTTAAAAAAAATTGACAAATGGACTTCTTATGGGGTTTTAAATAAAAGAATAGAAACATATGCATTTTAAAAAATAAACACACTGAAGATAATTTTTAACATCACCAAGAGGTGACTTACAAGACACAGATAAGCCACTGGGCTTTGTAAAGATAAATCTAAATAACTGAGAAACACCACCCCCAAGTGACACAATCTCTATAATATTATTTAAAAAGATATTTTTAAAAATGAACTTTGTTTTGTAAGTTATTACATGAAATGCCATTATAAATAACAAAGTATAATTGAAATAGGAAAGGATATAATAGTCTTTTAAAATTATTGATTAGAATATGGAAAATATATATTTTACATTAAAGAAGTTATTTATTAATTCATTTCTTAATTATTTTTAATACTATATATTTTAAAATAATAATCAATTCATATATATTCAAAAAAACTATTCGAAATCTTGCTATATTTTTCACTATAATTTATTATATTTTATTTGAATATATATCAAAACAAAAGTTGAAAAATATTTTATTAATTTTATAAAAAGTTAGACACAAGAAAACTATATTTTTTTAAGAGTTTATAAATTAATAACAAAAACTAAAGTCATTTAACGATGCATATTAGAGTTATGTTTTTAAAATTATAAATTTTTACGGGTTAGCCCGAATAATATTTTAATTCACTGCAAAACGGGTTAAATAAACAAATTATTACATATTGACAACTTTATCTATAATCAATAATAATTTGTTAGATATATTGTAAAATTAAGATAAAATCAATTTTTTTAAATTTCAAAACAATTTCGTTAAAAAAAATTACTCCGCGCTATAATTAGCGCGGGTTAAATCCTACTGTGTATTGAAACATTATCTAATTTCAGAATATATCTTAATTGAATTGTTTATGTTTTTATTATCTTAGGTTTTAAACAAAAAGAGATCTATGTTTGAATATGACTATTTTTAAAAAAAAAATATATAGAATCCTTCTGAATTATGTTTTTAAAATATAAAGCCTTTGCACACTGCTATACACTTCGTTACCATGAACCCGCTCATAATTTCATAAAATATAGAATGGAAAAAAAATAAAAAAACATGGAAAACAAAATAGATGAAGACAAAGATGTTGAGAATGAAATTTATAATAAAGCAAACAAATAAACAAAACAAAATATATGAAACCATTAACAAGACTTAAAAAACAAACTAATAACAATCCGCTTAGCAGACAAAACTGCTACAAAATAGAGGCAAATGCTAACAAAAAAAACCACAATAATTGAACAAGAAATAAACTACAACTTAATGTTGTATCTCTCACCTAAGGAACACTAAATATGATTGGCCATAAATTATAAATCGAAACAATAGTTAGGTTGTGTAAGATATTTAAAATTAAAGATAATGAGAACAAACATAATAACATTAAAATATAAAATAAATAAAATTCCAGACCCTAGTTAAATAATAAGATTTTAGAACTTATAACTATAGTAATTATACTTACATTTTATTTAAAAAAACTTCCAATAAATATTTTTTAAAGTATTTTTCTTTCCAAAAAATCAGTATTCGTTGTTAATTTAACAACAAATTTACGATGATTTTTTTTTAAGAAAAACAGTATTCGTTGTAAATCTATGTTAATTTACAACGAATTTATGAGATTTATTTTTTATTATAAAAAAATAAATTTTGTTGCTAATTAGCAACAAATTTACGACAAATATTTTTGTAATTATAAAAGCAATATTCTTTGTAATTTCGAAAAGGGAAAACGACATATTTTCCCTTTAGAAATATCATATAGGTGCAGATCCACCCGAAGTTTTGATTTTAGCGTAGATCTCCACGATTGGAAAGTTAACAACATATTTCCCCCAAATTGAAAAATTCGAAACCTATTTACACAAAAACTACGGTTTATTTTGGTTTATAGTATACCAATCTAATTTTATTAACTTAAACCTAAAATTAAACCAAAATTAAACCGATTATAACCAATTACACCTTTAACCAATTTTAACCATGCTTTCCCAATAAACTTCAGAAACCAAAAAAAAAATTGGAGATGAGTTTGAATCTCGCATCGCCGACCCACCAGTTTTTTTCGTCGGATCCTCCACTGCCGTCCCACTTTCCACCTCCCTTCCTTCGATTTTTGCTGAGGTTCATGAAAAATTGAGGATATGAGTTGTAAACGACCCGACCTGGTTTTCTTCTTCCCCTGGTCTAGATTTCTAAAAATTACAGAAAAATTACTTATAATGATCGCAAGAAAAAAAAAGAGATTCATGAAAAATTCCATAAATCTAGATTCATACATGTATACTCTTCACCCAAATCAATCAATCGCACCAGAGATAACACTAATTTGATTGGTCGTTGAATGACTTTAATAAATTGATGACATACGGCATATATCAGAAGAGAAAGAGTTGATGGTAGAAAGAATGGAGAAATTGAAAGATGAATGGGAATCTCAAAGACTTTCATTCTTAGAACAAACCAACCTTTTAGTTTTTTCGTCTTATAACCAATGAACTTTGATAACAAAAATCAAGAGTTAAGACAATCAATCTATCGTGGAAAACGAACAAATTGTGACTTTCTCTTCCTCCGCCATGGATTCCGGCCAGTAACTCCACCTCCGAGGAAGCCTCTATGGATTATAGAATCCCTAATTGAAAAGAAATCTCCGACATAAGAAATCTCCGACAAAAGCCTTTTATTTTGTGGGGATGTACGCTGAGATCAAAACTTCGGGTGGATCTGCATCTATATGATACTTCTGAGGGGGAAATACGTCGTTTTCCTTTTCGTTTTAAATTAACAACGAATTTACAACGAACATTTTTTATATTATAAAAAAGAATATTTGTCGTAATTTCGTTGTAAATTAACAACAGACTTACATCGAATTTTTGTACGATGAATTAGCGACGAATTTGTAAAATTCATCGTTAATTCGTTGCTTAAGTTGCGACGAAATAATTCGTTGTAAATTTATTTTCTAAATTGACAGTTTTATTGTAGTGATTGATCAATATAATTTTATCTTATCGACATAAGAACATCTCCGAAACTGATCCGTTTCTATGTTCTTCTTCATGCTAGAGTACTATGTCGATAATGAAGTTACATGGAGCTGATGAATCCCCTCTCATGCGATCTTGGGAAGCTCGCAGCAAACCCAAAACTTATGTTCATGTACTGCTTTAGTTACATAATCTGCTGAATTTTTACTTGTGTGAATCGTAGATAGAACTACATCCTTTAGCGCTCTCTCCGAAGATACCCGTTCCGACTATCTTAGAAACTTTTCCCATGTCTTTCACTTCAAGTCACTCTTCCAATGCTTCCGTTTCATACTTTTCAAATAATCATCTACTGAAGATCTTGTCCCATATTCTTCATTGCTCTCTTTAGAATCAATTTCATCTAAACTTTCAGATTTCTCTGATGAAGAAGAGTCTCCACCTAGAGTTAATGTACTTTCTGTTTCAAAACCATAAGGAGTTGGTCCCTGAATCAGATTCTGACTAAAAGTCACCTTCTTTAACTTTTTCTTTTTAACGTCTTCCTCAACTCTTGGCACATTCACTTCACCTTTAGTAATTGTGCCTTGAAGATAATATAGCCCATCTTCGAATTTTCCAGATATTACCTTCTTCTTGTCTTTATAGAACAGAACCATGAAGTCACCTCCTTCATACCTGCAACCTAATTTCTCAAACATCCCATAGGAAATCAAATTTCTACTTACCTTCGGTATGTATCTGACATATGTGAGTATTACCTCATAAACATTTGGATTCTGAATTCTAATTTTCCCAATTCCTTTTGATGTTATCATCAACCCATCATTTCCACCTGAAGTGATTCCAAGACACAAAGAGAACCATTTGGAGACCACTATAGCCAACCATAACACATTTAAAACATTCCCGGAGCCCCTAGATGAGTAGCAACACAGCCTACAGCTTATTCACCGACCAACTGACTATAAATAAGAGTTTTGTCGAGCTGAAACACCCTTAGCTCGGTGATAACACTGTATTTTTACCCGTTTTACTATCTATTTAGGAATACTTTAATAAGTGTTTCATTCGCGTTTTTATGTTTTATTACGGGTTTCGCATATTTGTAGTTTCAAGACTCTTTTTAGGTTATTTAGGCAAACTCATTGCAAATTAGAGAAAAACCAGATTTCCGGATCAGAGTCAAGCCGTCAGAAGTTCAATTGCCAAAGAGGTTCTTCTCACCTTCTGATCCAGCCCAATTTTAGGGATATTCAAGAAAGACCAGCTACCTTTCCATTTCAAAAGATTTGAGGACGATCCAACGGTTCAATCAAAAGATACATCAACATCAAGACGTCCCATCCGGCCACTCCCAGAGCAGTCCCAGCCGCGGCCAAGAGGCAATCCGCCGCGACGAGGAAGCCTCCACCCGCGGCCAAGTGAAGGTTCTCCGAGGCCAGACATGTTGGACCCGCGGCCAAGCCAATTTTGTCCCGTATGCCCAATTTCAAGGCCCGTTCAATTACCATCACTTAAAACCCAAAAGACCGACGAAAGCAGAGCTCAAGACCTATAAATATGCCTCTTAGAAGACCTAATTTCATGTGCTGGATTTTACACCATTTTTAGTTTAGTTTTGTTCTTATTTTTTGCTATTTACTTTTGTTCTTTACTTTCGATACTCTTTGAGATTGGTGAAGATGTTTTCTCCGGACATTGTTCTTAAAATCGATAACCCTCTTTCATCAACCTCCAGTTTTATTTAATTATGTCTTTTAATTCCACTATGTGCGAGTAGTTTAGTCGTTGAATTTAAAAGGATTATCCAAGGGGGAATCCTATGTTCGATAAGGATTTCACGAGGTAAACCTAGCCAAATTCTAGAGCTCTTTCTTATAGATAGTTGTTAATGTTAAATCTAGCGTCATGAACTAGAGGTGATTCATAGGTGTTAAGTACCACCAAAAGTGTTGAATCTAAATACCGTAACCGTTCATCTATAAGAGCGTGTCGCATCGTAAGATACGAAAGTATACTTACGGAGTGCCGTGAACTAAGAAATTTTCTGCATGGCCAGAGACGAATGCTAGTGGTTGAGTATATAGATTGTTGGTGCGTAAGATGTACGAAAGTAGGCTACGCCGTTTATTCAGTTCAGTTCGTGGAGTTAAAATCTAGAATTAATTGTTACTAAATAGCTTAGGTCCCGTGATTGAATCGAGCATACCCTAAGATATCCTTGTCGAGTCAACATCGTTTTAATATTGTTTACAAACCGTTTTTCCCATTTAAGTTTATTGCCATCGATTTTAATACCTAGTTTTCAAGCAATTTTCCGTTTTACGTTTTTTACAATTTTGTGACAAAAACCTACAAAAACCTTATTTATAGTCTTAGACTTTTTTGTTATTCTTTGTCTAAGGTCTCACATAACAGCTCTCTCTCTCTCTGTGGATCAATACCTCAAGTATTACAATGCACATCTGTGCACTTGCAGGCTTTTAGGTTTATAAATTTAAAACATGAAGTTTCGGAGAATAATCTGATAGGATCAATATTTTGGCATCGTTTTCGGGGAGATAATCGCTAACATTCTGTCACACCTTAGAGGTTAGTAAATCAACTCTAAGACAAACCTTTTTCTTTTTAATTTTTGGTTTTGTTTTTCTTCGTTTTTAGGTCTTGAAACATGAACTTGCCTCTAGTGCGAGATGACTACTACGAGCAGGGTTTCTACGACCCATCTTGTGCTAACTACTCTCACGATTCACACACCAATTGTTATTCGTTCTACATGGATCGAAAACGGCACCGACCAACTACTTTCAAGGACGCTACGAGCCTCCTCACTATTGAGAAGAGCCTTTTGCATTTCCCTTTGTCAACTCTCGACAACACTCATACCATCTTCCTCATCAAATCTTGAACCAGCATGAAGACAACTCGGAACTTAGCTCTTGTTTGAAGCGACTCGAAGCAATGATCACCAAAACCATCGACTCACAAGCTAAGTCCGGAGACGCTTCGAACGAGAAGATAGACTCTATGTCCGTCGAATTCAACAAGAAGTTCGATAACCTTACTGCCCACGTCAAAGTCCTTGAAAAACATACCCTTAAAAACACTGCAACACTCAACGAGAAGATGGAACTCGTTGAAGAAGAACAAGGAAGACAAAAGTTTGATATCCGAAAAGCTAATGATGGGGTACGTACTTTGAACTACTAGCTTGATAACTTGGATACCTTCATCAATGACAACAGTAACACCACCTACGACTATACCCTCGAGCTGTGGGAAGGAGTAGGAGAAGTTAAAGACAAGACAAGATAGCTTGATCTTCACTACAAGAAATCACCCGATTTTCGACGGGTATATCGGTCGGGAAACGGTCGGAATTCGTCTTTTCCGACGAGATTCCGATCGATTTGAACCGTCGGGACTATCGCGTTGGAATTCGACCAGATTCCAACTGATTATGTAGTCGGGAAATTTTCGACTATATTCCGACGGTACTAAAATACCGACCGATTCCCGATGGTTTTGTTCGTCGGTAGTTTCCCGACGATATTCCGACTGAAATCCGAGGGGCAAAATCCCGACCAATTTCCGACTAAAATATTCCGACCATATTCCAACAACTATCTGAGGGGCAAAATCCCGACCAAATTCCGACCGTCTACCTTCCCAACAGATTTCCGACGATAGATTTCCCAAGTATATTCCGACGACTATCCGAGGGGCAAAATCCCAACTAATTTCCGACCGTATACTTTTCCGACCGTTTTCCGACGGTTGTTATCAAATATTATAAATTATAAAATTATTAAAAAATTAATTGTTTAGAACGAAATTAAATTAATAAATCGAAAAAATAAATATAATAATTGTTTTAAATGAAAGCGGTCTCCAAATCATCGGAAATCGGTCGGAATTTCGGACCGATTTCCGACGGGACAAAAACGGTAGGGAATTTCCGACCGAAATTTTTCCATCGGTATTTTGTCGGAAAACGGTCGGAAATTTCGGACCATTTTTTCTGGTCGGGAATCGCCTTGTATTCTTGTAGTGCTTACGCTAGATCGACTCATTTATGCCATTGATGAAGTGGAAGAGAATGTGGAGAAACTTAATAAAAATCATGAGGAGCATGATGCAACACTTGTTGTTCCTGCCCCTGACCTAGAAGAGAAGCAAAATGATGCCCCTGAACCAGAAAACACCGAAGGAGATGAAGAAGACGACGAACCGAATGATTCCCCTCGGATTCCCCTCACCGGGGTCGCGAACTCTCCAGCCGCCGCCAAACCGCCTTTCACCGCGGGTGCGTTCACCCGACCCGCCATGCCTCCGTCTTTTCACCGCGGATTCTAATCTAAGTTATTTTCTCCATTCCGCCATGCCTTCGTCTTTTCCAGCCGCGGCCACCTCTTGCTCATCTCTCCTTGGACTATTCGAGTCTCGAACACCAACCCTCAAGCAAGCCGTCTTCTGCATTGATTCTCAAGCTTCATCAAACACCTCAAGCAACTTGGAACCAGACTCTATCGCACATTGCAACATGTTTCTATCTACTCAATCACCCGAAGAAATCAAAGAACAATACTCCGAAGAAGAAGATCCAAGGTTGTTCTTCCGCGAATCTAATTTTAGTTCAATGTATGGCTCTGTCTTTGAACCAACACCTCCAGCAAGTCCAATACCATAGGAGCCGAAGACACAAAACATCACCCGAGAAACATTGATCTAGTTCAACGACTTTTTGAAATCAATCCTGATGGACGTCTCTTTCGAAGAAGTTTGGGAAAAATGACCTCTATATGCATTCTTCTGCTACAACAAGGATAGTAGAGAAGACATTCGCACTTACTTCAGAAGGGCAATGCATTCGACAATATCATATGGTACGTCTTATGCTATTCGTATATTCCATCCCGAGAAGCACAAAAGTTATCCGAACAAGAATAAATTGGAAAAGTTAGAAGAATTCAACAGTGTGGTTCGTGATCTACCTCGAGGAATGATAACACCGTATTTTTACCCGTTTTGCTATATATTTTAGAACACATTAATAAGTGTTCCCATTGGTTTTCTATGCTTTTGTTACGGGTTTCGCATGTTTGTGGTTTTAAGACTCATTTCAGGTAACTCGTAGTAAAAGAGTGCATTTCAGAACAAAAGTACGTTTTTGAATAAACTCAGACCGTCAGAAGTTTTGCCATCATAGGAGGCCTTCTCACCATCTGATCATCACCAAATTTTGACACAACAAAGTACATATCCCCAGCTTTCAAATGCAATAGGATTGGGGACAATCCAATGGATGGATCCTAAAATATACCAAAGTGATATGCTCAATTTAATACCCTAAAGTACTAAAGCAGTTGTAATAGTATAGCTAGGGGTCGAACCACAGAAGACTCACAGAAACGCACAATAGATTCTATAGTGTCGAATTACGCTAAGCCAAACAGTTGTAATTAAAAGCAGTGCAGAAATTAAAGGAGTTGTAAATCAATTGAGAAATATAGGCTCAGGGTTTTTCTCAGGAAATCAATGAATGCAGATAAACTAACTAACAGGATTCAGATTTAGCGCAGTTCTTGAACTCAAATCACTAAAATATAGCTAACCAACTCTCGTTGCGAAAACTATCTAAATCTAAATTCCAAGAATTCCAAATCTCTTTGCGAATCCTAAATTCTAAATCAGCTTTAATATCAGGTTTGATATGTTCACAAATCAATTAAACCAAATCTCTTTGCGAATAATCAATTTGCTCACCTAGGTTCTATCAGGTAATTAATCGCACTCTCGTGCCTAATCAATTATCCTAAGATCTATATTCCAGGTAGCTAATCTAGAACAAGCTTTGAACACAACCTAAGCGAAGAACTAATTCAGATGGTGAATCCTAAACAGATAATTAACCTAGCATTCAGAGAAATCCTTTATGAGAAAACCCTAAACCTAAAGTGGATCTACTCAGACATGGCAATTGAATCAATAGACATAACTGAATAAATCATCAATAGAATAGAAAGAAGGGTTTAGAGATCTGATCTCGGACGAAGGGAGATCCAGACTTGTCTCTCTAAAACTCAAGTAAAGTCAAAAACAGAAAATAAAAGTATAAAAAGGCATCAAAAGGCATTCAAAGGCATAGCCTAAACAATGGCTGTAAAATCCTATTTATAACCTAAATCACGATTTGGGGTCTTCTTGTAATTATTAAAGACTTCTGGGCACTTTTGCAATTCCTCAAGTCTTGGAAAACTCGCGGGTTGTGTCTTGCTGCGCTGAGTGTCGATCGATACCAAGGGGTATCGATCGATGCTCGACGTGAATTCAGGTTCTCAGCGACACGATCTTTAGCTCTGCTACAAACTGCTCCAGAAAGCTCCAATACTTCCAATAATCCTCCAAACGTGCTATGACCTGTAAAAGACTCTAAAAAGACTCCAAAATACTATAAAGACTCTATAAAAAGGACTTATATCATGGCTTAAATAGGGTAAAAACCATGATATATCAACTCCCCCAGACTTAGCCTTTTGCTTGCCCTCAAGCAAATAGAAGACTAAACCAGAAAAAGAGGTTTGAAAACGTAGAGACTCACCTGTTCCTGAACCATCGAAAAGACCCTTTTCCCAAGTACCCAAATGTCACCTGATCAGCTTTCGATCTAACCACCATGTACTTCTCCGTAGACATTTGCAGCTTTTCCAGACTCCACACAAAATCCCACAGCATTGTTCAAGTAAAGCCCTCATCGCCAGTTTCATCTCTGCAGCTAATTTTTAAGAACCTTCTAGACTCTTTACCAGACAATATCTTGACAAAGGAACCACCCTTTTTCACACTTTTTTGTATCAATTTCTCTCCTCCAGACTTATTTCTTATTATATCCTTATTATTTTTTATTTTCAGCTTAGCATATACATATCAAGGTAGGAGACGCGAGTATTGATGGTGTTTGCCACCAAATCCCCGGTTCTTCCCTCTCTATGTATCAAAGGATGTAGGCGAATAATGGCATCATAGGAAAATCCTAGCCTCGCTTCCAATCCTTTGTGTGATCATCCCCTCTTAAGTAGAATAATGGGATCGCTGGAAATTTTCCTAACCCTCTACTCAGAAGAAAATCATTTCAATCTTTTATGCTCTTAATCTATCAACTTATTTCAGGGGAGAGAGATACCATAATTCTAAACACACGGGTTCCTTTATCAGATATGAATGATGAATCAAGCTCTATGAACACTAACCACATTGATGAAGTGCAAAAATTTGGCTCAGGCTTCAGAAGAACTCTGCTGGAGACATGGATGTTTTCTAGTCAACTGGTCAGCCTTTGGATTTTTCATTAGTCGATCTAGAACTGATCCTGTAACACTGTGCACTCAAAAACAAAATCAAATCAATAGGTTCAAGCACAGGATCATCATCTCCAACAAATTTTGACTCAATAAAACAGTTTTGACTCGATAAAACGACTGACTCTAAGAAAAACGAAAACAATGTCAGCAGACACCTCCCCCAGACTTGAACAACACTGTCCTCAGTGTTATCTAGCCTAGAGCCAGTGAAAGAAACAAAGAAAAAGGATAGAACGAAGAGAAACAAGAAATTACCATTCTGGAACAGTCGGTGTCGATCGACACACGGCATGGTATCGATCGATACCATGCTTAGATCGACTTTGTGAATTTTCATCCGCGATTGGTGTCGATCGATTCCATAGGGGTATCGATCGATGCTTAGGCGATTTCGAGCTGCTCCTTGTTCATCCTGACACAGACTCAAAACAAACGAAAATAAAAATAAAAACGAATCAAAAACAGACTCACCAGTGGGTTGCCTCCCACCAAGCGCTCGTTTAACGTCAATAGCTTGACTGTAACGCCCTTCAGGCTGGATAAGAGTGAGAGCTTGCACCAAAACAGGCTCCATCACTTGATATTACTAGCTTCAGAGTTCTGCGTAGCATGCTGTCCACAAATTCCTGCCCTTTCTCTTTCAGCTCAGAAGTAAGAAGGACTCTGGCCTTGGAGAATGGCTTCAAGGCTCCCTTGCATTTGACCTTGTAATCAATCGAATTCCCATCACACTTCTGAGGTATCAAAGTGACATGGGGATTCTCGACCTTTTTGTTCTTGGCCTTCTTCTTCTTTGTTGCCTTAGTCTTCTTCTTGGGGATGTTGGGCGGTTCAGCTGGAACGTCTGTGACAGTAGGCTCATCAGGAGGCTCTTCCAGAAGATCAATTGCTAGCGACTCTCCTGTGATAACCTTGATGCTAGAGGTACGTGTGGGAATACTCCTAGGTGGAATGACATCATAGTAGACATCACCGTCAATGTAAGAGAAAGATAATCTCTTATTAGGTGTGTCTATGATCGCGCCTGCAGTAGCCATGAACGGTCGTCCCAGGAGTATAGGCATACGAGATATCGCACCCATCTCCACAACCTGAAAATCAGTAGGCACCAGACAGTCTCCTACTTTGACTAGCAAACCAGCGATTTCACCATATGGAAGTGAGGTGGAATCGTTTGCAAACGTGATAGATGTCTTAGGAGATAGAATAGTAGCCCCCAACTGCTCTGCAATTGCCTTTGAGATGACATTGACACTAGCCCCTGAGTCGACAAGAGACTCTTTGAAATCAACTCCTGAGATGGAGCTTGGTACTGCGAATTTCCCTGGGTCTTCCCTCTGTGTCAATTTCCGTGGTTGTAGTGAATTGCGAACTCTTTCTCCTATCACCTCACGTGATTTCTTGGCTTCTGGTTCTTTCTGCGAGGGGTATCGATCGATACCAGGTAGGGTATCGATCGACGCCATGCGATTTGAATCGTTTCTGACAGGTACATCTTCATCAGAAAGAAGCTCCACGTTCGGGTTATCCAGCATATACTGTAGTCTAGCAATCTCCCATTCCTCCCTTGTCAGCTTAGGAACCATAGGATAAGGCATCCTGGTTACATACACTCGTTCTGCAACGACCTTAGGCACCACAGTCGAAGTTTCAACTGTTTCCTCAGAAATCGCCCCGGTATCGACCGATACTAATGGGGTATCGATCGATACACGGGTTTTCGAATCCATTCTAGCAGGCGTCTGGGATGGTATCGATCGATACTGGGAAGTATCGATCGATGCTTGTGCGATTTCAGGAATGGCTTCGAGATTTTCTGCACGTAAGCTGATGGCATTGACGTGTGCATTGTGTGATTGAACCGCCTTTCCCTTGGAATTTGCTGCAGTCTGAGCTACTTGCGTCTCCAGCATCCTGTGGCTCGTATTTAGTGCCTCGATCCTTCCACTCAAATCGGTGTACATGGTGTCCATCTTACCATTGAAGGTGGCTGTCATCTTCTCCTGCCCTTGAACCAGGTGTTCAAGCATAGCCTCAATCTTACTCTCAGGAGCTTTGGGTGGTGGGGATTGGTACCCTCCTTGCTGAGCATTGTTGGTGAAGTTTCGATTGGAGTTGTATCCGAATCGCTGACCCTGAAAACCAGAACCACCAATGTAGTTAACATCTTCCACTTCATTCTCAGCAGCGAAGTGGACGGCCTTTGTTGTCTTTCCCAGCAGAAGACTGTGCATAGAATCCAGCTGAGCCTTCACTTCAGCGATCTGCGACCCATCCTGATTACCAGCCAGCCTCTTGCGCTCGAAATCTGCGCTCTTGGTGCTACTACTAGAGGCAAAGTTCTCAATCAACACATAGGCGTCCTCAGGATAGTTGGTGTTGAAGTTCCCATTGCTTGAAGAGTCCAGAGCCATCTGATACCTCCAATCTACTCCTCTGAAGAAGATACCTAGCAGCTGCACATCAGAGTATCCATGGTGTGGACAGTCTCTTTGGTACGATCTGAATCTTGTCCAAGCAGCCTTGAACGCCTCAGTAGGTCCTTGAGAAAAAGTGGAGATCTTATTCCTCAGATCTTCAGATCGTCCATCATCATAGAAGTTAATTAGGAAGGCTCTCTTGGTGTCTTCCCAATTAGTCAGTGATCCAGGAGGTAGCTGCCTCAGCCAGTAAGTAGCCTCTCCACCTAGAGAGTAGGGGAAGAGCTTGCAGAAGAGATAATCGTAGGACACTCCATTGCTCTTGATGCTAGTGACCAAGTCCTCGAATTTCTCTACATGATCCATTGGATGCTCATGAGGCAAACCATGGAAGAGATGCTGTCCCACTAGAGTGAAGTAAGCAGGCTTCAGCTCAAAGTCATTCCTCTCAAACGCAGGAGGACGAATCGCTGACCGATTGGCGAAAAACTGCTCTGGCCTGTTGTACTCACCAATCGTTCTTCCACGATTAACCACAGCATTCCCTGCGTTGGCGCGCCCAGCTGGCGTGATAATCTCAACAACCGCAGCAGGGACAACGATGTTACCAGCTTCATCAAGTCGCTGCCCTCTCTCATTACACACGTGACCCTCTTGGTCTCTCAGAATTCCAGCTTCATCAGCTCTTAAAACCACTGGGTTGTTCATCCCTGATGTTTGCTTGGTCTTTCTGTTTGTGCGTTCCACAAATGCTAGCTGTTCCAATGATAGTTCAACTAGCTGTGTGCTCTTGTTGCTTCTGGTTTCACGAACAGGCATACACCTGCAAACAAAACACTAGGCAAAGCACGTAAGTAACCAGAAAAATACGTTGAGTATCGATCGATACCAAGTGGTGTCGACCGATACCAACAAAAGAAGACGACGGGTATCGACCGATACTACAGAGTATCGATCGATACCGACGAACTTAGTCGAAATTCTAAACTAAAATCTAATGGCGAATTTGAGTCCCCGGCAACGGCGCCAAAATTGATATGCTCAATTTAATACCCTAAAGTACTAAAGCAGTTGTAATAGTATAGCTAGGGGTCGAACCACAGAAGACTCACAGAAACGCACAATAGATTCTATAGTGTCGAATTACGCTAAGCCAAACAGTTGTAATTAAAAGCAGTGCAGAAATTAAAGGAGTTGTAAATCAATTGAGAAATATAGGCTCAGGGTTTTTCTCAGGAAATCAATGAATGCAGATAAACTAACTAACAGGATTCAGATTTAGCGCAGTTCTTGAACTCAAATCACTAAAATATAGCTAACCAACTCTCGTTGCGAAAACTATCTAAATCTAAATTCCAAGAATTCCAAATCTCTTTGCGAATCCTAAATTCTAAATCAGCTTTAATATCAGGTTTGATATGTTCACAAATCAATTAAACCAAATCTCTTTGCGAATAATCAATTTGCTCACCTAGGTTCTATCAGGTAATTAATCGCACTCTCGTGCCTAATCAATTATCCTAAGATCTATATTCCAGGTAGCTAATCCAGAACAAGCTTTGAACACAACCTAAGCGAAGAACTAATTCAGATGGTGAATCCTAAACAGATAATTAACCTAGCATTCAGAGAAATCCTTTATGAGAAAACCCTAAACCTAAAGTGGATCTACTCAGACATGGCAATTGAATCAATAGACATAACTGAATAAATCATCAATAGAATAGAAAGAAGGGTTTAGAGATCTGATCTCGGACGAAGGGAGATCCAGACTTGTCTCTCTAAAACTCAAGTAAAGTCAAAAACAGAAAATAAAAGTATAAAAAGGCATCAAAAGGCATTCAAAGGCATAGCCTAAACAATGGCTGTAAAATCCTATTTATAACCTAAATCACGATTTGGGGTCTTCTTGTAATTATTAAAGACTTCTGGGCACTTTTGCAATTCCTCAAGTCTTGGAAAACTCGCGGGTTGTGTCTTGCTGCGCTGAGTGTCGATCGATACCAAGGGGTATCGATCGATGCTCGACGTGAATTCAGGTTCTCAGCGACACGATCTTTAGCTCTGCTACAAACTGCTCCAGAAAGCTCCAATACTTCCAATAATCCTCCAAACGTGCTATGACCTGTAAAAGACTCTAAAAAGACTCCAAAATACTATAAAGACTCTATAAAAAGGACTTATATCATGGCTTAAATAGGGTAAAAACCATGATATATCACAAAGCACTGAAGGAAAATGAAGCTTCCCCGAAGAAGCAGTTCACCGCGCCTGGAGGAGCCGGACCCGCGTCCAAACACCGTTCTGCCGCCCCTGGAGCCACTCCACCCGCGGCCAGAGTCCACTTCACTACGGCCAGAGAGGACGCACCCGCGGCTAAGCCCTGTTCCGCCCGAGATAATATGTTTCTTAACCCGAGGCTAAAACTCATAACCCCAAAACCAAGAACAATCTTGCCATTAGTCTCTAAAACCTTAAACCTAGACATATTCTCTTCTCCTATATAAGGAGGTCGTGGAGAGGAAGATAGACAAAGAGTTTCATCACCGGCGAAGACCTGGCGAAGTACAACCACCGTCCAGAATCACCGGAGAGAGCCAAATCCGCTAGAGGAGAGACAAGGAGGAGGAAAGGCCGTTCGCGACCAGCCACCTTGCGACCCAATTTCCTGGCGAACCGGAGTTAACCAGGAAGCGATCTTGGTACCGTTGGAAAGATCTCGAAATCGCCTTCTCAGAACAGTTTTGCGATCCAAATTTAGAGGTAAACTCCGAAAGTTACAGATGTTTCTTCTTGGCCAAGAAAGTGTTCCTTCCTAAAAATGGAAAGTGCATTTATGGTGATCTGTTTATGGCAAATACATTTATGGTGATCCATATATGGAAATTGTATTTGAGGTGATCCGTTTATATCAAATACATTAATGGTGATCCATATATGGAAAGTCCAATTTATGGGGTTCCATCTATGGAAAGTACAATTATGGAAACTTATATTTTGGAAAGTCTCTATTTCTGAAAATTTATATTTTTGGAAGATTTTATTTCGGAAACTCGATCCTAAACCAAAACTTCAAACGTAAACTTCGGGACGCTCATTCCAACCCTTTCTTCAGACCAATTGCAACTTCAATAGAAAAGCAAATGTGAGGTGGGACTTGTGGATCTATAAGTTGTCTTAGGCATAGTTGTGTATGTGTGTGCTGAACCTAGAGTTAGAGATTGATTGATAATTAAAAAGAATATGAATGATTGAATGAGAACAGATGTATGTATTATTGATGGGTGTTAGTCTAGGCGCGTTAGAGCGCTTGATTGATCCCGACCCATGGACATTGTGGACCATCAACATATTGCTTGATGGTCTTCACGAAGGACGTTTTGCGAAGTAAGACCGTGGCTGGACTACACACAAAGGAAGTGTGGCCAGTACATGGGCCGACCAGCATGTGAGATTGTGGCTGACAAGTCACCATATTTAAAGTGTAACGTTCTCGTGAGTGGGAACTTGTGTGCTAGGTTTCTATGTACTTGTGAAGGCTTGATGATTGTTGTTCGTCTAATCTTAGGTTAAATAGACATATATGTGGGCATGTTTAATATTGCGTATAGATCAAGTGGGCATATATGATCGTCTTCACTGGGTACCTTGTTACTCATCTATCTTTTCTCTTTACAGGTTTGTTTTAAGAGATTGTTTTTGGCGTGAAGTGCAAATCACGTTGTTCAGTAGAGTTTTCATTGAATATAGTGTCTCAATTTGGTATCAGGGCCTAGGTCAAGGCCACTCCGGTTCCGACCCGGAGGGTCAGTGGTTTTCACTATGTGTCTTAGTTGGGTATAAGGATTAGATGGATTCTAATCTAAGTTATTTTCTAGTTCTATCAGGTGCATAATTTGATCAACAATCACTTCGCGATGGAGTTTTCAAGTGAAGGTCATGGGACCATAATTTTGTCTAAGCATGTTGATGCAAGAAGGGGAGCCCTAGAGAGTAAAGAGAAGGGTAATAGCCAACTATTTAAGAACTGCGATGTTGTGGACGTTGGGATGTCACGATCAGACATCAAGAAGAAGGATGCTCCAAAGTCTGGTCAGAAATCAAGTGGGGGAGAAGCAACCTCAAATTCAAGGATGAATTCATTTCAAGTATGGGAGTTTGTAACATCCTAAGAAGAGGGTTTTGGCCCAATTTCTTTTTTTTTTTTTTTCTCAAGCGGCTCAAATTCCTAAAATCTATTTCTACTTTCCAGCCCAGTATACTAAACCCAACAGAAAACTCCTAACCCCAAAACCAAGGCCAATCTTGCCATCAATCCCTAAAACTTTAAACCTAGACATATTCTCTTCCTCTATATAAGGAACTCGTGGAGAGGAAGAGAGACAGAGAGTTTCATCACCGGCGAGGACCTGCCGAAGTACAGCCACCATCCAGAACCACCGGAGAAAGCCAGATCCTCTAGAGGAGAGAGGAGGAGGAAAGGCCGTTCGCGACCAGCTACCTTGCAACCCAATTTCCCGGTGAACGGGGGGGGGGGGGAACCAGGAAGCGATCTTGGTACCGTTTGAAAGATCTCGAAATTACCTTGTCATAACAGTTTTGCGATCCAAATTTAGAGGTAAACTACGAAACTTACAGATGTTTTTTTCCTGGCCAAAAAGTGTTCCTTCCTGAAAATGGAAAATGTATTTATGGTGATCCGTTTATGGCAAATACATTTATGGTGATCCATATATGGAAATTGTATTTGAGGTGATCCGTTTATAGCAAATACATTAACGGTGATCCATATATGGAAAGTGCATTTATGGGGTTCCATTTATGGAAACTACAATTATGGAAACTTCTATTTTGGAAAGTCTATATTTTGGAAATTTATATTTTCAGAAGGTTCTATTTCGGAAACTCAATCCTAAACCCTAATTTCAAACGCAAACTTCGGGACGCTCATTCCAACCCTTTCTTCAAACGAATTACAACTTCAATAGAAAAGCAAATGTGAGGTGGGACTTGTGGATCTATAAGTTGTCTTAGGCATAGTTGTGTATGTGTGTGCTGAAACTAGAGTTTTAGAGATTGATTGATAATTAAAATGAATATGAATGATTGAATGAGAACGAATGTATGTATTGTTGATTTGTGTTAGTCTAGGCGCGTTAGAGCGCTTGATTGATCCTGACCCATGTATGGCTCGTCCCAAAAATAACGTCTGATGTCTCTCGAGAACTTCTTCTTCTTGTTCCCAACAAAGTTATTTGGTTATTTCTCTGCAGCCAAGTAGTTTGCTATCTCACCAAACCAATGAATTTTAGGGAGCTCGATATGGTGTGGATATGTGTAGTAGTCATTGCACCCAATACTGATTGCGTACACGTTCTCCTCAGGTAGGTTGTCGTCTAAGGGAGTTTCTTCAACTATACGTAGCCTAGACAAATGATTTGCAACACCATTCTCGATCCCCTTCTTGTCTTTAATTTCAAGATCAAATTCTTGCAGTAGAAGAATCCATCGCAAAAACCTAGGTTTGGAATCCTTCTTTGTAAGTAGATACTCCAGAGCAGCATGATCAATATGCACTATAACCTTAGACCCCACAAGATAAGATATGTACACAATAGCAATTCAGTGACCTTGGAGCAAGCGTTAGCCTTATGTCGTTATCGGTTGCAAAGAGGTTGGGTTTCACGAGGTACAAACCTTGCAACATCTTGTTGATATTAGCGGATAGAAGTGTGAGGGTACCCATTGGTTTGCTTGAAGATCTCCCGATAATGGTTAGAGACTTCATCGTCCCCACAGACTTTGTTTTTCTCGAAATGGATGAGGAGCCAAAGGATCCAATTATCTTTGGAAGACCGTTTTTGGCGACCGCGGGAGCCATTATTGACGTGAGAAAGGGCAAGATCGACTTGCACTTGGAAAAATGAGAAGTCCTCAAATTCGACATCAACAACATGATGAAGAAGCCCACCATAAATGGGCAATGTTTCTACATAGAGATAATGGATGAACTCGCGGATGAGTTGCTTGAAGAGTTGACTATTGAAGGTGGTTTGCAAGTGGTATTGACACAAGAGCGCGGTGTGCATGGATTCTTGGATGAGGAAAGCCAAGGATATAAGCTATTCATGGACTTGCACAAGCCGATTGAAAGAGAGACGCCGTTTGTAGAGTTGGGTAACCGAGTGACAAGGTTTGAAGTTGGGTCAAGCATGGGTACGGTTCAAGAGAGCTTTGCGTTGGTCGTGGGAGAAACTAGCAATGGTAAGTTGATATATCATGGTTTTTACCCTATTTAAGCCATGATATAAGTCCTTTTTATAGAGTCTTTATAGTATTTTGTAGTTTTTAGTGTCTTTTACAGGTTATAGCACGTTTGGAGCATTATTGAAAGTATTGGAGTTTTCTGGAGCAGTTTGGAGCAAGGCTGAAGTTCGTGTTGCTGAGTATCTGATTTCACGTCAAGCATCGATCGATACCCATGGTATCGATCGATACTCTTCGCAGCATGACAAGACACGCGACTTAATGAAGAGTTGAGGAACTGCAGATTTACCCCAGAAGTCTTTAATAATTACAAGAAGCCCCAATTTGTGTTTTAGGTTATTTATAGGGATTTTACAGCCACTTGTAGGCTAAGCTTTATTTTTCTATACTTTGATTTTACTTTGGTTTTAGAGAGACAAGTCTGAATCTCCCTTCGTCCGAGATCATATCTCAAAACCATCTTGTTATTCTTATTTTATTGATGATTTATTCAGTTATATTGATTGTTTCATTCTCCATGTATGAGTAGATCCACTTTAGGTTCAGGGTTTTCTCATAAGGATTTATTTGAATGTTAGGTTGATTATTTGTTTAGGATTCACTATCTGAATTAGTTCTTCACCATAGGTTGTTCTCAAAGCTAATTCTAGGTTGACGAATCTGGAACTTAGATCTTAGGATAATTGATTAGGCACGAGAGTGCGATTAATTACCTGATAGGACCTTAGGTGAGCAAATTGATTATTCGCAAAGAGATTTGGTTTAATTGATTTGTGAACATATCAAACCTGAACTTTAAAGCTGATTTAGACTTTAGGATTCGCAAAAAGATTTGGAATTCCTAGGATTTAGATTTAGATAGTTTTCGCAACGAGAGTTGGTTAGCTATATTTTAGTGATTTGAGTTCAAGAACCGTGCGAAATCTGAATCCTGTTAGTTAATTTAGCTGCATTCATTGATTTCCTGAGGAAAACACTGGGCCTATATTTTCCTCCATTGATTTACAACACTTTTAATTTCGTACTTGTTTTCGTTTACATCTTTTGATTTAGCGTATTTTGGATCTATATAATCTATTGCGTGTTTCTGTGAGTCCTTGTGTTCGACCCCTAGCTATACTACGACAACTGCTTTAGTATCTGAATATGGTATTAATTTGAGCGTATCAAATTTGGCGCTGTTGCCGGGGCCTCAATTCGCCATTAGATTTTAGCTAAAAAAATTTGTCTAAATCGCCCGAGTATCGATCGATACCCTTGAGTATCGGTCGAGACCCGACGTATATTTCAGTTACTTACATTCTTGGTTTTTGTTTTCAGGTGCATGCCTAATCGAGAAACCAGAAGGAACAAGAACGCTGAGCTAGTTGATCTGTCACTCGAGCAACTAGCACTTGTGGAACGCACAAACAAGAAAGCAAAGAAATCAGCTAAGATGAACAACAATCAGTTGGTTCGTGATGCAGTTGGTGCTTACAGAGACCAAGAGGGTCGGTTGTGCAATGAGCAAGGACAACGTCTGGATGTAGAGGGGATCGTCATACCACCTGCTCATGTTGTCGCTGCGAATGTCGCTGGGAACGCGAGGAATGATGTGGTTAATCGTGGAGGAACGACTGGTGAGTACAACAGGCCTGACCAGTTTTTCGCCAATCGGTCAGCGATTCGTCCTCCTGCGTTTGAGAGGAATGACTTTGAGAGCCTGCTTACTTTGCTCTTGTGGGACAGAATCTCTTTCATGGTCTTCCTCATGAACATCCAATGGACCATGTAGAGAAGTTCGAGGACTTGGTCACTAGCATCAAGAGCAATGGAGTGTCGTACGACTATCTCTTCTGCAAGCTCTTCCCCTACTCTCTAGGTGGAGATGCGACCTACTGGCTGAGGTAGCTACCTCCTGGTTCGCTAACTACTTGGGAGGACACTAAGAGAGCCTTCCTGATCAACTTCTACGATGATGCACGATCTGAGGATCTGAGGAATAAAATCTCCCAATTTTCTCAAGGACCTACTGAGGCGTTCAAGGCTGCTTGGACGAGATTCAGATCGTATCAGAGAGATTGTCCACATCACGGATACTCTGATGTGCAGCTGCTGGGTATCTTCTTTAGAGGAGTAGATTGGAGGTATCAGATGGCTCTGGACGCTTCGAGCAATGGTAATTTCAACACCAGGTACCGTGAGGATGCCTATGTGTTGATTGAAAACTTTGCATCTAGTAGTAGCACCAAGAACGCAGACTTCGAGCGCAAGAAGCTGGCTGGTAACATGGATGGGTCGCAGATCGCTGAAGTTAAAGCTCAGCTGGATTCTATCCAAAGTCTTCTGCTGGGAAAGACAACAAAGGCCGTCCACTTTGCTGCTGAGAATGAAGTGGAAGATGTTAACTACATTGGTGGTTCTGGTTTTCAGGGTCAGCGATTTGGGTACAACACCAATCGAAACTTCACCAACTATGCTCATCAAGGAGGGTACCAATCCCCACCACCCAAATCTCCTAACAGTAAGATTGAGGCTATGCTTGAACAGCTGGTTCAAGGGCAGGAGAAGATGACAGTAACCTTCAATGGGAAACTGGATGTTGTATACACCGAATTAAGGGGAAGGATCGAGGCTCTCGATACTAGTCACAGGATGCTGGAAATGCAAGTAGCTCAGACTGCAGCATATGCCAAGGGAAAGACGGTTCATTCACACAATGCACACGTCAATGCGATCTCCTCAAGTGCAGAAAATTTCGATGAGGATCCTAAACTCGCCTTAGCATCGATCGATACCCCCAAGTGTCGATCGATGCCAGTTACAATTCTGAAACGGGATACTTCCAAGACCCGTGTATCGATCGATACCCCATTGGTATCGGTCGATACTGAGGCGATTTCTGAGGAGACACCTGAGATTTCGACTGTGATACCTAAAGTAGTTACAGAGAGAGTCTATATACCGAGGATACCTTACCCCAGAGCTGCTGCAAAGGCTATGCTGGATAAGCTGATTGTGGAGCTTCCCATTGATGATGATAAATCTGTCAAGGATGATTCAACATCAAGAGTATCGATCGATACCCTACCTGGTGTCGATCGATACCCCTCGCAGAACGAGCCAGAACTGGTGGAAACACGTGAGTTGATCAAAGAAAGAGTTCGCAAGCCCAAGAATCTGAATCCTATTCCTAAACACCTCATAGATCCCATCTCTCCAAAGCAGCTGCGTGGCTTTGAGAAGATGGTAAGACGGATTTCCCCTGAATCAACCTTTGAAGAAGCTCTCGAGTGCCGTCCTCTGCTAAGTCACTTCAAAGATTGCAGAGAAACTGAGGAAGAGATTAAGGCACTCTTCATTAAGGCTAGAGGTACACCTCCACTGAGACAGCTGACCCAAAGAGAAGATCCAGGGAAATTCGCGGTTCCATGCTCTATCTCTGGAGTTGATTTCAAAGAGTCTCTCGTTGACTCATGGGCTAGTGTCAATGTCATCTCAAGGGCAATTGCAGAGCGGTTGGGGGCTGATATTCGATCACCAAAGGTATCTATCAGACTCGCGAACGACTCCACCTCGCTTCCACACGGTACTATCCATGGTTTGCTGGTCAAAGTAGGAGACTGTCTGGTGCCTACTGATTTTCAGGTTATGGAGATGAGTGCGATATCTCGTTTTCCTATACTCCTGGGACGACCGTTTATGGCTACTGCTGGAGCAATCATAGACACGCCTAATAAGATAATCTCTTTCTCTTACATTGACTGAGGGGTCTATTATGATGTCATTTCCCCTAGGAGTGCTCCCACACGTGTCTCTAGCATCGAGGTTGTCACAGGAGAGTCGCTAGCAATTGATCTTTTGGAAGAGCCTCCTGATGAGCCTACTGTCGCAGACATTTCAGCTGAACCGCCCACCATTCTCAAAGAAGTTGTCAAGAAGGCTAAGGCAACAAAGAAGAAGAAGGCCAAGAGCAAAAACGTCGAGAATCCCCATGTCACTTTAATCCCTCAGAAAAGTGATGGAAATTCGATTGAGTATAAGGTCAAGTGCAAAGGAGCTTCGAAGCCATTCTATAAGGCTAGAATTCTTCTTACTTCGGAGCTGAAAGAGAAGGGAAACGAGTTCGTGGAAGGCATGTTGAGCAAAACTCTGAAGCTAGCAATGTCAAGTTGTGGAGCCTGTTTTGGTGCAAGATCTCATTCTTATCCAGCCTGAAGGGCGTTACAGTAAAGCTACTGACGTTAAACGAGCGCTTAGTGGGAGGCAACCCACTGGTGAGTCTTTTATTTTTTCGTTTTTGTGTCTTGAGTGAATCAGATTGGAGCAAACGAGGAGAAGCTGAACTGGCCTTGACGAAATCGCCAGGGTATCGATCGATACCCTGTTGGTATCGGTCGATACCCTGCAGGCAACGATGAAATTCTGTGTCGATTTAAGCCTGTATCGATCAATACCAGGCTGTGTGTCGATCGATACTCAATGTTCCAGCAAGTTAACTTCTTGTTTTTCCCAATTTTATTATGTTCTTTTGTTTTCTTTCACTGAATCTAGGCTAGATAACACTGGGGACAGTGTTGTTCAAGTCTGGGGGAGGTGTCTGCTGACATTGTGTTTGTTTTTCTTAGAGTCATAAAATAAAAAAAAATTGTCGTTTTATTGAGTCAAAACTTGTTGGAGATAATGATCATGTGCTTGAATTGTTGCTTTGATTTGGTTTTTGAGTGACCAGTGTTACAGGATCAGCTCTAGATCGACTAATGAAAAATCCAATGACTGACCAGTTGACTAGAAAACATCCATGTCTCCAGCAGAGTTCTTCTGAAGCCTGAGCCAAATTTTTGCACTTCATCAATGTGGTTAGTGTTTTTAGAGCTTGATTCATCATTCATATCTGATAAAGGAACCCATGTGTTTAGAGTTATGGTATCTATCTCCCCTGTTATAAGTTGATAAATAAGAGCATAAAAGATTGAAATGATTTTCTTCTGAGTAGAGGGTTAGGAAAATTTCCAGCGATCCCATTATTCTACTTAAGAGGGAATGATCACACAAAGGTTGAAAGCGAGGTTAGGAAAATTTTCCGTGATACCATTATTCGCATACATCCTTAGATACATAGAGAGGGAAGAACCGGGGATTTGGTGGCAAACACCATCAATACTCGCGTCTCATACCTTGATGTGTATATGCAAAGCTGAAAATAAAAGAAAGAACATAATAAGAAATAAGTCTGGGGGAGAGAAATTGATACAAAAAGTGTGAAAAAGGTGGTTCCTTGTCATGATATTGTCTGGTAAAGAATCTAGAATGTTCTTAAACATTGGCTACAGCGATGAAACTGGCGATGAGGGTTTTACTTGAATAATGTTGTGGGACAATGTGTGGAGTCTGGGAAAGTTGCGAATGTCTACGGAAAGTACATGGTGGTTAGATCAAAAGCTGATTTGGTGACATTTGGATACTTGGGAAAAAGGTCATTTCGATGGTTCATGAACAGGTGAGTCTCCGCGTTTTCAAACCTCTTTCTCTGTTTAGTCTTCTATTTGCTTGAGGGCAAGCAAAGGCTAAGTCTGGGGAGTTGATATATCATGGTTTTTACCCTATTTAAGCCATGATATAAGTCATTTTTATAAATTATTTATAGTATTTTGTAGTCTTTTAGAGTCTTTTACAGGTTATAGCACGTTTGTAGCATTATTGGAAGTATTGGAGCTTTCTGGAGCCGTTTGGAGCAAGGCTGAAGTTCGTGTTGCTGAGTATCTGATTTCACATCAAGCATCGATCGATACCCCCTGGTATCGATCGATACTCTTCGCAGCATGACAAGGCACGCGACTTAATGAAGAGTTGAAGAACTGCAGATTTGCCCCATAAGTCTTTAATAATTACAAGAAGCCCCAATTCGTGTTTTGGGTTATTTATAGGGATTTTACAGCCACTTGTAGGCTAAGCTTTATTTTTCTATACTTTGATTTTACTTTGGTTTTAGAGAGACAAGTCTGAATCTCCCTTGGTCCGAGATCAGATCTCAAAACCATCTTGTTATTCTTATTTTATTGATGATTTATTCAGTTATGTTGATTGTTTCATTCTCCATGTCTGAGTAGATCCACTTTAGGTTCAGGGTTTTCTCATAAGGATTTCTTTGAATGCTAGGTTGATTATCTGTTTAGGATTCACTATCTGAATTAGTTCTTCACCATAGGTTGTTCTCAAAGCTAATTCTAGGTTGACGAATCTGGAACTTAGATCTTAGGATAATTGATTAGGCACGAGAGTGCGATTAATTACCTGATAGGACCTTAGGTGAGCAAATTGATTATTCGCAAAGAGATTTGGTTTAATTGATTTGTGAACATATCAAACCTGAACTTTAAAGCTGATTTAGACTTTAGGATTCGCAAAGAGATTTGGAATTCGTAGGATTTAGATTTAGATAGTTTTCGCAACGAGAGTTGGTTAGCTATATTTTAGTGATTTGAGTTCAAGAACCGTGCGAAATCTGAATCCTGTTAGTTAATTTAGCTGCATTCATTGATTTCCTGAGAAAAATCTTGGGCCTATATTTTCCTCCATTGATTTACAACACTTTTAATTTCGTACTTGTTTTTGTTTACATCTTTTGATTTAGCGTATTTTGGATCTATATAATCTATTGTGTGTTTTTGTGAGTCCTTGTGTTCGACCCCTAGCTATACTACGACAACTGCTTTAGTATCTGAATAAGGTATTAATTTGAGCGTATCATAAGTCTAGTTTTGAGGATGACAATTGGAGCGAGCTCAAAGCCCCTAAGGTTGACCTAAAGCAACTTCCCGTTGGCCTTAGATCCCAACGAGTCTTACCCGGTTATTGTAAATGATAGTTTGAATGAGAATGAACTATCCTCCCTCTTGGTTGAAATTAGGAAGTATAGGAAAGCCATTGGTTATTCTTTGGATGACATCAAGGGTATTTTCTCTACTTTATGCACACATAGAATCCATCTAGAAGATTAATCAAGGACTTCTATTGAACATCAAAGGAGGTTGAATCCAAATTTGAAGAAAGGTGTAAAGAAAGAGATTCTTAAGCTTCTAGATGCGGATATTATCTACCCAATATCGGATAGTACTTGGGTCTCACCGGTTCATTGTGTGCCTAAGAAAGTGGGGGATAACGGTTGTTAAAAATGAAAGGGATGAAATGATACCTACTAGGACCATAACCGGGCATAGGATGTGCATTGACTATAGGAAGCTCAATTCATCTACTCGTAAGGATCACTTTACATTACCTTTCATAGATCAAATACTTGAACATTTAGCTAATCATCCATTTTATTGTTTTCTAGACGGTTATTCGGGTTTCTTTCAAATTCCCATACACCCGAACGACCAAGAGAAAACGACTCTCACATGCCCTTATGGTACCTTCGCATATTGAAGAATGTCGTTCGGGTTATGTAATACACCGGCAACCTTTCAACGGTGTATGATGTC
This sequence comes from Eutrema japonicum, assembly GCA_030161315.1. Taxonomy (NCBI): domain Eukaryota; kingdom Viridiplantae; phylum Streptophyta; class Magnoliopsida; order Brassicales; family Brassicaceae; genus Eutrema; species Eutrema japonicum. The sequence goes on from BSQW01000001.1 coordinate 28,490,906, forward strand.
TATATTTTCGGATTTGATCGAAGAAATGGTTGAGGTCTTTATGGACGATTTTTCCGTATATGGCTCTTCGTTTGGTGTTTGCCTTTATAATCTTTGTAGGGTCTTGCAACGATGTGAGGAGGCGAACTTGGTACTCAATTGGGACAAGTGCTATTTCATGGTACGTGAGGGCATCGTGTTTGGGCATAAGATCTCCGAGAAGGGGATTGAGGTAGACAAGGCCAAGATAAAGGTCATGGTTAGCTTGGAGCCACCAAGGACGGTTAAGGCTCTCCGAAGCTTTTTGGGTCATGCGGGATTCTATCGCAATTTCATCAAAGACTTCTCAAAGATCACAAGGCCTCTCACTAGACTACTTTGCAAGGATGTTGAGTTCAACCTCGATGACGAGTGTATGATGGCGTTCTTGGAGATAAAGAAAGCGTTGGTTAGTGCTCCCATTGTCCAAGCCCCGGATTGGGATCTTCCTTTCGAGATTATGTGTGACGCGAGTGACTTCGCGGTTGGAGCCGTCTTAGGCCAAAGGAAGGACAAAAAGACCAACGTCATCTACTACGCAAGTAGAACTTTGGATGACACTCAAGCAAGGTATGCTACCACGGAGAAGGAATTGTTGGTGGTGGTGTTTGCCATGGAGAAGTTCTGGTCATACATAGTGGGCTCGAAGATCATAGTATACACGGATCATGCGGCTTTGAGGTACATACACGCCAAGAAAGACACCAAGCCGAGACTTCTCTGTTGGATTCTACTCTTGCAAGAATTCGACATGGAGATTGTGAACAAGAAAGGTATAGTGAATGGGGTCGCGAACCACTTATCTAGATTGAGGATTGAGGATCTTGTTCCACTTGATAATAAACTCCCCGAGGAGAGTCTTATGGTGGTGAGCGTCGTGAAGAAAGGAGTAGAGGCCGTCAGGGGTCTTTTAAGAGTGCAAGTGGTTTGCAAGTGAGAAGCTAACATGGTTCGCGGGTTTGGTGAACTACTTGGTTTGTGGGAAGGAGCCCCCAAACTTGGATGGGTATAAGAGGAAAAAGTTCTTTCATGACGTCAAAAGGTACTATTGGGATGAGCCATTCTTGTAAAAGTTGTGTTCGGATGGCTTGTATCGAAGGTGTGTGGCGGAAGAAGAGGTCCAAGAGGTCTTATTCCATTGTCATGGATCGGTTTATGGTGGACACTTCGCTTCATACAAGACGTCTATTCAAGGATGCACATGCTTTTGTTTCCGTTTGTGACGCTTGCCAAAGAAATGGAAACATTGGTAGAAGAGATGAGATGCCTCAAAACCCGATTCTTGAAGTGTAACTTTTTGATGTGTGGGGAATAGATTTCATGGGACCTTTACCTTCTTCATATGGAAACCAATACATTCTAGTGGCGGTTGACTATGTCTCCAAATGGGTAGAGGCGATTGCGAGTCCCACAAACGATGCAAAAGTCGTTTTCAAGATGTTCAAGTCAATAATCTTCCCTATATTTGGTGTACCACGGGGTTGTGATAAGTGATGGGGGCTCGCACTTCATCAACAAAGTCTTCGAAAGCTTGCTTAGGAAACACGGAGTTAAGCACAAGGTGACCACGCCTTACCATCCTCAAACAAGTGGCTAACTGGAGGTTCCTAACCGGCAAATCATGGCGATACTTGAGAAGACCGTTGGGAGCTCAAGAAAAGATTGGTCCATGAAGCTTGATGACGCATTGTGGGCCTATCGAACCGCTTTCAAGAAACCGATAGGGACTACCCCGTTCAACCTTCTCTATGGGAAAGCTTATCACTTGCCGGTCGAGTTAGAGTACAAGGCCTTGTGGGCGGTGAAACTTCTCAACTTCGATCTAAAGACCAAACAAGAGAGGCGGTTGATTCAACTCCAAGAGTTAGATGAGATTAGGTTAGAGGCCTATGAGAGCTCAATGATCTACAAGGAACGGACCAAGGCGTTCCATGACAAGAAGATCTTGCGAAAGGACTTCAAAGTTGGAGACCTAGTGCTATTGTTCAACTCCCAGTTGAAGCTTTTTCCCGGGAAGCTCAAGTCAATATGGGGCCGTGGTACTTGTGAACAAGAGTGGCCAAGAATTCATTGCCAATGGCCAAAGATTCAAACCATACAATGCCAAAGAAATCATTGAAGAGGGAGCCTCAATCCCTCTCGATGATGTTCCCCTCGCTTCAAAGCGGTAACCAACGTCGAACTTAGTGACGTAAAACAAAGTGCTCTTGGGAGACACCCCAAGCTTATCCTTGTATATACTTCTAATTTTCTCTTTTTTTAATCTTTGCTAGTACTTTTTGATCCTTTTCTTAAGTGTTCATAGGGTACTTGGTGCCCAAAGTGGTAAAGCCTTGCAAATGAATGGTCAAAACGTGGACAAGCACTCACACCGGCCAAGTTGGAACCGGTACGGGGAGCCGACGGGGAAAAAGGGTCCTAAAAGGAGCAATACCGGCTTGACATGCCGGTTGTAACCGGCCCGGTGCAAGATCGTGATACTTGCTCATCGGATTGACTTGGCCGAGGGAGGATTATACCGGCCCGGTACAAAGAATGGATTGAGACCCGTATTGGAATGCACCGAGCACATGAGTTTTACCGGCCCCATACACCGGTTGTGATTGGCCCGACATGAACATGTTTCCCTTGTACGTCGGATTAAGTTAGCCGAAAGAGAACGATACCGGCCCGGTGCAAAAAGATGGACATGGCCCGGTATTGAAAGGCAACGGAAATAGGGGAAATACCGGTCCTATGTACCGTTAGTAACTGAGCCGGCATGGCAGAGAGGTGACGCCGGTTGTGCATACCGAACGGACGTAGACCGGCGTGAAAAGATGCACCAATGCGCATCGGACGTGCATACCGGCCATGTTTTGCCCGGGATTGCTATTAACCATCAGTCCGAGCCTTTGTGCAACGGTCCATGGTGTAGATCTATTACCCAATGGACCGCCAGGTAAGTCTTCTTCCTCCAAAATCGCGGCCATGACCACTCTTTCTCCTCTCAATCTTCATTCAGTCATAACTCTCTCATTTCTTACCCAAAAATCGTGATTCAAGTTGCTAAATTCCGAATTTTTCATCCTCTTTCTGGATCTACCCACAGTTTTCCATTCAAATCTTGCATCCCCAAGGTGTTTTACTCAAATATTTAATGAAAAATTCAAGAACTTGCTCATAAGTGAAAAATTTCATGACTTTGTTTGGGTAGTGCTTTCACTTGAATAAAAATCTTGGGATTAGGTTCGAAATGGCTAGGCTTGGTAGTTCTTATGCTAATTTGCGATGCACTTGAGAAATTTTGAAATTTTTGAACCAAGAAAATCGATTTTTGGTGTTGCAACTTTGGAAATTTGAATGAGTTCTTGGTGTATTTAATTGGCATACTTAATCTTGCTAATGGGAAATTGATTGTCTTTTTGCCAATTGAGCACTATCCTCTTTGTCTCATGAATGCCTAATTTGCTTGATAATGACAAAGATTGTATCTTGATTTCTTGGAACTTATACATTCTTTGAGACAATGTAAGTACCATGATGACAACAAGCCCCAATCCAAGCTTCAAGTCTACCGACTAAGAAGAGAGAGTTAGCATTAGAGGCAAGCACTAAAGGCCTAGAAAAGAGGAAAAAGAGGGCACTTGCTAATGACGAAGAAGACAATGTGGAAGACGTGGTGCATGTGAAAAGGAAGAAGAAGGTCCCCAAGCCCAAGCCAAGGGTCCCTACCTATAGTGAGTATGCCAAGAAGCTCAAGGCGGTGAAATTCGAGGAGACAAAATTCCCGGACAAGGTCGTACTTGAGAAGATGAGGATCTTTGAGGATGTGAAAACGATTTTCACCAACATGGGTTTCGGTAGAATTTTTGAGGTGGCTAACCCTTCTCATAAAGACCAAGCTTGCCAATTTCTTGCATCATTGGAAGCTATGTTCCATGAACAAGGTGATAGAGACGCCAATGAAGAAGATGGCCACAATTTCATTGAGTTTAAGGTGGGTAGAGAAGCATACAAGATGACATTCCATGAGCTAAGTCAAGTGTTTGGGTTCAAAGAAGAGGGAACCAAGAGAGGTCTCAAGTTTCTCTATGGGAAGAACGACTTGACTTACTTGTGGAGAGTCATTGGTATGGGAGAATATAATCCCGGTGCCATCAAAGGCACGTGCATCCGCCACCCCGCCATTCGCTATGCCCACAAGATCCTTGCTCACACGTTCTTTGCCAAGGAGTTTGGAACGGTTTTAGAAGAAGATATGGAGTTGTTTGCTTTAGGCTTGACCCCGTTTCTTGACACACCTAGAGACAAGCGGCTTTTCATTGGAGAAAGTGCACGCCCGTGCCTAGCCGCCGTTATAATGAACCACTTACTTGGTTACAAAAGTTGGGCTCTCACTACAAAGAGCAAGGAGCCTAAAATCTTCATAGGCGGTTTGGTAACTTCAATCCTAAAGGCTAAAGGGATTAAGTTGGTGGAGGACACTAAGAACGTGGAGCTTATGGATGAGGCATATCTCTCAAGGACCAAGTTCTTCGAAGGCAAGATAGGCAAGACTTTCGCATACAACCTAAGACTCACCGAGACCAACACGGTCAAGGTCCTTTTGCCTAACACTCCTCTCACCACACACCGCAGGAGGAAATTGATCTATTTCTATCCCACCAATGATCATTTCTACAACCCGGCCACGGACCCACCACTAGATATGATTCACTCTCAAAGAAAGAAGGCGAAAAAATTACCGAGAGAAGATGTTGAGTCACCCAATGGCCGTGAGGATGAGGAAGAAGATGCACACTCGATTCCCACTATGCCCAAGTACGGAAGTGAGAGGTATTGCTTTGTTCCTTATGAGGGGAGGATGCCGGACGTTGCCACTAGACATGCCAACCATCAAACGAGGATACTTCAACGTTGGTGTAAGTGGCAAGATAAGACAATCCGGAAGTTGGTAAAGGCGGTCAAGGATTTGAAGGACATGGTTAGTGAGCTCAAGGGGAAGAAATGAGGGGCTAGCTCCTCTCAAGGCCAAGCAGAGCCGAGCACGGTGGAGCAAGAGGAGATTGAAGAACGTTTTACACCGTTGGACCAACGTCTTCAACTACATAGAGGAGAGTTGGTGATTCACGACGACGAGTACATTCCATCCTCCTACGAGGTGAAAACGGCCAAAAGGAAGACAATGAGGACACCGTCTCCGTGCTCTAGCAATCCTTCATACTTGATGTGGTCTCCTTCCCCATCCGAAAGCTTTTGAGGTAGCACTCCAAAACCTTGTAAATAGTTTTTCTTTTACTTGAGTCTAGCATTTTATTTTATTATTTTTTGGTCTCTTCCTTTCATTTATTTTACAACGAGACGGTGTGATTTAAGGTTGGGGGAGGGACCGGTATCTAATGTCATTTGTTTTGTCTTATTTTGAGTTTTGCATATTGAGTCTCATGCATTCATCTAAGGCATAGAAAAAAACAAAAAAAAATTGTTTTGGCAAATTTTGAAAATTGAAACATAAAAAGAAGTCATTTAGGTTGTCTTTTAAGATGCATTTGCATTTGTACATCGAGTCTAGGATTGCATACTTAGGATTCGTTGCATATGCATGAGAATTATGATGAATCTTCCTCGTAGGGTAGCAGTTTAAGAAATTAATGTCCGTAGTTGTTTGATGCATTTAAGTGAGTATGAAAGTAAAGATGCACCATTCTTAGTTCTCATGTATCATCATAATTGCCTTGATTGAAGCATGCTTGAATTGCATCCAACCTCATCTAAGTGATAACCCTAATCTTGACTTGTAGTTTGAATGAATTCGTGGATCACTTATACATACTTGGATAATCTTTTCCCTTTCACCACTCTTGTTTATCCAAGTAGCCATATCCCATCATTGGAATGGTTTCCCCTACCTTAACCTCAACCTTCTTTCTAGCCATTGTTATTAGTGTGTGAATTGTGAGGCCTTTCTTTCGAACAAACTTGGCAAAACGTGTTAGGTTTAGGGAGACAAGAGGGAATTCTCGTGTAGACTTAGCTCCATCACCACAGAGTTAATCTAGGAATAGGCTAGTTAGGTTGGCGGTTCTTGATTCAAGTTTGGGGGAACGGTTTGAAAACTTGGCAAATGGGTATGTTCGGAACGGTAATGTGGATTGGAAAATATGAAAAGGGAGAAAGAAAAAGGGGATCGGATTTATATAGATTTGTTGGTGCAAAAAGAAAATAATAAGATTAGCTCTAAGAATAAGATAGCCTAAAAAGATTCAAGAAAAAAGAAGAAAGCCAAAAAGGCCAAAGCATCAAAGATGAAGAGAGGCGTGAACAAAAATGAAGAAAAGAAGAGCTAAGTCAAAACAAGGAAGCACCAAACCATGACAGCAAGGAAGAAGAAGTCGATCCCCAATGTGAGAACAAGGTGAAGCGAGAACGCAAGAAGCATGTGTGGATTTGATAAAGCAAAATGCCTTAGGACGAAAAGGGTAGCTTAGGATGTGGGCAAAACGGTTTGGAAGGCTTTAGGTTAGAGACACTCTAGGCATTTGGGTAGATGAGAATTCTCCCTTGTATGCATAGGTTGCCTTCTACCTTTAACATTTGGGTGATTTACTTGAATGACCTGAATTTTAGATTTAATTACTAGAATAACTTAGGAAAGAGAAAGATGTTTATAATAAAATTAAACCCGATATTGTCCTTTTGGGCATGTTGTCCCAAAAACGTTATTACATAAATGCCATTACTAATTAAATTCCAGCTCGTCAAAAACGTCCACTTATTTACGAAATTTCCACCGCGTATTTCTGTGTTCGATAAGTCTATCATAATAAATCTGTCGATATATTAGTGGTAAAGTTATTGTAAATTAGCAGATTTTTGTTTCGGGTAATAGACTTAATACGCAATGGCAGACTTAATCATATAAGTCTGTCTTATGACATAACATATTTATTTCCGATCGGCAGAGTTAATGACAGTAGACAGACTTATATACAAAAATCTGTTATACGACGTGACAAAAAAAAATTTATTTGCCAGGCTTAATTTCATTTGGCAAACTTAATATTTTTCTTTCCCAGACTTAATTTGAATTGGCAAAGTTAATTTTTGTTCAACATATTTTTTATTAAATTTACCAAACGAGACCACAAATTTATTAAAAAATGGCAGACTTAAAATACAGTGATATTAATCTGTCACAAATGTATGACTTTTCAACAGAGTTATTTATCCCCTTTGTGGTAGACTTTTGTTAATGGTGGCAAAGTTTTAATGATTTACGCTAAGAAGACTTATTTTTCATCACTTTTAATTACTAGAATGACTCTTACCTTATGGCAGAGTTTTTATACGTGATAGCAGACTTAAAAAGTGTAAGTTCTTTGATAGCATACATTCTATTTTGTAATGGTAGCATACTTGTTCTCTTACTAGAATAACCTTTTTATGGTAGTAGATTTGTCGATGACAGACTTATATTTTCCAATGGTGGTAGACATTTAATAACAGACTTATTGATTATTGATGGTAGTTTTACGTTTAACAACATTCAACCACAAATTTAATATACCTTTACGGAAGATTTATTGCGGTATGTAAATCCCGATTTTGACCTTAAAAATCTGAGAAATCACTTGTAAACATGTTTAGGGTTACGACTCATATCAGGTCATCTTTCATATCAAACCGCCGTCTTTCTCTTATCCTCACAAGATGACTCATATCAGATATTCGTCTACCATGGAGCAAGTGATTCTTGTATGTGGTCGATGGCAGTTTGAGAATTGCAGATGGCTATTTGTTGTCGACAACTTCAGAAGATGCAAAATTCTATCTGCTAATAAAACTACACGGTATGTTGATTTCCTTGGAATGGTGTTTGAGGATTACGGGTTAGATCTGACTATACATGAGATAAAGTTGAGTTACATGTTTCCGAAGAGGGTTTTGAGTAAACTGCCGCTTGATACACCACCTCTATTTGTTGGAAATTGTCGACAATTTCAAGGTTTTCTAAGACAGTTTAGCTCTGATACGGTTCGACTGTGTGTTGAAATAAGTGAAAAACTCGTAAGGGAAGAATGCGAGAAACAAACTCGTGAGGAAAAAGGAGTCCACGATGAGGAAAGAATGCGAGAAACGAAGTGTGATGAAGATTTTGTTGGTTGTAACAATAGTGAAGACGATAAAGTTGATGTTTCTGTAGATGACGATGATAAACTTAGCGACGATGAGGAGTTTAGGATTGATTGCTGTGATGATTCTGATGGAGCAACTTCTGATGATGAAGATTATAGTGTACATGGAAGGCATATTAAAGAAGATGATGAGAAACCGAGTTTACCTCCAAAGAAAAGGGGTTCGGGCACTTCAGAACAAAGGGAAGTTCAACCTCATGTACAGCTAGAATTAGATTCACTTAATTTAGCTGTCGGACAAAGGTACGACTCAAAAGATTCATTCGAGACAAGATTAAAGATTTTATCTGTGTTACAGCAGTTTGATTTTATTGTTGATAAATCGACGCCAAACCTCTTAATTGTTAAGTGTTGGATTGAACGGTGTTCATGGAGAGTACGAGCATCACCCGTCGGATATTCTACGCCATTTTATGTTCGCGTATATGTTTCGGAACATACATGCTCCGTGACTACTCGTTCTTCTCGTTCACGACAGGCATCACCTGAAATTCTTGCAGTGATGTACAAGGATTATGTAGGTGGTGTTGAATCAACTGTTCTGCCCAGTCATGTTGCAAACTTGATGAACTTTCGTTTTGGAATCAAGGTAAATACACGTTACGTCAGACTTAATATATCATTCGACAGATTTATTTGTTTTGTACCAGATTTATTTTTTCATTGTGACAGATTTGTTTTATTTCTCCACAGATGAAGTATTGGAAAGCTCATCGGACTCTAAAATGTGCCCGAAATCTAGTTAGAGGAACTCCCGAGCAAGGATATCAAACATTACCTGCTTATCTACACATGATAAAAAGAGATAATCCTGGAACACTAACCCGTCTTGAGGTTGATGATAGTGAAAGATTCAAACACCTCTTCATCGCATTTGGTGCAAGCATGTCAGGGTTTTCTTTCCTAAGAAAAGTACTAGTTGTGGATGGTACATATCTGCAGGGTAAGTATAAAGGGACGCTTCTCATAGCAACAGCTTAAGATGACAATTTTCAGATCTTTCCAGTAGCATTTGCAGTTGTCGATACGGAAAATGATGAGTCTTGGGAATGGTTCTTCAGGAAGCTCAGTTGTGTGATCCCCGATGATGAAGGACTTGCTATTATTTCGGATAGGCACAAAGCAATTGGTAATGCAATTGGCAAGGTATATCCCATGTATATCCCATGGCAACTCGAGGAATTTGTACATACCATCTGTATAAGAATATACTGCAGCGATATAGAGGTGGTGATGCGTTCGGATTGGTTAAGAAAGCCGCCAATTGTTTCAGACTTTCAGATTTCGAAACACTTTTTGCGCAGATAGGAGGGTTAAATCCAGCATTACATAGTTATCTTGAAAGAACTGATGTGAAGATGTGGACGAGGGTTCATTTTCCTGGTGATAGGTACAATTTAACTACAACCAACATTGCTGAATCCATTAATAAGGTGCTATCACCGTCAAGGAGTTTACCTATTGTACGACTCCTAGAAGTAATTCGGCTACTTATGACTAGATGGTTTTATGAAAGAAGGAACGAAGCTCAATGCTTGAAGACAACACTAACTCGTGGAGTTGAGAAACTGTTAGAGGAACAAATCTTGACGTTTATATAAATTCTATCTAGTTAATCAAAAGATCTATATTGTGTAACAAGTGTAACTCTCTTTCTTTCCAGACTCGTGTGCATTATGCCAAACAGCTTACAGTACAAGCGATTGATGCACATCAATCCCAGGTGACAAGTGGTTCAACTCTCAATGTTGTGAATTTGACAGAGAAAAAATGTTCTTGCCATAGATTTGACCTGGAGAAGTTACCGTGCACTCACGCACTTGCAGCAGCATAGTCGAGAAACAGGTGCCGCATATCACTTTGTCATCCTTATTATACAAAATAGTATTTGTACAACGCATATAATGGGGCCGTGATGCCAGGAGATTCAGCTCTACCTGTTCCAGAGCATGTCGCTTTGAAAATTTGTTAACCACCTGTGGTTTGTCAACCGCCAGGAAGGCCTAAATCAACTAGGATCAAATCGGCTTTAGAGAAAGCTGTGGATAAGAAAAGACCAAGAAAACATCACAAATGTTCAATATGTAACCAAACTGGTCACAATTGCAAGACATGTGTTGCAGCCATTTAATTTTGTATGTGATTATGTGTAATAAATTTATAACTTATTCGGTATAATATTACAAAATAAGTTTGTCGTCAGTAATGTAAGTCTACCGCAATATAACAAATTAACATTGCCGTCATATAACAATGTAACATAAGTTATAAGCCTATCGTGACAACAAAATAACATTGCCATATAACACAATAACATTGCCATATAACACAATAACATTGCCATGTAACATTCTCGTCATATAACAATGTAACATAATTCTACCGTGACAACAAAATAACATTGCCATATAACACAATAACATTGCCATATAACAAAATAGTACAACAAAATAACATTGTCATATAACAAAATAACATTGCCGTAGTAGAACATAATAAAAATAACAAATCTACAGTGAGACAATGATTGTCAAACGCTACTTCTAAAACCTTCGATCAACGAAACTATTTCCTTTATGTCGGTTTTGAGGTCATGAATTTCCTTTTTCAGCTACGCTAGTCCAGTCACAATCGTTGCTTCCTGTCGCGTCATTATCTCCAGTTCTTCGTTGTGTGCTTCGTCGTACCACTTGAAAACGTGATCCGGTCCATATGATAAAGAACATCTATAAAATTTACACCGCGAATTATCTTTTGTTTTAGCAATCAATCCAATTGTTACCGCTCCACATGGACACTTCCTTGGTATCCCCTTTCCATTCTCCATGAGATCTATTATGTCGCAGCAACAATTGAAATGGAGAGAAATAAGAGAAACTGAGGTGAAGCGGCTATATAAGGTGACTCAAATTTACAGAGAACCCTAAAATTTATTTGACACGTGTACGCCATGCATAAAAATGTTTTCGAAAAATTAAGTCTGTCACAATCGTTAAAAAAAATCAATAAGTCTACCACATTCCAAACATAAAACTGCCAATCCGATGTAATAAGTTTGCCGGACTTCCGAAACACCCAAAAAACATAGCAAGAATACATAAGTCTGAATTAACTATGAAAAACAAACAATAAGTCTCCTAAAATTGTGTTGACGTGAGTAGAGGTACTTTGTCTTCAACAACAGGGAACGAATTAGTCATCGCAACAGCTTCCTCTTTCAGCTCGTCGTACAACTCAGATGCTATTCTGTCTCGAAGTCGATCCATATTTTTGTCACATATGCCATCAAATGTACATCCGAGCGCAAGACACTCAATGTACTTCACAGTAAACACACCACAGTCTCCATGGTTTAGATTATGTGGTATGCCTTTCCTCCTTGTCACCTTGAATTGATTGTTGTTCTTCTTACATAGATTCTCGGGAACCAAAATGTTAAGTTATACATAAATATATCTTCAAATCATTACTCACCGTCTCATTCAACCATCCATATTTTGGCTCAGGCCATTGTGGACGTGTTAGGATAATCATCTTGTAGAATTCCACTGATGAATTGTAAGTTGCAAGTGGTACATCCCTGCAATCGTTGCTGGTATTAGCCTTGATTATTATAAAAATGTTAAAAGTGGTAAAGTATACTTACTCGTGTTGTTAAATGAATTCCATCAGTGCAATTCGTTTACTTTCTGGCACCTTTGATATTGGGTCGTACACTTCAGGTGATAATGTTACACCTGGGATGATGCGTTTCATGTCTGAACTTCCAACGTATGGCCATCGGACTGTTGACGACATCAGCAGTTGTCTTTGACCCATACCAGCATTATCCAAATTTTGTATGCCATGTAATAGTGTACTCAAGTTTGCGCCAAATTGGAGTTCTCGTCGAACTGACTCTGTAGACGCTTCTCCGGCTATCTCAATAACGTCATTTTTCTTTTGTTGCGGTTTTTTTGTTGGCGCCTTCTCTCCATCTTTTTTAGACTCATCCTTCAAAACGCCATGATTTTGTGATGTATTTTTCACAATCTTAACCACGGAGTCGATAACAAAATTATCTTGGGATGAAGCTTTCTTCTCTATCATCCAGGACTGTATATATAATCATTTAAAAAACATTATTAATAAGTCTGCCGTGCGAAGCAAGTAACTAAAATAAAAATAATAACTTTGTTAACAAAATCAAACAAGTCTATCATTATATATGAAAGTCTATCATTATTTATGAAAGTTTAAAGAACACACACAAACGAGATTCATAACAAAACAAACACAGACGAGATTAATATCAAAACACACACATACAAGTTTAAAGAACCATGTTGTGTGTTTTAAAATACAAACATGACATAAGAAACATAAAAAAACAGACATGACATAAGAAACAAAAAACACAACGCATGAAGACTTCTAACATACCGGAGCTTTTCTTGTGGCTTCATCATCTACGTTGACATTAGAAATGGCAACGTCTCTCTTCTCATTGGGTAGAAGTCGCAGTTTAAGCTCCTTCATATCAACCTCCTTGATATTGAGTTTAGTCTCAATACTTGTGCACCGTGCATCAATTTTAGCATCAATTGCAACATCCTTCTCGTCCATTTTTGATACAAATTTCTCCATCATTTTCATAAGTCCTCTTAGGGTGATATCATCTTCAGACTGCTTTTCGACAGTGAACTTCACGTCGTCTATCTTTGTAGAGAGGGTCTCTACCATTTTCACAAGCCCATCAAGTGTGATATCGCTAACACTCTGATGTTCCAAAGCCTCCTTCACATACAAAAAATAAGAAACGTTATTGACCATAATTTGTTAATAAGTGTTCATCAAGTGTGAATTAAAACTGCCATCTAATCTGAAAATATGTCTGCTATATAATAAGTTTATACATGCCGTAATAGACTAACAAATCTGCAATCTATTCTGAAAATATGTCTGCCATGTTTAAATTTAAATCTGACGTAATAGACTAAATATCTGCCATATGATAAATTTAAATCTGACGTAAAAGCTAACAAATTTGCAATCTATTCTGAAATTATGTCTGCTATGTCGAAAATTTAAGTCTGACGTAAATCTAACAAATCTGCAATCTATTCTGAAAATATGTCTGCTATGGCGAACATTTAAATCTGACGTAATAAATTTGTATTACCTCTGAAGTACCCTTCTCCAAGATTGGTTGTTTCTCCTTTCTTTTCTTCTTTACGACATGCTTCTCTTTAGCCTCCTCATCAACTTTTGCTTTGCGTCTTTTAACGGGAATCAAATCCCAAGCTTTTTTGTCCAACTCACCATTAAGAATGTCCTTGATCATGTTGTCTAAGTCTGCATCCGCTTCATCTCCTTCCCAAGGAGGATATATATCCTCATATGGCTTCAAGATCATATGTCGAACACGTACCTACAAAATCATATAATCATTAGATAAACCAACAAAGACTGTAATAGTCAAATCTCTATGATAATTTAAAGTATGAGTCAAACCTCGCCATGTATTTTTATCTCCTCTGAAATGAATTCATCAAATTTTACTCTCATTCTAGATCCGCCCCATGAGAGTAAAGGAACAACTTCAGTCGCTTCTTTTTGTTTTACCCGCAATCTCTCCTACACTAGTAACTTCCTCGCACGCCCAGATTTGCAAGACATGAACACACCCACGAATGATGTAAGTCAGCTTTCCATCATAAGTAATACACTTAATAGAATCTATCAATTGTTTGAATCCAATCCGACCCCAAGGATATCTATCAAACATCTGTCGATCCATAACCGTTTTGCAGCTTCCAAAGGGATTCTACTACCAGGAGATATACCATAAAGTCCAATAGACAGAACACAGAGCAATCCAACCATTCTCCTCTTATCAAAGCTCCAAGGCCTACATTTTCCCAAAACCAGCAACAATTCCCTTAACATAGGTCCTTCCAGTGAACTAGAGAGTCCCAGTTCTTTCCAAAACTCATTATGGTCAGCGTCCCATGTGTCTTCAACATCAAATGGATCAATATTTAAGCCTGTAATTTCTCCATACTCATACAACGAGAACCTTATTGGTTGATTCCCAACCAAACTCCACATCTCGTAACTCTTGTTTGTTGCCAACTGATTAGTTAGAAAGTAGTGGACTTGCTTGGCAGACCACACGTACTCGGCTTCGTACAGTTTAATAATCACCCCAATTGATGATTCCTTCATGTCATTCCATACATCATCACCAACATATTCTTTGATGTGACTGAAATTGGCCAAGTGACAATTGTGGTTCATGCTCCTCTGCTGAATTGGAACTTTTCCCTCTTCGTATAGTCTTTGAGGATACATCTTTGTTACAGTTTCAGAAGCCATATCTAAATCTGTCATCAATACCACGACAAATCTGTCACACTTAGAAAAAATTTTATAATCATTATAGAAACAAGTCTATCATCAACAAAGACAAGTCTATAACCGTTATAAACAACTCTGCCATTATTACATAAACAACTCTGTTATTACTACATAAACAAGTCTATCAACGTTATATACAAATCTATCAATGTCCAACACAAGTCTATCAGAGTTTAGAAACAACTCTATCATCGCTACACAAATAAGTCTATCACATAAGGAGGCAACTCTGTCATCAGTACAACGATAGATCTAAGAACTATGCCGCTAAAGAACAAAAAAATCTCATAAATCTGACATCAACCGTATTTGTCTAAAACTTATATGGCGCCAAGATGGAAAATCTAAAAAATCAATTCCAATGACGATTAAGTTACCAGAAAATGAAACGACGCCGGTGTCAAACAAGTTTATCACCTAAGAGAGACAACTCTATCATCAGTACAACGATAGATCTAAGAACTATGCTGCTAAATAACCAAAAAAATCCAACAAATCTGACATCAAAATCAAAAAAAACCAACTGTATTTGTCTAAAACATATATGGCGCCAAGATGCAAAAACCGATTCCAATGACGATTAAGGTACCAGAAAATGGAACGACGCCGGCGACAGTAGAGGATAAAGAAGATGAAGAAGAAATGGGGAATAAGTTACCGGAATCTGGAAGAGAGAAAGTCGACGGTGGAGTATACAGACGACGGCGGCAAAAGAGGAGAGAGGCGACGTTTGAAGTGTAGAGACAACGGCGGCAAAAGAGGAGAGAGGCGACGTTTGAAGTGGAGAGACGACGACGGCGACAGTAGAGGCGACGTTTGAAGTGGAGAGTCGCCGGCGGAAATCTGGCTGCCTGCTTCTCCGACAGCGAAGGAACGGCGGCTAGGTTAGGTTTTTGGAAGAACAAGACCGAGAGAGAGATAGATTTTTGTGTGAGAGAGAGATTTTTCTGTGTGAGAAAGATTTTTAGGGAATTAGAAACGATTCAGTTTCCCTCGATTACAAATTTGTTCATTTTTAATTTTTTGATTTTATTACTTGAGGATTGTGTAATTACTGATTTTTTCTTTCTAAATTTAAATCAAAATGGCAATTCCGTGATTATGAAGGATAATTAAGATTTTCAAGTCTTTTTCAATAAAATTTGAGTCATTCTAGTAACCCATTTGAGAGGGAGTCATTCTAGTAATTTCTTTAAAAATTTGAGTCATTCTAGTGTATTTCTCTTAACATTTTGCTAAAGTTTGTTCATTCCATGAGAGATCCTTGCACTTTATTACCCATGCATCATAATGAGATCACCTTCATCTCATAACCGAACCCTTAGCCAATTGAATTCGATTTGACCTTGGATAGACATGATTCATGGTTACACCACTAATAAATGTTAAGGGGTTGGAGAATATGATTGCTTGTGTAGATTGGGGTTTGGATTTGATACATGATGAAATAGGAATGGCTAACTCCTTTGGAGTAGACTCACTTGTGCATTTAAGAACTATAAACTTGGACGTTGAGAGTGATTTCCTTTTGTGCTACTTGTGGATTTGAGTTCCCACTTTCAAACCTCCCTCTACTTGCTCTTATTTGTTTGCTTGAGGGCAAGCAAATGAGTAAGTTTGGGGGAGTTGATATTCCCATATTTTGTCCCTTCTATGAATTCATTTAGCTTACGTTTTATCTTATACACATCGTTTCATTGCATTTCTTATTTGTTTTGCCTCATTTAGAGTTTTGGGTTTTCATACTAGGTCCTAGAGAGTATTGCATGTTTTAGAGTCTCTTTTAGGTACTTTGGAGGCTTTTGGAGACTTTGGAGGAGTTCACACTAGGCTTGGGACCTTGAGGCAACGTCTAGAGGCAAGTGTAGATCGTACTCACTGCACCGGACTCTCATACCGGACCTAACTTGGCCGGTATCACAACTTTGGCCGAGACAGGCTCTACACCGGCCAGGCATACCGGCTGCACTTCCCCCGGCACCACCAAAGCATCCTCCCCGATTGAAGACTCTCGCACCGGCCCGGCATAGCACACTTCACACGTCCGGTGCTGCGCGTTACCTCGAGCAGGGGATTTACCGGGCGCACGTACCGGCTTCGAACGGCCCGGAAAGGCACTTTTCATCTAGGACTCCTGCACCGCCCAACGACGCCACGCACGTACCGGCTCCTGCCCAGCACAAGACAACTCTCTCGCCCGGTGTCCGATTTTCACCCCACCATGAAGAGTACCGGTTATGCATCCCGGCTATAACCCGGCCGGCATCACCCTTTCTTCCACGGCACCTCATACCGGCCATCTATACCGGACCCGTTTTGGCTGATACAGAAAACCCGACCCAAGATCCGACAGGGTCAATACCCGGTTTGTTCCGGGTTGACCCGGTCGCCCACTTTTTATTTAAATACATTCTAAACCTAAATTTAATTTTATGCTTTTTCTTAAGTCTGAAACCCTTACCTTTGAGAGAGAGAGCTTGAGATTTATAAGGAGGATCCTTTGTTTTATGCAATCTAGTGTTTATTTCCATCAATTCCTTGCATCTATCTATCTTCTATCTTGATTATTCATCATCCATCCATGGATTCAACCTCCATCACTATCGATTTTGGTTGGTTCTTAATGGGTCTTGAGTAGTCTTTTAGGGTTTAGAGATGTGGTAGATTAGGATGATCCAAGGCTTGATTCATGGTGTTTAGGGTTAGATATTCTTATATCCCTTCTTGTTTAGTGTTTTTAAGGCTAGATCTAGCTTGA
Organism: Eutrema japonicum; assembly: GCA_030161315.1. Classification (NCBI taxonomy): domain Eukaryota; kingdom Viridiplantae; phylum Streptophyta; class Magnoliopsida; order Brassicales; family Brassicaceae; genus Eutrema; species Eutrema japonicum. The sequence goes on from BSQW01000001.1 coordinate 28,508,258, forward strand.
AAAAGTAGGTCTAGATCGTAAGACATTTCAAGCACACCAAGTGTTTGATGAAATGCCTTGATGAACTAAACAAGAGATTTATACTCCTAGCCTATGATAATAGTTTTCTAGAGTATATCTTTGGTTGATCTTGTTTATTTAAACTTAATGCTTGCTAATAAATAATCCACAAATGAGAGTTTGTTAATGAATTAGGTGATTAATTAACATATTGATTAATTGCTTGAAAGAGAATTAGTCAAGTTAAGGGTCTTATGCCTAGGGATTAGCTCGTTTGAGTAAATTAACATCATGAATTGAACTTGGGTTATCTTAAGTCCATAATCCCATTTTTAAATCCGCTTTTGCTTATTGGTTTACATCTTATTTAGTTGTTTTACTTGTTTTAAATTGGATACTTAATCACAAAACCTTTTTTATTAGCTTAACTTACATAGGTTCCTTGCATTCTTAATGCTTAGAGTCATTTCCTAATACGGATTGATAACCTCTTATACTACTTGTATTTAGAGTTAGTGATACCTCTTTAAGACCGAAAATGATATAAGCACGGAATCACTCCAATACTATGACCACTCGATGATCGAGAGATTCCAAGCTTTGTTGTGGAAGTGGGGACGATGGTGAGATGGAAGGTGGTGGTTTGATTGACTCTCTCAATCGATGGTGATTGACTCTATAAATCCTTGATCGAACAAGCTATTTGAATCTCACAAATAACTTAATCTGAGGCGTCTAGAGAATATAGTGAATCGCACACAATATTCTAAAGAACAAAACAATCTTCGCAAAGAAACACTCTTTGAAAGAAAAACGAAATACTTTATAAAATTCTTGATTGAAAGGTGCCTTACAAATGAAAGCTAAGCTGAGCTTATATAATGCTCTACATGAAATTATTAGCAAGAAACAAATCAAAGGTGATCAAAAACTAGCCGTTGGACAATAATGAGCAAATCGGCAAAATAAGGAAGTTGTGATGTCGCCTTGTATCTGGACGGTTTGAGAGGATATGTGAGCCTCTCTGGAATATTCTGATCTTCATAAAAGTTTCCCAAGTTGTGGCATTCAAAGGCAAAGAGCCATTGGCCATTTATGGCCCTAAGTGTGAACGCAGCCATATAAGGAAAGTATACTTGCAAGGGGATCCGCCTGATCCTGTGTGTGTTGGTGCATGGTAAGGTGTTTGCAAGCTTCTTTAGTTGCCGTAGAATCTCTCCTGGTCGCCATAGATATGTTTGCAAGGTGTAGCAACCATTGGATCGAGGACTTTCCTTAAACAGAACCAAGTCAACCCGTTTTAGGAAAATGGATGTAACTTGTGGATCCAATGGGCATTTCGTTGGATCTTTAGCTTGCTGGATCCATGAGAGGCCCATTGAAATTCTGCAAGTGGTACTTTGCTTAGATCTTTCCTGAGTTGAGCTGTGTAGCTCGATCTTTGGCCTAGTCGCTGGATTGCGTCCAAAGCAAGTCCATCGATTTGTAAAATTGATAACTCTCAAGTCTGAACCGGGAATGAGATGAATCGAATTTTTAGTTCTTCCCTGATGGATCAAGATTCCAGAACAAGTTGGTTTCTAGCTTAATTCCTCCTGGTTCGGTTGAAAACATCAAATCAATGCACCTATGTCCAAATCGTGTAAATTGGGAGACACCTGATTTGTAAATTGCATAACTCCTTCATCTGGGATCCAATTGGAATGATTCCACTTCGAGGCGTGCTATGGTTGAGCTACGAATGTAGCCCAAGTGATATCATGGCCTGAATCGTTGTGCTTGAGGCATAACTCTTCGAGACACGCATCTTCTTCCATTTGATGGGTGCTGAGCGATAGTAGCGTAGGAGCAACTGTCCCAACAACAAGAAAGGTCCTGCTGTCGCCAATAGGATCATGATCTAAGTCTGCCGTACGCACAGTACAGTCTCTTTCTGAGGTGGTAGTAGTTCAATGAGCTTTCATGGTACTGATGTCCCCATCATACCCTCTCTCTTGGAAAAGTTTCGTCCTCGAAACTTCTTCTTTACCTGCACCTAAATAGAGCAAGTTAATATTTTCGTAAAGGAGTGGGTCTAGAGATTTACATCGGGGAATTTTTTTGTTGCGGTTCCGGTAGGATTGATGCTGAGCATCTGGTGGTTCTTCTTTGATCAACAAAGAAGCTATGACTCCTTTCCATGGCAGCTAATGGCTTGGCTTGAACAGCAAGTAATTGGATTCTCCATGGTCTTTCTTTTGATCTGAGATTTTGTTTATTCGTTGAAGCGGTTCTCCTTGGATCTTGGTCTCGTCTTGGGTTCCTGAAATTTTCTCAGCACTCTTGGCAGTAGACAAGTGTATTAAACAAGCATTGGAACAATTAGTTTTAGGAAGAACTAACTCTGGATTAGATGTAACTTTTTTTGGTACTTTTTATACACCTATTTCATCTTCCTTTGACACGAAAAAATGAATTAAATCATAATTGTAAGATCTTAATTTAGACTTAACCATTTCTTCAACTTCTTTGAATTTATCTTTTTCGGGATCTAATAATGAAGTTGTTACGACGTTTCTAGTGGGGCAAGTCCCAGCAATATGGCCTTTTTGGTGACAGCTATAACAAATCACTTCAAATAAATTTAGAGTGTTAGAGGACTTACCTTGTTCTTGTTCGCTTTGCGGTTCAAGCAATGGTATGGGGTTTGGCGTTTGTTGAACCTCCTTTATTTGAAATGATTAGTTAGCCTATGTTTGCTTCTTTAAGGTGTTTGAAATCACCTTCCCTCGCTCAGGGCAGTAGGCGTTCTTGTGGTCAAGAATGGGCTGCGATTTTTGTGTTGACATCCATCTTTTTGAAGTTGTTGGGAACATATGCCTCTTGGGGATGTAGCTGCGGTTGTGGGACTTCTGTACATACTCTATGTACATACGCTGCTTGAGATTACCCAAAATGATGATCGGATTATGATAGTAGGCCCGAGCTTCTTCTTGTATCCACCATGTATGAGCATCTCCAACAAGTGTGTTAATGGCGTAGGACAATCTATCCTCCTTTGGGATGTAGTGGGACCGAAGCCAATAATCCATGTCCTCCTCCCACTGTAGGTAAGCTTCTGGTCCTTGTCCATGACCTGAAAAAGAGATGTGATCTGGGGGCTCTGGTTCAGGTTCTCCACCGCCTTGTTCCTCTTCAAAAATAGAGCTTGAATAGCCATCTCCGGGCCATGGTGGTGCCTCATAATCAGACTCCTCATAGGTTAAGGCGTATTCGGGTCCTTCTCCTTCACTCCAATGATCTTCTTCATCCGAGTACTCCATTGTTTCTGGTTTTTTTTGGAGTGATCATCACAAAAAGAGACAAGGGAAAAAAGCTAAACGTCAATAGTTATACACAAGGAAAAATGAATAATTCAAGATTCGACAATGACAGAAAAGGCAACAAGTTTAATGGCACAAATTCAAATTCAAAAGTAAGTTAACTTTCTCTTTTCTTTTTTTTGACTAAAATAAATTTCGAAAATTCAAATAACAAAAGGAAAAATTCTTATTTTTATTTTCTGGTTTATAATAAAAGGAAATCGACAAGCACAAATTATTTTTATGGATTTTTAGATTTTAATTAAAACAGGAATAAAGCACAAATGATTTCTTGTAAAAAAATTGTTTTTTTTTTTTGAGATTTTCGATTTATGATGAAACAAGAACAAAACATAATGAAAAGAATCAAATAAAAAAATTTTATTTTGGTTTTAATTTATGAGAAATCAAATAACAAAATAACTAAGAACATAATTGAAACAAGAACAAATTTTTTTTTTTCATATTACGAATAAAACAAAACAAAACAGAAAATTAAAAGATAAAGGTTGGATGAGCACAACCTGGGATAGGAGCTTTTAAGCTCTGATACCAAAATAATATAAGCACGGAATCACTCCAATACTATGACCACTCGATGATCGAGAGATTCCAAACTTTGTTGCGAAAGTGGGGACGATGGTGAGATGAAAGGTGGTGGTTTGATTGACTCTCTCAATCGATGGTGATTGACTCTCTCAATCCTTGATCGAACAAGCTATTTGAATCTCACAAATAACTTAATCCGATACGCCTAGAGAATATAGTGAATCACACACAATATTCTAAAGAACAAAACAATCTTCGCAAAGAAACACTCTTTGGAAGAAAAACGAAATACTTTATAAAATTCTTGATTGAAAGGTGCCTTACAAATGAAAGCTAAGCTGAGCTTATATAATGCTCTACACGAAATTATTAGCAAGAAACAAATCAAAGATGATCAAAAACTAGCCGTTGGACAATAATGAGCAAATCGGCAAAATAAGGAAGTTGTGATATCGCCTTGTATCTGGACGGTTTGAGAGGATATGTGAGCCTCTCTGGAACATTTTGATCTTCATAAAAGTTGTCCAAGTCGTGGCATTCAAAGGCAAAGAGCCGTTGGCCATTTATGGCCCTAAGTGTGAACGCAGCCATATAAGGAAAGTATACTTGCAAGGGGATCCGCCTGATCCTGTGTGTGTTGGTGCATGGTAAGGTGTTTGCAAGCTTCCTTAGTTACCTTAGAATCTCTCCTGGTCGCCATAGATATGTTTGCAAGGTGTAGCAACCATTGGATCGAGGACTTTCCTTAAACAGAACAAAGTCAACACGTTTTGGGAAAATGGGTGTAACTTGTGGATCCGATGGACATTTCGTTGGATCTTTAGCTTGCTGGATCCATGAGAGGCCCATTGATATTCTCCAAGTGGTCATGGGCTTAGATCTTTCATGAGTTGGGCTGTGTAGCTCGATCTTTGGCCTAATCGCTGGATTGCGTCCAAAGCAGGTCCATCGATTTGTAAAATCGATAAATCTCAAGTCTTAACCGGAAATGAGATGAATCCAATAATCGGTTCTTTCCTGATGGATCAAGATTCCAGAACAAGTCGGTTTTTAGCTTAATTCCTTCTGGTTCGGTCGGAAACCTCCAATCAATGCACCTATGTCCAAATTGGGTAAATTGGGAGACACCTGATTTGTAAATAGCATAACTCCTTCATCTGGGATCCAATTGGACTGATTCCACTTCGAGGTGTGCTCTGATTGAGCTACGAATGTAGCCCAAGTATTTCATGGCCTGAATCATTGTGCTTGAGGCATAACTCTTCAAGACATGCATCTTCTTCCATTTGATGGGTGCTGAGCGATAGTAGTGTAGGAGCAACTGTCCCAACAACAAGAAAGGTCCTGCTGTCGCCAATAGGATCATGATCTAAGTCTGCCGTACGCACAGTACAGTCTCTTTCTGAGGTGGTAGTAGTTCAATGAGCTTTCATGGTACTGATGTCCCCATCATACCCTCTCTCTTGGAAAAGTTTCGTCCTCGAAACTTCTTCTTTACCTGCAACCAAATAGAGCAAGTTAGTATTTTCGTAAAGGAGTGGGTCTAGAGATTTACATCGGGGAATTTTTTTGTTGCGGTTCCGGTAGGATTGATGCTGAGCATCTGGTGGTTCTTCTTTGATCAACAAAGAAGCTATGACTCCTTTCCATGGCAGCTAATGGCTTGGCTTGAACAGCAAGTAATTGGATTCTCCATGGTCTTTCTTTTGATCCGAGATTTTGTTTATTCGTTGAAGCGGTTCTCCTTGGATCTTGGTCTCGTCTTGGGTTCCTGAAATTTTCTCATCACTCTTGGCAGTAGACAAGTGTATTAAACAAGCATTGGAACAATTAGTTTTAGGAAGAACTAACTCTGGATTAGATGTAACTTTTTTTGGTACTTTTTCTACACCTATTTCATCTTCCTTTGACACAAATAAATGAATTAAATCAGAATTGTAAGATCTTAATTTAGACTTAACCATTTCTTCAACTTCTTTGAATTTATCTTTTTCAGGATCTAATAATGAAGTTGTTACGACGTTTCTAGTGGGACAAGTCCCAGCAATATGGCCTTTTTGGTGACAGCTATAACAAATCACTTCAAATAAATTTAGAGTGTTAGAGGACTTACCTTGTTCTTGTTCGCTTTGCGGTTCAAGCAATGGTATGGGATTTGGCGTTTGTTGAACCTCCTTTATTTGAAATGATTGGTTAGCCTATGTTTGCTTCTTTAAGGTGTTTGAAATCACCTTCCCTGGCTCAGGGCAGTAGGCGTTCTTGTGGTCAAGAATGGGCTGCGATTTTTGTGTTGACATCCATCTTTTTGAAGTTGTTGGGAACATATGCCTCTTGGGGATGTAGCTGCGGTTGTGGGACTTCTGTACATACTCTATGTACATACGCTGCTTGAGATTACCCCAAATGATGATCGGATTATGATAGTAGGCCCGAGCTTCTTCTTGTATCCACCATGTATGAGCATCTCCAACAAGTGTGTTAATGGCGTAGGACAATCTATCCTCCTTTGGGATGTAGTGGGATGGAAGCCAATAATCCATGTCCTCCTCCCACCGTAGGTAAGCTTCTGGTCCTTGTCCATGACCTGAAAAAGAGATGTGATCTGGGGGCTCCGGTTCAGGTTCTCCACCGCCTTGTTCCTCTTCAAAAATAGAGCTTAAATAGCCATCTCCGGGCCATGGTGGTGCCTCATAATCAGACTCCTCATAGGTTAAGGCGTATTCGGGTCCTTCTCCTTCACTCCAATGATCTTCTTCATATGAGTACTCCATTGTTTCTGGTTTTTTTTGGAGTGATCATCACAAAAAGAGACAAGGGAAAAAAGCTAAACGTCAATAGTTATACACAAGGAAAAATGAATAATTCAAGATTCGACAATGACAGAAAAGGCAACAAGTTTAATGGCACAAATTCAAATTCAAAAGTAAGCTAACTTTCTCTTTTTTTTTTTGACTAAAATAAATTTCGAAAATTCAAATAACAAAAGGAAAAATTCTTATTTTTATTTTCTGGTTTATAATAAAAGGAAATCGACAAGCACAAATTATTTTTATGGATTTTTAGATTTTAATTAAAACAGAAATAAAGCACAAATGATTTCTTGTAAAAAAATTGTTTTTTTTTTTGAGATTTTCGATTTATGATGAAACAAGAACAAAACATAATGAAAAGAATCAAATCACTATTTTTATTTTGGTTTTAATTTATGAGAAATCAAATAACAAAATAACTAAGAACAGAATTGAAACAAGAACAATTTTTTTTTTTTGATATTACGAATAAAACAAAACAAAACAGAAAATTAAAACATAAAGGTTGGATGAGCACAACCTGGGATAGGAGCTTTTAAGCTCTGATACCAAAATAATATAAGCACGGAATCACTCCAATACTATGACCACTCGATGATCGAGAGATTCCAAGCTTTGTTGCGGAAGTGGGGACGATGGTGAGATGAAAGGTGGTGGTTTGATTGACTCTCTCAATCGATGGTGATTGACTCTCTCAATCCTTGATCGAACAAGCTATTTGAATCTCACAAATATCTTAATCCGAGGCGTCTAGAGAATATAGTGAATCGCACACAATATTCTAAAGAACAAAACAATCTTCGCAAAGAAACACTCTTTGAAAGAAAAACGAAATACTTTATAAAATTCTTGATTGAAAGGTGCCTTACAAATGAAAGATAATCTGAGCTTATATAATGCTCTACACGAAATTATTAACTTGTGGATCCGATGGACATTTCGTTGGATCTTTAGCTTGCTGGATCCATGAGAGGCCCATTGATATTCTCCAAGTGGTCATGGGCTTAGATCTTTCATGAGTTGGGCTGTGTAGCTCGATCTTTGGCCTAATCGCTGGATTGCGTCCAAAGCAGGTCCACCGATTTGTAAAATCGATAAATCTCAAGTCTTAACCGGAAATGAGATGAATCCAATAATCGGTTCTTTCCTGATGGATCAAGATTCCAGAACAAGTCGGTTTTTAGCTTAATTCCTCCTGGTTCGGTCGGAAACCTCCAATCAATGCACCTATGTCCAAATTGGGTAAATTGGGAGACACCTGATTTGTAAATAGCATAACTCCTTCATCTGGGATCCAATTGGACTGATTCCACTTCGAGGCGTGCTCTGATTGAGCTACGAATGTAGCCCAAGTATTTCATGGCCTGAATCATTGTGCTTGAGGCATAACTCTTCAAGACATGCATCTTCTTCCATTTGATGGGTGCTGAGCGATAGTAGTGTAGGAGCAACTGTCCCAACAACAAGAAAGGTCCTGCTGTCGCCAATAGGATCATGATCTAAGTCTGCCGTACGCACAGTACAGTCTCTTTCTGAGGTGGTAGTAGTTCAATGAGCTTTCATGGTACTGATGTCCCCATCATACCCTCTCTCTTGGAAAAGTTTCGTCCTCGAAACTTCTTCTTTACCTGCAACCAAATAGAGCAAGTTAGTATTTTCGTAAAGGAGTGGGTCTAGAGATTTACATCGGGGAATTTTTTTGTTGCGGTTCCGGTAGGATTGATGCTGAGCATCTGGTGGTTCTTCTTTGATCAACAAAGAAGCTATGACTCCTTTCCATGGCAGCTAATGGCATGGCTTGAACAGCAAGTAATTGGATTCTCCATGGTCTTTTTTTTGATCCGAGATTTTGTTTATTCGTTGAAGCGGTTCTCCTTGGATCTTGGTCTCGTCTTGGGTTCCTGAAATTTTCTCATCACTCTTGGCAGTAGACAAGTGTATTAAACAAGCATTGGAACAATTAGTTTTAGGAAGAACTAACTCTGGATTAGATGTAACTTTTTTTGGTACTTTTTCTACACCTATTTCATCTTCCTTTGACACGAATAAATGAATTAAATCAGAATTGTAAGATCTTAATTTAGACTTAACCATTTCTTCAACTTCTTTGAATTTATCTTTTTCAGGATCTAATAATGAAGTTGTTACGACGTTTCTAGTGGGACAAGTCCCAGCAATATGGCCTTTTTGGTGACAGCTATAACAAATCACTTCAAATAAATTTAGAGTGTTAGAGGACTTACCTTGTTCTTGTTCGCTTTGCGGTTCAAGCAATGGTATGGGATTTGGCGTTTGTTGAACCTCCTTTATTTGAAATGATTGGTTAGCCTATGTTTGCTTCTTTAAGGTGTTTGAAATCACCTTCCCTGGCTCAGGGCAGTAGGCGTTCTTGTGGTCAAGAATGGGCTGCGATTTTTGTGTTGACATCCATCTTTTTGAAGTTGTTGGGAACATATGCCTCTTGGGGATGTAGCTGCGGTTGTGGGACTTCTGTACATACTCTATGTACATACGCTGCTTGAGATTACCCCAAATGATGATCGGATTATGATAGTAGGCCCGAGCTTCTTCTTGTATCCACCATGTATGAGCATCTCCAACAAGTGTGTTAATGGCGTAGGACAATCTATCCTCCTTTGGGATGTAGTGGGATGGAAGCCAATAATCCATGTCCTCCTCCCACCGTATGTAAGCTTCTGGTCCTTGTCCATGACCTGAAAAAGAGATGTGATCTGGGGGCTCCGGTTCAGGTTCTCCACCGCCTTGTTCCTCTTCAAAAATAGAGCTTAAATAGCCATCTCCGGGCCATGGTGGTGCCTCATAATCAGACTCCTCATAGGTTAAGGCGTATTCGGGTCCTTCTCCTTCACTCCAATGATCTTCTTCATATGAGTACTCCATTGTTTCTGGTTTTTTTTGGAGTGATCATCACAAAAAGAGACAAGGGAAAAAAGCTAAACGTCAATAGTTATACACAAGGAAAAATGAATAATTCAAGATTCGACAATGACAGAAAAGGCAACAAGTTTAATGGCACAAATTCAAATTCAAAAGTAAGCTAACTTTCTCTTTTTTTTTTTTGACTAAAATAAATTTCGAAAATTCAAATAACAAAAGGAAAAATTCTTATTTTTATTTTCTGGTTTATAATAAAAGGAAATCGACAAGCACAAATTATTTTTATGGATTTTTAGATTTTAATTAAAACAGAAATAAAGCACAAATGATTTCTTGTAAAAAAATTGTTTTTTTTTTTGAGATTTTCGATTTATGATGAAGCAAGAACAAAACATACTGAAAATAATCAAATCACTATTTTTATTTTGGTTTTAATTTATGAGAAATCAAATAACAAAATAACTAAGAACAGAATTGAAACAAGAACAATTTTTTTTTTTTTGATATTACGAATAAAACAAAACAAAACAGAAAATTAAAACATAAAGGTTGGATGAGCACAACCTGGGATAGGAGCTTTTAAGCTCTGATACCAAAATAATATAAACACGGAATCACTCCAATACTATGACCACTCGATGATCGAGAGATTCCAAGCTTTGTTGCGGAAGTGGGGACGATGGTGAGATGAAAGGTGGTGGTTTGATTGACTCTCTCAATCGATGGTGATTGACTCTCTCCATCCTTGATCGAACAAGCTATTTGAATCTCACAAATAAATTAATCCGAGACGTCTAGAGAATATAGTGAATCACACACAATATTCTGAAGAACAAAACAATCTTCGCAAAGAAACACTCTTTGGAAGAAAAACGAAATACTTTATAAAATTCTTGATTGAAAGGTGCCTTACAAATGAAAGCTAAGCTGAGCTTATATAATGCTCTACACGAAATTATTAGCAAGAAACAAATCAAAGATGATCAAAAACTAGCCGTTGGACAATAATGAGCAAATCGGCAAAATAAGGAAGTTGTGATATCGCCTTGTATCTGGACGGTTTGAGAGGATATGTGAGCCTCTCTGGAACATTTTGATCTTCATAAAAGTTGCCCAAGTCGTGGCATTCAAAGGCAAAGAGCCGTTGGCCATTTATGGCCCTAAGTGTGAACGCAGCCATATAAGGAAAGTATACTTGCAAGGGGATCCGCCTGATCCTGTGTGTGTTGGTGCATGGTAAGGTGTTTGCAAGCTTCCTTAGTTACCTTAGAATCTCTCCTGGTCGCCATAGATATGTTTGCAAGGTGTAGCAACCATTGGATCGAGGACTTTCCTTAAACAGAACAAAGTCAACACGTTTTGGGAAAATGGGTGTAACTTGTGGATCCGATGGACATTTCGTTGGATCTTTAGCTTGCTGGATCCATGAGAGGCCCATTGATATTCTCCAAGTGGTCATGGGCTTAGATCTTTCATGAGTTGGGCTGTGTAGCTCGATCTTTGGCCTAATCGCTGGATTGCGTCCAAAGCAGGTCCATCGATTTGTAAAATCGATAAATCTCAAGTCTTAACCGGAAATGAGATGAATCCAATAATCGGTTCTTTCCTGATGGATCAAGATTCCAGAACAAGTCGGTTTTTAGCTTAATTCCTCCTGGTTCGGTCGGAAACCTCCAATCAATGCACCTATGTCCAAATTGGGTAAATTGGGAGACACCTGATTTGTAAATAGCATAACTCCTTCATCTGGGATCCAATTGGACTGATTCCACTTCGAGGCGTGCTCTGATTGAGCTACGAATGTAGCCCAAGTATTTCATGGCCTGAATCATTGTGCTTGAGGCATAACTCTTCAAGACATGCATCTTCTTCCATTTGATGGGTGCTGAGCGATAGTAGTGTAGGAGCAACTGTCCCAACAACAAGAAAGGTCCTGCTGTCGCCAATAGGATCATGATCTAAGTCTGCCGTACGCACAGTACAGTCTCTTTCTGAGGTGGTAGTAGTTCAATGAGCTTTCATGGTACTGATGTCCCCATCATACCCTCTCTCTTGGAAAAGTTTCGTCCTCGAAACTTCTTCTTTACCTGCAACCAAATAGAGCAAGTTAGTATTTTCGTAAAGGAGTGGGTCTAGAGATTTACATCGGGGAATTTTTTTGTTGCGGTTCCGGTAGGATTGATGCTGAGCATCTGGTGGTTCTTCTTTGATCAACAAAGAAGCTATGACTCCTTTCCATGGCAGCTAATGGCTTGGCTTGAACAGCAAGTAATTGGATTCTCCATGGTCTTTCTTTTGATCCGAGATTTTGTTTATTCGTTGAAGCGGTTCTCCTTGGATCTTGGTCTCGTCTTGGGTTCCTGAAATTTTCTCATCACTCTTGGCAGTAGACAAGTGTATTAAACAAGCATTGGAACAATTAGTTTTAGGAAGAACTAACTCTGGATTAGATGTAACTTTTTTTGGTACTTTTTCTACACCTATTTCATCTTCCTTTGACACGAATAAATGAATTAAATCAGAATTGTAAGATCTTAATTTAGACTTAACCATTTCTTCAACTTCTTTGAATTTATCTTTTTCAGGATCTAATAATGAAGTTGTTACGACGTTTCTAGTGGGACAAGTCCCAGCAATATGGCCTTTTTGGTGACAGCTATAACAAATCACTTCAAATAAATTTAGAGTGTTAGAGGACTTACCTTGTTCTTGTTCGCTTTGCGGTTCAAGCAATGGTATGGGATTTGGCGTTTGTTGAACCTCCTTTATTTGAAATGATTGGTTAGCCTATGTTTGCTTCTTTAAGGTGTTTGAAATCACCTTCCCTGGCTCAGGGCAGTAGGCGTTCTTGTGGTCAAGAATGGGCTGCGATTTTTGTGTTGACATCCATCTTTTTGAAGTTGTTGGGAACATATGCCTCTTGGGGATGTAGCTGCGGTTGTGGGACTTCTGTACATACTCTATGTACATACGCTGCTTGAGATTACCCCAAATGATGATCGGATTATGATAGTAGGCCCGAGCTTCTTCTTGTATCCACCATGTATGAGCATCTCCAACAAGTGTGTTAATGGCGTAGGACAATCTATCCTCCTTTGGGATGTAGTGGGATGGAAGCCAATAATCCATGTCCTCCTCCCACCGTATGTAAGCTTCTGGTCCTTGTCCATGACCTGAAAAAGAGATGTGATCTGGGGGCTCCGGTTCAGGTTCTCCACCGCCTTGTTCCTCTTCAAAAATAGAGCTTAAATAGCCATCTCCGGGCCATGGTGGTGCCTCATAATCAGACTCCTCATAGGTTAAGGCGTATTCGGGTCCTTCTCCTTCACTCCAATGATCTTCTTCATATGAGTACTCCATTGTTTCTGGTTTTTTTTGGAGTGATCATCACAAAAAGAGACAAGGGAAAAAAGCTAAACGTCAATAGTTATACACAAGGAAAAATGAATAATTCAAGATTCGACAATGACAGAAAAGGCAACAAGTTTAATGGCACAAATTCAAATTCAAAAGTAAGCTAGCTTTCTCTTTTTTTTTTTTGACTAAAATAAATTTCGAAAATTCAAATAACAAAAGGAAAAATTCTTATTTTTATTTTCTGGTTTATAATAAAAGGAAATCGACAAGCACAAATTATTTTTATGGATTTTTAGATTTTAATTAAAACAGAAATAAAGCACAAATGATTTCTTGTAAAAAAATTGTTTTTTTTTTGAGATTTTCGATTTATGATGAAACAAGAACAAAACATAATGAAAAGAATCAAATCACTATTTTTATTTTGGTTTTAATTTATGAGAAATCAAATAACAAAATAACTAAGAACAGAATTGAAACAAGAACAATTTTTTTTTTTTTTGATATTACGAATAAAACAAAACAAAACAGAAAATTAAAACATAAAGGTTGGATGAGCACAACCTGGGATAGGAGCTTTTAAGCTCTGATACCAAAATAATATAAGCACGGAATCACTCCAATACTATGACCACTCGATGATCGAGAGATTCCAAGCTTTGTTGCGGAAGTGGGGACGATGGTGAGATGAAAGGTGGTGGTTTGATTGACTCTCTCAATCGATGGTGATTGACTCTCTCCATCCTTGATCGAACAAGCTATTTGAATCTCACAAATAAATTAATCCGAGACGTCTAGAGAATATAGTGAATCACACACAATATTCTAAAGAACAAAACAATCTTCGCAAAGAAACACTCTTTGGAAGAAAAACGAAATACTTTATAAAATTCTTGATTGAAAGGTGCCTTACAAATGAAAGCTAAGCTGAGCTTTATAATGCTCTACACGAAATTATTAGCAAGAAACAAATCAAAGATGATCAAAAACTAGCCGTTGGACAATAATGAGCAAATCGGCAAAATAAGGAAGTTGTGATATCGCCTTGTATCTGGACGGTTTGAGAGGATATGTGAGCCTCTCTGGAACATTTTGATCTTCATAAAAGTTGCCCAAGTCGTGGCATTCAAAGGCAAAGAGCCGTTGGCCATTTATGGCCCTAAGTGTGAACGCAGCCATATAAGGAAAGTATACTTGCAAGGGGATCCGCCTGATCCTGTGTGTGTTGGTGCATGGTAAGGTGTTTGCAAGCTTCCTTAGTTACCTTAGAATCTCTCCTGGTCGCCATAGATATGTTTGCAAGGTGTAGCAACCATTGGATCGAGGACTTTCCTTAAACAGAACAAAGTCAACACGTTTTGGGAAAATGGGTGTAACTTGTGGATCCGATGGACATTTCGTTGGATCTTTAGCTTGCTGGATCCATGAGAGGCCCATTGATATTCTCCAAGTGGTCATGGGCTTAGATCTTTCATGAGTTGGGCTGTGTAGCTCGATCTTTGGCCTAATCGCTGGATTGCGTCCAAAGCAGGTCCATCGATTTGTAAAATCGATAAATCTCAAGTCTTAACCGGAAATGAGATGAATCCAATAATCGGTTCTTTCCTGATGGATCAAGATTCCAGAACAAGTCGGTTTTTAGCTTAATTCCTCCTGGTTCGGTCGGAAACCTCCAATCAATGCACCTATGTCCAAATTGGGTAAATTGGGAGACACCTGATTTGTAAATAGCATAACTCCTTCATCTGGGATCCAATTGGACTGATTCCACTTCGAGGCGTGCTCTGATTGAGCTACGAATGTAGCCCAAGTATTTCATGGCCTGAATCATTGTGCTTGAGGCATAACTCTTCAAGACATGCATCTTCTTCCATTTGATGGGTGCTGAGCGATAGTAGTGTAGGAGCAACTGTCCCAACAACAAGAAAGGTCCTGCTGTCGCCAATAGGATCATGATCTAAGTCTGCCGTACGCACAGTACAGTCTCTTTCTGAGGTGGTAGTAGTTCAATGAGCTTTCATGGTACTGATGTCCCCATCATACCCTCTCTCTTGGAAAAGTTTCGTCCTCGAAACTTCTTCTTTACCTGCAACCAAATAGAGCAAGTTAGTATTTTCGTAAAGGAGTGGGTCTAGAGATTTACATCGGGGAATTTTTTTGTTGCGGTTCCGGTAGGATTGATGCTGAACATCTGGTGGTTCTTCTTTGATCAACAAAGAAGCTATGACTCCTTTCCATGGCAGCTAATGGCTTGGCTTGAACAGCAAGTAATTGGATTCTCCATGGTCTTTCTTTTGATCCGAGATTTTGTTTATTCGTTGAAGCGGTTCTCCTTGGATCTTGGTCTCGTCTTGGGTTCCTGAAATTTTCTCATCACTCTTGGCAGTAGACAAGTGTATTAAACAAGCATTGGAACAATTAGTTTTAGGAAGAACTAACTCTGGATTAGATATAACTTTTTTTGGTACTTTTTCTACACCTATTTCATCTTCCTTTGACACGAATAAATGAATTAAATCAGAATTGTAAGATCTTAATTTAGACTTAACCATTTCTTCAACTTCTTTGAATTTATCTTTTTCAGGATCTAATAATGAAGTTGTTACGACGTTTCTAGTGGGACAAGTCCCAGCAATATGGCCTTTTTGGTGACAGCTATAACAAATCACTTCAAATAAATTTAGAGTGTTAGAGGACTTACCTTGTTCTTGTTCGCTTTGCGGTTCAAGCAATGGTATGGGATTTGGCGTTTGTTGAACCTCCTTTATTTGAAATGATTGGTTAGCCTATGTTTGCTTCTTTAAGGTGTTTGAAATCACCTTCCCTGGCTCAGGGCAGTAGGCGTTCTTGTGGTCAAGAATGGGCTGCGATTTTTGTGTTGACATCCATCTTTTTGAAGTTGTTGGGAACATATGCCTCTTGGGGATGTAGCTGCGGTTGTGGGACTTCTGTACATACTCTATGTACATACGCTGCTTGAGATTACCCCAAATGATGATCGGATTATGATAGTAGGCCCGAGCTTCTTCTTGTATCCACCATGTATGAGCATCTCCAACAAGTGTGTTAATGGCGTAGGACAATCTATCCTCCTTTGGGATGTAGTGGGATGGAAGCCAATAATCCATGTCCTCCTCCCACCGTATGTAAGCTTCTGGTCCTTGTCCATGACCTGAAAAAGAGATGTGATCTGGGGGCTCCGGTTCAGGTTCTCCACCGCCTTGTTCCTCTTCAAAAATAGAGCTTAAATAGCCATCTCCGGGCCATGGTGGTGCCTCATAATCAGACTCCTCATAGGTTAAGGCGTATTCGGGTCCTTCTCCTTCACTCCAATGATCTTCTTCATATGAGTACTCCATTGTTTCTGGTTTTTTTTGGAGTGATCATCACAAAAAGAGACAAGGGAAAAAAGCTAAACGTCAATAGTTATACACAAGGAAAAATGAATAATTCAAGATTCGACAATGACAGAAAAGGCAACAAGTTTAATGGCACAAATTCAAATTCAAAAGTAAGCTAACTTTCTCTTTTTTTTTTTTTTGACTAAAATAAATTTCGAAAATTCAAATAACAAAAGGAAAAATTCTTATTTTTATTTTCTGGTTTATAATAAAAGGAAATCGACAAGCACAAATTATTTTTATGGATTTTTAGATTTTAATTAAAACAGAAATAAAGCACAAATGATTTCTTGTAAAAAAATTGTTTTTTTTTTTGAGATTTTCGATTTATGATGAAACAAGAACAAAACATAATGAAAAGAATCAAATCACTATTTTTATTTTGGTTTTAATTTATGAGAAATCAAATAACAAAATAACTAAGAACAGAATTGAAACAAGAACAATTTTTTTTTTTTTGATATTACGAATAAAACAAAACAAAACAGAAAATTAAAACATAAAGGTTGGATGAGCACAACCTGGGATAGGAGCTTTTAAGCTCTGATACCAAAATAATATAAGCACGGAATCACTCCAATACTATGACCACTCGATGATCGAGAGATTCCAAGCTTTGTTGCGGAAGTGGGGACGATGGTGAGATGAAAGGTGGTGGTTTGATTGACTCTCTCAATCGATGGTGATTGACTCTCTCAATCCTTGATCGAACAAGCTATTTGAATCTCACAAATAACTTAATCCGAGGCGTCTAGAGAATATAGTGAATCGCACACAATATTCTAAAGAACAAAACAATCTTCGCAAAGAAACACTCTTTGAAAGAAAAACGAAATACTTTATAAAATTCTTGATTGAAAGGTGCCTTACAAATGAAAGATAATCTTAGCTTATATAATGCTCTACACGAAATTATTAACTTGTGGATCCGATGGACATTTCGTTGGATCTTTAGCTTGCTGGATCCATGAGAGGCCCATTGATATTCTCCAAGTGGTCCTGGGCTTAGATCTTTCCTGAGTTGGGCTGTGTAGCTCGATCTTTGGCCTAGTCGCTGGATTGCGTCCAAAGCAGGTCCATCGATTTGT
This sequence comes from Eutrema japonicum, assembly GCA_030161315.1. NCBI lineage: Eukaryota > Viridiplantae > Streptophyta > Magnoliopsida > Brassicales > Brassicaceae > Eutrema > Eutrema japonicum. The sequence goes on from BSQW01000001.1 coordinate 28,525,702, forward strand.
AAAATCGATAAATCTCAAGTCTGAACCGGAAATGAGATGAATCCAATTGTCGGTTCTTTCCTGATGGATCAAGATTCCAGAACAAGTCGGTTTGTAGCTTAATTCCTCCTGGTTCGGTCGGAAACCTCCAATCAATGCACCTATGTACAAATCGGGTAAATTGGGAGACACCTAATTTGTAAATAGCATAACTCCTTCATCTGGGATCCAATTGGACTGATTCCACTTCGAGGCGTGCTCTGGTTGAGCTACGAATGTAGCCCAAGTATTTCATGGCCTGGATCATTGTGCTTGAGGCATAACTCTTCAAGACATGCATCTTCTTCCATTTGATGGGTGTTGAGCGATAGTAGCATAGGAGCAACTGTCCCAACAACAAGAAAGGTCCTGCTGTCACCAATAGGATCAGGATCTAAGCCTGCCGTACGCCCAGTAGAGTCTCTTTCTGAGGTGGTAGTAGTTCCATGAGCTTCCATGGTACTGATGTCCCCATTAGAAAAGTCTTAGTATCAGTTGGCGACCTCGGGCTCGCCCTTCCCCAGCTCATGCCCAGCGCGATGAGAAACCTAGTCGCGCTCTGGGTGCGCTCTGGAGAAATTGGGGTTGTGTTTAACACCGAGGACTTCCGCCAGCTCTTCAATGTCAAAGCAAACACGAATCTTTGCGGGATCTATTATTTTCCGGCGAAGGTTAACCGGTCTGTTTTCAGATTTAATGCAAGGGAAGACAAATGGTGGGTGCAATGGTTATATTTCAGAATCTCTTGGAATTCTATTGAGGGCGAGTCGATACTTCGGCGTTCCTGGGCTCAAATTACCAGTCAGCATGAACCTTAGGAGGCCGGCTCGTATGCCCATTTCAGGAATTCCTTAACCGCTTTTTCTTTTGTTCCGATTTGGCTTTCCTTTTCCAGAGTCTATTGATTCCTCGAAGATCATGACGGCTGAGGTTCGACAGCTCATCGATCTTCTTAGAGAAGGGAAGTCTGACTGGAAGCAGTTTACTCTTGCCAGGATTCTGCCGGCTCGCGATCGTCCAGCTCCCATGCTATCTGTTGCGGCTGCTCTCCGACTCGAATGTCTGATATGTTCAAATTAATATCCTAAAAGTACTAAAGCAGTTGTTGTAGTAAGTGTAGGGGTCGAACACAAGGACTCACAGAAATCACACAATAAATTGTATAGTATCGAATCAAGCTAAATAAACCAGATGAAACAGAAACAATAAGCAGTAAACGAGTTATAAATTCAATGGAGAGAATATAGGCCTAGGGTATATCTCAGGAAATCAATGAATGCAGACTAACTAATCTGGGTTAAGGTTATGCACGATTCTAGAACTCAAATCACTAAAGTATAATTGACCAACTGTCGTTGCGAGAATTATCTAAATATAAACTTCAGAATCCCAAATCTCTTTGTAAATTCCTAATATTATATCAGCCTTAAAGTTCAGGTTTGATATGTTCACAGATCAATTAAACCAAATCTCTTTGCGAATAATCAATTTTCTCACCTTAAGTTCTATCAGATTACTCAATTGCACTGTCGTGCCTAATCGATTAACCTAAGATCTAAGTTCTAGGTGATCAATCTAGAATTAGCTTTGAGAACAACCTAAGGCGGAGAACTAATTCAGATTATGAACCCTAACAATAAATCAACCTAGCATTCAAAGAAATCCCTGTGAGAAAACCCTAAACCTAAAGTGGATCTACTCAGACATGGAGATTGAAGCAATAAACATGTTTGAATAAATCATCAAATAAAATAGAAAGAGTAATAAGACGGTTCGAAATCTTCTCTCGGACGAACAGAGTTTCAGACTTGTCTCCCTTCAAAAGCTCTCTCACAAATCCAGAATAAAATAAAACGTAGCCATTAAAGTGGCTGTAAAATCCTATTAAATAACCTAAATTACGTTTTGGGCCTTCTTGTAAATAATAAAGTATTATGGGGCAATTCTGCAATTCTTCAACTCTTGGAAAAGTCGCGGGTCGTGTCATCAGCTATGGGTATCGATCGATACTAGGCAGTATCGATCGATACTGATTATTCAAATCGGGTTCTCAGCAACACGAACTTCTGCTTTGTTCCAGAAAGCTCCAGTATCTCCAATTATGCTCCAAACGTGCTAAAACCTGTAAAAGACTCTAAAAGACTCCAAAAAACTAGAAAGACTCTATAAAACAGACTTATATCATGGCTTAAACGGGGTAAAAAACCATGATATATCAAAACCCCCAGACTTAGCCTTTGCTTGCCCTCAAGCAAATGAAGACTAAACCAGAGAAAGAGGTTTGAAAACACGGAGACTCACCTATTCAGGAACCATCGCAAAGATCCTTTTCCCAAGCACCCAAATGTCACCTAACCAGCTTTTGATCTAACCACCATGTACTTCTCCATAGACATTCGCAGCTTTTCTAAACTCCACACATTATCTCGCAGCATTGTTCAAATAAAGCCCTCATCGCCAGTTTCATCGCTGCAGCCAATGTTCAAGAACCTTCTAGATTCATTACCATACAATATCATGACAAGGAACCATCCAATTTCACACTTTTTGTATCACTTTCTCTCTCTCAGACTTATTTCTTATTATGTTCTCTTTTTTTTTAGATCTGCATATACACATCAAGGTCCGAAACGCGAGTATTGATGGTGTTTGCCACCGAATCCCCGGTTCTTCCCTCTCTATGTATCAAAGGTTTAGGCGAATAGTGGTATCACGGGAAATTTTCCTAACCTCGCTTTCAAACTTTGTGTGGTCATTCCCTCTTAAGTAGAATAATGGGATCGCTGTAGATTTTCCTAGCCCTATACTCAGAAGAAAATCATTTCAATCTTTTATGCTCTTATTTATCAACTTATAACAAGGGAGAGAGATACCATTACTTTAAACATATGGGTTCCTTTGTCAGATATGAATGATGAATCAAGCTATGTAAACACTAACCACATTGATGAAGTGCAAAAATTTGTCTCAGGCTTCAGAAGAACTCTGCTGGAGACATGGATGTTTTCTAGTCAACTGGTCAGTCATTGGATTTTTCATTAGTTGATCTAGAGCTGATCCTGCAACACTGGTCACTCAAAAACAAAATCAAAACAACAATTCAAGCACATGATCATCATCTCCAACAAGTTTTGACTCAATAAAACGATTTTGACTCGATAAAACAACTGACTCGAAGAAAAACAAACACAATGTCAGCAGACACCTCCCCCAGACTTAAACAACACTGTCCCCAGTGTTATCTAGCCTAGAGTAGGTAAAAGAAAACAAAAGAGCATAATAGAATTAAGAAAAACAAGAAGTTACTGTGCTGGAACATCTGGTATCGATCGACACACGGCCTGGTATCGATCGATACCAGGCTTAAATCGACATGATGAACCGTCTCATTCGCGATTGGTGTCAACCGATGCCAATATGGTATCGATCGATACTCAGGCGATTTCGAGTTTTGCTCCTTGTTTATCCTGACACAAACACATAACAAAAAATAAAAAGAAAAACTACTCAAAAACAGACTCACCAGTGGGTTACCTCCCACCAAACGCTCGTTTAACGTCATTAGCTTGACTGTAACGCCATTCAGGCTGTGGGTGCATCATCCAAAGGCATTATCTGCCCTGTTGGAATCTCGGCTTTCGCCCAATAGTGTTTCACCCTCTGTCCATTAACAGTAAATTCATCGCATGTATGACTAATCAGCACGACAGCACCATTTGGTCTGACCTCCTTGATTGTGAAGGGACCTGACCAACGAGAACGCAGTTTACCAGGAAATAATTGCAAACGAGAGTTATACGGAAGTACCTGGTCGTTCGGCTCGAAATGTCTGGAGATGATCTTTTTATCATGATAAGTATTAGTTCTCTCCTTGTACAGCTTCGAGTTCTCGTAGGCGTGGTGCCTAATCTCATCCAACTCGTTCAGATAAATCAATCTCCTCTCTACTGCAGGCTTGATGTCAAAGTTCAGCAATTTCGTCGCCCATGCAGCCTTGTGCTATATTTCCACTGTAAGGTGACATGCTTTCCCGTACAGCAAGGGGAACAGTGTAGTACCGAGTGGTGTCTTGAAAGCAGTCATGTAAGCCCATAGTGCGTCATCCAGCTTCTTAGACCAATCCTTCCTAGAAGCACCCACTGTGTTCTCCAAAATTTCTTTGATTTGCCTGTTGGAGACCTCGACTTGCCCGCTGGTCTGAGGGTGATATGGAGTTGCCACGCGATGATTTACACCATACTTCTTCAGCAACCTCTCGAAAATCTTGTTGATAAAGTGAGAACCACCATCACTTATCACAATTCGAGGTACTCCAAATTGAGGGAAAATGATGGTCTTAAACAGCTTAACAACCACCGAAGAATCATTGGTTCTGCTAGCAATCGCCTCCACCCATTTGGACACATAGTCCACAACAACATGGATGTATTTGTTCTCGTGTGACGAGGGAAAAGGACCCATAAAATCGATGCCCCAGCAATCGAAAACTTCAACCTCGAGGATGAAATTATGTGGCATCTCATGTCTCTTACTGATCTTCCCTCTCCTCTGACAGACATCACACTGCGAGATATAACCATGCGCGTCTCTGAACATAGTAGGCCACCAGAAGCCTGCTTGAAGAACTTTGGACACCGTCTTGAAAGTAGCAAAATGACCAGCATACTCAAATCCATGGCAATGAAAAAGAATTGATGGCACCTCAGACTCTGCAACGCATCTTCTGTAGATACCATCTGAGCAGTGCTTGTATAGATACGGCTCATCCCAGAAGAACCTCCTCATCTCGCGCATAAACTTCTTCCTCGCATACTTTGTGGGATACCTTGGCTCAGTCTCTACAGCAAGGTAGTTGGCAATGTCAGCGTACCATGGTCGTGCAGGACTAGAGACAGCAGCTAGATAGACATCATAAGAGTCAAAGTGCCCTGCAGGCAAAACAGGTCCAAATCTCGACGGGTATCGATCGATACTAAGTGAGTATCGATCGATGCCGAAAGTCTGCACTCGTGAAAATTGCAGATTTTCGGGACAAATGTATTGAAGCTGAGCTTCAATGAAGTAAATACCTTCCTCTGGCATGAAATCATCAATAAGTACGACTTCATCGACCTTCAATCGCGATAAGTGGTCAGCAACGCCATTCTCAACTCCTCTCTTGTCCTTGATCTCGATGTCGAACCCTTGGAGCAAAAGAACCCATCGGCATAGACGAGGCTTGAGGTCCTTGTTCTTCAGCAGGTATTTGAGAGCAGCATGGTCGGTGTGAACAATGACCTTGCTCCCAATCAAGTAGGACCAAAATTTCTCAAAAGAGAAAACAACTGCAAGTAACTCTTTCTCAGTGGTGCTGTAATTTCGCTGAGCATCATCCAACGTTCTGCTGGCATAGTAAATAACATGGAGCTTCTTGTCTTTCCTCTGACCCAACACAGCTCCAACAGCAAAGTCACTCGCATAGCACATATCAGGTGGTTGGACAATATGAGCACTCACCAATGCCTTCTTAATCTCCTCGAAGGCTGCAAGGCAATCAGATGTGAAAGGCAATCATATGTGAATTCAAAATTGACTTCCTTACATAATATGGTTGTGAGTGGGCGTGCGAGCTTAGAGAAATCTATGATGAATCTCCTATAAAAACCAGCATGACCAAGGAAGCTTCGAATCTCATATACAGATCATGGAGGTTGTAGGCTTGTCATGACCCGAATCTTAGCCTTGTCAACTTCGATCCCTGCCTTAGAAACTTTGTGCCCAAGAACGATGCCATCTTGTACCATGAAGTGACACTTCTCCCAATTAAGAACCAAGCGATTCTCCTCGCATCTTTGAAGTACCTTGCACAAGTTATCCAGACAATCCCTGAATGACGATCCATACACAGAAAAGTCATCCATGAAAACCTCCATAAACTCCTCAGTCATGTATGTGAAAATCGACATCATGCATCGCTGAAAGGTTACTGGAGCGTTACATAATCCAAATGGCATTCTTCTGTAGGCGAATGTGCCATAGGAACATGTAAAAGTCGTCTTTCCCTGGTCCTCTGGATGTATAGGAATCTGGAAAAAGCCTGAGTACCCATCGAGAAAACAGTAGTATGGGTGACTTGCTAACCTCTCCAGCATCTGGTCAATGAATGGCAATGGGAAGTGATCCTTCCTTGTAGCCGCATTCAGCTTCATGTAGTCAATACACATCCTGTGACCAGTGATCGTCCTCGTAGGAATCAGCTCATCCTTCTCGTTTTTCACCACTGTTATGCATCCTTTCTTAGGCACAACGTGAACTAGACTAACCCAAGAACTATCTGAGATGGCATAGATAATCCCTGCTTCCAAAAGTTTCATCACTTCCTTCCTGACCACTTCCTTCAGGTTCGCGTTCAGCCTCCTCTGGCACTCAATCGAAGACTTAGACTCATCCTCCAGGTGAATCCGATGCATGCACAAGTCTGGTGCTATACCTTAAATGTCATTAAGAGAATAGCCAAAACTTTGCGATACTTGCGCAGCTTGCTCAGCAGTAAGGCATTCTCTGTGTTGTTCAAAGAAGCATTAACAATCACTGGGTATGTAGAATCAGGTCCAAGAAAACTATACCTCAGATTTGGTGGGAGTGGCTTTAGTTCGACCTTAGGAGCTTTCTCTGTACTCCAATCCCCAAGCCCATCAGCTTGCTTAGAACTCTCGGCCAACTCTCTTTCTGGCCGTAGGGTATCGATCGATACCAGTGGAGTATCGATCGATATTGACGATGCTGAATCGAGCATCTTTGAATATCCAGCAGTATCATCGCACAAATGGACCTCTGAAGTGGCTGAACAGACCAATGCTCTCTCTAGTGGATCCTCAGGGTGCATCTCCAGGAAGTACTTCTCTGCTATGTCATTGAAGGTGTCCACATAGAACGTATGCCCATCGATGGTTGGTCACTTCATCATCTTTTCCATGTTAAAGGACATCACCAAATCACCGATTTTGAGAGCTATCTGTCCATTCTTGCAAACGATCAAGGCTCCAACAGTTGCAAGGAATGGCCTGCCCAGGATAAGAGGATCCTTAGGCTCAGCATCGTACTTCAGGACGATGAAATATGTTGTGATCAAACAATTCCCAATCTTGATTGGGACATCTTCGAGTAGTCCCTCTGGAAGTCGCACTGAGCGATCAGCAAGTACCAGTGTAATCCTTGTTGACTGGAAATCTGTCATCCCCATTCGCTTGGCAACTAAGTGTGGCATAAGGTTCACACTCGACCAAATATCGCAGAGAGCACGCTCGAACCTCTCTGTGAAGATAGTGCAATCCAAAACAAAACTCCATGGGTCTGGTAGGTTCTTGGGAATTTTTTTGAGTAGAATCGCACTGCACTCAGCTGTAATCAACATGACACCTTCCTCAAGGTTCAGATTGCTAGAAACCATCTTCTTCACATACCTCCTGAAAGCTGGAGAAGTCTTAATAGCATAAACAAAAGGAAGCTCCACAACCAACTAATCCAGCATAGCCTTGCATCTGGCATCCTCCCATTCCTTCTTTGTCATCTTAGGAGGAATAGGACAAGGCATCTTGGGTTTATACACCCTCTCCTTGACAATCTCGGGCTCCTTCATGACCTGCGTATCAGCATCGATCGATACTGAAGGGGTATCGATCGACACACGGGATTTTGGATCCCCTCGTGCAGATGTCTGGACCGGTGTCGATCGACACTGGCTGGTATCGATCGATACCTGGGGGTTTTCAGAATCCCAATAATCTTCTTCAGCAAGATCGACGAGATTCTCTGCAATTGGGCTGTTCTTCACTCCTGTAATCACCTCTTCGTCACTCCTCAAGGTGATGGCATTGATGTGTGCCCTTGGATTCTCAGTATTCCCTGGAAGAAAACCTTCCTGCTTTTTTCACAGCTGCTGCTGTCTGAGCGACCTGAGTTTCCAGCTTCCTCTGGGTCTGATTGATAGCTTCAGTTTTCCCATTCAGATCAATGTACATAGAGTCAAACTTCCCATTGAAATCCACTTGCAACTTCTGCTGTCCCTGAAGAATTTTTTCAAGCATGGATTCCATCTTATTCTCTGTGGACTTTGGAGAGATTGGTTGGTACAAAGAGTTCCCATAATTGGGAGTGAAATCGCTGCTCTAGAGTGGTTTCTGAGTAAATTGTTTTGTTTCAAAACCAGATTGGTTCCCCTCAAACTTGTACCCACCCTGCTGATTGTTGTTGTTGAAGTTTCGGTTGTTGTTGTACCCAAATCGCTGACCCTGAAAACCAGAACCACCAACGTAGTTAACATCCTCCATGTCTTCTTCTTCCACATTCACGACTTCATCAGCAAAGTGTACAGCTTTCTTCGACTTCCCAATCACGAAATCCAGCTTGGCCTGAACCTCAGCAATCAGGGATCCATCAACTCCTCCAGCTTGCTTCTTCCTCTCGAAATCAGCATTCTTGGTGCTTTTACTAGACGCCAAGTTCTCAATCAACACAACCGCATCATCTGGATACCTGGTGTTGAAGTTCCCATTACTCGCAGCATCCAAACCCATCTGGTACCTCCAATCAACCCCTCTGTAGAAAGTGCCCAGCAGCTAAACCTGAGTGAACCCATGGTGCGGACAATCTCTCTGATAAGACTTGAAACGAATCCAAGCATCTTTGAATGCCTCTGTCGGACCCTGAGCAAAGTGAGAGATCTTGTTCCTGAGCTCCTCGGATCTCGCATCATCATAGAAATTGTTCATGAATGCATCCTACGTCTCATTCCATGTAGTTAGCGAATCAGGAGCTAACTGCTTCAGCCAATAAGCAGCATCCCCACCAAGAGAGTATGGGAAAAGTTTGCAGAAAAAGAACTCATTGGGCACTCCATTGTACTTCATACCAGTGACCAAATCCTCGAACCTTTCGATATGATCCATGGGGTGTTCATGAGATAGGCCATAGAAGGGATTTTGACTTACAAGAGCGTAATACGTAGGTTTCAGCTCAAAGTCATTCCTCTAAAAAGTTGGGATGTGAATCGCAGCTCGATTGGCATAGAACTAATCAGGTATGTTGTGCTCACCAAGTGCTCTACCTCGATCAACCCCAGCATTCCCAACGTTGGCTTGAATCTGACCAACAACAGCAGGAAGGGCAATGACGTTTCCAGCTTCATCAAGTCATTGCACACTTGACCCTCTTGGTCTCTCAGAACTCCAGTTTCATCAGGTCTTAATACCATTGTGTTGTTCATCCCTGATGCTTTCTTTGCCTTTCTGTTTGTGTGTTCTAAACGTGCTATCTTCTCTAAAGATATATTAACTAGCGGGTGCTCTTGTTTCCTCTGGTTTCACGATTAGGCATGCACCTGAAACACAAAAGTCAAAAATGTTAGTAACAAAAACGTGATGAGTATCGATCGATACCAAGTGGTGTCGATCGATATCAACAAAAATAAAAAGATGAGTATCGACCGATACTAGATAGTATCTATCAATACCGACGAACTTAGTCGAAACTCGACAGCTAAAATCTAATGGCGAAATTGAGTCCCCGGCAACGGCGCCAAATTTGATATGCTCAAATTAATACCCTAAAAGTACTAAAGCAGTTGTTGTAGTAAGTGTAGGGGTCGAACACGAGGACTCACAGAAATCACACAATAAATTGTATATTATCAAATCAAGCTAAGCAAACCAGATGAAACAAAAACAATAAGCAGTAAACGAGTTGTAAATTCAATGAAGATAATATAGGCCTAGGGTATTTCTCAGGAAATCAATGAATGCAGACTAACTATCAGGGTTCAGGTTATGCACGATTCTAGAACTCAAATCACTAGAGTATAATTGACCAACTGTCGTTGCGAGAATTATCTAAATCTAAACTTCAGAATCCCAAATCTCTTTGCAAATTCCTAAGATTAAATCAGCCTTAAAGTTCAGGTTTGATATGTTCACAAATCAATTAAACCAAATCTCTTTGCGAATAATCAATTTTCTCACCTTAAGTTCTATCAGATTACTCAATTGCACTGTCGTGCCTAATCGATTAACCTAAGATCTAAGTTCTAGGTGATCAATCTAGAATTAGCTTTGAGAACAACCTAAGGCGAAGAACTAATTTAGATTATGAACCCTAACAATAAATCAACGTAGCATTCAAAGAAATCCCTGTGAGAAAACCCTAAACCTAAAATGGATCTACTCAGACATGGAGATTGAAGCAATAAAGATGTTTGAATAAATCATCAAATAAAATAGAAAGAGTAATAAGAGGGTTCAAAATCTTCTCTCGGACGAACAGAGTTTCAGACTTATCTCCCTTCAAAAGCTCTCTCACAAATCCAGAATAAAATAAAACGTAGCCAACAAACTGGCTGTAAAATCCTATTAAATAACCTAAATCACGTTTTGGGCCTTCTTGTAAATAATAAAGTCTTATGGGGCAATTCTGCAATTCTTCAACTCTTGGAAAAGTTGCGGGTCGTGTCATCTGCGATGGGTATCGATCGATCCTAGGCAATATCGATCGATACTGATGCTTCAAATCGGGTTCTCAGCAGCACGAACTTCTGCTTTGTTCCTCAATGCTCCAGAAAGCTCCAATATCTCCAATTATGCTCCAAACATGCTAAAACCTGTAAAAAACTCTAAAAGACTGCAAAATACTATAAAGACTCTATAAAACAGAGTTATATCATGGCTTAAAAGGGGTAAAAACCATGATATATCAATGTCTGTATCCCCTTTTTTATTATTTTTTTTTTGGAAGGATTATAGGCTTTTTCCCTTTTTAATCGACGTCGCCTGGTTTTGCAGGTCCTCCGTCTCCCACAACTCAAGCTCAAGTCCTAACTAAAACTCAAGCTTCGATTCCAGCTCCATCCCTTATTCTGAAACTTGAAGCCGTTGCCAAGGACTTAGCTCTCGCTGTGGTTGGTCCTCCGTTCAAATCCCAAGTGCAAGATACTGCTCCTGCCGTTTCTCTGTTTAACATGGTTCCTCACGATAGCTCCACCGAATCCAACAAGGTGGTCCCTCCTAGGAAACCAGAGCGTCTTTCGCACAGGGAGAGGATGCGACTACGTCCCGTTCTGACGCCAGCTGGTGCCCTCGACAAGAAGGTCAAGGAGGCACTTGGTAAGTCTGTCCATGCTGATACCTCGCATCGCGAGGAATTCAAAAAGGAGGACCGTCGTGAGTCCGATGCTGACCGCGGTGATGGTGGCAACCTTCCTATGGATGATGAGACTGAGGTCGCTCAGCATGATGCGCGAGATGGGAGCTTCCAAAGGTCAATCTCCAGGGTGTCCTCAAAGGAGCCTAGCCACTATGCCGAGCACCAATCTCGCCTTAAGCGATCTCGCGGTGATGGATTTGAGGGTGAGGAAATAGCGAAGAGGCAAGTGGCACCTCGCTCGCAGGGTGGTGGAAGCAGCTCTCCGAACGCTTTCAGGTTCGACTTTGACGGACCTGAGGCGATTGTCGAGAAGAGCTCTCAACTTGCGAATCTCTTCAGGCGCATTAGGCCTTCTTCCTGCTTCTTGCCATCCCTTAGAAATATGAAGACACCTGAGAGCTACACCATGTTTTTGAGCGCGATGAGCCAGGTAACTTCAATTCCTTTTTTTTTTATTTTTTTTTTTTTTTGATTTTCTTGCTGAGTTTTTGAATTTCTTTTTAAGTTATCTCTGCTGCGAATGAGTTAGTTAACTCGTTCGAGCAGGGTCTCCGCTCCATCATCCAGCCTGAAGAAGTCGAGAGGGCTGCTAAACCTATTACCGACCTATTCACTGAATGGGATGAGCTGGTGGCGAGGCTTGCTCAGAGTGAGGAGAAGATGGCTAACATCGCCCTCTTGGAGAGCCAAGTCAAAGATCAGGCCGATTTAGCCAAGAAGTGGGAAGACTCTGCTTAGGAATGCTCGCTCAAACACCCTCCAAGGCCAAATCTCCCTGCGGGAGAAATCCAATGAAGATTTGAGGGTGAACCTCCGAGTTGCCGAGGGTCGTGCTGGAACTCCTGAGGATGGTCTACGCTCTGCCAGCGATAGTATCGTCGGCCTCAGGGTCCAGGTTGAGAAAGTCAAGGAGGACTCGAGGAAGCTTGCCAAGAATCAAAAGGAGATGGTAAAGAAGGCAGAGAAGGCTGTGAGGAAGGAGATGTCCAAGCAATACCACGCCATCCTGCTGAGGATAAAGGAGAAATTCGAGAAGAAGAAGGTTGAGGTTGACACCGAGACCCAGATCATGGAGTGTAAGTCCAACATCATTCTTCTTGACGACATTATTAATCAGACCATCAATGACTTCGAGGCTGAGAAGAAGAATATTGAGGCTGAGAAGCTGAGATTGGATGAGGAACTCGCCATCGTCCAGGTATCCGATATTTCCTTGGGTAAACTCGATCTTCCGCACGTATCCGAGGATTCGGTTACTTTACCTGCTGGGTCGAGCGTGCAACCACTAAGTGATCAACAGGACCTTGGTTCTCAAGAGCTTAGGAGGGACTTTCAGTTGCCCCCTGACTAGCCTGTCTTAGCGAGCAAGCCGGCTGAGCTTGCCAGCTAGTGACTTTTCCCTTTTCTTTATCTCTTTTTGGATTATCTTTTGAACTCAGTGCCTCAGGATGCCTTTACACTACAAGAAAACATCGATTTGGCGACTGCAGAAAGAGTCGCAAAATAGTCGCTAAAAGCGATGGTACGACTAACTTGCGACTAAAGAACGGAGTCGGGAATCTTTAGTCGCTAAAGAACGTAGTCGTATAAATAGTCGCCATTTGGCGACTACTTTCCGACTACGACCATGAATAGTGTAATAGTCGTAAAATAGTCGCACATTGTAATAGTCGTAACATAGTCGCACATTGTAGTAGTCGTAAAATAGTCGCATAAATTAGGCGACTAGTAAACGACTATAGGAAGGGTAAAGATGTAGTCGGATAATTGTAGTCACCAAATATAGTCGTAAAATGTAGTGACCATTTACCGACTATTGTATGACTAATTTGACGACTATTCGGCGACTAATCGGAACATAAGCTTCGATGATGTAAATATACGGCGACTACTATGCGACTGTTTAGTGACTATTTGGCGACTACTATGCGACTGTTTACTGACAATTTTTATATCAATATTAGAATTTGGTATGAACGATTGGTATTTGTTTGTTTCTCAAATGTAAACCTGTGTTACAAACTTAAATTACTAAACAATCGAAATTTCATTGAAAATACCATTTGATTACAAATATTAACCAATGTATTCAAACTCCATAACAAGTTCACAACACAAGTTCTAAAAAAACATAGGTAACACAAGTGATAAAAAACAGAGGTAACCTAAGAAGTAGATGGTTGATCTGTTGATGGAAGCATATTGGTTGTTGCTGGAGGTGAATTAGCAGACAAGAAGTCGAGAAACCTCGGATCAGTTTGGCGCAAGTACTTTTCCACCAAGGAGAAGTGCTCGAACTTGTCATTTTGCTCAGCCGCAGCTCGGGAGTGCTGTGCTTCACGGGCAGCAATCTCAGCATCATGTCGTTCATTATAGGCAGCCTGCTCCTCGATTTTCCGTTGAGCTTCCTTCAGTTGCTCTTGCAGTGCAACAAACGAGGAAGAGGCTCCCGGTTGCTTGCGCTTGCCATTGATAAAAGTCTCCTTCAGGCTTCCAACTCCATAAGGAGTTCCTCGCGAATCCAAGTCAGTGGACTGTGAAAAAGTAAGAGAAAAATGTAATTAAAGTAGACAAAAGCCAAGACAATATAAATGTGGACTGAAAATGTTACTTACCTCAAGAAAGATGCTAGTATAGTCATCTGTTGTTAGCTCTCGTGGTCGAGAAGCACCGTCTGAAACATCTGAAGCCTCTGTCACGAGGTCAGACAACTTCTGTTGTAGTTTCTCCTGATATCTTTGAGCGATTTTCTCCGCCTTCTTATCGACATAGGTACCATCTGGTTTTGTATGTGTCTTGATGAAAACCTCACCAAGACTAACCGATCGTCCCAATTCCGCTTCCTGGAATGTTACAAAATAAACAACGATTATGAAATTTTTTTAAGTTGTTAAGGAGTAAGAAAAAGTAAAAGTTACTTACCATTTCATGTTGAATTTGTTGATATGACTTCGGCCCTGACAAGTTGATGTGAGGACCGAGACCTTGACGGTCAGACAGACGAGCATTGGAATAGGTGAGACTCCTCAGCTTTGCTTCTTCAGTGTCCCAGTACTGAGTCATCGTATTCCAGAGCGTGTCACCGATCCAATTAGGTCGCTCTCGACTAGTCCTCGCACTGCTAACCATGTCCTTCATCCGGCGTTGACAGATTTATCAAAATACTCTTTAACTGTCCCTGTTATCAAGGGATCCCAGGTGTGGGTTTTCTACAATACAAAGACAACAGAATGTTAGTGAAAACATCGGAAGCAAACCTATATGACAGAAAACATCACACTGCTATAGAACAGAAAACTTTACCGCGAACTCGAGGAAGTATCGTTCTTGTCTCTCCCGAGGCACACATGTCCAGCTATATTAGGGACCATCGAATTTGTTGGTAAATACTTTAGTGATTTTCCTAACCAGTTTCGATCCCATGTCGCGATTAAACCTGCAAAAACACACATGAAATAAAGCAAACGTTTATTTAACTTAAAACTTCAAAACACATGAAACCAGAAGACCTAAGACATAAAACCAAAGACAGACACAATACAGACACAAACACATTCAAACACAGACATGAAATACATTTCAGAGAACTAAGACCTAAAACCAGAAGACTATAAGACCTAAGACTCCAGAGAACTAACACTAATAGACACATGAAACCAGACATGAAACAATTCTAATCAAACACATGAAACTAGACACAATTCTAATCAAAGCAAACACGTTCTAATCAAATCCATCAAACACATTCAAACACAGAGACAATTCGAATCAAAGACAGACACAATACATACACAAACACATTAAAACACAGACATGAAACACATTTCAGAGAACTAAGACCTAAGACCTAAAACCAGAAGAGCTAAGACCCAAGACCTAAAACCAGAAGACCTAAGAACTAAAACCAGAAGACCTAAGACCTAAGACTTCAGAGAACTAACACTAATAAACACATGAAACCAGACATGGAACACATTCAAACACATTATAAACTAAGCTAGATTAACACATTTCTAAACACATCAAACTGTGTCTACGCTAAGACTCAGACACAGACAAAATTCTGATCAAACACAAACACAATTCTAATCAAATCCAGTAAACACATTCTAATCAAATCCATAAACACATTATACACACAGATACGATTCAATGCAGAATCACATTCAAACACAAAACACATTCTAACACAAAACACACATAATCACATTATACAAGGGCAAGGTCATACCAGCTCGAGTTCGGCGTCGGTGTGGGAGAGAGGACAGTTGTAAACTTATCCCGGTCTGGCACCATAAGCAGTGCATTGAGAGCCCTTAGCGTGTCTTCCTGGAGATCCGGCAACACTGGAGATTCATCTTCGAAACTGTATCCGTGAGAAGATGGATGACTCTGAGCCTGAGAGTTCTGATGTGGTGACGGTGGAGCCTCCAGTGGATCCGATTCAGGCGCACGGCGTTCTTCACTGTTGAAAAGTTGTTGTGGCGGTGGAAAGCTCCGGAAATCTGGTGCTGAGGTTGACGGTTGATTGTCGACGGCGACTTGAGGTGGTGTCGCCTGAGTCGGAGGAAATTGGGCAGCCGGCGTGATGTTGTACTGCGGTGGAAGAGATCTCGGTGTTCGCGACATTGTCGGAGAGGGATTGTAATCTCCGCGTCTCTGAGAAAGATTGGGAGCGTGTTTTCTCTTCTGATTCTTACCCTTCTTAGCTTCTGGCATCGTCAGAGAATAGCAAGAAAAGAAGTAGAAGAGATTCGAGAGGAGAAATCGAAGGAGAAGAAGATGAAATCGAAGGAGAAGAAGAGATTCCAGAGGAGAAGAAGATGAAATCGAAGGGTTCGCGAAGAAGGACTCAGGGATTTAGGGCTTTCGTAGGTTTTTTTGTTTAATCTGAATAAATCAGGTCAACTTAATAATTTGTATGTGTGTTATAAACCGATTAAAGACTATGGCCTAATGGTAAAGACGCACACATGTTTCTCTACACCCGGGTACGAGTCCTGTGAAGGACAGATTTTGTTTTTTTTCCCTGAATACATCTGGTCGAGTTATAAATGTGTGTGTGTGATAAATACCAATTAAAGACTATGGTCTAGCGGAAAAGATCGCAAACATGTTCACCCAAACCCGGGTTCGAATCCGGTTGAGGATAGTTTTTTTTTTATATCCTGAATACATCTGGTCGAGTTATAAATGTGTGTGTGTGATAAATACCGATTAAATACTATGGCCTAGTCGTAAAGATCGCAAGACGATAAATTACACTGAAATTCATCTGGTCGAGTTATTTATATTATTATACGATAAATAATATAAAAGACAAATTACACCGAAATTGTGACATTAGTAACATAGTTACTTAGTAGGGTTCTTCGTCTCTGATTCTTCATCAGAAGACGACAAATTACACTTAAATACATCTTCTGGTTATGCATCTCCGATATCGTAATCGAGGTTTATTTGGTCTCCTTGTACGAAATTGTCAAGTACGAGATCTTCAATTGTAGTCATCAATACAGCATCATCATTTTCTGTTTGCAAAAGAATCTGTTCCTTTTGTTCATATTCCCCTGAAATGTTTCCCCTCGGATTCACTTTTAGATCATTGAGCCACAACTGCTTCGGTTTCTTTGTGTATGGGTACGGAATATAACAAACTTGATCCGCTTGTGAGGCTGTTTGCAATATAAAAATGTATAAATAAGTTATACATCAGTATATATATATATATATATATATATATATATATATATATATACGATATCGACATTAATAAGTACGTACCTAGAATAAATGGTTCGTATTTATTGTATTTTCTCGTTGAAATAACGTCTACAACACCACCATTGCTCCTCCGAGTGCCTCTACCGATAACAGGGTTATACCAATTACACTTAAAAAGTGTGATTCTCAAATTGACCATCCCCTTGTACTCGAGTTCTATGATATCATTTAAGGTCCCGTAGAAATCCGCTTCATCAGATGCATCAGTGTAATTTTGACCTTTAACACAGACCCCATAGTTACATGTCTTTCGTCCAGCGCCGTGATTTTGCGTATGAAACAAATAGCCTCTTGTAAAATACATTGGCCATGTTTTGACCTTATTCAAAGGTTCATGGACTATCTCTTGAACCCAAGTAGGAAATGGATTCGTGGGGTTCCAGTAAGAAACCTGCATATATATAAAAATAGCATAAATATATTTAAGTATAAATATATTCATAGTTATGAATGTTTTTTAGACATACATATTATTTCACCCATAAATGATATTCGTCAGCTCTTTTCGTAGAGAGTTCTTTTTCGGAAAGTCCTGGATATTTTGCTGAAATAAATTCCACGAACATTCTACACAAGACCAACACAAATATGAGAAATTAAACAAGGATTATATATAGTAAAACGTAATCTGAGAGAGATGCCTACTTATATACCTCTCAATTGGCTGAAAATAGTCACAATTTCGTAAAACATATGCATGTGCACATTGATAGTCTCTCTCTGAGAGCCATATTTCATGCATTTCTCCACTTGGACGGCCTACTTGAGTAAATATAGAAGGTACTCCAGGGACATGATATACGGGGACTTCACCTTCATCGAATCTTGTTAACCTGACCAAATTAGTAGAAAAGTAATTCACATTAAAATACATAGGACGTCTATACAAATTAAATGCCAAAGTGAACATGATGTGATTGATTTTAGCATTTACCTTGATTTCGTTTGTATATTCGCAGCAAAGTAGTGCTCTGAGAAATAAGCAATCTCGTCATTGATATATGATTCAACAATCGATCCTGCCGCATATCTTTTGTTATTTGCTTTCCCTTTCAACTTTTTGAAAAACCTTTCAAAAGGATACATCCACCTATACTGGACAGGGCCTCCTAATTCAACTTCGTATGGGAGATGTATAGGCAGGTGCTCCATCACATCGAAAAATGAAGGTGGAAATATCTTTTCCAAATTGCATAGGATTAAAACTATGTTCTGTTTCAAAATTTGAACGCGACTTTCATGCAAAGTTCTCGAACATAAGTCTCGGAAAAATGCTCCAACCCCTACAATATACGTGAAAATTTCATGAGGTTACTATATATATACAATACTATAATCATATTTACAAAAATAGTCGTAATTAGTACCTGATAACGCAAGGTGGACATTCCGGTCTAGGAGATCTGCAAAGATAAATGGAAGTAACCGCTCCATAAAAACATGGCAGTCATGACTCTTCATGCCTGAAAACTTTTGGTTGTCCATATCAACACAACTAGCTAAGTATGACGAATATCCATATGGGAACTTAACCGCATATTTCACACATTCCAGTAAACTTTTTTTGGCTTCTTCTGTCAATGTGAAGGATGGGAAAGGAGCTTTACCCTCACTATCAATATGTATGTAAGTGTGGCCGAGAACAAAATCGTTCTATATCCAATCTTGACATGATGTTGTCTTTCGATTTACCCTTCACACTCATTAGTGTATTCATGATGTTGTCAAAAAAATTCTTCTCTATATGCATCACATCAAGACAATGACGGAGGTTGAGGTCCCTCCAGTACGGCAGCTCCCAAAATATGCTTTCCTTGTGCCAGTTATGGTGCTTCCCATAGCCCGGATTCTTCTTTTCGTGACCGTTTCCACCAACATCCTTTGTTTTCGATGGATTTACACCAGCTAACCGCTCGAAATAAACTTGCTCACCGGTCAAAGACGGAGGTGAATACTCTCTCGAAGCGTCTTTTCCCTTTAGGAAGTCTTTTTTATTCCTCCTCAGTGGATGACCAAGAGGAAGAAATCTTCGGTGACAATCAAACCAACACGTCTTCCTTCCATTAGGTAGATAAAAAGACTTTGTATCTTCCATGCAAACTGGACAAGACAATTTACCGGATAACATGCTATATGCCGGAAAGTCGCTTATCGTCCACATCAGCACTGCTTTTAGATTAAAATTTTGATTCAAGGACACATCGTACGCATCGACGCCATTAGACCACAACTCTTTTAACTCCTCAATAAGTGGTCGGAGGAAGATATCGAGACTAGCTCGCGGATGATTTGGCCCAGAATTCAGAATTGTAAGAAATAAATACTCTGTGTTCATGCACATACCCGGGGGTAAATTATATGGCGTCAAGATCACAGGCCACAACGAATGATTACGAGACATGCCAAGGGATTGAACCCATCGGTACATAATCCAAGATAAACGTTACGCGGTTCTTCAGCAAACCGGGGATGTTGATCTTGAAAATATCTCCACTCCGCCGCATCAGAAGGATGACCCATTTCTCCCTCCTTTGTTTGGTGCTCGGCATGCCATCTCATTGCCATTGCAGTCTTCTCACTTTGATACATTCTCTTTAATCTGTCAGCAATATGTAGATACCACATACGATTGTATGGTACGTTGGTTCTACGCCGGTCGTTCTTAGGCTTCCATCTTTGTTTTCCACAAAACAGACATTTATCTTCCTTCTCGTCTTCTTTCCAGAAGATCATACAATTGTTAATACAAACATCAATTGTATGATATGGGAGACCTAAATTGCGCATCAATTTTTCTGTCTAGTAATGTGAACCAGTTGACTTGTTTCCTTCTGGTAAATAGTCTGTCAAGATTCCGTAAACCGAATCCACTAACTTTTCACTCATATTATATTCTGCCTTATTTTGCATGACTCGAGCAGCTAAGGATAACTGCGAGTGACCTTCACGACAACCATCGTATAGTGGATTATTTGCACCTTCTAACAAGTCGTAGAATTTTTTTGAATGGTTACGTACCGGTTCTTCTACATTCTGATAACTAGTACCACCTTGATGATAGTTATCAAAACTCACGTTATCACGAAATGCATCATTCACCATATCCACATATCTATCTTCGACTACATTACCCACTTCTTCACTCCCACCTATATACGTCGTATCAACATAGCTCGATCCTAAATCCGCCATATTGAATTCTTACCCATGCTTATACCAAACATAATAATCTGGCATAAATCCTCTGCAATAAATATGATTCCAAATTCTTGTCCCCGGGATAAATTTCTCGTTCTTGCAAACACTACAAGGACAGAAAAACTTACCGCCATTACTCTGTGTTAGAGGCTGGCTATTTGCAAATGTCATGAATTGCTCCACCCCCGTTCTGAACTGTTCCGAGAAATTTCCCGTCTCTTCATCGAACCTATTATACACCCACTCCCGAAAATTACTATAATTGTAATTTCCCGATATTTTATAACTAATAAATCGAATGAGCAGAAGAAATATGTTTGATTTTGTATTTAAAATCGAATGAGGAGAACAAATATGTTTGTTTTGTGTTTAAGATCGAATGAGGAGAAGAAATGGGGTAAATTTTGTTTATATAGACGATTTTGCCGACTACATAGCGACTACAAGGCGTCTGAAAGGCGACTACATATTGTAGTCACATAAAGCCGGTGCACCAACCCAAACAACAACTAACACGTGTTTTTCACCGGTTTTGCACGACTGTTTACCGACTGCTATGCGACTCGCCCAATTAGTCGCATATTAATCGCTAATTTGGCGACTATTCTGCGACTACTAAGTCCCGTCGTAACCGTAGTCGTAATTTGGCGACTGAACTTAAAATAGTCGTGCAATATTCGTAAAATAGCGACTACTATAGCGACTATTCTGTTTGGTCGTAAAACAGCGACAACATTACGACTAAACCTTACTAGTCGCCAAATAGTCAGAAAATAGTTGTTAATTAGTCACAATTCATAGCGACTAATGTTTTAGTCACCACATGTAGTCGTTAAAACGCTGTTTTCTTGTAGTGTTAAACCCATTTCCGATTGTTGTTGAACTTATTATGCCCGAGGGGACCCTTTTTTTTTTTTTTGAACTCATGTTCCTTTCGTGGAGGCTTAATTTTATTCACTTTGATCTTTAAAAATCTTTCGTCTTTAGAATTATTTATCATTTCCGCCATTTAGAGGCTGACACTTTTCATTGGATCAAAGGCAGTCTTTCAACCAAAGATTTGGGCCGTTCAGAGACCTTGCTCCCAGCTAGTTTAGAGACCTCAAGAGCTGACCAGTCGATTTTAAGATGCAGGGTCGAATCCGTTTAGAGGCGGACATGCAACCTAAACAGTTTAGACGTAAATGTTGTTGTCATTCAGAGACTAGAAAGGTTGTGACCTTGCAATTTAGACGCAAAGTCGAGTCATGCTAGTTGATAGTATGCTCTAGCTCTTAAGGCTGTTCGTTTATGGAGTAAAGCTTTAGCTTGTAGACAGGAGTTGAGAAACTTCAGGTTGCTTTAAGTAGGCTTAAGAGAAGATTTTTTTATTTCAATAGATGTACCCTTGTGAGGTTGCCTACGTACCCTGAGGAGGGATCAAGCCTTTCGTAGTTCGATTTTACAAGTATCTTACGTTTTAATGGTAGTATTTCTTCAAGTTCATTGCATTCCATGAGTTTCTTTCAAGTGTGTGGTCGTGCACCCTGACGAGTTTGTACACGTCGTTCTTTACTACTTCGGAGATCCGGTATGGACCTTCCCAGTTGGTGCCCAGTTTTCCAGCATTTCTTTCCTTATTATTTTCATATACTTTTCGTAGGACGAGCTCGCCAATTTGAAATCTTTGTTGTTTGACCTTTGAATTATAATAACGCGCTGCTGCGTGTTGATTTGAAGATTAACAAGTGCTCGATCTCGACGCTCGTCGATAACATCGAGCTGGTCGAGAAGCATTTCGTTATTCAGTTCCTCATTTATGGGACACACATCTACCCTCAAGTTAGGGACTACGACTTCGGCAGGGACCACGGCCTCAATCCCATAAGCCAAGGAGAATGATGTTTCTGAGGTTTCTTTACGAGGTGAGGTCCAACAGGCCCATAGCACTCTTGGGAGTTCATCAGACCATTTTTCCTTTTTAACGTCCAATCGTTTTTTGAGATTACTCAATATCAGTTTGTTTGCTGCATCGGCATGCCTGTTGCCCTGAGGGTAACAGAGTCGAAGTTGTCAGCTTGATTATGTTATTTTCGCAGAATTCGAGGAACCAATTTGAAATGAATTGTGAACCATTATCGGTTACGATTTCATACGGGATTTTGTGCCGGCAAACTACATTTTGCCATACGAATTCTTCCACGTGTTTTGCCTTAATTTGTTGGAAGGCCCCTGCTTCTATCCATTTGGTGAAGTAGTCAGTAAGGACGAGCAGGAAGCGGCACCTTTTTTCCCGAGGTTACCAGAGGTCCTACTATGTCCATAGACCATCTCATAAATGGGTATGGAGATGAGATGAAAGATAAATTTTCAGTGGGCTGATGTAACGTGGGAGCATGTCGTTGGCATTTGTCGCATGCTTTAGAGTGTTCTTCGCAATCAGCGACCAAGGTGGGCCAAAAATACCTTTGCTTTTGATTCTTATGACTAACGCCCTTCCTCCTGAATGACTACCACATGACCCCCCCCCCTCCCCCCGGTGAACTTCCACATAACCGTGAAAGCTTCGGGTCCGTGGACACACACCAGGTAGGGGCTATTCACGCTTCGTTTGTAGAGGCGAGAACCAATTATACAATATCTTGAAGCTATAGTTTTGAGTTTACGGGCTTCCCACTTGATGGGAGGAGTCTTACCCCCCTCAATGTATTATATAATCGCTGCTCGCCAATCCATTCTCGTAACCATTTTTTCCCAGAGGGAAACATGCCTGACGCCAAGCGGAGCTTGGTCTGGGTCCTCAGCATCCTATATTTCATGAGGAGGTTCGTCCTTTATTAGGGCCAGCACTACATCCAAATCAATATTGTCAACATCGATTTCCATTAAATCTTCAACATATATTTCGACGTCAATGCTAGGTTTTTCGATTCCTTCCACTGGAATCACTCTTTTCACAAGAGGATTCGAGGTTGAAGCAAGAGCTGCCAACGCATTTGCGATCGTGTTCTGACCTCGCGGGATCCGCGTCAGGCTGAAGACTTCGAACCGCTTGGCTAGCTCATGGACTACAGCTAGATAAGACTCCATTCTGCTATTTATGGCTTTATATTCTCCATGGAACTGACTTGTAATGAGCTGAGAATCGCTGAATGCACTCAAGTTGCATATTCCTATTCCAACTACGAGTCGGAGACCTGCTATTAAAGCCTCGTACTCGGCTTTGTTATTTGATGCAGAGAAACTGAGCCTGAAAGACTCTTCCACGACCTCGTTGGTCAGCGATACGAGGTGGATTCCAACACCTGCCCCATGTTTCGAGGAATTTCCATCAACGTAGAGCAGCCAGGTTCCGGAGCTTGATTCAGCCATCTCGCTGCGAGCTCGATGACGAAGTCAGCTAATACTTGCGACTTGGCGCTAGTTCGAGGTCGATACTCGATATCGTACTCGCTCAGCTCAATAGCCCACTTGGCTAGCTTACCGGACTGACTGGGGCTATGTTGCACTGTGCACAATGGCTGGTTTGTCATCACTATGATAGAGTATGACTGGAAGTACGGCCTGAGTTTGCGGGCTGACACTACTACTGCCAAGGCCAATTTTTCCATTCGTGGATACCTGGTTTCAGTATCCACAAGGGACTTGCTCACGTAGTAGATCGTTCTCTACTCATCTCGCTCTTCTCTTACGAGGACACCACTTATCGCGGCCTCGGAGATTGCTACGTACAGGTAGATGGGTTCTCCCTCAACTGGCTTTGAAATAATGGGGGGCTCGGAGAGGTATGCTTTTAGCTGCTTAAAGGCTTCCCCACATGTGTCATCCCAAATGATTTTTTTGTTTCCTTTTAACAATTGATAAATAGGGAGACACTTATCAGTCGATCTTGAAATGAACCGGTTTAGAGCAGCAATGCGGCCTGTTAGCCTCTGCACCTCCTTTGCCGAGCTCGGAGGTTGCATTTCCAAGAACGCGCTAATGTGCTTAGGGTTTGTTTCTATTCCTCTTTGGGTTACTATGTAACCTAGGAATTCCCCCGAAGCAACTCCAAATGTACACTTTAAGGGATTCAGTTTCATCCCATACTTATTCAGTAATTTGAAACATTCCCCTAGTTGACTTATGTGATCTTCTTCTTTCAAAGACTTAACCAACATGTCGTCAATGTAGACCTACATTGACTTGCCCAAGAGGCTGGCAAACATCTTGTTCAAGTCTTTGGTAGGTCGCTCCTGCGTTTTTAAGGCCGAATGGCATTACCTTGTAACAATATGTTCCTCGTTCTGTTATGAAGGATGTCTTATCCTGGTCCTCAAGGTTCATTTGTATTTGATTATACCCCGAGAACGCATCCATGAAGCTGAGGAGTTGGTTCCCTGCGGTAGCTTCCACCAACTGGTCAATGTGAGGTAGGGGTAAGCTATCCTTAGGACACGCTTTATTCAGATCCGTAAAATCCACACACACTCGCCAGGTGCCATTTTTCTTTTTCTACACGACTGGATTTGCTAGCCAGTCGGGATACTTGACCTCTTTGATGAACCCAACACTTAGCAACCTGGTAACCTCACTATTAACAGCCTCGGTTTTGTCATGTCCGAACTTTCGACGCTTTTGACGCACTGGCTTATGATTCGGATCGACATTGAGTTCGTGTGAGATGATGCTCAGATCAATGCCAGACATATCGGCCGTTGTCCATGCAAATGAATCGATATTTTCCTTGAGGAAGGATATTAATTGGTCCTTCTGGGCCCTGGAGAGCTCGGATCCGATTCCTACCTTCTGTTTAGGATGAGACTCGTTGACCACGACTTTCTCGATAAAGTCAGATGGCACCAGGACCACTGTTATTTCCGGCCATGCGATCTGCGAGCTCATCCTTACGCTGTAATTGCTATAATGCGTTTTCCTTTGCTATTTGGAAACCTCTCATATAGCATATTATGGATGCTTTTTGACTCCCTTTTACTGTTGCGATTCCATGTTGGGTAGGGAATTTTATACATTGATGGTAGGTTGAGGATACAACCCTCGTTGAATGTATCCACGTTCTACCCAGGATGGCATTGAATGGGGCTGGCCTATCTATCACAGCGAATTCAACCATCCTCCTTACTCCAGCTGCTATTACAGAGAGTCATATTGTTCCGAGGGATAATGTAGTTTCTCCGGAGAAACCGGTTAACACCACCTTATCCCCCTCGATTTCGTGATCTGGTATGCCCATTTTCCTAAGAACACTTAGGAGGATGAGTTCTACAGAGCTCCCAGTGTCCACGAGCATTTTGGTGAGAGCATCATCATGTAGAGAATCTAGCCCAACGACCTCGCTTTCCCAGAATGAGATTTGCGTGTCGGTCCCTTGAATGGGATTTTGGCTTATATGTCAGTGTTTAACCTCCGCTGATGTTTCTTGATTGAATTCACAGAGTTGCGACACAACTAGGATCCTCCATGAATAAAATCAATTATTTTCTTCAAGTTGGGAGGAGGTATATCCGCCTCCCTGTCCTTGGGGCGCTCTCGCCTTTTGTCATCTCGAGCTGGGTAGTAGTTCCTCCTCGGGGGGGGGGGGGGGGGGGGGGGGGGGGGGGGGGGGGGGGGGGTTCTCCAGCTCGACATTGCCCAGCTCTCCTGCTGCGAATTTCACAGCGAGCTGCTTCTTCACCTCGTAGCACTCCTCAGTCGAATGACCATTGATCTTATGAAAATCACACCACTTGCTGGGGTCATAGGACTTGAATCTGTTATGAGGTGGGCTTCATACTGAGTACAAATGTAACCCCTGACCTTGTCTTTGATCTTGGGATTCTTTCTTCCCAAACTTTTTAGGTCCCTGGGAGTTTGTCGTCTGAGCTTGCTTACCCGAGGTTGCGGGTGCGTGCTGATTTGATTGAGCTACACCTGCCTCCCCGAGAATAATCCAGCGCGAAGCATGGTGTAGCGCATCATCTAGCGACACCGGCTACTAGACTGTGAGCTCCTTGAAGAATTTTAAGGATTTTAGCAGTCCGTTTTGAAGAGCTTTCAGGGCCGTTGGGTTATGTAAATTGGTAATTTTTGTAACGGCCTTAAAATTGTTAAAGTAATTCCGTAACGAGTCACATGGCTTTTGAGTAAGTACCCACAGATCGGCCTCCGAGGTCTCGATCTGGATAAATACTGAATATTGATTCAAGAATGCTGCTTGAAGCTGGGTGAAGTTGTAAATCGAATTCGGTTTCAGACCGATTTCATTGGCCGTGGTCGTGGGGAGTTGATGCATTTATTCGATTTGCATGTAATCAACCACCTTACCATGAATGAGGCACTTTATTGTGTCCTTGTGCTCGGTGTAGGAATGTGAAGCGGCGTGATGCACAAACGGTATCTAGACATTGCCCAGCTCTCCTGCTGCGAATTTCACAGCGAGCTGCTTCTTCACCTCGTAGCACTCCTCAGTCGAATGACCATTGATCTTATGAAAATCACACCACTTGCTGGGGTCATAGGACTTGAATCTGTTATGAGGTGGGCTTCATACTGAGTACAAATGTAACCCCTGACCTTGTCTTTGATCTTGGGATTCTTTCTTCCCAAACTTTTTAGGTCCCTGGGAGTTTGTCGTCTGAGCTTGCTTACCCGAGGTTGCGGGTGCGTGCTGATTTGATTGAGCTACACCTGCCTCCCCGAGAATAATCCAGCGCGAAGCATGGTGTAGCGCATCATCTAGCGACACCGGCTACTAGACTGTGAGCTCCTTGAAGAATTTTAAGGATTTTAGCAGTCCGTTTTGAAGAGCTTTCAGGGCCGTTGGGTTATGTAAATTGGTAATTTTTGTAACGGCCTTAAAATTGTTAAAGTAATTCCGTAACGAGTCACATGGCTTTTGAGTAAGTACCCACAGATCGGCCTCCGAGGTCTCGATCTGGATAAATACTGAATATTGATTCAAGAATGCTGCTTGAAGCTGGGTGAAGTTGTAAATCGAATTCGGTTTCAGACCGATTTCATTGGCCGTGGTCGTGGGGAGTTGATGCATTTATTCGATTTGCATGTAATCAACCACCTTACCATGAATGAGGCACTTTATTGTGTCCTTGTGCTCGGTGTAGGAATGTGAAGCGGCGTGATGCACAAACGGTATCTAGACATCTTTTTTGAAGGGATTTAAGGGGAATTACTATGTTTGGGCGAGCCATGGAGAAAATTGTTATGACGCTGGTGAATCATCGAGAACAAATCACTACGGGGTTGAAGAAGAAACGTGGGATGGTCGTGCTACCAATAGTCAAGCTTCAATCGATGATTACAACTATGTTCCAGACAAAGATGTGAACATGGGACAAGAACCAGCCATCCTTACGGAGAATATGCCATAAACAATCCACGAGGAGCCATGCCATGATAGCATTTTCCAAGCGTTTGAAGAAGCTAGTCAACCACTTTACGAGGGGTGTCCTGAAGGGATTTCCCAATTGTATGTGGCATCGCGTATGATGAACATTAAGACCAATCACAATTTGGCAGAAGTTTGCATGGATGATATAGCACAAACAATTAGAGATGTACTTCCCAAGCCAAATAAAGCGCTTGAATCGTATTATGAGACGAAGAAGTTAACTTGGGCGCTAGGATTACCTTTACACAAGATTGATGTATGCGAGGATAATTGCATGCTCTTTTGGATGGGAGCATGCGTTGTTGCTTTTTCAAAAAGACAGATACAATCCGAACAAAGGCAAAGGGAAAAACAATCCTAAGCAGAGAATGTTTTATCTCCCTCTTGCGGAATGGTTGAAGCGGTTATACCAATCAGAGGTGACATCATCTCATATGCGATGGCACGCCGAATATATCTCTCCTGAAGGAGAAATGCATCACACATCAGATGGAGCCGCATGGAACCATTTTAATGAGGTATATCCTGCATTTGCTTCTGAAAGTCGTAATATTTATCTACGGTTATCAACAAATGGATTTAATCCAATTGGTATGAACGGTGAAGCACACTCAGTTTGGCCCGTAATAGTTACGCCTTATAATCCGCCCCCGGTATGTGCATGAAAAGGGAATATTTCTTCTATCAATACTAGTTTCAGGGTCAAAACATCCAAAGAAAAGCATAGATATTCAACAGTTCTTCAACCAACAAAGAATTTATGGAGGGATGGTGTGGATGCTAATGATGTATCAAGAAAGCAAACTTTTACATTTCGAGTTGCGGTAATGTGGACAATTAGTGATTTTCCGGCGTATGGAATGCTTTCTGGATGGATGACGCATGGACGCATGGCCGCTTGGCGTGTCCATACTGTCTAGATAAGACCAAGTCGTTTTGGCTGTGAAATGGAAGGAAACACAGTTGGTTTGATTGTCATAGAATGTTTTTACCTCAAGATCATCCTTACCGGCGTAATGTGAATGCGTTTAGACGAAGAATTTCAATAACGGATGCTCATCCACTGTGGTTTACTGGTGATGAAATTTTGCGCGAAAGAATAGACAACATTGAAGGGTTGTCTTAAACTGTCGATTGTGGAGGGAACAGACACAACAATCCTTCCCGAACTATTAGTGGGTATGGTGATTACCACAATTGGGTGAAAAGAGTATCTTTTGGGAGTTACCATATTGGGAAAACCTTCTTTTGAAACACAATCGTTATAATTTTATGCACATAGAAAAAAATATATTCGATATTCTCATCAACACGGTGTTGAATGCACCCGGAAATACGAAAGATAAAATTAAAATGAGGATGGATCTCCCAGAGATATGCAGAAGACCAGATTTAGAGGTCACAAGGAAGGATGCATGTGCCAATCTTCATATTGTCAAACGAGGGGAACACAAAATTCCTCACTTGGTTAAAATATGATATAAAATTTCCAGATGGATATGCTTCAAAATTTACATGATGTGTTGATGAAAATAATTGGAAGCTTTATGGACTAAAAAGTCATAATTGTCATGTCATCATGCAACGACTTCTCCCATTTGTTTTTGCAGAACTCCTTCCAAAAAATGTTCACACATCAATTTCAGGTAATTTATTGTTTTTAGTTAATTTAAATATTAATATTTTCACAAATAAATTAATAATAATAAGTTTAATTAAATTATATGTGTAGATATTGCACTATTTTCCGGGATATATCAGCTAAGGCGTTGAAATTCGAAGATGTTGCCGTTTTGAAAACAAATATCACGTTGAAGCTTTGCAATTTGGAGAAGATATTTCCTCCATCGTTCTTTGACGTTATGGAACATCTCCATGTTCACCTGCCAGATGAAGCGTCTTTACGTGGTCCAATACAATATAGGTGGATGTATCCATTCGAGAGATACATGTACTATCTTAAGAAGAAGGTTAAAAACAAGGCACACATTGGAGGCTCGATTGTTGCACAATGTGTGAATGAAGAGATTTCTTATGCTACAACCAATTATTTTGGACATCAAGAAGTTCCACACTGCGAAGGTCTAGGAGAAGTCCGATTTACGTATGCTTATGAAGATTTCCCGAATTTGTTCCACCATGTAAGGCGAGTTAGTGGAAAAATTGTTAATGGGTGGTTAACAGATGAAGACTACAATGTGCTTCAAACGGTTTTGATGCTCAACTGCG
This sequence comes from Eutrema japonicum, assembly GCA_030161315.1. NCBI lineage: Eukaryota > Viridiplantae > Streptophyta > Magnoliopsida > Brassicales > Brassicaceae > Eutrema > Eutrema japonicum. The sequence goes on from BSQW01000001.1 coordinate 28,555,469, forward strand.
ACGAATTTTCTCCTTACGAGAGATATATATTAATGTTTTTATCTTACCGATTTTAGTAGATAACAAAATAATATATTAATATTAATTGGTAACGTAAAATTAAATTAAATCAGGTTGTTTGAAGAGTATATGACGCTAAACATCCCTGATATTACTCCATACGCAATGCAGAGATCAAAAGACAAACACTATGCGGAATAGGTAAAAGACTATGTAAGTTTAAATTTCTTATGGTCATTGTTATTAGATATTACGTATCATTGTCATTATATATGTAATTGTGCGAATCTATAAAAGTGTTAATTAAATTATATATAATATTTGCAGATCAACGACGCCAGCGAAACATATGTTTTTTCGTTGTGGATGATGGAATTTGTACAAGGTCCCAAGCATAATTTTATATATTGGCCTATGTACTACACGCGAGGATACCACTTTCACACGCATATGCATGGACAAGATAAAAAAGACCCAAAATTATGGTGTTTATGTCTGTGGAACCACCGAGACAGAATATTACGGACTTATAGAGGAGATAATGATGATCGAGTACCATGGTGATGTTGGGCTTAAGACAATGATTTTCAAATGCAGGTGGTTCGACAAGACAGAAGGTCGTGGGATGCGCAGACATCTGTCTGGTATTATCAATGTGGCACCGCGTAGATAATACCAGAAATACGACCCTTTCGTATTACCAGGACAATGTGATAAAGTTTGTTTCATTCCTTATCCGCGTGTGCGTCAAAGCGCAACAGATGATTGGTGGGTTTGTACAAAAGTGATACCACAAAGGGTTCTCAATTCAATAGAAGTTTCTCTAGCATTACAAGACGATACACATAATCAAGTAGTGGCACCTACTCAAATGCTGCGAGTTGAAGCTCATGCTGTCCAAAATGATTCAGATTTTGAAGAATTATCTATGATTGATCCCGAAGACGTGTATGTATCGGAAGATGATATAGAAGAGTCGTGTGATGATTCTGATTCCGATTCCGATTCCGATTACAACTCCAATTAAGTTTATACTACACCGCTTATGTATAATGAATCATTATAATGTTATATATATGTTCTCTTTTATCGTTCAAAACTCTAGTAGTGTTTGATTTTAATATAATTAAATTTGAGTACTAAACATATCTTTAAGGAAAATACGCTTAAATTAAAACTCCAATTAAGTTTATAAAAAAAATTCTCTTGAATATAGTGAAGAAATCTTTTATTTTCAAAATTGTTTATTATTTTTTTCCAAATTCGTTTATTTTACATAGATACGAAATAGCGACACAAATAAATCTGTGTATGTGTCTTTTTATTATTATTATTATTCTACTTAAGTATGTTTAAATCTAGATAAGATCATGCAAGTATTAAGATCTTTTATAATGGATAAATATACTATAAACCTTTTTTAGTTTTAATACTATTTTAAGATATATTCATATCTTTAATTAAGAAGATACTATGAGTCATTATTTATACAACTAGTAAAATTAAAACAATACGAAAGAACAAAATTATATTTGAATGAAAAAAATTCATTGGAAGATATTGCTGCATAAACAATTAATGAACATCAAAATATTAAACAAACCTAAGTATCTTTATTCTGAAAATTTGGCGTAAAATTTTGGACAAATACCCTAATTTCCTTAAGAAAACTTTGCAGCCTCTCCTCTCTCTCAAAATATTTTGCAGCCAGTTAGTCTCTTCTCCCTGTCTCTCAATCTCTCCTATCTCTCAATCTCTCCTATCTCTCAATATATTATGAAGCCTCCGTTAATTTTTTCTCTTCTGCAGCAACCATTTCTCGGTCTCAGTCCGAAACCAGGTATTTCTTTGTATATCTGTTTCTCGGTCTCTTCTCTTCTGATTTGGGTATTCTCGGATGGATTTGGTAAATTTGTTATCTGATTTGCAGTGCATGTGATTTAGTTTTGTGTTTCTTTTAGTTTTTTTTAGTTTTGTGTTATACTTTGGTTGGAGAAAAGTTTGAGTTTGTTAATTTTTTTTTATTTTTGCTATTGGTTTTGATTTTCCAATTGGTTTGTTTGTTTGTTTTTTTAATTTGTCTATTTACTCTGTTAAATTATTTCTGCTCATATGACTATCTTTTTTTTAGATATGCCTAAAGCTAAGCGATCACGGTTATCATCGTTGCGGCGTCAACAGCCACCTTGTCCACAATGACCTACAGTTCAACATCAAGGTCCCCTACCACCTGGAGCTACTGGTCTGTCATCAACTGCTCCAATAGTCGTACACTCGAGGCTCTAATTAATGCGCCTGCACGGCAAGACCATACACGGCTCCATCCTCATAAGCTCGATGGAGCTTTATGGTAATATACTCTATGTTTTATATTGTTATCTTATGTTACATTCTAATATATATCTAATAATATACACTATGTTTTTCTTATTTCAGGTTCAAAATTGACCCGTCAGTTTGTAAATACATCCGGATAACAATTTTATGGGGCTTTGGTGGAATATTGGATTGGTCCCGAAAGAGAAGACAGATAAATGGTGGCAGGATTTTGTGGTTAGTTTTGATAAATATGTAAGCTGATTTTTTTGAACCTGCTTACTAAACATTTTCTTACATACAATTTTTTTATTGCTGTAGCAAAATTATTATTGGGACAAGGTCCATCATGATCTGGTATATTCGTTATGGTGGAAACAGTGTATGGATTCAATAGGTGATCGAATCAGCAAGAAAGAGAGAGCTGGAAAAAAACCAAAGTATGTAAGTGATATCCACTGGACTGAAATGTTGGAGCAGTGGGATACTGAATATATGATCGAACTTTGCAAGACCAACACTGAGAACCGCCTATCGAATCCTGATGGTTTAGGGGAGCACAAGCATTGTGCTGGTTTTGTATCATTTGTTCGCGTTGGGTATAATATGCTAAGGGTTCATTTCCCTTAGTTGGATTATTTCATAGAATTTTGATAATTCTAGTGTTATTTTTCTCATCAGATGATTGAGGTTGGAACAGATGAACCACCAGCATACACAGACCTTGTGCGCAAGACACACACGCGTAAAGATGGGACATTCATCGACAAACGCGCGGAGTCTATTGTAGCTGATGTTGAGTTAGCTGCTACACAACTATCAGCTTCTGATGGATCTCCTAATAGCCAAACAGCATCATCTGCCGCTGTTCCTTCTCTCTTCCAACTAAACGAAGCATATGTCAAGGTAAATCATGTAATACAATTAAATTAGACAGATCCTTGAAATACATCGTCGCTTTGAGTAAAATATATATTGATTTCAACCTGTTACTTTCTTGTGTTATTAGTTTCATATCCTAATATTTTTTTTTATTGTTCATTGGTTTGTTACTGCATCTTATCCTTGTTAATTTTAAGTTTTAGGATGGACTATTAATTGAGGCTTCTTTCATCTATTTGTTTTTTTCCTAATTCTTTGTTTTGCTTTTCTTTTGTCTACATGATCTGTTATTTGTAATTTTTAATTGGTTTTGCTAGTTTCAGACATGGAATTATTTTGGATTGATTTTTGTGAATCTTTTCATGTATGAGCAAGTTGTTCCTCCTAAAAAGGGTCATATTTATGGCCTCGGTAGCGCTCAATATCAAGAGGTTGCGCCAACTGAGATTGTACATACTTCTCTTGCCCGCAACCTTGACATGGATATGAGGGTCACCAATGTGGAGAGTAGCTTACAATTTGTCAAGGATACTGTCAATGAGACAGTCAACACTGTAAAAAATGGCAGAAATGCTAGCTGCGCAAAACGTGATTCTACGGAGTCTCGGTTTTGACCCCGAAACACTTCAACCAATCAGACCAGCTCATGTCCCATCCACTACAACTACTGCCCCGTCTACGTTCGAGAGGCCAAGTATTGTCCCCTCTACTTCCGAGAGGCCACCAGGTATTGCCCCGTCTTCTTCTCAACCCAATCTTGAGGAGTGGTGCCAATCACTTGATGGCTATTGCGATTAGGATCAATCTATCACGGTTCAAGTATGCATTTTGGAATGTTTGTGTTTGTTCTTATGTGACAACGGATGTATTATGTTTTTTAGGTTTGATGGATATTATGTACACTTTTTGTATTAGATGTTATATGAAAACTTAATATCTATTTCTTTTGGTTGAACATATAAATTTTATGGCTATACAAATTTAAATATCATATTATTCAAGAAAAAAAAAAGGATTTTGGTTTTTCATATTTTCTCGACAAAGCCACGGAATAGCCATTGTTAAGTATGTGGCAAACTAAGACACGAAAAGCCAGGATTATATGGTCGTGGCAAAATTAGCCACGGAATGGTCGTGGCAAAGTTTGCTACAGAATGTTACGAATGCCTACAATCGTAGCTAACTAACCACGACCTATTTCGTAACTATCCGTGGCTAATTAGCCACGGAAAACGCAGTGACATTCCGTAGCTATTTTTGTCACGAAAAGATACGGACTCCAATTAGCTACGAAGTTATAGCTACATATTACTTTCCTGGCTTTCCGTGACTATAAACCCATATAACTACGGAAAATGGACAATATCTAGGAAATAATTATGTCTTTTTTTTAGTAGTGTGAAGTTCATGGGACCATAATTATGTCTAAGCACGTTGATGCAAGAAGGGGAGCCCTAGAGAGTAAAGTGAAGGGTAATAGCCAACTATTTAAACACTGCGAGGTTGTGGACGTTGGGATGTCACGATCATACATCAAGAAGAAGGATGCTCCAAAGTCTGGTCGGAAATCAAGTGGGGGAGAAGCAACCCCGAATTCGAGGACGAATTCATTTCAAGTAGGGGAGTTTGTAACATTCCAAGAAAAGGGTTTTGGCCCAATTTCTTTTTTCTTTTTTTCTCCAGCGGCTCAAATTCCTAAAGCCTATTTCTACTTTCCAGCCCAGTGTACTAAACCCAACAGAAAACTCATAGCCCCAAAACCAAGTTCAATCTAGCCAGTATTCCCTAAAACCTTAAACCTAGACATATTCTTTTCCCCTATATAAGGAGCTCGTGGAGAGGAAGAGAGACATATAGTTTCATCACCGGCGAAGACATGCCAAAGTCCAGCCACCGTCCAGAACCACCGGAGAGAGCCTTATCCGCCAGAGGTGATAGGAGGAGGAAAGGCCGTTCGCGACCAGCCACCTTGCGACGCAATTTCTCGGCGAACCGGAGCGAACCAGGAGGCGATCTTGGTATCGTTGGAGACATCTCAAATCCACCTTGTCAGAGCAATTTTGCGATCCAAATTTCTAGGTAAACTCCGCAAATTGTGGATGTTTCTTCTTGGCCAAGAAAGTGTTCCTTCATGGAAATGGAAAGTGCATTTATGGTGATTCGTTTATGGCAAATATATTTATGGGTATCCATATATGGAAATTGCATTTATGCTGATCCGTTTATGGCAAGTACATTTATGGTGATCCATATATGGAAAGTGCATTATGGGGATTTATTTATGGAAAGTACAATTATGGTAAATTCTATTTTGGAAAATCTCTATTTTTTTTAAAGTTATATTTTCGGAAGGTTCTATTTTCGGAAACCCGATCCTAAACCATAAATTCAAACGCAAACTTTGGGACGCTCTACCCATTCGCTTCTTCAGGCGAATTGCACCTTCAATAGAAAAGCAAAGGTGAGGCGGGACTTGTGGATCTATAAGTTGTCTTAGGCATAGTTGTGTATGTGAGTGATGAACCTAGAGTTAGAGATGGATTGATACTTAAAAAGAACATGAATGATTGAATGAGAACGGATGTATGTATTGTTTATTAGTGTTAGTCTAGGTGCGTTAGAGCGCATGATTGATCCCGACCCATGGACATTCCGGACCGTGGACGGATAGCTTGTTGATCTTCACGAAGGAAGTTTCGCGAAGTAAGACCATGGATGGATTACACACAGAGGTAGTGTGGCCAGTACAGGGGCCGACGAGGATGGGAGATTGTGGCTGACGAGTCACCAGATTTAAAGTGTAACGTTCTCGTAAGTGGGAACTTGTGTGCTAGGTTTCTATGTACTTGTGAAAGCTTGATGATTGTTGCATGTCTAATCTTAGGTTAAGTAGACATATATGTGGTTATGTTTAATACTGCGTATATATAAAGTGGGTAGGTATGATCGTCTTCATTGGGTAACTTGTTACTCATCCCCTCTTTTTTCTTTTCATGTTTGTTTTAAGAGATCGTTTTTGGCATGAAGTGCAAGTCAAGTTGTTCAGTAGGGTTTTTTCCAGGAATAGGGTGTCTCAATTTGGTATCATAGCCTAGGTCAAGGCCACTCCGGTTCTGACCCGTATGGTCAGTGGTTTTCGCTCTGTGTCTTAGTTGGGTATAAGGATTAGATGGATTCTAATCTAAGTTCCTAGTTCTATCAGGTGCAGAGTTTGATTAACAATCGCTTCGCGACGGAGTCTTCAAGTGAAATTCATGGGACCATAATTCTGTCTAAACATGTTGGTGCAAGAAGAGGAGCCGTAGAGAGTAAAGTGAAGAGTAATAGCCAACTATTTAAGCACTGCGAGGTTGTGGACATTGGGATTTCACGATCAGACATCAAGAAGAAGGATGCTCCAAAGTCTGGTCGGAAATCAAGTGGGGGAGAAGAAACCCCGACTTTGAGGACGAATTCATTTCAAGTAGGGGAGTTTATAACATCACAAGAAAAGGGTTTTGGCCCAATTTCTTTTTTTGTTCTCAAGCGATTCAAATTCATAAAGCCTATTTCTACTTTCCATCCCAGTGTACTAAACCCAACAGAAAACTCTTAACCCCAAAACCAAGCCCAATCTTGCCATTATTCTCTAAAACCTTAAACCTAGACATATTCTCTTCCCCTATATAAGGAGCTCGTGGAAAGGAAGAGACACTGAGAGTTTCATCACCGGCGAAGACATGCCAAAGTTCAGCCACCGTCCAGAACCACCGGAGAGAGCCATATCCCCCAGAGGAGAGAGAAGAAGGAGGAAAGGCCGTTCGCGACTAGCCACTTTGCGACGCAATTTCTCAGCGAACCAGGAGGTGATCTTGGTATTGTTGGAAAGATCTCAAATCCACCTTCCTTGTCAGAGCTATTTCGCAATCCAAATGTCGAGGTAAACTCCACAAGTTACGGATATTTATTCTTGGCCAAAAAAGTGTTCCTTCCTGAAAATAAAAAGTGCATGTATGGCGATCCGTTTATGGCAAATACATTTATGGTGATCTATATATGAAAATTACATTTATGGTGATCCGTTTATGGCAAGTACATTTATTGTGATCCATATATGGAAAGTGCATTTATGGAAACTTTTATTTTGGAAAGTCTCTATTTTTTTAAAGTTATATTTTCGGAAGGTTTGATATATCATGGTTTTTACCCGTTTTAGGTCATGATATAATTCCGTTTTATAGAGTCTTTCTACTATTTTGTAGTGTTTTAGAGTCTTTTACAGGTTTTAGCACGTTTGGAGCATAATTGGAGATATGAGAGCTTTCTGGAGCATTTTGGAGCAAAGCAGAAGTTCGTGTAACTGAATATCCGATTTGAAGCCTCAATATCGATCGATACTGACTAGTATCGGTCGATACTCACTGAAGCAGACACGAGTCGCGACTTTAAATGAAGAGTTGAAGAATTGCAAAATTGCCCAGAAGACTTTATTATTTACAAAAAGCCCCAAAACGTGACTTAGGTTATTTATTAGGATTTACAGCCACTTTTGATGGCTACACTTTATTTTACTTTGGTTTTGTGAGAGAGCTTTTGAGGGAGACACGTCTGAAACTTTGTTTGTCCGAGAGAAGATTTCGAACCCCTGTTTTACTCTCTTTCTTATTATTTATTTGATGATTTATTCAAACATGTTTATTTCTTCAATTTTCATGTCTGATTATATCTCTTGTTAGGTTTAGGGTTATCATAAGGGATTTCTTTGAATGTTAGGTTGATTAGTCGTTTAGGGTTCATAATCTGAATTAGTTCTTCACCATAGGTTGTTCTCATAGCTAATTCTGGATTGATCACCTAGAACTTAAATCTTAGGTTAATCGATTAGGCACGAGAGTGCAATTGAGAAACCTGATAGAACTTAGGGTGAGCAAAATAAATATTCGCAAAGAGATTTGGTTTAGTTGTTTTGTGAACAAATCAAACTTGAACTAAAAGATGGTTTAGACTTTAGGATTCGCAAAGAGATTTGGGATTCTAGGATTTAGGCTTAGATAATTATCGCAACGAGAGTTGGTTAATTATATCTTAGTGATTTGAGTTCAAGAACCATGCGCAACCTGAACCCTGATTAATTAGTTTGTCTGCATTCATTGATTTCCTGAGAAATACCTTGAACCTATCTTTCTCCAATAAAACTTACAACTCGTTTAATTTACGCACCTGTTTTCAATTCCATTGATCACTTAGCTTAATTTTTATCTATATAATCTATTGTGTGTTTCCGTGAGTCTCTGTGGATTCGATCCCTAAGTATTACAATCGACAAAGCTTTAGTACTTTTAGGGTATTAATTTGATCTTATCAAATTTGGCACCGTTGCCGGGGACTCAATTCGCCATTAGATGTTAGTTTGAGAATTTCGACTAAGTTTGACCAGTATCGATCGACACCCTAGTGGTATCGGTCGATACCTGTCGTTAATTTTGTTACTTACGTTCTTGACTTTTGTGTTTCAGGTGCATGCCTACTCGCGAAACCAGAAGGAACAAGAGCACTCCGCTATTCAATCTGTCATTAGAGAAGCTAGCACTTTTAGAATGCACAAACAGAAAAGCAAAGAAGCCAGCAAAGATGAACAATAATACAGTGGTTTTGGTTCAAGATGCAGTTGGTACTTACAGGGACCTAGAGGGACCTAGAGGGTCAATTTTGCAATGAGAGAGGGCAACGATTGGATGGAGAGGGGGAACATCATTTCACCTCCTGCTGTTGTCGAGGAGGTTGTTGCTGCGCATGCAGGGAATGTCGTGGCTGATCGTGGTAGAAAAATTGGTGAGTACAACATGCCTGATCAGTTTTATGATAATCGATCAGCGATTCGCCCTCCACTTTTTCAGAGTAATGACTTTGAGGTGAAACCTTCATATTTCACTCTTGTGGGTCAGCACCCTTTTCATGGTCTTTCTCATGAACACCCTATGGATCACATTGAGAAGTTTGAGGATTTGGTTACAAGCATCAAGAGCAATGGAGTATCCTATTATTACCTTTTCTGTAAGATCTTCTCATACTCTCTTGGTGGGGATGCGGCTTATTGGTTGAAGCATTTACCAGCTGGATCACTGACTACTTGGGAAGAGACTAAGAATGCATACCTGAACAATTTCTATGATGATGCACGATCCGAGGAGCTCAGGAACAAGATCTCCCATTTTTCTCAAGGACCTACTGAGGCATTCAAGGCTGCTTGGCTCAGATTTCGATCATATCAGAGGGATTGTCCGCATCACGGGTTCACTAATGTTCAGCTGTTGGGTCTTTTCCTTAGAGGGATTGATTGGAGGCACCAGATGGCTTTGGATGCTGCAAGCAATGGAAATTTCAACACCAGGTATCCTGAGGACGCTTATGTGCTGATTGAGAACTTTGCATCTAGCAATAGTACCAAGAATGCAAACATGGAGCGCAAGAAGCTAGCTGGTGGCATGGAGAGTTCGTAGATTGCTGAGGTTCAGGCCAAGTTAGATTCTATGCACAATCTTCTGTCTTCTGATGGGCAAGACAACGAAGACTGTTCACTTTGCTGAAGATGTTGAGGTATTCAATGAGGATGAAGTAGAGGATGTTAACTACATTGGTGGTTCTGGTTTTCAAGGTCAGAGGAATCAATACAACAACAACCGAAACTTCAACAACAATTTTCAGCAGGGAGGGTCAAATCAGTTTGGCCAAAAACCTTTCCAGAACAGTGGTTACACCAGGAACTATGGAAATTCATCTTATCAGCATGTACTTGCTAAAACCCTTGAGAGCAAGATTGAGTCTATGCTTGAACAGCTGGTTCAAGGACAGCAGCAGATCACAGTGGATTTCAATGGAAAGATGGATGTTATGTACAAGGATCTGAGTGGAAAGATCGAAGCTCTTGGTATGCATCAAAAGAAGCTGAAAACTCAAGTAGCTCAGACTTCATAGGCAGTGAAAAGACAAGAAGGTTTTCTTCCAGGGAAAGGAGAAAATCCAAAGGCACACATCAATGCAATCACCTTGAGGAGTGGAAAAGAGGTCAATCCAGGAGTGAAAATTGGCCAAATTGCAGAAAATTTCGTTGATCTTGACGAGGAGGATTCTGAAATCGCCCCAGTATCGATCGACACTAGCCAGCATCGATCGACACCAGTCAAGATACTTTCACGGGATAACTCAAAACCACGTGTATCGGTCGATACCACTCCTCTATCGATCGACACTAATCCTGCTATCGAGTCAACACCTAAGGTTTCGAAGGAAGTACCTAATGTAGTTGCAGAGAGAGTTTACACACCAAGGATACCTTATCCCAGAGCTATTGGGAAGACTAAGAAGGAGGTAGAAGACTCTAGATGCAAGGCAATTATGAATAAATTGATTGTGAAACTTCCTTTCATCGATACTATCAAGACTTCTCCAGCTTTCAGGAGATATGTCAAGAGGATGATGTCTAGTAATGTGAACCTTGAAGAGGGATGCTTGATGATTACTCATGAGTGTAGTGAAATCCTAACCAATAGGATCCCAAAGAAGCTACCAGATCCAGAGAGTTTTGTGTTGGATTGTACGATATTCACATACAGATTTGAGCGTTCTCTTTGTGACATTGGCCAAGTGTCAACCTCATGCCGTACTCAGTTGCTAAACGGATGGGGATGACCGACTTCACAACCACAAGAATCTCCCTGGTACTTGCTGATCGCTCAGTTAGACTTCCAGAAGGGTTACTCGAAGACGTCCCTATTAAGATTGGGAATTGCTTGATCACAACTGATTTCATCGTCCTGGAGTACGATGCTAAGCCTAAGGATCCTCTTATCCTAGGCAGACCATTCCTCGCAACAACTGGTGCTTTGATTGATTGCAGGAATGGGAAGATCGCTCTTAACATCGGTGATTTGGTCATGACTTTTAATATGGAGAAGATGATGAAGAGACAAACCATCGATGGGCAGACTTTATTTGTAGATACCTTCAGTGACATAGCTGAAGAGTACTTCCTGGAGATGCATCCTGAGGAACCACTGGAGAGAGCATTGGTCTGTTCAGCTGAGTCAGAGGTTTATTCGTGTGATGATACTGCTGGATACTCGCATATGCTCGATTCAGCACCACATGTATCGATCGATACTCCTCCAGTATCGATCGATACCCTGCGACCATAATAGGAATTGGCTGAAGGTTCTAAGCAAGCTGCTGGGCTTAGAGATTGGAGCGAGGAAAATGCTCATAAGGTGGAACTCAAGCCACTTCCAGCAAATCTGAGGTATCGTAAAGCTCTTGGCTATTATCTTGATGTAATTTCAGGAATATCACCGGACATGTGCATGCATAGGATTCATCTTAAGGACGAGTTAAAGGCTTCAATTGAGCATCAGAGAAGGCTGAATCCGAACCTGAAGGAAGTACTAAAAAAGGAGGTAATGAAACTTTTGAAAGATGGGGTCATCTATGCTATTTCGGATAGCTCTTGGGTCAGTCCAGTACACGTTGTTCCTAAGAAATGAGGGATAACTGTGGTGAAGAATGAGAAGAATGAGATGATTCCTACTAGGACTATCACTGGGCATCGAATGTGCATTGACTACAGGAAGTTGAATGCAACTACACGGAAAGATTACTTCTCATTGCCATTCAATGACCAGATGTTAGAAAGGTTGGCTAGTCATCCCTACTACTATTTTCTCGATGGGTATTCAGGTTTCTTACAGATTCCGATACATCCAGATGACCAAGGGAATACGACTTTTACATGTCCCTATGGCACATTCGCATACAGGAGAAAGCCATTTGGATTGTGTAATGCTCCAGCCACCTTCCAGAGATGCATGATGTCTATCTTCACAGACATGATTGAGGATTTTATGGAGGTATTCATGGATGATTTTTCAGTGTATGGATCATCATTTAAGGACTGGCTGGATAACTTGTGCAAGGTACTACAGAGGTGTGAAGAGAAACAGTTGGTCCTTAATTGGGAAAAGTGTCACTTTATGGTCCAGGATGGCATCGTGCTTGGACACAAGGTTTCTGAAGCTAGGATCGAAGTTGACAAGGCCAAGATTCAAGTCATGACAAGCCTCTAACCACCAAACTCTATGAAGGATATTTGAAGCTTCCTTGGTCATGTTGGGTTTTACAGGAGGTTCATCAAGGATTTATCCAAGCTAGCACACCCACTCACCGCCCTACTATGCAAGGAGACCAAGTTCAACTTCACACCAGGATGTCTTGCAGCCTTTGAGGAAATTAAAAAGGCTTTGGTGAGTGCTCCTATTGTGCAACCTCCTGATTGGACCTTGCCTTTTGAGATCATGTGCGACGCTAGTGATTTAGCTATCGGATCTGTTCTGGGTCATAGAAAGGATAAGAAACTACACGTTATCTACTATGCCAGCATGACATTGGATGATACTCAGAGGAATTACAACACCACAGAGAAGGAACTACTTGCAGTTGTTTTCTCCTTTGAGAAATTCTGATCCTACATGATTGGGAGCAAGGTGACTGTTCATATTGATCATACTGCTCTCAAATATCTGATGCAGAATAAAGATCTCAAGCCTCGCCTTTGTCGATGGGTTCTTTTGCTACAAGGTTTCGACATCGGAGTTAAGGACAAGAAAGGGATAGAGAACGGGGTCGCTGACCATCTTTCGAGGATTCGGATCGATGCAGAGTTCATTTACTTCATTGAAACTGAGTTTTAAATGGGTTTTGCCGAAACTCAGCAATTCCCACGCATTGCAGGTTTTGGTATCGATCGACACTCACCCAGTATCGGTCGATACCCTGCGATTTCCGAACCTGTTTTGACTGTTGAACACCTTGGTGCTTCTGAAGAGTATCTAGTCGCTGCAGCTGATTCTGATCAACCATGGTACGCAGATATTGCCAACTATCTCGTTGCAGGTGCAGAGCCAAAGTATATCAAGAAATATGACAAGAAGAAGTTTATGCGTGACATAAGGCGATTCTTTTGGGATGACCCTTACTTGTACAAGCACTGTTCTGATGGTATCTACAGGAGATGCATTTCTAAATCAGAAGTACCTAGTGTTCTGTTTCATTGTCATGGATCTGAGTATGCTGAACACTTTGCTACTTTCAAAACAGTGTCCAAGGTTCTTCAAGCAGGCTTCTGGTGGCCTACTATGTTTAAGGATGCTCATGTCTTCGTTTCGCAGTGTGATGCGTGTCAGAGGAGATGAAAGATTAGTAAGAAACACGAGATTCCTCATAATTTCATCCTCGAGGTTGAGATTTTTGATTGTTGGGGCATCGATTTTATGGGTCATTTCCATTCGTCATACAAGAACAAGTACATCTTGGTTTTTGTAGACTATGTCTCCAAGTGGGTAGAAGCAATAGCTAGTCCCACCAACGATTCCTCAGTGGTCCTTAAGCTGTTTAAGACCATCATTTTCCCTCGATTTGGAGTACCTCGGATTGTTATAAGTGATGGTGGCTCTCATTTTATTAACAAGGTTTTCAAGAAGATGCTGAAGAAGCGTGGTATGAATCATCGTGTAGCTACTCCTTATCATCCTCAGACTAGTGGGCAAGTAGAGGTCTCCAACAGGCAAATCAAGGAGATTCTGGAAAAGACTGTGGGTACTACCAGGAAGGATTGGTCTGCAAGACTGGATGATGCACTGTGGGCATACAAGACTGCTTTCAAGACACCACTTGGGACTACACCGTTTCACTTGCTATATGGGAAAGCGTGTCATCTTTCGGTGGAAATCGAGCATAAGGCAGCCTAGGCTACAAAGCTGATGAATTTCGACATCAAGTCTGTCGCTGAGAGGCGATTGATTCAGCTGAATGAGCTGGATGAGATTAGGCATCATGCCTATGAAAACTCAAAGTTTTACAAGGAGAGGACCAAGGCATATCACGACAAAAAGATCCTCACCAGACACTTTGAACCCAATGACCATGTACTTCTGTATAACTCTCGTTTGCATTTGTTTCCTGGTAAATTGCATTTTCGTTGGTCATGTCCTTTCACAGTCAAGGAGGTTAGACCACATGGCGCACTTGTCTAGACAAATCCTTCAGGAGAAGAGTTCACTGTCAATGGACAAAGGGTGAAACACTATTTCCGGACAACCGAGATTCCAGAAGGCCACATAATGCCTATGGATGATGCACCCAATGCCTGAACGGCGGTACAGTCAAGCTAATGACATTAAACGAGCGCTTAATGAGAGGCAACCCACAAGTGAGTTTGTATATAAGTCTTTTTCTTTTTATTTTTTTGTTTTTTGTTTTGTGTCAGGATGAACAAGGAGAAATAGGACTTGACATCGATCAAATCGCCAAGGTATCGATCGATACCCTGACGGTATCGGTCGATGCCCTACGCGCATAAGCAGTTTCCTATGTCGATCTACGCCTGGTATCGATCGATACCAGGCCGTGTGTCGGTCGACACCGACGGTCCATTCCGGTAACATTCTTGTTCTTCATGATTCCCAGGCCCGGCCCAGGAGGGGTGGACAGAAGTGCGACGGCCCCGGACCCTAAACATTTATGGAAAAAAATATCTCAAGAAAGGGGCCCAATTTCGAAAAAAGTATCTAAAAAGGGTCCAAATTTTTAAAAATCGTTCAAAGGGTTTATATTTTAAAAAGATTTTCTTTACAAAGGCCCATACTTGATTTTTTTAAACAGGCCCAAAACGTTTTGATTTTTGCTGTTAAATTTATCTAATGGGGCCAAAACTTTTTTTTGCTCTAGGGCTCTTGTAAGTCTTGGGCCGGGCTTGATGATTCCACTTTGTTCTTTTGTTGCGTTCACCAACCTTAGGCTAGATAACACTGGGGACAGTGTTATTCAAGTTTGGGGGAGGTAGTCGCTGACATTGTGTTTGTTTTTCTTAGGGTAAGTCGTTTTTGAGTCAAATTTTGTTTTATTGAGTCAAAAATTGGTTGGAGATTGTGATCTTTTTCTGGAATCTATTGTTCTGACTTTACTTCTAAGTGACCATTGTTACGGAATCAGTTCAAGATCGGACTAATGAAATATCCAAAGGCTGACCAGTTAACTAGAAGACACTCATGTTTCCAGCAAAGTTCTTTAAAGCATGAGCCGAATTCTATTTCACTTCATCGATGTGACTGATATCCATAGAGCTTGATTCCTCATTCGTATCTGACAAAGGAACCCACATGTTTAAAGTAATGGTATTTCTCTCCCCTGTTACAAGTTAATAAATAAGATGCATTAAAAGATGAAATAATTTTCTTCTGAGTAGAGGGTTAGGAAAATTTCCAGCGATCCCATTATTCTACTTCAGAGGGAATGATCACACAAAGCTGGAAGTGAGGTTAGGAAAATTTCCTGTGATACCATTATTCGCCTACACCTTTGATTACTTTCAAGGGAAGAACCGGGGATTCGGTGGCAAACACTATCAATACTCGCGTTACCTTTGATAAGTATATGCGAGAAAATATTATGAGAAATAAGTCTGGGGGAGAGAAAACAATACCAAAAAGTGTGAAAATTGGGTAATTCTTTTGTCATGATATTGTATGGGAAAGAATCTAGAAGGTTCTTGGCATTGATCACTGCGATGAAACTGGCGAGGAAGGCTTTATTGGGTAATGCTGTGAAATAATGTGTGTAGTCTGGGAAGCTGCGAATGTCTACGGAGAAGTACATGGTGGTTAGATTTGGAACTGGTTAGGTGATATGTGGAGCACTAAGGAAAAAGGTCATTGCAATGTTTCAAGAACATGTGAGTCTCCGTGTTTTCAAACCTCTTTCTCTTGTTTATCTTTCTATATGCTTGAGGGCAAGCAAAGGCTAAGTCTGGGGGAGTTGATATATCATGGTTTTTACCCGTTTTATATCATGATATAAGTCCGTTTTATAGAGTCTTTCTACTATTTTGTAGTGTTTTAGAGTCTTTTACATGTTTTAGAATGTTTGGAGCATAATTGGAGATATTGTAGATTTCTGGAGCATTTTGGAGCAAAGCAGAAGTTCGTGTAGCTGAATACCCGATTTGAAGCCTCAGTATCGATCGATACTGACTAGTATCGGTCGATACTCACTGAAGCAGACACGAGTCGCGACTTTAAATGAAGAGTTGAAGAACTGCAAAATTGCCCAGAAGACTTTATTATTTACTAAAGCCCCAAAATGTGACTTAGGTTATTTATTAGGATTTACAGCCACTTTTGATGGCTACGCTTTATTTTACTTTGGTTTTGTGAGAGAGCTTTTGAGGGAGATAAGTCTGAAACTCTGTTCGTCCGAGAGAAGATTTCGAACCCCTGTTTTACTCTCTTTCTTATTATTTATTTGATGATTTATTCAAACATGTTTATTGCTTCAATTTCCATGTCTGAGTAGATCTCTTGTTAGGTTTAGGGTTCTCATAAGGGATTTCTTTGAATGCTAGGTTGATTAGTCGTTTAGGGTTCATAATCTGAAGTAGTTCTTCACCATAGGTTGTTCTCATAGCTAATTCTGGATTGATCACCTAGAACTTAGATCTTAGGTTAATCGATTAGGCACGAAAGTGCAATTGAGAAACCTGATAGAACTTAGGGTGAGCAAAATAACTATTCGCAAAGAGATTTGGTTTAGTTGTTTTGTGAACAAATCAAACTTGAACTAAAAGCTGGTTCAGAATTTAGGATTCGCAAAGAGATTTGGGATTCTAGGATTTAGGCTTAGATTGTGGCTGACGAGTCATCAGATTTAAAGTGTAACGTTCTCGTGAGTGGAAACTTGTTTGCTAGGTTTCTATGTACTTGTGAAAGCTTGATGATTGTTGCTTGTCTAATCTTAGGTTAAGTAGACATATATGTGGTTATGTTTAATAACGCGTATAGATCAAGTGGGCGTGTTTGTTTTAAGAGATCGTTTTTGGCGTGAAGTGCAAGTCAAGTTGTTCAGTAGGGTTTTCCAGGAATATGGAGTCTCAATTTGGTATCAGAGCCAAGGTCAAGGCCACTCCGGTTCTGACCCGGAGGGTCAATAGTTTTCGCTTTGTGTCTTAGTTGGGTATAAGGATTAAATGGCTTCTAATCTAAGTTATTTCCTAGTTCTATCAGGTGCAGAGTTGGATCAACAATCGCTTCGCGACAGAGTCTTCAAGTGAAGTTCATTGGACCATAATTATGTCTAAACATGTTGATGTAAGAAGGGGAGCCCTAAAGAGTAAAGTGAAGGGTAATAGCCAACTATTTAAGCACTGCGAGGTTGTGGACGTTGGGATGTCACGATCAGACATCAAAAAGAAGGATGCTCCAAAGTCTGGTCGGAAATCAAGTGGGGGAGAAGCAACCCCGAATTAGAGGACGAATTCATTTCAAGTAGGGGAGTTTGTAACATCACAAGAAAAGGGTTTTGGCCCAATTTTTTTTTTTCTTTTTTTTCTCAAGCGGCTCAAATTCCTAAAGCCTATTTCTACTTTCCATCCCAGTGTACTAAACCCAACAGAAAACTCTTAACCCCAAAACCAAGCCCAATCTTGCCATTGTTCTCTAAAACCTTAAACCTATACATATTCTTTTCCCCTATATAAGGAGCTCGTGGAGAGGAAGAGAGACATAGAGTTTCATCACCGGCGAAGACATGCCGAAGTCTTGCCACCGTCTAGAACCACCGGAGAGAGCAAGATCCGCCACATGAGAGAGAAGGAGGAGGAAAGGTCGTTCGCGACCAGCCACCTTGCGACGCAATTTCTCAGTGAACCAGGAGGCGATCTTGGTACCGATGGAAAGATCTCAAATCCACCTTGTCAGAGCAGTTTTGCGATCCAAATTTTTAGGCAAACTCTGCAAGTTACATATGTTTCTTCTTGGCCAAGAAAGTTTTCCTTCATGAAAATAGAAAGTGTATTTATGGTGATTCGTTTATGGCAAATACATTTATGGTGATTGATATTCTCATAGTTTACTTGTTTTAGCATGCATTCTATTTAGTGTTTTGAGTCACATGCATGCATAATCATTGTTTTCCATAGTATTTTGGTCCAAATTAGAGTCTAGCTAGTTTTCATTAGGTCCTAATGAGTCTTGCATTCATTTGGAGTGTTTTCTAGGTGTTTGGAGACATACAGAGATGTTTGTAGTTATGGAGCATAATAGAAGGAAGAGTCCATACAAAGCGTCTGAGAGAACTGGAAAGACGAAGTGTATCCGGTAAGATTCAGCCTCAATGATCTTCATGAAAGTTGTAGTCAAATGAATTAGCTGTCAACTAGAGGTGGTTTGAGGTCATTCGGACATGTATTCCAGGAGATATCGCGGTGTTACCAAAGATATATCCGTCTGGCCGCGAGACCAATGCACAGCACCACCCATCCGGTATTGGTTCAGGCACCTGTACCGGCCAAGTGCACCATCCCATCCATCCGGTGTGCCTTCATCCGGTATTGGTCCAGGGACCTGTAACGGCCCAGAGCCTTCTCCTTGTGTCGGCTGCCTTCATCCGGTACATGCCACCAATACAAGTCAAAATCCGTCCTCATCGAATCCAGCCGAAGTGACTGAAAGATCAGGCCAAACGAAGAACTTAATCTCGACTTTAGCTTACAAAGTCTTCAAAGAAGCTGTAGCTAATTGAGTTAGCTGTCTTCTGGAGGTGGTTTCAAGTCATTCGGAGCATTGGTTCGAAAGATACATTAGATTTAGCAGGGACGTGTCTATCTGCAAACGGGTTATGCACAAGAACTTCATGCCAACCTTGTTTCATCCGGTACAGCCATCCGGTATTGATCCAGAACATACCACTTAGACCCAGTTTAAACCGGGTCAAGATCCGGTTTGTCCCGGGTTAGCCCAGTTCACCCCATTTCCTTATAAATACTTTCTAGACCTAATTTTTATGATCTATGCTTTCTTTTAAGCTTTATTTTTCTCTCTTTCTCTAGGACAAAAACGTGGTCACCTTGTCTTCTTTGAGGATTTTGATAATTTTGTAAGAGATATCTTGAATTTGAATGCAAGTTTAAGTTTAATCTTCTTAATCTTTCATCTTCCTTAATCTTTTACTCATTTAATCATGGGATTTAACATCTCTCTCATGGGATTTGTTGAGTTCTTCATGATAAGTGAGTAGATCACTTTTGGATCATTGGGTTTGGTAGATTAGGGGGTTTCTTTGGTTGATCTTTGATATCTAGGGCTTGATTCATCCATTTCCTTTCTTATTTAGAGTTTCTAATGCTATATTAGGCTTGAGAAGCTAATCTATAACCAATGGCATTTCATGCACACAAGGTATTTGATGAAATGCCCCAATAATCTAAATAAGAGATTTTAATACTTAGCTCATGAGAATGAATGTCTAGGATGAATTTTGGCTATTGGAACTTGAGTTTAATGCTTGCTAATTACGATTTCACAAATGAGAGTTTGTTCTTGATCTTGTAATTCGTAAAGTGATTAGTGCTAAGAGATTAGATTAATCTTGATTAGTGTTCTAGGCCTAAGGAAATGATATTTTGTGATTATGTGGACATCATTGATTAGCGTAAGATTCCCCCCCCCCCCCAAAATCAATTGCATTGGCCAAAGATCCTCTTTTTAATCATTGTCTTAATCTTGCTTAGTTCTTGCTACTTATTTGTTTTGTTTAATTGAACCATTATTTTGCTAGATTAAAACTAAAACCATTTGACTTGGTTAGCTTATATAGTTTTTTGGATTCCTAGTGTGTTAGCATCATACCTCATTGGTTCGATACCTTAAATACCACAATGACATGAGTGAGATTTGAGTAATTGGTTTAAGACTTGCAAAAGTCCTACTATCAATTTGGTGCCGTTGCCGGGGAGGTTTAGCGTTAGCCATTAGAATTTAGATTCTTAATAAGACTATGCTTTTATTTATATTATGTTAATGCACATCACTAAGAGCATGCATCTCATCGAGATGATAAAAAATTTCTTGTACATTGTCACTAACTTGTCTTCCTTAGTTATCTTGTGCTTTCAAAGGTACCGAATCAAAAAAGGAGAAATGGGAAGACAAGATCAATTGAAGTGTTTGAGGTTGTCAATTACAAAGACGTTCTTGAAGATCTACAACCTTAAGAGGTGGACGACCAAATAAGCATTTTTCAAGCTCCAAAACCTCAAGAAATGCCACAACTTCAAGAAATAACACGTCCTCAAGAGTTGGCATCAAATCCGACCCAAACTCCAAAGGACAAGCCAACGGTTGGAAGCTTTGACACTCCTTGTTGTCGTGGATCGAGATATGTGATCCACCCTCCTCCAATTGAAACCAAGGTCTATGAGATCAAAGCAAGTTTGGTTAGGTTGATTCAAGAGTCTAAGTTCTTGGGGACGAAAGTGGAGAACCCCTATGATCACTTGGATTCCTTTGAGAGGTTGTGTGACACGTTCTAGAACCACCGGAGAGAGCTGGATCCACCAAAGGAGAGAGGAGGAGGAAAGGCCGTTCGCGACCAGCCACATTGCGACGCAATTTCCCGGCGAACCGAAGCAAACCAGAAGGCGATCTTGGTACCGTTGGAAAGATCTCGAATCCACCTTGTTAGAGCAGTTTCGCGATCCAAAGTTCGAGGTAAACTCTGCAAGTTACAGATATTTCTTCTAGGCCAAAAAAGTGTTTCTTCCTGAAAATGGAAAGTGCATTTATGGTGATCCGTTTATGGCAATATATGGAAATTGCATTTATGGGGATCCATTTATGGAAAATACAATTATGGAAACTTCTATTTTGGAAAGTCTCTATTTTGAAAAGTTATATATTTGGAATGTTCTATTTTCGGAAACCCGATCCTAAACCATAATTTTATGGTGATATATAAGTTGTCTTAGGCATAGTTTTGTATGTGTGTGTTGAGCCTAGAGTTAAGATTGATTGATAATTAAAACGAACATGAATGATTGAATGAGCACAAATGTATGTATTGTTGATTGGTGTTACCCTAGGCGCCTTTAGCGCATGATTGATCCCGGCCCATGGACATTGCAGACCATGGACGAATTGCTTGATGGTCTTCACGAAGGATGTTTCGCGAAGTGGGACCATGGCTGGACTACACACAGAGGAAGTGTGGCCAGTTCAGGGGCCGACGGGCCTGTGAGATTATGGTAGACGAGTCACCTGATTTAAAGTGTAACGTTCTCGTGAGTGGGAACTTGTGTGCTAGGTTTCTATGTACTTGTGAAAGCTTGCTGATTGTTGCTTGTCTAATCTTAGGTTAAGTAGACATATATGTAGTTATGTTTAATACTTCGTATAGATCAAGTGAGCAGGTAGGATCGTCCTCACTGGGTAACTTGTTACTCACCCCTCTTTTCCCTTTTCAAGTTTGTTTTAAGAGATCGGTTTTGGCGTAGAGTGCAAGTCAAGTTGTTCAGTAGAGTTTTCCAGGAATATGGTATCTCACATTGGGTTACACATGTTATCGTTTTTATATAGATAATACTTGGAAGGAGATTGATATGTTTTCAAGTTTGAACTTGTATTGCTTTTAAGACAATGTAAAAATATCAATGATGGGAGCTATAAATTTACACATAAGTCTTTCTCTTTGGTATTCTTAATTAAATTCTCATGTTGACCATGCATTGTATGATTACACAACTGAAGATTGGTGAAGATAGTGTCAACATCAAAAAAGTGATCTACTTTCTCAATTCATTTGAAAGAATGTACGAATGTACGAACGTTTATTTTTTAATTTCTATCTCGTTTATTCCACACTCAACTAACATAAAAGAGGCATATTAACACTAATTACTTGTCTAGATCCATTTGATATAATGTATGCAAATTGTGTATTCCAGTTTTTGATTTGTGAAGCGCTTTAGTATTGTTAAGCTGATGAAACAAACAAAAACATCACTTGTGTTACTTTTTTGCAAAACAATATTAGGAATGTGCTATTTTTGCAATTAACCAATGTTTTGTGTCCCTTTTTAACAATTCTACCTAAGAAAAAAAGAATTGTACACGTGTTCGGCTCTAATGCCATACCTTCCCGTTCGAAGCCTTCTCATTGGTTGTGTGACGGCATATAAAGAGTGTAATCATGTGCTTGCAGGAACACTGTAACAGAGTATAATCCCTCACAGTATTGGCTAAAAGTCGGAAAAACGCGTCCACGAAATACACGTGTCCTGCTGACTCCTTTTGTGCACACTTTAACTTGGCCACAAAGTAATAGACTTTAGACTCCAAACACAATTCCTATTTATTCATCTCGTTTTCATGGAAAATTCGTTTAGATAGATAAAATCCTTCACCAGAAAACTTCTCCATATTTGTATAATTTTTTTTTTTTTTTTGGGTTTTGGGATTTGCCATGGCGGATGAATTTGGTTGCTTTGATTTACTCCTAGACGACGATCTCTTCTTCGATTTCGACCCTTCAGTCGTCACTGAACCTCCTCTTGCGGATGATTTTATCCGGTCTTCACCGGATTCTGAAAATTCGTGGATCGGAGAGATTGAGAACCAATTGATGAATGATGAGCAGCAGAATTTTCTGGAGTTGGATCAGCAATCGGTTTCAGAGTTTTTAGCGGACATATTCGTTGATTATCCCACAACCGATTCTGGTCCGGTTGATTTGACGACCGCTAAAGTTTCAGATGTACCAACCGTCGATTCTCCCGCCGCCGGAAAGGAATCTGAAGGCTACGATGATCCCGGGAAGGAGAAAGCGGATTTCTCAGTTGAGAAGAAGTCCGACGCATCCAATGATTCCGGAAGTGAGAATCAGGATGAAGCTAAGGTGGAAAGCGAGATTGATGGAAACGATGATGTTATGGCCAAGAAAAGAAGAAGGTATATCTGATTTTGTCTCTTTTTATAGTCATTGAAATTAAGGGTTTGTTCATATTTTTAAGTTGATTTGGGAAAAAAACATTGTCGGATCTGTAATTTGTATTGATTTTGATTGCCTTTCTATTGCTAAAAGCGTTTATACTTTGAAAACAACCTTGAGAACAATATCTTGAAGTAGTTTAGCAGATGTTTATATTGAGAACAATATGGATTTAAAGTTTGTATTTTGGTTGCCTTTTAGATTGTTGAAAGTGTGTTATGCTATATCTCATTGGTTATGTTGTTTAAACGTACTTCAAAACAGCTTTTACTGTTGTGATTTGTTCCTGGTTTCTTCTTGAAGTGGTTTGAATAGTGGATAATGAGTGAATGTGATTGATTTGTTCAGGAGAGTAAGAAACAGAGATGCTGCGGTAAGATCGAGGGAGAGAAAGAAGGAATATGTGACGGATCTAGAGAAGAAGAGTAAATATCTCGAAAGAGAGTGCATGAGACTGGGACGGATGCTCGAGTGTTTCGTTGCGGAAAACCATTCTCTTCGTCTCTGTTTGCAAAAGGGTAGTGGCAATGCTTCCATGATGACAAAGCAGGAGTCTGCTGTGCTCTTGTTGGAATCCCTGCTGTTGGGTTCCCTGCTTTGGTATCTGGGAGATATCATTGGCCAATTCCCTCATCAGCCCCAAACAAAGAGTTGCTTCCAGTCAGTGGAAGCCGGAGAACCAGAAAAGTTGGTTCGAAGCGGGCGAGAGAGTAGTAAACTATCTAATCATAATACCGGGAAGAGTCGGAGATGTAAGGGTTCAAGGCCGCGGATGAAACACCATGTCTTTACACTTGTGGTGTGACGCCTTTCGCCTTTTACTCTCATCTTTTTAACTGCTGCTTCTTGCGCATTTCGAGTCGTAGATCAATGTGTCTAGTAGTCTTCTCTCGTTTTTGTATTTTCGCTGTCTGTCTAATGTGGGTTTCTCATGGTTTTGGGTTTGATTTCTATTTCAACTCATGATATCTACCTAATAATATTTCTCCCTTTAAGATCCCAAGTTTTCTTTATAAGTCAGACTATATAACTCGGATTGAATGTTGACTTGGTTTGCATAATATGCAATGGAGCCCCAAGGTCAAATGAGTTACGCAGGTCAATCGGGCTAGTCCGGTCCGAAACTTGCAAAGTTCGTATATATATTTGAGCTCAGGCCTGAAAAAATTGAGTATATATTCTAAAGTCTGGATCGGTTTAAACATAGCTTTAGGCTTTTTCCGGCTTTTTTTTACAAATAAAAAAAATCACAATTTTAAAATAAAAAATAATTATCAAAATAAATTCAAATTGTTAAAAAAAGTTGTAAATATCCATGTTGGAGTCGGCGGCTCTGCTAGGGTTCCCTCGTCTGGGATTGATCCTTGGGAAAGAGGATCAAGTTGGCTCTTGCGAACAGCTTGATGCACTATCTCCCTTCAACCCTTTGAGCGAAATGCGGCAAAAGGAAGGAAAATCCATGGACCGACCCCATCGTCTCCACATCTCATTGGCAATGTTTATTTTGATAAATATTTTGTTTTAATTATTTTCATTTGAAAATTGTGAATTTTGTGTTTGTAAATAAAAGCTCGAAAAAGTCCGAAAAATTTTACAGTCCTGTCCGGGCCGGATCGGACTTTAGAATATAGGCCAGATTTTTTTTGGGCCGGGCTCAAATATATGCAGATTTCAGGCCGGACCGGGCTAGTCCGATTGACATTCATACTCATTGGCACTTGTCTTTGTCTATATTTCCTTGGACACTTATCTTCATATTAGTAAGAGGTGATATCCTTATCACACCATTACACATGTCATAGTCTTTTGATATGTCTTATCCCCTCTTCCCCCTATAAATAAGATGATTAATGTAAGGAGGAACATAAGTAACTAGATAAGTACCCGCATATATGCGGGTTAGTAATTTAATATTTTATAACTTGTGGAAAAAACTAAAAACAAAAAAAATAGTAAACAAAATTAGATAAACCATGAAAATATATAATACATAAATTTAGAAACAAATTTTTTGATGAAATAAATATGTACCTTGAAGAAAACAATTGGTGAAATATATGCAGTAAATAGTTTTGGATACGATTATTTAATTTTAAATTTTTTGGTGTGTAATTGACATACTACCAAATTGTGGTTTATATAGAGGTGATAAATTAGAATTTTTTTCTTTTATGATTAATAATTAATTGTTTCCTTAATATAAATGGAAAAACTAAGGATTTGTTTCTTTTTATATTAATTTTGCCTTTAGAATAAATTTAATATTTTTTGTTATATTTTAGTACTTTTACTTTTTAAAATTATATCGGTTATTAAATTTTTCAAATTTTTAATTTTTTTTGTTATTAATCGATTTAAATTTTTTCCATTATTAATTTTTCTTTTTTTAATCAGCTTTGGCTTTTAGGATAAATTTAGATTTTTTTTATTTTTATTTAGTAATTTTACCTTTTAGGATTATGAATCAATTTTTTTTTTTTACGGCAAACAATTTCATTGATTTCAAATTGAAATTACAAAGTCTTACAGAACTTTCGGGAAACAAGTTATTACATAAGATATATATGCGCCATATAGTGAAAAAGATACAACAAAAGAAGTGATTTTGACGATGCTTTCCGTAGACAAGTCTTATTCGCTAACGAATCATGTAATCCGTTATTTCCTTCTCCGTATTTGATCTTAATCTGATGCGAAATGTGTGCGACGGTAGCATCTCTTGGCTAAACCTTTGAATTGCACACCGCATGACAAAACCCAATGCTTTCGGCCACTGTTCTGAAACATGGACAATCTGATACCAATGCTTACGTACCAGAGTAGCTTTAACAATCGTTGACTTTGATTTTTTTCCATTTGAAATAATTTTTCTACATCTTTCAATAACCAAACCTTCCTTAGCGTATTGATTCCATTTAGTTCGATAGAAAATGGACTTAAATATCCATGATCCCCATTTCATTATCAAAACCCTCGCAAAAATATGATCTTTCGATTGAAAGTTTTTCATTTCTTCACCAATTCCAAAGGTGAGCAAAATCATAATACGATTTTCTTTCGTAACTACGATGTTGGGTAGAGAAAACTCCAAAATTGAAACAATAACACAAATAGATGGAGTGTCTTCACTGCCACGAGATGTTGTCTGTGAAATCATTGAAATGGAATATGATGTCGTATTGATCGAGTCAACTATAGGTCTCAAAACTGTCGTTGTTTTTGAGAACCGGTGTTGGATCGGGTCAATGTCGATCAGATTCAAGAGCAATCTGAGTTTAATCTTCCGAATCCTGGGACCATCATCACCGACAACGAAAGTGGATATGCCCGGATCTCATATATGAACGGTTACAAAGATGAACCGACATAAGCCGTATAGAGGGATCCCTAACGGAGTGAAGCCGACACGTAATCTCTTGGGTAATCCTTGGATTATGGTCGGAGAAACACTCTCTCGAAGAGAGAAAAGAAAACAGAGGCTTTGAAGATGAATCACTAAGTTGAACTCCATGGTATTCAACATTATGGACTTTATTTGAAAAAGAAAACAATAAGCAAGAGCAAAGAAGAGTACGGCCGACACCGGAGCCGGCGACGGCCGGAGATTATGTCAGAAAAACGGTTTTGTTGTATCGCCTGTAGAATCGTCTTTTAGAAGATGAGAGAGAACAGAGAGAAAAACAGTTTTGTTATGACACAAATCTTTTTCTCCTGCAGATTTCGCCTTTCTCTCTTCTTTTTTTCTTTCTTCTTCAAACAGGATTATGAATCAAATATAAATTAATTTTTCTATTGTTAGTATTATGTGTCAAAATTTAATTGGAGTTTTTTTTTTTGGAAATTTCTTTTACACAAGTCAGAATCTGATCGACTGGCTTGCTATGTGGCGCGATCAAGCTTTTCTCTTTACATAACATGAACTTTCTCTTTACGTAATCATTACTTCTATTAGACAAAAAATTATATGCACCTTATGGACAAAAAATGTTATGTAAAGTTTGTTTGGTTTTAAAATTGAGAACCTATCAATTTGGTTATCTAGAGGTGGGGAACGAGAATTTCTTTTCTTTTTTGGATTGTATTACATTTTAAGTTTGTGATTTTTTTTAAGAATTACTATTTTTAAAAACTTTAGCTTTCTATGATTGTAAGCTATTGTTTAATTTCCTTATTCTAAATTGAAATATAATTTTTTAAAAAATAAAATTTGGTTTTTTTCCTTTTCTTTTCAGGATTGTAATCTATTGTTTAGTTTCTTTATTCTAAACTAAAATAAGGATTTTTTTTTTTACTTTGGCTTTTATTTATAATTTTTTTATAATTTTTATTATTCTAAACATAACTATTATTTTTTTCTATTTACTTTTTAGGATTAGTGTTGATTCTGAAAATCACACAAGGGACAAAACAGTAAACTCAATGAATCGAATGTTGTTTATTGATTAAACTCGGCGGAGTTACAAGATTGCTAGATCGTAAAAAGATGACTTGCGAACTAAGAAGTTAAAGGCTAAACTCTCAGCTCTTGGTCTCTTAGGTCTCGCAGATGATTGTGGATGCCTTGAATTGTGGCGAGGGTCTCCCTATTTATAAGGTTATGAGTCAGCCTAAAACAGGGGGATTTCTTTTTTTCTAGTTCCATCAGGATAAGAAAATCTTATTTTTCCCCCAACGAAATCGAGAAATATTCCATAATTCTCGGGGGTCGGTGCATTTAGTAATGAGTTGGGCTTTTAGGCCGAGCTCGGCCTGCTGGTTGCGATCACGGGCCCCTTTTACTTAATTTGAACCGTCATCAACCGGAGTTGATTGGGCCGGTCTTGTTTTAAACCGGGTTAAACCGGGGAGTACTAAACTCACCTCTAACAATAAGTCCCCCCTTCAGTTCGACGAAGGAGTCCTTTGAGTTCGGCGAAGTTCATAGAGAATTCTTTTAGCCCGGTTGTAACTGAGATCGGTGTCTTTGTCTTGACGGTTTTAAGCCTATTTCTTTTGATGAATGACCTTGGCAAATTTTTGAGTTCGGCGAATCTTCCCTAAGAAGACATGTCGCTTCCGTTTCTTTAACTGTCGCGGGAATTGAGGGATTTTGTCATGATTATTTATCTCTCTATATATTCCATTGACTCTTCGGTTTTCCTCATTCCTCTGCTCATAAAGGTAACCCATTTCTTCTTTTCTCTCTCTAATTATTGCTTTCTTCTTTCTAGGGTTTTTCTTATTTATCGAGTTTTGCAATCAGATTTCGACGATATCTACAGCGAATTCCTTTGATTTGTTTGAAGATTTTTTGGTTTTGGGCCGCTCTCGCCTGCTTCTCGTGATTCTCTGGTTAATTTCCTGCAATTTCTTCTTCATTCTCCGCGACTCTTCGTTTGTCCTTCAAGGTTCCCTCTTGTCGAATATCTCAATCATCGATTTTAGAGATGGAAGAACAAGTAGATGTTCCTCCACTAGTTCGTCGCAGCTCGCGCCGCGCAGGATTTCATGCTGCCGTTCCATCTTTGACACAAGTTCCTGGTCTTCGCAACCAGGATAGTGACGAAACTGAAGCTCAAAGACGCTTCGACGTGGAGATGAATCTGACGGCGAGTGGCAATAGGCCGGTACATATCGATCGAGGAGATGGTGTCGGCAATGATCTACCTGTAGATGACGAGTCTCGACTTGTCGATGTGGAGAGGCTCTTCTTGTCTAGGCAAGTTGGCGATGATACAGCCGAATCGAGTAATCCCCGACCTCGGGTCCGTCCTCCTCATGTTGAAGCTCAAATTCAGCGCGATGCGGAGATCACTGCCGAGCTGGAGAGAGAGTTGGATACTGAACGAAAGAGGATGGAAGATGAGCATATCCGACGTGACGCAGTTATTGCTTCTCAACTTGATGAGGAGGATAGGATCCGTGTCCAGGAAAACGTTGGGGCATCAGGTCAAAATGATGTCCCGGCCAATCCTTTGGAGGGCAACTTAGTAGGAAACCCCCGGGCTCCGTTGATTCCCCTGGCAGTGTGGCCACTAACTGTCGGGCCGACTTGCTTATCGATAGATGGGATTGACGAGCTG
Organism: Eutrema japonicum; assembly: GCA_030161315.1. Taxonomy (NCBI): domain Eukaryota; kingdom Viridiplantae; phylum Streptophyta; class Magnoliopsida; order Brassicales; family Brassicaceae; genus Eutrema; species Eutrema japonicum. The sequence goes on from BSQW01000001.1 coordinate 28,584,571, forward strand.
GTCAAGTCCCTCCATTTCCCGGGTACAATAAATGTTATGAGTCCGGATAGTCACCAACGACCATGGGATGCTCCAAAGAGGTATATTTGTGTTTAAGAGGTTTGGTTCAAGGCGTGCGGGCTCAATTTTTCCTTACCCGGCATGCTCCTTGACTTCTGTAAAAGGCGGAATGCCGCAATTTTCCAGCTCAACCCGACGAGTATGGTTAACATAACGGGGCTCTTGTCTTTGGAAGCTGAACTCGGCATTTCGGTCACTACTCGAATGTTTGAAGAACTCACCTCAGTTAATATAGCTGAGGCCAAAGCTTGGTATTTTTTGGTGAATATGAAGCTGAGCTACGACATAATCACTTGCCCGAAACCCAGCACAATTCAGGATTGGGAGACGAAATACTTTTTCGTCAAAGTTGACCCCGCTTCTGTGTCCACCCCGGTCATTGGTTATAGGAGAACATGGAACCAAAATATTGGTAGTTATTCGTCATGTTACACCGAGGCCACGTATTTTGCACTTCTTTTATTACATTTGTTTTTTTTCTTGTAGTTCGGAACCCTACTTATCGCTGTATCTTCGATTATTGGAAGGCAATTGCAGCTCGGTGTAGGGAGTTAGGGAGAATACGCTAGCCAGATATCCACCGAGATCGCCTTGCAAAGAGCAGATCGCAGCGTTCCAGTACTGGTTAGTCTCAAAATTCTTTAAGTAAAAAGATTTTAGTTTTATTCGATATGTTTCTCAGATTTGTTATACTTGCACAACTCCTCGAGAATCTTCATCCAGAATGCCGCCGCGACAAAATTTTCTCTCCATCCCGGATTATTCGGTCATTCTTGACGAATCTGTACTCCCCTCAGCGCGGAGGGATGACGATGTTCCTCTCGAGGTCGTCCCAGTTGACAAGGGTATCTCACCAATCGCCGGAGAGAATAACGAAGTCAATCCGAACTCGCGGATTAATGATACCGTCCCATCTATGGATGACACCGATCAGACTGCTAGGCCCGAATCGGTTATCTGCACTGCTGTGGTGCTTTCAGACTCCGACTTAAGAGTCAACGAAGATGGTGATGGCGAGGACGTTAAGCCATCAGACCCTTCGAGAAAAAGGAAAACCCCGCCAGGTCGATCAGAAGAGGACCCAGCTGGTTCCCGAGGTTACCTCGGAGGGGAGGAGAGAGATGATACTACTCTCGATGTCGATGCTTAGAGGAAGCGCAAGAAAAGGGTGTCTCTTGCTGCGAGAGATGTCAACGTGGTGCTCTTTAATTATAGTAAATACTCGCCTCTGATCAACGACACAACGTCATGTGCCGAGCTGTTTCGTCAGTTCAAGCTTGGTGGATGCGGGCTTACAATACTAGACGATCTCCCGGAGAAGGAAAAGTATTTGGAACTCGCTCGGTCAAAGGCCCAGGTGAGTTATTGCTCTAAAGGTTATCTTCGTTTTTATGTATATACTTTTTGTGTTGTCTAATTGCTTTTCTTTCTAGGTTGAAGCGCGGACGAACGATATTATCCGGTCGTTGGATTGTAAGTATAGATCTGCAGCTCGGAATGTCGAGGAAGCCGAGAAGTTAAGAGGGGATTTTGCTAATGTAAATGACAAGGTTTCCCAACTCGAGGAGGGAGCTGCTTTGAAGAATCGGGAGCTCGAAGCCCTCCGTGCTGAGAACGAGAATATGAAGACCGAGGTGCTCGATGCCAATGACACTCTTAGCCATATGACCATCGAAAAACGGAAGGTTGAAATCGAGGGTAAGTCTAAGAGGAAGAGGCTAAGGGCATCTCAGGATGCTTGGGTGGCCGCGTGATATGCTCAAATTAATACCCTAAAAGTACTAAGCAGTTGTTGTAGTAAGTGTAGGGGTCGAACACAAGGACTCACAGAAATCACATAATAGATTGTATAGTGTCAAATCAAGCTAAGCAAATAAGATGAAACAAAAGACAATAAGCAGTAAACGAGTTGTAATTCGATGGAGGAAAATATAGGCACATGGTATTTCTCAGGAAATCAATGAATGCAGACAAACTAACTAACATGATTCAGATTTAGCGCGGTTCTTGAACTCAAATCACTAAGGTATAATTAACCAACTGTCGTTGCGAGAATTATCTAAATCTAAATCCTAGGAATTCCAAATCTCTTTGCGAATAATCAACTTTAATATCAGGTTTGATATGTTCACAAATCAATTAAACCAAATCTCTTTACGAATAATCAATTTGCTCACCTAAAGTTCTACCAGGTAATTAATCGCACTGTCGTGCCTAATCATTTATCCCAAGATCTAAGTTCCAGATTCGTCAACCTAGAATTAGATTTGAGAACAACCTAAGGTGAAGAACTAATTCATATAGTGAATCCTAATAAATTAATCAACCTAGCATTCAAAGAAAACCCTTATGAGAACCCTGAACCTAAAGTGGATCTACTCAGACATGGAGATTGAAAGCAACATGATCGAATAGATCATCAAAGAAATCAATAAAAACATGAGTTCAGAGTTGTCTCTCCAAAAACCAAAAGTAGAATCAAAGTTTAGAAAATAAAGCATAGCCAACAAAGTGACTGTAAAATCCCTATAAATAACCTAAATCACGTTTTGGGGCTTCTTGTAAATATTAAAGACTTCTGGACCAAGTTGCAATTCTTCAACTCTTCATTAAAGTCGCGGGTCGTGTCTGCTGTGATGAGTGTCGATCGATACCAGGGGGTATCGATCGATGCTCGACGTGAAATCGGGTACTCAGCAACACGAACTTCAGCTTTGCTCCAAAATGCTCCAGAAAGCTCAAATATCTCCAATTATGCTCCAAACGTGCTAAGACCTGTAAAAGACTCTAAAATACTACGAAATAGCAGAAAGACTCTATAAAACAGACTTATATCATGGCCTAAAAGGGGTAAAAACCATGATATATCACCGCGGAGAGGGGCCTCCGGAAGAAGATGAAGGATAAGATGAACGCCCGTCTTGACAAGATAAAGGGCTAAGTCGACCAGCTTGAGGCGGCGAATAAAAGGCAGCTTGTTTACAGTCAACTCACAGGCACGAAGAAGTGCTTGGATCGGCTTGTGAGTATAGGGACGCTCATTCCTCCGGAGACGCTTGATCACTACATGGCTATGGAGAAGGAAATGACGGTTGAGATGCAGTCTTTGGAGCTCATAGAGCTTGAAGAGGGTGATTTCAAGATATCCACGATCTCCCTCAACGGCATTCCTCCGGGTCCTCATCTCGATGCTGTTGGAACCGAGGTGCCAGCCGACATTAATGAATGGGGGTCAATGGCTTCGAACATCGGTCCAGAGATGTATGAGGAGCTCAGGGACCATGAGTCTCCTTAAGTTTTCCTTCTCTTTCTTTTCTCTTCTTTTTTTGATGCTTGTTAAGGCTTTGAACTGCCCGTGGAGGCATTTTTTTTTTGTAATATGTACTATGTTTTCCCGAGGGGGCTTTTAAACCTTTTCCTAAGGAATGAGTTATTACTTAGTCGATTTTGACTTTGAATTATTGATTTTGGTTTGTGCGAGTTTTCTTTATAAAGTTGTAAAATGATACAATTTTCTTGAATTCGCTAATGTTCCATAATTGGTGTAGTACTTAATACGGTCTTAACCTGGACGCATTAGTTGAACTCGGCTTTCGATCAACTCAAGATCGGTGATCGTTTGGAGATCGGCTTATATGTTTGCGATTGTTGAGAAATTGGCTTATATAGTTTGCGATTGTTAAGAAATCGGCTCACTAAATTTGCAATTGTTGTGAAATCGGCTTAGTTTTTGCGAGAATGTGTCGTTCGGCTTCAACCCGAGAGCTCGGCATGAGACTGCGAAGTTTTTCTCATCTCAGGATACTCCATGTCCTAAGATCGAATCCGACTGCGAGATGACTCGACTTACTTTAGTTTGGATGGTCCGAGGATGAGTTCGAATGCGGGAAATGTCCCGGCTTTTGCGAGATGGATCTCGGCTTTATAATCGATCGTCTGGCCATGACGTCAATGTGTGAAATCGTGATGGTTTTAAGTGTGAACTGAGGAGCTCGATTTTGCTTCATTTGCTTCGAGATCAAAAGATGTGAACCTTTCGACGGAGTTTGATGGTTCAGTTTCTTTTAGTCGCTTTTAGACAGATGTCTAAAAGAGTTTGGTTTGGAAAGATACGAACTGAAGAGTTTGGCGAGCTTGGTTAGCTCGGCTTTAATTAGTTGTCAATTTTTCAAGGTTTGACTTCCGAAAGGTGCGAACTTGTAGAGTTCGGCGAGCTGCGGTAACTCGGCTCCATGAATCAACCTAAAATCACTCTAATCTACTATCCCAAAGATTCTAAAAGAACTACTAATGAGAACCTCCTAAGATCGACACAAAGAAGCTGGATTTCGACTTGGATAGAGACAGAAACTTGCGGAATAGTTTCTGGTTTTGAGAGAGAGAGAGACGGTGAAGATGTTGCACAGCAACGAACCGCTCATAAGACAAGAGATAGATGAGACGAAGAAGATGTTGCAAAGCAACGATTCGATCTCATGAGACAAGAGAGATTTTCGTGGCTGGATTTTGATAAGAGAAAGTTTATTTGATAAATGTTTGATGATCCATTCCAGGATGAGTTGCCACAAAGAAAACAAAGAGTTTAAATAGAAAACAACAAGGAAAAACCCTAAAACAAATGGGCCTTGTTACAAAAACGAAAATAGAAATAGATGGGCCTTGCTTCCTTCATGTCACCCACGAAATTGTTGTTGCTGGGCCAAGGCATGATCACAACAAGATGGGCTTGATGAATTGTGAACCCACTTGCCTCATTAAAAACCTTCCTTGGAAAACCCATTGGGATAAAACCAAAGGTAAGGGAAAAAGAGTGCAAATGGGTCACATACCCATTTGTGTAATCATCTTGGGCTTGATTAAAAATCAGAAAGATTTTAATCACATCTTTATCCAACAGCTTAGCCTTAGCTCTCTTCGTCGCACACAAGTATCTCTCGGCTATGAGCTGCTTCCCCTCGGCTACAAGCTTTCCCTCGGATACAAGCTTTGGTTCCGGTGGCTTCTTCTTGATACTGCTCAGTATCACATCAACTACTCACTAATCATAATGAAATCAATAAAACCCATGAAGATAGTGTTAATATTCATGATTAGTGATAAAAACTAGAGAAATTAAGAAGAGATCCATATAAATTACTCAAGAAAGAACCTTAAAAGGGAAAGAGCTTAAAAACTAGAATGAAACTTGCTAAAAAATTAGGTATAAAGTGTAGTTATAGTGAATAGGGGAGAAACGGGTCAACGTGGATTGACCCGGTGAATCATTGGGTCTGAAATGGTTTGTATTGGTTTGCTCAACCCGACACACCACACTGATGGACTAGCTGGTGACTTCTCGGGGAACTCGTGTCGGTATCTTCATCCTGATACCACCAAACCGTTGTGGCCCCAACGGTGTCTCCTTCCCGACATCGGCATACCGCTGCATCAACTGGGAACTTGACGATCCTCCTCGTGCCGGTGTCTTCATCCCGATGCACCATCCCACCGTGGCTCTTGTGGTCTTATTTCCTTTGGTTTTTGGGTATGGCTTTTGCTCCAAAATGCTCCCTTTGGTCCATGATATTCCTCCAAACTCCCTCGAGCATCCTTAGCTCCCAAAGGTATCTAAAACACTCCAAAATGCTCCAAGACTCTCTAGGACTAGTCTAAGATTCACTAGACTCAAAACATGGATGCAAACTCAAAAAAGCAATCAAATGCATGCTAAAACACATAAAAAAACTATTCTAAATGAATGCAAGAATGAGGTAAATAATGCAACTATCAAGCCGGTTGTTGAACCAAGCCTTGAAATTATGTATAAAGTATGTACAAAGGTCGACAAATACAATCGCTTTCAACAAAATCGGGAGAAGACTACTAATACAAATAGAAATTACATATAGCTTTTGTTGTGGGAGACACTGACATAAGATACCTAATGCAATTTCAAAACTTAGTTATTTGGTGGGCATTTGGAAAAGAACACTCTTCTTTGTGGCACAGATGGAGGCGCAAAGCCAGGCACAATTTTTGGGTCATTGTACAAGACTAGGCAAGGCCAATTTCCAACATCTTTGACTGTTGCAAACGTTAAAAAAAAGGGGTGTGAGTATTGATACGATGCTGATGTGTAGACTATGTGGCAAAGTGAGGAGAAGTCACGTGAAGAATAGTTTGGTTTAGTGGGCTTACATTAAATATTTTCCATTTGGACTTCGGTTTACACAAAAGAGGCCCAACTACTTCTCTTCTACTTTCTCTGACCCAAACTCTTCCTTTCATTTATTATTTAGGGATTGACGATCTATTTCTTTTGAGAAGTATTATATAGCACCAGATGCGGCCTAAACTAAGACCTCATGCTATATCTTTGCGAAAGCAAAGTTGAAAATCTTAATTTTCCCAAAATAAAAGTTTGAAACTTATATACCTCCAAAATAAGAGTTCAAAATCTCAGAGTCCATAGACCTTGATTTTAGTTGGTTTACTGTTTTCTAAACAAACGCTAACCACGTAAAATCGAGCCTAAACTGGATTAAAACTCGATTACAATCCGATTACACCTAAATTACCACGATATACACGTTTTAGTCAAAAACCCCTAAATTACAAAATCCCCTAATCGAAATCCATAAATTAAAATCTCCAAATAAAAAATCCCCAAATCCTAGAATCCTAGAACCCTAGAAATCGAGAAATCCGAAATCGAAGCCGACAAAGCTGAAGGCAAAGTGCATGAAGGTTATTACACAATGGCTTTAGTCATTCAAGATGGGCAAGGCGAAGGAGAATTGGATGAAGAAGCAGTGGATCGAGATGAGTTTCAAATCGAGCAGTTGGTTCATCAGTTTGTCGATGAGCCTTCTATTCATCACGACGTGTATCCATAAAGTGAGATTAATGAAGAAGAAGATGTTCCAGATAGAGAGAGCGGACCCATATCAGACGCGGTGATGTGAGATTGTACCGACTCCAGACATTCTTCAATGGAGTTACTTTTAAGGAGTTTGTCGTCGACTATGCACTAAGAACATGCTGGAATCTGAAGCAATACATGTATGATAAGAATCAAATAGGCTTTAATTATGTTGGTGGTGATAGTGAAGGTGAAGGATGTGCATGGCAAATATATGCTTCAACTCATCCAAATGATGCAAAGTGGAAAGCTAGGGTGTTTGTAGATAAGCATAGTTGTATTCCTAATGGAGAGTGTGAGATGTTAAAGGTTCTCGTGATTGCTAGGTTGTTTGTTGATAAGATTCAGAGGAACTAAATTACTACATGCCAATAAAGATTGAAAAATGATTAAGGAAAGATGGAAGATCACTATATCTAGACATCAATGTCAAGCTACTAGGAATAAGGCATTGAAGTGGATTAAGAGCGAATATGATTTGCAGTTTGTCGTGTCCAAGATGATGCGGCTGAGATAGTACACTCAAACAAGGATTCTACTGTGGAGATTGACACTCTGACAAATGCAAAAGGTCAAAAGGCTCTATGTTCGCTTTGAAGTCCTCAGAACAACATGGAAAGAGACATGTAGACCATTAATATGACGTGATGATTGCTTCCTAAAATCAAAAATCAAGGGACAATTATTAATTGCTCTAGGTAGAGATGCGTATAGTGTTATATATCTGATAGCATGAGGGTGTTGTACAAGTGGAAACCACTGAAAATTGATTATGGTTTGTGAGGAAGTTGAAGGCTGACTTGGGACTAAATGATGGTGATGGTGATGGTTTGGTTTGGTTTGGTTTTTATTGCATGCTTCTCAAGGTGAACCATCTCAATGCACTCTCAGTTAAGCTGAATCTTCTCAAGCCATGGATCTTCGCCGAATCGTAACTGGATTTTCACCGGTAATCTGAAAAACGGAAGTCAACACCAACACCATCATTAAAAACCATAGTCTTCGTCGGATCTTCGTTAGTTTTCATTTTCTTCTATCTTTGAGGAAGCTTCTCCATGAAAGAGAAATTGAGAGAGAAAAAAAACATGAGATAGAAATAAGAGAGAAAGTATTTTGTGGCTAAAAATTGCATGCGCTAGATATGACTAAGATCCTATTAGATGCATATGCGAAGCTACACTTACATATGTAATGATCACTAACAACTATTAATAAGAGAACGCTAAGCTACACTTAGATATGTAATGATCACTAACAACTATTAATAGGGGAGCGTGTCGACGTGGCAGGGACTTGAGGGACAAAGTGGATATTTCTCACAACTACCCAAATAGTAACACCGGTTTCCGACTCCATTTTTTTTTTTGAAAACCCAATTGACTCTACAAACAAATAAAATAAAAAATTTATTGACGTGACGTTCCATGATTTATTGGCCGAGAGGAAAAACGAGCACATCAAACAAGACATTAAACCCGGATGTGGGACCTTCTGACGAAGCTCACAACATCACTTTCAATTCTTAATCAACTGATCTGATTTTGGTGGTATGAATATGAAAGATAGGCTTGTTCTTTGATTTTTCTTTTATTAGTGGCAAAACTGGTTAAATGCTTCTATGATGCTGGTAGATTACTCCCTATTACCTAACCAAGCTCGGATATGTAATAAATCTACTACTTTGGTGTTAACGATGATTCTTTCAGCCTTTGAAAGAAGCTCAGCTTTGTTTTGCTTACATTTTTTTTAAAAAAATTAGAGATTTATTCACAAAAGAAAAAGCAAAAAAAACTAAGACTCTATTGCTAGTCTTGCGAATCATAAGAAAAACAAAAACTATGCACAGAGAAGAAATTTGAGAAATTAGCTAAACTAAGACCAAACAAATCATAGAAAGAATAACAAAAAACAATCTAAGTAAACAAGAGAGCAGATAAAACGATGAAAACTATCTATGGAAAAGTTTCTACAACAGTAAAAGGCAAAAATAAAGAAAAGATGAGAAAGACGTAATGAGATGATTATTCAACAAATTAACTTGTGCATTATATTCAACGGAGAAGGTTTCCTTGAAACATTATTCGAATATATGTCAATTACAGAAAAACATATTTGAAAGAGAATAGGAAGTCCTTAGGCCACAGTTGTAAGATTTGTAACCTGCATCAAGAAGAAGAAGATTTTGGGATTGTCATATCGATTTTAATGAATTAGTTGTCTAAATTAAAGGCAATGTATTTGTTACTTCCTATTCATAAACAAACGTCATTGTGAGTAGCAGAGTTATGCCCTGTTTGTTTCGCAGCGATCAGCGACAACGTCGTGACGAGTAACATATTTTATTATTCGTTTTGCGGTCACACCAGCTACCACAACTAAATCTTGTTCATTTCATAGGCACCAACGACAGATTTTGGCGACATGTTTCAACTACTAGCGATTAAACCACCTAGAAATTCTTCCACAGACTTTGTCCCTTAATTCTTTATCACATACACCAAAAACTCCTTTTCAATCCTTTCTTACTTGCAATATATCAGTAGGAGTGGAAGTGACAAACCTGTCTAATGGACCTTTGTGTTTTTGCTTTTTAGGCTGAACATTATTGCTTGGTCCACCTTCCATCTCTTCATCACCATCATATTCATCAATGTCTTGAGGTATTGCATTCATCATTTGAACATCCATTTTTTCTTCCGCCTTTTTAACTGTATAATTTAGCAATTCCTCTCGCACATGTGACGGACATGTTGGACATTGTTTTGTATTCTTATTACCTCCAATCAAGTGATGTTTCAAACGAGATATTCCTCACGTAGTCACTCGGTAACAAAAAATACACTGCCAATAGTTAGGGTTAGCATGTTGTATTCCATACTTTTTTCCCGGATCAACATCTCTGGCTCGAGCAGGTGTTTTACCCAGATGAGACATGGTGAATCTGTGATTGTGGAAGTAATAGGTGATTACGTGAAAGACAAGAGAAGAGAGATGAGAGAAAAAAAGTTAATATGAGATGAGAGAGAGAAAAACTTCTTCAAAAAAGAATCGTGAAAGGAGACGAGAGAAGATTATGTGTTTATTTTTTCTAGATTAGAAAACGGCTTAATAAGGAAGATGTAAGGTTAGAAAGTTTTTGCTAGAGTTTTCCACGTTAAAAACACATTAATATAATTTATAATGTACATGGCTTTAGACTTCTCAAAAACAACTCGTATTATCGATCAATACAAATAGCGATCGCCTCGTCGCTCCTTGGTACACCACAATAACGCCGAAAAAGTGGTCAAAGCGAACGCTATATATATATTGCTTCGCTACTGTGTACTATAGCGATGATCTCTTCGCTTTGTTGCTTTGATCGCTATAGCGATGGAAGCGGTCGCTATTTTAAACCCAACTCACAACTACCCAAATAGTAACACCAGTTTACGACTCCACTTTTTTTTAAAAAACCAATTGACTCTACAAACAAATCAAGAAACCAAATTTTCATTGAAGTAACGTCCCATGATTTATTGGCCGAGAGGGAAGACGACGAGCACATAGAATAATATATTAAACCCGGATGTGGAACCTTCTGACGAAGCTCACAACATCACTTTCAATTCCAAATCAACTGATCTGATTTTGGTGGTATGAATATGAAAGATAGGCTTACTCTTTGATTTTTCTTCTTATTAGTGGCAAAACTGGTTAAATGCTTCTATAATACCTAACCAAGCTCGGCTATGTAATAATGCTTCTATAATACCTAACCAAGCTCGGCTATGTAATAAATCTTCTACTTTGGTGTGAACGATGATTCTTTCAGTCTTTGAAAGAAGCTCAGCTTTGTTTTGCTTAAATTTTTTTTTAAAATTAGAGATTTATTCACAAAAGAAAAAGAAAAAAACTAAGACTCTATTGCTAGTCTTACGAATCATAAGAAAAACAAAAACTATGCACAAAGAAGAAAATTGAAAAATTAACTAAACTAAGACCAAACAAATCTTAGAAAGAATAACAAAAACAATCTAAGTAAACAAGAGAGCAGATCAAACGATGAAAACTATCTATGGAAAAGTTTCTACAACAGTAAAAGGCAAAAATAAATAAAAGATGAGAATGACATAATGAGATGATTCAACAAATTAACTTGTGCATTATATTCAACGGAGAAGGTTTCCTTGAAACATTATTCAAATATAACAGTCAATTACAGAAAAACATATTTGAAAGAGAATAGGAAGTCCTTAGGCCACAGTTGTAAGATTTGTAACCTGCATCAAGAAGAAGAAGATTTTGGGATTGTCATATCGATTTTAATGAATTAGTTGTCTAAATTAAAGGCAATGTATTTGTTACTTCCTATTCGTAAACAAACGTCATTGTGAGTAGCAGAGTTATGCCCTGTTTGTTTTGCAGCGATCAGTGACAACGTCGTGACGAGTAACATATTTTATTATTCGTTTTGCAGTCACACCAGCTACCACAACTAAATCTTGTTCATTTCATAGGCACCAACGACAGATTTTGGCAACAGGTTTCAACGACTAACGACTAAAAGTTTCTAATTAGCAATCAATCGCTGAAACCTGTCGATACCGCCAATGACTACAAAACGAACAGGATACTATCGCTGTAATCACATTCGCAAGTGAATGTAAAACGAACATGATTACAACGACTACAAGTTTCTAATTAGCAATCAATCGCTGAAACCTGTTGATACCGCCAATAACTACAAAACGAACAGGATACAATCGCTGTAATCATTCGCAAGCGAATGTAAAACGAACATGATATCTTAGCCAGCAACTAGGAAACAAACAGAGCCTTAGAAACTTCAATACCACTACAAATTTATCCCATCTAATTTCAAAATCAGAGAACACAAGTTTACCAAAGTTTCATAAACTAAAAAAATCAGATTAGTATGAATGTGGATTTTATTTGCATGTTTACCAGAGATGATGAATATACTAAAACTCATAGTTGTAGGAATTTGGATCCAGCAACATAAACATCGAATATAGGCCATTTCGTTAGAATTCATGATGCTTCTCTAAATTTTTTTCAATTCCACAAATCGCACATGAGAAATCACTGAATTCGAAATCTAAACAAAAGAGATCGCGAAGAACAACAGAAGAAAAATCACAGTCCGAACCTTAGCCACAACGAATTGAAGCAAAACCGGAAGGAAACACAAGTCACAGAGAGCGACGGAGAGGGAGAATCTGACCTAATTGGAAGATTTAGACTGTTTGGAGGAAGATGAAAAGTCCGGCGGCGAGAAGACGAGAGCGGCGACCATGGTTCCAGGAAGAACCACGTATTTAGCGAACGCAGCAAGCTTCGAGACTAAAGCCTCTCCTCTCATGAAAGACATCCTTTCTCTTCTACAAATCTCTCGATCGAGCCGGCGAGTAATTGACGAAGAAGACAGCTTTCTAAGATCCAGGATCGAAGATTTTCGCTTCGAGTTTGATGTTTCTTAGCTGGGCCGATCTCTTCTTAGCCACCAGGCCCACCAGTAGCGGCTCTTCTCGTAAGTATAGACGTCAAAAGATAAAGAAAATTATAATTGAAAAGTACATTTCATTCTCTTAATTTGTGACTCAACTAGGCATTCGGGTATTTCGGGTTTTCAAGTAGTTTGGATATAGAGATTTCACTTTAAGAATCGAACCTATATTTCGGGTTTCACGTAGTTTGGATATAGAGATTAAGAAACTATATAGGAACCGAAAGAAATCGGTTCAATTCCAGTTCGGGTATTTTTGGGTTTCACGTAGGCTCGTTTTTTAAAGTGAAGAACTGCTTTGGATCCAAAATATTTTCGGTTATTTTTTGGTTCATATATAAAATACCTGACATATCCGAAATACCCAATAAAATACCCGTACCAAACGAACTATCTGAAACTAATCGAATTAACGGAAAATTAACCAAATCAAAGTATCCAAAATATCAAAAATATCCAAAACTACTTGAACTATCCGATACTAACTTAACTAACCAAAAATCTAACCCATATCAAAGTTACAAATTGATTCGAAAAATACAAGTACACAAGTAAACCAAGCTTGCCCTCATGTGTACTTTTAGGTATGCTTGCTTCCGAGAAAAGTTTCTAAGTGTTTGCAAGCTTTTCGAATCTCCTCATCTTTTCCTATCAACTCTTCGGGAAGTGTGATCTTTATTGAAACAAATGACATTAGAATCTTCTTGGGCTTCACCTTAGCTTGTTTCGCATCGATCTTGACTTTAGATGTAGTCATGATTGCGTGGAGCCCTTGAGAGTGATTGGCTTGCTTCCTTGCTGATACGAACCTCCCTAGATCGACATTCTAGAGCTGGGCAGAAGGGGGATAAACCTTGCAAGCACAAGTGCTTCAAGGGCTGTGGATTGTTGGGTCACACAAAGGAGATGGAGGTTCCTTTGATTTACCTTTGTTCTGCTTTAGATATAACACACTAAAGAAGAACAATCATTGGATATTACACACCAGCAAAAGAAGAAGAGATGAACTCGAGTTCCTTGAAAGAAAAAGAGGCTGCGCCTTTGATTAAAAATTAGGTTAATGTTTTTGTGTCGACATACAAGTGCCTAAATAGACTAAGGTTCGACCAAATAAAAGGAAAAATAAAAGAAAGGCAAAAAAAAAAAAAAAACTTGATCAGCTTGACGATTCACTGGGACGATTGGCAAGATCTCTATTGTTTTGGAAACTAGACCCACGGGGCTTTGGATCCATATATTTTACGTTTTCTAGGGCGCTGTGAGCTAACAGCGACACTTGATGGAAAAAGCCATAGTAGTAAATCGCTGGGCTTGGATTATGATCAACAAATGGGCTAAGGGGATGTGATCCACTTGCCTCATTAAAAACCTTACTTTGGAAAACCCATTGGGACAAAACCAAAGCAAGGGAAAATGAGTGCAAATGGGTCACATACCAATTTGTTGATCCATTTGATATTCTCGGATCAAATGTTGTTGTTAAGCTAAGCCATTTCTTCATCTTCAAACTTGTTTCATAACTAGAATGGTTTGACACACTTCTTCTCCTTATGGTTTTGTTGAGCTTCTTAGAGTCTTGATGAATGGATCCAGCTGGTTCATGCTTAGCTTCCTCGGCTACAAGCTCGGGTTCAAGCTGCTCCTTCTTGACGCTTGCCATGATCACATCATCCTCTCCCACTTGAAAAAGATTTGACCTCAAATCCGAACAATCTGCAAGGAAAGGGATTAAGTTAGAAAAGTTTAACATTAAACTCAGATTATACTCACCTTGCAAGCAGATTTTGTAGGCATTGATCTTTGTGGGAGCTGGAAAACGTTTCTCCTTCATGCGAATCCAGAACCGATATCCAGGCTAAAAAATCAAGTGGCTCCCCGCTGTGTTTGCTTGCGTTTGATGCTTCTTGTTTTGAAAATGTCCTCTCTTCGTTTGCTTCCACAAACTCCCACCAGGCTCAAAGATCAGCCGGCATTGCCTCTTGTTTTTTTGCTGCTTCTTTATCAAATACTCCATCGGCTCAAGATCAGCTTGAACAACAATCTTCTTAAGCCAAACATGGAAGAGCCACGATTTTGGGGCATGAAACTTCAGCTCTTCATCATGTATACCCTGTCCACTCACAGGAAAAACTCGAAACAAAGGATCATAGGTGCAAAAGGTATACTCATTTCGACTAGCAAACAATTTACCACTTAGATCATCTAAAACAAAATTCACATGTTCAGCATGATCATCTAAGTATTTATTAAAATTCAGAGTGCTATCAAAATAAAGAACTTCTCCAAAGAATGATTCAGCATTCGGTGAACCACTAAGAGAATTAGAGAATCTATCAATACTCATACGCACATAATTTCTATTAGGTTCATTTGTTTTATACTTATCAAACATAAAACCTCCATGCCTAAAGAACTTCTTATGCTCAAACTTTTTGCAATAATGAAACACATTTTTAAAATCATCATTTGAAATATAAAGCTCTTTAATGTGTTCAAATTCCAGAAACTTAGCTTCAGGAATAATAAGAAACTCATACCTTGGAATTATTGCATTAGTCACAATAATTTCCTTACCTAGTTCGCGTAAGGTCAGATACGCCTTCACTGTTGTGCCTTTCTGGGCCGATTGGTAAGGCTGATTGAGATGATCTATATTGTTTTGGAAACTAGACCCACGGGGCTTTGTATCCATATCTAGAACGCGTTCTGAGGTACAGTGAGTCGGGCTGTGTACCACGATCTTGGGCACGGTCGCGCAATAGGGCATGGTGCAGATTGGTTGACTTGTAAAATTAATATCTCTCAAGTCTGAATCGGCGTTTTTGTGAATCCAATTTTCCTGGTTTCTCTGATGAATCAAGATTCCAGAACATTTTGGTTCATAGCTTGATTCCTCCTGGTTTGGTCTGGAAAATCCTTGGAACGCACGCATGTCCGAATCGCGTAAGCTGGGATTCACCTGTCTTGGAAGTTGAATAACTTCCTCACCTGAACTCAGAATGGATTGATTCAACTTCGAGGAGTGCTCTAGTTGAGGTGAGAACGTAGTCCAAGTGGTATTTTCTTCTTTGGATGTGTACTCTTTAGTAAGACCTGTTTCAACACCCTTTGACAAAGACAAGTGCATCATACTAGTGATAGGAAAATTAGAGACCTGTTTGTTCAAAACAGAACTTATCTTGGCCTTGGTTTGAACAGATGCTTGTTCTGTTTTTGCCTTCTGTTTGCACAATATATCTTTGCTGTGAGCGTTCTTCTTTTCCAGAGCCATAGGATTGTCACTCTTCTGTTTTGGCTGAGAGACAAGTGTGGAAACGTACTCCTTTTGATGTCTTGGTTTGTCACTCCTCAGCTTTTGATGTAGCTCGCGCTGTGGATGGTTTGGAACGAATCTTCTTCTCAAAACAGTTTTCATTTCTGTCCAAGTCTCTACTGGCTTTTCTCCATAGCGTTTCCTTGAAGTTACGAATTGATCCCACCGCTGAGTGCATAATTATAAAACTCAGCTGCTGCAGTACGCACTTTGTTGATCTAAGAATATTGATGGCAACCAAAAATGAGTTTTGTCTTCTTCTCCCACTCCAAGTATGTATCAGGGTCGTTTTTCCCATGGAATGGTGGAATTCTGAGCTTAAGACCTCCCAAGTGGTCTTGTTGATGAGCTTTGCCTTCTCTCGCACGTCTATGCTTTCTTTGACTGTCCTGAGACGAGTGACTACTTTGGCTATAATAACTTGCTGTTTCAGCATCTCTGCATTGTCTTTGCTCGTCTCTCTTTTGTGCTCTCCTTTGTTGTTGAATGCCTTGATGCAGAACATCGAATTTGGTGTTTATGGCCTGCTCCATGACCTGCTCCATCCGAGCCATCATTGTATTCATCCACAGCTTGTTGTTGATGTTTCCTGCTTGGTCTTCATCCTCCATCTTGACCTGAAACGAAACAAAACACTAAACCAGTAACTAATTCTTCACAAAAATCGACTCATCAAGGTGTTTAGACATGAACAGATTTGCTATAACATTCAAAGTTGTTAAACACAAAAGCTGCTGCACTTGAAACAAAAAATCGATTGCTGCAATTTAAACAAATCACTGACAAACTTTTTATGGCTTTTAAATTATGATACGAAACTGAAGCAAATAGAAACAATAACAAATTCTCAAAGAGCAAAAAGGAAAAACAACCTTAAGCAAAAAAAGGATGAACTCACGTAACAAGCAATCAAAAAGGAAAATCAACTTTTTTTTGTTTTTTTGCAACACGAACTAAACAAACAGAATCAATTCTTATGGTTTTCTCTTTATGATTAACACAGCAAAACAATTATCTAGCAACCTAACAAGAAACACGAACTGAAACCCTAATTTTTTTTTTTTTTTTTGATTTTTGATTAAACAGACTCGACACAAGCATAATGAAAAACTCAAGAAAGAAAATAAAAATAGGCTCGAATCAATTATGGAACGAGCTTACCCAGATTCTTAGAGCGTTGCTCTGATACCACGTGATACAAACCTCCCTAGATCAACACTCTAGAGCTGGGCAGAAGGGGGATAAACCTTGCAAGCACAAGTGCTTCAAGGGCTGTGGATCGATGGGTCACACAAAGGAGATGGAGGTTCCTTTGATTTACCTTTGTTCTGCTTTAGATATACCACACTAAAGAAGAACAATCACTGGATATTACACACCAGCAAAGGAAGAAGAGATGAACTCGAGTTCCTTGAAAGAAAAAGAGGCTGCGCCTTTGATTAAAAAGTAGGTTAATGTTTTTGTGTCGACATACAAGTGCCTAAATAGGCTAAGGTTCGACCAAATAAAAGGAAAAATAAAAGAAAGGCAAAAATAAAAGAAAAAGGAAAACTTGATCAGCTTGACGATTCACTGGGCCGATTGGCAAGATCTATATTGTTTTGGAAACTAGACCCACAGGGCTTTGGATCCATATATTTTACGTTTTCTAGGGCGCTGTGAGCTAACATCGACACTTGATGGAAAAAGCCATAGTAGTAAATCGTTGGGCTTGGATTATGATCAACAAATGGGCTAAGGGGATGTGATCCACTTGCCTCATTAAAAACCTTACTTTGGAAAACCCATTGGGACAAAACCAAAGCAAGGGAAAAAGAGTGCAAATGGGTCACATACCCATTTGTTGATCCATTTGATATTCCCGGATCAAATGTTGTTGTTAAGCTAAGCCATTTCTTCATCTTCAAACTTGTTTCATAACCAGAATGGTTTGAAACACTTCTTATCCTTATTGTTTTGTTGAGTTTCTTAGAGTCTTGTTGAGCTGGTTCATGCTTAGCTTCCTTGGCTACAAGCTCAGGTTCAAGCTGCTCCTTCTTGACGCTTGCCATGATCACATAACTTGCCTGATTCCATCGGGCGGAGCTTTGTGGAAGACGTGGAGCTGCTTCTTGTTGTTGTCACCTCCTTAAATGAGTTTCTCTTATTCCGGAAGTCGATTACGACTCTAAAGTTTGTCAAGAATTCTAGACCAAATATCAATGGTCGGTGTCTATTGCTTCTCATGTCAATGAACCATGATGTTTGGAAAGAAGCCGTGAGGCATCGCAGAAGATGAATATGCATACTCCAAATAAACGTTTGAAGGTTTGTATGTTTAAAAATCCCAGCTTGTTTGCAATAGTCTTTGACATCACATTCACATTAGCACATGTGTCACAAAGAGATTCATAAAATTCGATGTCTTTGATAGAGCATGGGACAACATATTTCCCAGGACATTCCAACTTGGGAAGGACATTCGTGTGAAGTCAGTGATAACACCGGTTTTCACCATTTTTTATGGATCAAATTTTAATATATTTTGCATGTGTTTTAACTCCATTTTTAATGGTTTTAAGTAATTTCTATGTTTTAGAGTTTTATAAGATATTTCAGGTAACTTGGGATAAAATAGTGCATTTTGGAGCAAAACTACGTTTTTGGATAAATTTGGAGCAAAAGACATTCCAACGGTTAGATCTTCAAATATTCATGAAGCACTGAAAGCAGATGAAGCTGCCTTAAAGCAGAGACGAGCCAAGCAGAGAAGCCCTTGGTCGCGGCTCCAAGCACCACACCCTTGGCCAGAAGGATCACGACCGCATCAGGATAGGCTGCACCCGCAGCCAGGAGATAAATTCAAAACAAAGAAAAATAAATTAGTAACAGATAAACATCCTCCCCCAGACTTAGATCACACTATCCCAAGTGTGAAAAAGTTGGTGAAAGGATAGAAAAGAGATGAAAATAAAATTGCGAATAGATGATATTCCCATATTTTACCCGTTTTAGCATGCATCTAGCTTAGTGTTTTAGGTCTCATGCATGTGTTTCTCATAGTTTTCTTAGCGTTTTAGTCTAAATTAGGGTTTGATTAGTTTGCATTAGGTCCTAGTGAGTATTGCATTCATTTGGAGTGTTTTTAGGCGTTTGGAGACATTTTGGAGATGTTTGGAGTAATGGAGCAAAATAGGATGCAAGGATCATTCCGAAGCGTCTGAAAGAACTGCAGGAAGAAGGATTTTCGATCTGATTCAGCTTCAATGGTCTTCATGATAGGTGTAGCCAAACGAGTTAGCTGTCTTATGAAGGTGGTTTGGAGTCATTCTGAGAAGTGGTTCGAAAGATACAGCAGATTAAGCATAGACGTGTCTATTTGGCGCCCAAACGGGTTATGCACAAGAAATCAAATACCGACCCACTTGTACCGACCCAAATCTGGTCAGTAAAGACCACTCAGACCCAGGTCCGACCGGGTCAATATCCAGTTTGTCCCGGGGTGATTCAGTTCGCCTACTATTTCTTTTTAATATTTGCAAAAAAACCTAATTTGGGGGATCTATGCTTTCTTTTCTCTTGTTCTTGGAAAAAGAAACCTCTTTAGGGTTCTAAACATTTTGTAAGAGATATCTTGATTTAATTTATGCAATCTAAGTTTTCGTTTCTTAATCTTTTTTAATTTTTGATTTTCCTATTCTCTAATCATGATTAACAACTCCTCTTTCATGAGATTTGGTCTGTTCTTCATGATAAGTGAGTAGTTCTTTTTAGAGCTCATGGATGAGGTAGATTAGGGGAATTTAATGATTGATCCTTGATGTCTAGGGTTTAGATTACATCTTTCCTCTCTTATTTAGTGTTCATAATACTAGATTAGGCTGGAGAGAGTTAATCTAGATCTTAGGGAATTTCATGCACACAAGGTGTTCGACGAAATTCCCCAAAGAAATAAATAAGAGATTTTACTTGCTTAACCTATAAGAGTAGTTGTTTAAGGAGTATTATGGCTATTGGAACTTATGATTAATACTTGATAATTAACTCACTACAAGAAAAAACAGTTTTTGCGACCACTTTTTGTGACTTTTTTTTTGGTCGCAAAAAAGTGGGACGAAAATGTGACCACTTTGCGACGGATTTGCGACCACTGATATTGCAGTGGCAAAAAAGTCCCAAATTACCTACTAAAAAAATTGGTCAGAAAAGAGTCGCTTATTTGCGACTGTTTAAGTTCTTGCAAAAGTAGTCATAAATTTGTGACTGATTTGCTTCGATTTAGCAACTCCACTTGATTGTTTTTAAATAAACATCAAATAATATTAAAAAAAATATAAACTCTAAATTCTAAACCCTAAACCATCAAATAATATACAAAAATTCAAATAATAATAAAAAAAATTCAAACTTATTATTTTTAAAAATATAATCATTTATAAATCCTAAATTCTAAACCCTAAACCTTTAACCCTTAATCATAAACTCTAAATCTTAAATTGTAAAATATATATTACTCATAAACATAAATAATATAAAAAATATTTAATTGTAAATATTAAATTGTAAATATTAAATTGTAAACTAGATCTTACACATAAACATCAAATAATATATAAAATATGATCATTTTATAAATCATAATTTTTCAACCCTAAACCTCTAGCTCTTAATCATAAACTCTAAATCTTAGATTGTAAACTAGATCTTACACATAAACATCAAATAATATACAAAACATATAACACTTTCAAAAATTTTAGTCTAACCATAACATCTACTAAGTGTTACATGTGTTTTATAAGAAATAATTTTGAAAGATAAAAATTCTCTCAAAATTTACTTATTTAAATTTTTAACAAATTTTTGAAATGTTAGATATACACGAAATTATTGTAAAATCATATTCAAACTTTATAGGTTCTTAAAGTTTAGGGTTTATGTTAAAAGTTTTTGATTGTCACAAATTGGTCTTAAATTTGGGACTCTTTAGCGACTCCACACGATTTTTTTTAATAGGAGTCACAAAGTAGTCTCAAATTTGCGACCAAATGACAAAAAAACAAAAAAAAATTTTATTGGCTACTTTATTGTGGTGCGGATTGAGATCCTACACCGTTGATTTGTTTAATCCAACGGTGAGGATTTAATCTGTTTTTTTTATTATTGATTTTATTACTTTTTTTCTCGTCCTTCTCTTTCTCTATCTCCTTCCTACGATCTTCTCTTCTTCTTCTTTCTTCTTCTTCTTCTTCCTTTTTAATCTAACCCTTTTTTTTTTTCCAGATCTGATGTTACGATTCGTTATTTGTCTTTTAATCTAACTCGTTTCTGTCTTTTTTCCAGAGTCAAATTTTAATCTAACTCGGTTCGGTTCTGTCTTTTTTTTTTTTCCAGTTACGAATCTGGGTTCACCTCGTCGCGGAGATGCTCTCTGTACCTTGCAACGAGGCGGGGACGGTGGAGCCCGCGAGTCTGGCCGGAGGACACCGCGAGTCTGGCCGGAGGAGCAGATCTGGCCGCCGGCGAGGCTTCTTCTTCTCCAGCCGCCGTTCGTGCCTCACGTGGTGGTTGCTCCGATGGGCTGCGTGGTGGTTTCTCCGAGGGTGGTTCGTGGTGGAGTAGCTGTGGTGGAGGAGCTGTGGTGGTTGCTCCGAGGGTGGTTCGTGGTGGAGGAGCTGTGGTGGTTGCTCCGAGGGTGGTTCGTGGTGGAGGAGTTGTGGTGGTTCGTGGTGGTCGATCTTCTTTTTTTTTTCTTTTTTTTCCTCTTTTCTTTATTTTCATTTTTTTAAATTAATTAAATTAATAAATAAAAATATTTTTTTTGAAATATTTTTTTTTGAAATATTTTTTTTACAAGTAGTCGCAAATCGGTCTCTAAATTAGGACTGATATTATAGTCACATATCAGTCTCAAATTTGCGACCGTTTTGCGACTACTTTGTTTAGCGACCAAATATTTGCGACCACTTTTTTTGGTCCCAAAATGGTCGCAAATGACTCATTTGCGACCATTTTGGGACTCTTTTGGTGGTCGCAAAAACTGTGTTTTCTTATAGTGACTTATCACAAATGAGAGTTTGTTCTTAATTTGGTGATTAGCAAAGGGATTAAGGCCATGAGAGTGGGTGAATCTTGTTTAGTGTTCTAGGCTAAGGAAAATTGCTTGATTGTGTGAAATGACATTATAGGTTGACATTATAGGAAAATTGCTTGATTGTGTGAAACTTCACCCAAGGGCTTGCTTTTATCATATTGTTAATCTTGTTTAGTGCTTGTCTACTTTGTTAAATTTGAATCATTAGGTTGCTAGAAAATCAAAACCACTTGTTTGCTTAATTTGAGAAGTTTTATGCATTCTTGGTGCTTGAGACAATAAACCCATTTGAATTTATCCTCAAATACTATAATGATATGAGTAGGGTTTGAGCAATTGATACATAAAAATCCTACTATCAATAAATAAAAGAGTTCGGAAATAAAATAAGAAGATGAAGGGAAGAAGATCGATTGAACCGTGGTGGTGTTGTGTGGGGCTGGTCATGAGTGATGAAGCGCGAGGCTACACGTCACGTGAGCCCTTTGTCTCGGAATCGGACAAGTTACCGTCGAATTGGTGGTTCTCCTCAAGAAAATGCACCATACGCTTGAAACATCTTTCTTGTCGTTCTAGCTTATTCTCCATTGATGTGCATTCAGGTCCGTGTGCTTGTGAGGAGCTCGCAGGAGTGGATGGTGCACGGGCATGTGATAGTAGTAGTAGTCGAGTACGCTCTGCAGCGACTTTGGGCAGAATTTGTACCCAAATATGTTCGGGTCGAGTGATTGATTTATGTGTTTTACCACGTAGTCAATTAATAACTAAAGTTCACACTACTGCAATCATAACAGTATGTCAATGTAGTAATTTAGGATCGAATCCATAGAGACCAAGGTTACACTACGATTCTCACAAGATGAAATTAAGCTAAGATGATAATAATGTTTGATTTGCAAAGTAATGAAAATAACTAAAAGTGGTGTAAATTCAATAAGAGAAAAACGTTAGGTCGATGGTTTCTTCACGGGAATCCAGAGATCCTGAATCAGACAACTATTCAGGGAATGATTAAACACAAGTTTCAAACTCGAACATAACTATCTAACCAATCCACTTCTATGACATTAATTACTAAATCTAGCAACCTAAAATCTTAACTTCCGTTGAACCTAGAGTTCTAGACCAGGAATAACGAATAAGTTCAATATGTTCACGAATCGCCTTAACATCAACTTTTGTTGGCTAAGGACAATTCGCTCGCTTATGTTCATTCTAGCAACCTACGACACTTCCGTGGTATATATTAAACCCTAGATCAGAGGCAAAGCGGTCAACTTAGCCTAAGCAATAAACACAACAATAAGCGAAAACCACAAAAGATAAATCCCTATCTATGTCTAATTCAATGATTCATGGATCCCGTTGAAACCATAAATCTAACTATGAAACTACTCAGACATGTCAACAGAGAACAAGCAAGGAGATAGAGAGAAACTGATAATAATAATTAAAGAGAGGAAAGAGTTTAGAATTCTTCTCAATATATGCATAAATTCTTCTTCAAGCTTACAATATCAATCGCCAAAAGTCTCAATAGAATAGAGAGCATTAAAAAGAGAGATAGCCTAAAAGTGGCTGAAAATAATGTATATATACACTACAAGAAAACAGGGCGATTTCCGACGGGCAAAAAGCTGTCGGAAATTTCCGTCGGAAATCCATCTGAAATTTGTGTCCGTCAGAAATTTCCGATGGAATAAGCCGTCGGGCATTTTTCCGACGGATTTACGACGGTGTTTCCGACGGATGCTGATCTTGCCGACCTGATTGCGATGGTTTTCCGACGATTGGCATCATACGGCAATTTCCTACGGATTTCCGACGAATTAGACTTTGCCGACATGGTTGGCGACATCGTTGCCGACATCAATAATATCTATTTTATTCCATCGGAATTCCGTCGAAAAACTCACAAAATTTTGCTTATAAAAACGTATCCACCCCTCATTCATTTATAATCACAAAAAAAAAAAAAAACAAACACATATACAATGTCGTATTTTCGATCGTGGATTGACAAACCTCCGCGTGATCCCGCGACGGGAGAATTGACGGATGAGTTCGCACAAGGTGTGGAGGAGTTCAAGAACTTTGCGTCAAACAATAGCATGACATCGGAATACGGTAAAATGTATTGTCCTTGTACTAAATGTCGGAATTATAGATTAGTCACAATTAGGGATGTAAGAAAACACTTATATAGGAATGCATTTATGCCTGGTTACAAGATTTGGTATACTCACGGAGAAACCGATTCAATGGTGCATTATTATGGTAGCACATCGGATAGGTTTGGTAGTACTTCGGGTTCTAGGTTAGAGGAACCAACACCGGATGTAGATGTAAACGCAGGTTACACTCATATGGTGAATGATGCGTTTGGTGAAAACATAGCATCTTTTCATCATGTTGAGGATAGTAACAGGGTAAAAGAACCAAATTTAGAAGCGCAGAAGTTTTTTGATATGTTAGATGCATCTAAGCAGCCATTATACAGAGGATGTAGAGAAGGACTATCGCCTCTATCAGCTGCAAGCAGGTTGATGGCTATAAAGACGGATTTCAACTTGGCCGAAGATTGTGTTGATGCGATAGCTGATTTTGTGAGAGATGTCTTACCTGAAGATAATATTTCACCGGCTTCATACTACGAGATTCAGAAGCTTGTAGCTGGTCTTGGATTACCTTATCAGATGATAGATGTGTGCATCGAAAACTGTATGATCTACTGGAGAAAGGATGAAAACCGGTTGAAGTGTCGTTTTTGTCACAAACCTCGCTATCAGGATACAGGAGGCAGAGTACCTGTTCCACATAAAAGGATGTGGTATCTTCTCCTAGGTGATAGGTTGAAGAGGTTATATCAATCCCAGTGCACGGCATGGCATATGAGATGGCATGCAGAACATAACTCAGCTGGAGAGATAGCGCATCCTTCAGATGCAGAAGCATGGAAACATTTTCTAGAGGTTTATCCTAGTTTTGCGTGTGAGCCAAGGAATGTATACCTGGGGTTATCTACGGATGGATTCAACCCATTTGGAAAGCATGAGAGGAAATATTCGTTGTGGCCAGTAATCGTCACACCGTACAATTTACCGCCATCTATGTGCATGAAACGAGAGTTTTTGTTTCTCACGATCCTCGTCCCAGGTCCAGAGCATCCTAAGAGATCGCTTGATATTTTCTTACAGCTATTAATTTATGAGTTGAAAATGTTGTGAAAAGATGGTGATGAAGCATTCGATGTTTCCCTGCAACATAATTTTATGATGCGTGCGGTACTTATGTGGACCATAAGTGATTTCCCAGCACACGGTATGCTATCTGGATGGTCGACGCATGGAAGGTTGGCGTGTCCGTATTGTCAAGATAACACTGATGCGTTCCAATTGAAGAACGGACGTAAGACTTCTTGGTTTGATTGTCATCGACGATTTCTACCGCATGATCATCCATATCGTCGGAGCACAACATTGTTTAGAAAGAACAAAAAAGTTTTCGATGGTCCACCACCTTACCTAGATGGGAATTATATTATGAATCAGTTAAGAGATGTTGGTGCCGAGAAGATAGTTTCATGCGGGGGTAATGGGCATTATCCCGTTGACGGTTGTGGTGAGTACCACAATTGGCACAAGAAGACTATTTTCTGGGATTTACCATATTGGAAAGACCATTTGCTGCGCCATAATCTAGATGTGATGCACATTGAAAAGAATTTTTTCGACAACATCATGAACACTGTTCTAAATGTGCAAGGAAAGACGAAAGATAATTTGAAGGCCATATTGAACTTGCCAGATATTTGTTCCCGTAAGGAGTTGCATGTAATGACGAACGGGAAATCACTACATCCCCTGTTTTCCGGTTGAATGCGTCTTCAAAGGAGGAGTTCTTCTATTGGATTAAGCATGGTCACTACAAGAAAACATCCCGATTTCCGACCAAAATTCCGACCAATTTAAAATGGTCGGGAATTTCCGACCACATGCCGACGACATTCCGATGAAACAGCACCCGTCGGAAATTGGTCAGGAATTCCCGACCATTTTAACTTGGTCGGAATTTTGGTCGGGATTTCTGACCAATTTCCGACGGATTGGAGACCGAATGAAATCGTCGGAAATTGGTCGGTATTACAGACCGATTTCTGACTGTTTTTCTACGAGATATACACGTTAATATACCCGTTGCATTAGCCGTTTATAGTCGTTGGCGAGTATTAGGATGGTCGGAAATCTAATCCAATTTCCGACCAGTAAGGAATCCGACCAACTCCCAACGAAAATATAAACGTTAATCTGCCCGTTGCACTAGCCGTTTGAATTTTTTGACTGGTCGGAAATTGGTCGGAAATCCGCGAAAATTTTAATTATAAATACAACACCACCCTCATTCACAATTTACACCAAAAAAAAAACATAGAAAATGTCTTCTTCAAATCCAAACACTAGAGATTATTTTCGATCGTGGATGGATAGACCACGGCAAGATCCATCGACGAATCTATTGACGGAGGAGTATGCACAAGGTGTTGAGGAATTCATGACATTTGCGACAAACAATAACATGAAGTCGGAATACGGTAAATTGTATTGTCCTTGTCCTAAATGTCGGAATCATAGATTAGTCTCTGTTGGGGAAGTATGGAAGCATCTGTATAGGAATGGGTTAATGCCGAGTTATAAGATTTGGTATACGCATGGAGAAACTGATGCAATGGTGCAATATCATTGTAGTGGTTTTAATTATTCGGGTAGAATAGAGGAACCAGCACTGGAAGTAGATGCAAACGTTCAGATGGTGAATGATGTGTATCGTGAAAGCGTAGCATCGTATGTTCCGAATGGTATTAGAATAGAGGAACCTAATTTAGAAGCTCGGAAGTTTTTTGATATGCTAGATGCAGCTAAGCATCCACTACACGAAGGATGTAGAGAGGGAATATCACCTTTATCAACTACAAGCAGGTTGATGACAATAAAGACCGATTTAAACTTGGCGGAGGATTGTGTGGATGCGATAGCTGAATTTGTGAAATATATTTTACCTGAAGATAATGTCTCACCGGCTTCATACTACGAGGTTCAGAAACTTGTAGCTGGTCTTGGATTGCCGTATAAGATGATAGATGTGTGCATCGACAATTGTATGATATACTGGAGAAAGGACGAAAACCGTCGCAAGTGTCGTTTTTGTGGGAAACCTCGGTATCAGGAAACGGGTGGCAGAGTACCAGTTCCACATAAACGGATGTGATATTTACCGTTAACAGATAGGTTGAAGAGGTTATATCAATCCGAGCGCATGGCAGGAGCTATGAGATGGCATGCAAAACATAACTCAGATGGAGAGATTGCGCATCCCTCAGATGCAGAAGCGTGGAAACATTTTCAAGAGGTGTATCCTAGTTTTGCGGCTGAGCCAAGGAACGTATACCTCGGGTTATCTACAGATGGATTTAACTCTTTTGGGAAACATGGGAGGCAATATTCATTGTGGCCAGTAATCGTCACACCTTACAATTTGCCGCCTAGTTTGTGCATGAAACGAGAGTTTTTGTTCCTCACGATTCTTGTCCCCGGACCGGAGCATCCTAAGAGATCCCTTGATATTTTCTTGCAGCCATTAATTTATGAGTTGAAAATGTTATGGAAAGATGGTGTTCAAGCGTTTGATGTTTCTCTCCAACAGAATTTCACGATGCTTGCGGTACTTATGTGGACCATAAGTGATTTTCCAGCATTTGGTATGCTATCTGGATGGTCGACTCATGGAAGGTTGGCGTGCCCGTATTGTCAAGATAACACTGATGCGTTCCAATTGAAGAACGGTCGAAAGACTTCTTGGTTCGATTGTCATCGACGATTTCTGCCGCATGATCATCCATATCGTCGGAGCACGATATTGTTTAAGAAGAACAAAAAAGTATTTGATGGTCCACCTCCTGAGCCGGATGGGAATAACATCATCACTCAGTTGAGAGATTTTGTTGCTGAGAAGACGGTTTCATGTGGTGGTAATGGTCATTTTCCTGTAGATGGTTGTGGCGAGTACCACAATTGGAACAAGAGGAGTATTTTTTGGGATTTGCCATATTGGAAGAACCATCTGCTGCGCCATAATCTAGATGTCATGCACATTGAAAAAAACTTTTTCGACAACATCATGAATACTGTTCTAAATGTGCAAGGGAAGATGAAAGATAATTTGAAGGCCAGATTGGACTTGCCAGAAATTTGTTCGCGGAAGGAACTCCATATAATGGCGAACGGAAAATCCCTGTCCCCCGCTTTCCGTTTGGATGAGCCTTCAAAGGAGGAGTTCTTCGACTGGATTACGCATAGTGTTCAATTCCCAGACGGATACGCATCTAACCTTCGTAATTGTGTTAATATTGGAGAAGGGAAGTTTTGATTGTCATGATTGTCACGTTGTCATGCAACGCCTCCTTCCATTTGCCTTTGCCGGTCTTCTTCCTAGAAACGTCCATGGAGCTATTGCAGGTACATTTATGGTTCAGAAAATTATATCTAAATTTTACTAAATTTATCTAAATTTTCTAAATTTTACTAATTTTATTTATCATTTATGCAGGGATCAGTGCTTTCTTCCGGGATCTATGCACGAGATCACTTATAGCAGACGGTATCCGAAATTTGGAGGAGAAGATACCGGTTCTCCTATGCAACCTCGAGAAAATATTTCCACCATCATTTTTCGATGTTATGGAACATCTTCCTATTCATCTCCCTAGGGAAGCAAGACTTGGTGGGCTAGTTCAATATCGATGGATGTATCCGTTTGAGCGATATATGCTCCACCTAAAGAAGAAGGTGAAAAATCTTGCAAGAGTCGAGGGTTCTATTGTTGCACAGAGCGTGAATGAAGAAGCATCCAACTTTGTCAGCTACTACTTTCCATCTTCGGTGAAGACTAAAAGTAGACGACCTGCACGTCATGATGATGGAGGAGAAAAACCGATGTATCCGGTCTATGTCCCAAATATATTTGCAAAAATTGGAAGGCTTAGTGGAAAAGGGAGGTCTAGACGACTAACAGAGGAGGAACAAAGGCATTTGCATACATATCTTCTGACAAACTGCGAAGACGTTTTCGAATATGAGAGGTACGTCGTCACTTGATTTTGAATAATGTATTTGTTTAGTAATTACGACAAATTAATCATTGCTAGTATTTTGAATAATGTATTTGTTTTATTCACAGGATATACATGGAGCAAATAAGGAATTGGTTTCCAAATTGCACAGAGGATGAGCTTATGGTCCGTAAACAAAATGAATTCGCGGATTGGTTGAAATATTACGTAAGTGCTCGATTTCCCTCAATTAAACTAAATTTTACATGCTTACACATATTGTTTATGAGTGTCCACAAATTATACAGGTTGATCAGATGAATACTACCGAGATATCGATTCCCACATGGTTAGTTGAGATGGTGCGTGGCCCTACTTTTGTTCCAAGTGTTTATCCGATGTATTGCACTCGTGGGTATGCTTTTAAGTCTTTTCGTGAAGGGAGTTCAAGGACAACATGCAACTACGGTATTTCGTCAACATCCGGAGAATTTGTCTACTACGGAATACTCCGCGAAATATTAGAAGTCAAATATCCAGGAATGATTGGTTTGAAGTGCATTGTGTTCTATTGCGATTGGTATGATCCAGTGGAAGGTCTACGTCAGGATGAATTCAGTGTGACATCTGTTCACGGAGGCAAGCGACATCGGAAATACGATCCATTTATTCTTGCTTCACAAGCAGACCAGGTTTCCTACATTCGATACCCCCGGGTTAGGAACAAGCAAGATCCGTGGATTGCAGTAACATCGATACAACCAAGAGGAATGATATCTGGTGTTTCCGAGCATGACCCTTTACAGGAAATGCCAATTGGTAATTTAGGTGAAATCGAGCATTCTCTAGAGGTTGACCTTGTGGTTGACTTCACCGGCATGAGCGAACTATTTGAGGATTCTGAAGAAGAGAGAGGAGAATTTGATGAGGATTCCGATTCAGCTTCTTCAGATTATTCATCGGACTCAGAATAGGTTTTTGTAAAAAATATTTTATATGCATTTATTTTTAAGTAAAAAATATATGAAACTTTTTCACATGCTTTAATTATTTGTACTATTATTTTTAAATACTAAGGATTCCGATACATCTATTTCATTTTATTCATCAGTTTCAGAATAAATTTGTAACAATGTTTTTTCATATGCATCTACTTTAAATCAACAAATTTTTCACAATTTTTCAAATGCTTAAATATGGTGTACGGATTTTTTAATACATTTAATTCGATATTCCGACCATTTTCCGACTGGACAGGAGGATCGGTCGGAAAATGGTCGGAATATTGAATTAGAATTGCCCCGGCTAAAACCTCCCCCGGCTAAAACTTCCCTCGGCTAAACGTTGTAGCCGGGGCAATTCTTTGTTTGGTCGGAAAATGGTCGGCAAATCGAATTAGATTTTCTTTGTTTGGTCGGAAAATGGTCGGAATTCCTCGACATTTCCGACCAAATTCCGACCCTTTGGGGTTTCGAAACCTCAAACAAAATAAATTTGATTTGGACTATGTTTAATATGGTTAGATATGATCTTTTGAACGAATTCAATGTCCATACATCTTAACTAAACCAATTTTGGGGCATATCCTATAAAACCTAAAAGAAACCGAAAAGTATAAATATAAAGTGAATGTTTCGTTATGAACGGTTTAATTCGATATACTTTCAATTTATAAAAACATCATATATTTTATTATATGTTTAGTTTGCCACATATTTGTTAGATATTTGTTAGACATAAGATGTTTACATGTTTATTAAACAGTATACAGTTTGAAAATTTAGTATTTTATACTCGAAACCCTAAATGGTCGGAATTTGGTCGGAATTTCCGACTAATTTCCGACCAATATTAATATTTTCGGGGCAATTCTTTGTTTGGTCTGAAATTGGTCGGAATTCCTCGACATTTCCGACCAAATTCCGACCCTTTGGGGTTTCGAAACCTCAAACAGCATAAATTTGATTTGGACTATGTTTAATATGGTTAAATATGATCTTTTGAAAGAATTCAATGTCCATATATCTTAACTAAACCAATTTTGGGGCATATCCTATAAAACCTAAAAGAAACCGAAAAGTATAAATATAAAGTGAATGTTTCGTTATGAACGGTTTAATTCGATATACTTTCAATTTATAAAAACATCATATATTTTATTATATGTTTACTTTGCCACATATTTGTTAGACATAAAATGTTTACATGTTTATTAAACAGTATACAATTTGAAAATTTAGTATTTTATACTCGAAACCCTTAATGGTCGGAATTTGGTCAGAATTTCCGACTAATTTCCGACCAATATTAATATTTTCGGGGCAATTTCTAAGTGTTATACACTTATGTAGTATAAATACAATTTAAGTGCTTACAACTTTTGTTTTGTATGTGTTTTTACAGTTACTGAAAATGTCCTCTAATTGTAAACACTTAGCATTTTTTTCAGAAATATTCATATTGGTCGGCAATTGGTCGGAATTTCCGACCAATATGAATATTTTCGAAAAAATGCTAAGTGTTTACAATATATCCACCAATCAGAAGACATGAAATATTATGGGTTAGTCGGAATCTCGTCGGAAATACCGCCTGATTTCCAACCAACCCGAAATAAAACCCGCGGAAATCAACCGCTAAATGAAATATTTTGGCAGTTTGATATTTTTAAACCCGACCAAATTCTGAACGATTCGGTGGTCGGTAATTCGTATATCTAAATACCACATACGCATCTTCTTCTTCATTTGGTCAATCTCTCTTCTCTCAAACCGCCGATTCTCTCTCTCCGCCGACCTTCACTGCCGTCCCTCTCCCTGGTAAGTCTCCCTCTTCCTCTTCCTTCCTTATCTTCTCTCCCTCTTCTCTTCCTCTTCTCATCATGTTTTCTTCTCCTAATTTTTTTTTCGTCTCTTGTTTTGTAGATCGCCGGAGCCGCCGTCCGCTGGAGCCGCCGTCCCTCCTCCGCCGCCGACTTCTTCTTACCATGTAAGTAATTTTAATATTTGTGGTTGTTGTTGTTTGGATTTGAAGATTAGGATGTGTAGTTGTTTTAGCTTGAGATTTGTGGTTAGATTCGAGATTAGGATGTTAGTTATTGTGATTTGTGGTTAGATTTGTGAGATTTGTGGATTAGATTTGTGGGATTTGTTGGATTTGTTGTTAGATTTTAGTTTAGGTTGTAATTTTGTTTTGGTTTAGGTTTTTATGGTAGATTTGTTTAATTATAATTTTTGTTATGAATATAAA
This sequence comes from Eutrema japonicum, assembly GCA_030161315.1. NCBI lineage: Eukaryota > Viridiplantae > Streptophyta > Magnoliopsida > Brassicales > Brassicaceae > Eutrema > Eutrema japonicum. The sequence goes on from BSQW01000001.1 coordinate 28,616,781, forward strand.
ACTTTAATAAATAATTTTTAGATTAAAAATACAAAAAGATAATTTTTAAATTTTATAAAAATCATGTATATAAAACGTTTTTAAATCTAAGATTTTTTAAAGATTTTTTGAAAATTAAATAAAAAACGTTTTCATTATTTTGCATAACTAAGAAATTTATTATTACTTTTTTTCATAAATTTCTTATAATTTTATGAATTTTCATAATTTTTTCGGGTTTTGGTAAATTTTCCGGGTTTTTGGTAATTGTTTCGTGTTTTTGTGAATATTTTCATAGTAATCGTTTTTTTGTTTGCGTTTTATTTATAGTTTGCGTTTTAATTTTAGTTTACGTTTGCATTTAATATCTAACAAAGTTTGCGTTTTATTTATAGTTTGCGTTTGCGTTTAATATCTAACAAATTTTGCTTTTTTTGTTAAGGTCGTACGAGGGTTTCGCGAACATGCGCATCGGTGGTTCGTCTCAAGGGATGCAACAACGTCCACATAGCGGTGGTTCGACTCGAGGGGCAGAACCACCAAGTCCGGCCGCATCGACTATCCCAGAGTCGCAGAGTCAAGCTCCTCGAATCATGACCATCGAGGAGTTAGTCCAAAAACCGGGCCGGGACTTGCACATCCGGCTTGATCCACATATTGTTGGAAGATCGACATGGTAAAAACCCTTAGTTCATATATATATATATATATATATATATATATATATATTTAATATCAAATTGTTTATAGTTTATCTTTTTTTTTGTAGGTTTGGTATATCGAACAACGGGATTAGCAAGGCCGTTATGAGGATGTTCCATTCGATCCTCGACAAACCGTACAAGAAGTTTTCAGAAGTCCCGTATGATGAGAAGCAAATTTGGTTTAGACAATTTGCGTAAGTTGTCAATTACTATATTTTTCCTATATTTATAAGTATTTTTAATACTTTACTAAGCATTTTTATTTATGTTTTCGTAGCAAGAGTTTACATGGCATCCCTCTCACAGTGTCATGGTGGAAACGTTATTTATGAAGGAAGCGGGTACGCAGTTCAAGAGACACATGAACGAGTGGAAGAAAAAGTGGAGGAAAGGGGCAGACAAGCCGAAAGGCTTGAATTTGGATGTTTGGAATAACTACGGACCATAGTGGCAACAGCCGGCGACAGAGAAACTCTCGAAGACTAATTCGGGAAACCGAAAGAGTGAGCGCAACGGGAAGGGCCAGTACATCCACAACTCCGGTTCGAGCAGCTTCCAGACCCGAGAAATTCAAATAGTAATCTTTTATTGTTGACATTGTTTTTTCTTTTTAATTAATTATTAAATTATTTATTCATATTTTTTTTTCTTCGTTTTTATAGACTAATGAGGCCGGAGGTGTGCGTCTGAATCACTTGGACTTAATGAAGAGGTGCCACACGAACAAGACAACCGGGCTTATTCAGGATCCCCTCATAAGGGAGATCTACGAGAACGTGACGAACCAGAAGACCGACATCGAGCTGACCCAACAGTCACAAGGTGACTCCTCCTCCTCCTTCGAGATGTCGCGGGAAGCGGTCAACCGTCTTGTTATTAACGTAAGTTTTTTTTTCTTATAGTTTTACACTATAATTTTATTATGTTCTAATTTATTTATATTTTATACAGGAATTTCTCCTTGATAAAAAGGGCGGCGTCGCGGAGGTTTGGGTACGATCCCGTTTATGGACGACGGGTTTTCTTCTGGTTCTTTTTTCTCTGAAGATCTCATCCAGCAGAATGAAGAGCTCAAGTCCAAAGTAGAAGCTTTGGAGGCGGCGAAAACAGACACCGAATTCAAGTTAGGTGCCACGCAAGATGAGCTTCCGGAGGCGAGGTCAGATATCGCTAGCATGTCGTCTTGGATGAGAGCGAAGTTTCCGGATTACCCGGGAACGGGATCGGGATCGGGATCCGCAAATGTTTAATATGTTTAATGTTTTAAAAACACTTTATGTTATTTTATTTTCAAAACTATTTTATTTTATAATATTTTAATGTTTAATATTAATTTAAATTTTCATTTTCGAATTAATTAAATTAAATTAAATTAATTAATCAAAATTCAAAAAATTTCAAAATAATTTCGAATTAATTATATTATATACAGTATTTAAAGTTGGTCGGAATTTGGTCAGAATTTAGGTTGGTCGGAATTTAGTCGGAATTTAGGTTGGTCGGAAGTTGGTCGGAATTTACATTGGTCGGAATTTTGTCTGAATTTAGGTTGGTCGGAATCTGGTCGGTATTTTGTTTAGTCGGAAGTTGGTCGGAAGTTAAATTGGTCGGAATATGGTCGGAAACCGTCGGGTGTGCAGATGGTCGGTGTTTAGTCGAAAAACGTATGGTCGGTATTTGGTCAGAAATAAGTTAGTCGGACTGTTGTCGGGAACTCGTCGGGTAATAACCGACGCTTTATAACGTCGGTAATTGGTCGGGAAAATAATGGTCGGGAATCCGTCGGAAATTCCAGACCAATTTCCGACCAATATTGATTTCCGACGCGATAGTCCCGACGAGCCAAATCGGTCGGAAATTGGTCGGGAAAGCCGTTTTCCGACGATTTTCCGACCAATATGGCCGTCGAAAATCGGATGTTTTCTTTTAGTGGGTGTCAAATTTCCAGACGGATACGCATCTAACCTTCGTAATTGCGTCGATAGTTCAGAAGAGAGGTTTTCTGGGATGAAGAGTCATGATTGTCATGTTGTCATGCAGCGCCTCCTTCCATTTGCATTTGAATGTCTTCTTCCTATAAACGTCCATGGAGCTATTGCAGGTTTACATACATTTACACTATTACGTATGGTGATTTTATATTTGTGATTATTAAACGGAAGTTATTTAATTTTGTATGTGTACTATATATGCAGGGATCAGTGCTTTCTTCCGGGATCTATGCACGAGATCACTTACATCAACCGGAATCCAAAATCTAGGGGAAAACATCCCGGTTCTCCTTTGCAATCTTGAGAAACTATTTCCTCTTGCCTTTTTTGATGTTATGGAACATCTTCCTATTCATCTCCCTCGAGAAGCAGCACTTGGTGGGCCTGTTCAATACCGATGAATGTACCCTTTTGAGCGGTATATGTTCCACCTAAAGAAGAAGGTGAAAAATCTTTCTAGAGTCGAGGGTTCTATTGTCACACAGAGCATTAATGAAGAAACTTCCAACTTTGCTAGCTACTACTTTCCAGCGCAAGTCCAAACAAAAAGTAGACGCCCCACACGTCATGATGATAGAGGGAACATAGTTAGTTATCCTGTCTATGTTCCCGATATATTTACTCAGATTGGACGACTAAGTGGAAAAAGCAAGGATTGGCGACTATTAGAGGAGGAGCAAAGGCACTTGCATATGTATATTCTGACAAACTGCGATGACGTTTTAGAATATGAGAGGTACCTAATTAAATGTTATTGTTTTATTGGTTAATGTTATTATAATTTTCTAATGCATTTGTTCATGCACATGGTGTTCATGACCCAAATACGCGAATGGATCCAAATTACACAGAGGATGAGCTTGATGTCGTGATATGATCATGGACGTGATGGCTTCGGTGGAGGTTCAAGAAGACGCGATGGTCATTCCCGAAGGACCCATCACACGGTCTAAGGCACGGAAGCTAGCGGGAGCGGTGCGGAGCTTACTCATGAATGCAAAGATCGAGGAGGACCAACTTACGTAACCCGTCCTCACCTCATTGTCTTCGAATTCTCTATGAGGTTTGGCCGTTTGTGTAAGTCGTTTGTACTCTTTTTCCTGTATACGGTTTTGTCCGAATGGGTTTTCCGTATAGAGGTTTTAACGAGGCAACCGGCTTACACCGCTAAACGGTCCGACTTCTTGAGAATTCCACGGGGGGATTTTCCGAAGGAAATTCCGAGGGATATATTCCCGAGGAACTTTTCGAGGGACTTTCCCGGGGGAAATTCTCCGCGGGGATTCCTGGCGGAACCCCAAGAGTTTTTCAAACTTGTATTAATTTCTTTGTAATTTTCTATGTGTTCTCTCTCTTATTTTCGAGGAGACTCTTTGACTTTCCCTTTTGAATTTTCCTTATCTTCTTCTCTCCCTCATTGTCGGAAAACACATTATCAATTTATCAAAGTTTATTTTCAGAGATTCATCTCTTTTCTCTCTCGATTTCTTGATGGTTAGTCATTGAAAGCTTATTCGATTTATCGTAGTGTTTTTCCGCAACACTCGACGTAGCCTTCGATCCGTCGTTCGTGTGAATCCTTCTAGGTATCAAGGGCATAAGGATTTTTGGGATTTCATCTCCCACGTCTTATCATCTTCTTCCCCGGATTCTCCCAACAACGCAGACACCCCCTCGTTTCAAGCATTCATAGTCGGGATTTCTCCCATGCCTTAGCATCTCTTCTCGTGAATCCCTTGGAGTCGTGGATGTATCACTCTCATCCGTACTAGAGCAAGCCGGTCCTTAGTCGAATCGTGTCAAGTGGAATCAGAGACACTTGCTCCAAATCGATGAGATCTATCCATTTCAAACTGTTCATCTTCTTTGAAATTTCTGGGTTTGAAAATTTTGTTGTTTCTGTTTTGTTTCAATTTTTATTAATTCAAAACCTTATCAAAAAAATCAAAAAATATATATCTAGGTAGATCTGTGTCTTAATATAATTGTCATAATTTTTAAAATTCAAAAACAAAAAAAACAAAATCGTTTTTGAGTTTTCGAAAATTCTAGATTTTTGTGGTTATATTGGGAAAATTTTGAATTGTTCATACACTCACTTGTTGTTGTTTGATTCTGTGCGAGGGACAACATGTCGGAAGAAAGTGAATCCGCTTCCTCACGGTCAAGGACAGAACGAGAGGCAGCCATTAATCAAAAGGTCGATGGTGTGAATCAAAAGGTAAATCCCATCAGATTCAATCATTTTAAGTTAAATTTCCGCCGGATTTCCGACGGATTCCCCCTTTTCAGTTTTAGCCGATAGAATTTTAGGTCCTCGGCTAAAATCAGAAACCACCTGGACAAACAGTTTTAGCCGGGGGAATCAGTTTCTCTCGCCTAAAACCATAAATCGTAACCCCCCCGGTTTTAGCCGAGGGGGATTTACGGTTTTAGCCGGGGGGATTTACAGTTTTAGCCGATGGGGGTTTACGGTTAATGGGGAATCCGTCGGAAATCACTTGGAAATTTCCGACGGATTACGGTTTTAGCCGAGGAAATCTTATTCCCCCGGCTAAAACTTGCCCGTTGGAAGGAAATCTTATTCCCCCGGCTAAAACATATACCGAGCAAGTTTTCCCCCGGCTAAAACCGTAAATTAATTCCCCCGGCTAAAACTGTAAATCCCCTCGGCTAAAACCGTAAATCTTCCCGGCTTAAACCGTAAATTAACCCCCCGGCTAAAACCGTTAATACCCCGACTAATACGTAAATCTCCTCGGCTAAAACCGTAAATCCCCTCGGCTAAAACCGTAAATCCCCCGGCTAACCGTAAATCCCCCCAGCTAAAACCGTAGATCTCCTCGGCTAAAACTGTAAATCTCCTCGGCTAAAACCGTAAATTCCCTCGGCTAAATCCGTTAATCCCCCCGGCTAAAACCGTAAATCCCCCCGGCTAACCGTAAATCCCCCACGGCTAAAACTGTAAATCTCCTCGGCTAAACCGTAAATCCCCTCGGCAAAAATGTTTACCCCCGGATAAAATAGTTAATCCACAGGCAAGTTTTAGCCGAGGCACTGAAAATCATTAAATCCGTCGGAAATCCGTCGTAAAATTTCCTCGACTAAAATCAGGCGTGTACCGTCTCGGCCAAAACTGAAAGTGCCTCGGCTTTCCGACGGATTTTCTACGGATGCTAGTATTTTCGGGTTTAGCCGAGGCATTTTCAGTTTTATACTTAGCATTTTACAAAATATCATAGGCCGTCGGAAATCCGTCGGAAATTTCCGATGGATTTCCGACGATTTAGGGTATTAAACCTCTAATTTACAAGATTTTGAGCACACTTGGTCTTCATATGTGTAGAAGTAACAAATCTAAACTACTTTCTGTACAAAAATTCTAAAAATCAAACATTTTAATTGAAACCGAAGCAATCCCGTACATGTTCTTAGATGTTCTATGTGTTTTTATGAATGCTTTATATCGTTCATCGATCGGTTTTTACAAAATCGTATATAGCTTGTTCTAATTGGTTTTCAAAAGTTTTTCTTATAAGTAAATACCACAAATGGCTATTAAACACGAAAATTTATCTAATTTTTCATTTTTAAACCCTAAACACTAAATCAGTCAGAAATTTCCGACGGATTTCCGACTGACTTTATAATTTTTTCCCAGGAAATTGAGCCGCGTACCGAAAATCGTTGAAAATTGAAGCGGTTAATTTATTTCGATTTCCGACGGGTCGGGCCATCGGAAACGACGTAACTTAATTTCCAAAACCGATTCATCTCTTCATTCTAGTAACTCTCTCCTTCTCTCTTCAATCTTCTTCTCATAACTCTCTCCTTCTCTCTTCAATCTTCTTCACTCTTCTTCTTCTTCTCTCTTCTTCTTCTCCCCTCTTCTTCTCCCCTCTTCTTCTCGACGGGTCGGGCCGCCTCGCCTCCTTGCCCCTAGCCGCCTCGCCGCCGGAGCTCATCCTCGCCGCCGAAGTCTCCACCGCCAATACCCTATGTAAGACCTTTTTTTTGTATTTAGATTTGTTGATGGATTTGCATTTTTAGATTGTTGGTTTGTTTGATTTGGTGTTTGTGGTTTTAGATTTAGGTTGGATATAGATCTAGATTGATATATTTCTTGAAATTTTTGCATGTGGATTTAGATTAGGTTTTTAGCTTAGGTTATATATCTATACATTTTAAAAAATGTTTTTGAAAATTATATATAAGAAAAACGTTTTTGAAAATTTATATATATGAAAATATTTATGAAAACGTTTTATAAAATTTAGATATATGAAAAATCCTTTTATATATATATATATATGTATTTTAAAAAACGTTTTTTATATATAGTTATATATTAAAAACGTATTTTGCAAAATTTATATATATATATATATATATATATATATATAAAACGTTTTTAAATATATAGTTATATATTAAAAAAGTTTTTTGTAAATTGTTTTATATATATAATATGTATATAAAACTGTTTTTATATAAATATAAATTTTTAAAAAACTTTTTTATATAGTTATATATTAAAAACGTTTTTTGTAAATTTTTTATATATTTAATATGTATATAAAACGGTTTTATATAAACGTAAATTAAAAAAAAACTTTTTAATATAGTTATATATTAAAAACGTTTTTTGTAAATTTTTTATATATTTAATATGTATATAAAACGGTTTTATATAAATGTAAATTTAAAAAAAAACTTTTGATATAGTTATATATTAAAAATGTTTTTTGTAAATTTTTTATATATTTAATATGTATATAAAACGGTTTTATATAAATGTAAATTTAAAAAAAAAACTTTTTGTATAGTTATATATTAAAAACGTATTTTGTAAATTATATATATATTTAATATGTATATAAAACGGTTTTTATATATATGTAATGCTACAATGTTTTTTATGTAAGGTTTTGTTTTTTTTACATGTATTGATTGTTTATATAAATTTTCAAATGATTTCGTTTTTTTTTAATTGTTGTAGGTCTTACGCGCATTTTGCTAGTGACCGTGGCGGCGGTTCTAGGCAAGGAGGGCAGAGGCCCGCTGCCTCAAATCCGATCACGGATATTTTCCCGCCTACGGCGCCTTCACCTACTCTCGATGCAGAGAGTGTAGGTCAACCGACGATCATGACCGTCGAGGAGCTCGTTCAACAGCCGGGACGAGAACTACTCACAGTTCTTGACCCGAAACGCCGCATACCGAGATCTACTTGGTAATACTATGTCTTTTCTTAAATAATTTTTTTTTTGATTTATTACCGCTCTTTAATTTGTTTTTTCATAGGCCGCTTCTTCTTCGGCCAGTTTCTCGATGGATGAAGACCTTATCCGGCAAAACGAAGAGCTCACGGCGAAGGTCACGGTATTGGAGGACAAGCAAACGAAGTGGGCAGATTTCTTCAAGACTAAGTTCCCGGACATGCCGCCGGATCTAATTTCAACTTTGTCTAAAACTTTTAAATATTTATATTTTGTAAGATTTTATTTATATAATTAATTTTTGTTTTTTAAAATCATTTAATTTATTTAATTTAATTAATATATAATTTTACTAAATATTAATTATATATATATAATAAATATTAAAAAAAATTTACAAAACATTACCGTCGGAAATTCACCGATGGAATATCCCTTGGATTATCGTTGGAAATATTCCCAACGGACAAGTCGTCGGAAAACCATCGGTAAATAATCTGTCGAAAATCCGTCGGTAAATAATCCATCGGAAATCCGTCGTTAAATAAGCCACTGGAGTGGATTCTCAAACCGTCGGAAATCCGTCGGAAATTCACCGTCGAAAATCCCTCGGATTATCGTCGGAATTATTCCCGACGGACAACTCCTCGGAAATCCGTCGGTAAATAGGCCCTCGGAAATTCCGACGGAATTTCTTTTCCGACGAGATAGAATCGACGGGCAAAATCCGTCGGAAACCCGTCGGAAACGTCCATTTTCGATGGATTTTTCCGTCGGTTCTAGCGTGTTTTCTTGTAGTGATAGGGCTCTGAGCGAATTAGGTCAAAATAGACAGTTTCTGTGGCAAAAAAGGAAAATAAGAAAATTTCCTTTTCCTTCTCGCCGACTTGCATCGATCGATTTTGAACTTTCTGGGCATGCTCCATCAATCGATGCACTCCTTGCATCGATCGATTCTGGCTCTTTGGAGGGTGATGCATCGATCGGCTTCAATTTTGCATCAATCGGTTGTGAACTTTCTGAGCATGTTGCATCGATCAATGCACTCCTTGCATCGATCGATTTTGGTTCTTTTGATGGTATTGCATCGATCGATGTACTCCGTGCATTGATCGATTCTGCTCTTTTATGTACTGTTCCATGCGTTTTTGCCCACGTAACTCCAATTTCTTCTTTAAACGCCTTTTTACATGAGATAACTAAATAAAGGACTAAAAGACTCTAAAAACGAACTTTGACTCGATAAAATACTCAAAAGAAACACCAAAACATGTGTTAGAAAATGGTAAAAACCAAGCATATCAGTGATGCGCGAGAGATAGTTCGGTCTCGTGAAAACTGCATGAGATCGAACCAAATCCCTTGAAGTGGAGTCTCGGTCGAGAAATCAAAGTGAACGGCTCGTAGAATCGCCGTGATTATGCTTCCGAAAGCGGTGGTGGAGTCCTCGGTTATCGTGGCGGGTGCTTCGTTTTTCACCTTTACCAAATTCTTCGCAATGACACAAGCGAAGCAAGCATAGCGTGGGTCGGCGGTGAATCGAAGTTGAAGAGTAGCCAGCTCACCTTTGCGGACACTAGCCACATTTGCTCTCGAATAGATGGTGTGCGCCAATAGTTTGTGTCCGAAGCGGACAGCGGGATGCGTGAGGAGGGAAGCTTTAGATCTTTCGTTGTCGTAGACGCCTTGTCCCATTGTGTGCCACAAGTCTCTATTGGGATCCTTCTCGGAGTTAATCTCATCGAGATATTTAAGCTTCAAAGCTTCACAAAGTTTCGGAACGGTTAGCGCATAAGAGTATCCACGTACGGTAAAAGTAAGTGTACCGTCATTCGCTCTTGGATTAGAGCGTCTCGTGTAGCACATGGTGACAGTTGCTAAGAATTCCTTGGTGAGATCGTCATAGGTGGGGAGATTGAGCTCCATGAAATGTCTAAGATTAAGCTCATCGAGATACCAAATCACGTCTTCTCTAATCCCGAGCACGTCGAGAGTAAAGTAATCTATATGAGGTGTTTATTTGATAACCATCCTTTTGAGCTTCTCGAGGTAGTCGATGTTCGGGTCCATAGGCTACCCGAGATATCGTACTCTTGGTCTCGGTTCCAGAGGTGGCGTTGGTTTGCGTGGAGGAGAAGGTGTTGGGTCACGTGGAGGGAGTGTTGCGCGAGCTCGAGTTTGCGGCCGTCTTTGGGTCATTATGAACTCGGTGAGATTAGTGTCATCCTCCACACTAGTTGTATCCGATCCGCCTTAGATCTCCTCGGGACGCCGAGATATTGATCTCCGGGATGATTCTCCTACGTATTCGCTTTTCTTAGAGCGTGTGATATATCATGGTTTTTACCCCTTTTAGGCCATGATATAAATCCGTTTTATAGAGTCTTTCTAGTATTTTGGAGTCTTTTAGAGTCTTTTACAGGTTTTAGCACGTTGGAGCATAATTGGAGATATTGGAGCTTTCTGGAGCATTATGGAGCAAAGCAGAAGTTCGTGTTGCTGAGTACCCGATTTGAAGCATCAGTATCGATCGATACTGCCTTGTATCGATCGATACCCATCGCAGCAGACACGACCCGCGACTTTTTCAAGAATTGAAGAATTGCAGAATTGCCCCATAAGACTTTATTATTTACAAAAAGCCCCAGAACGTGTTTTAGCATTATAATTAGGTTTTTCAGCCACTTTTATGGCTATGCTTTATTTATACTTTGATTCTACTTTTGTTTTTGGAGAGACAACTCTGAACTCCTGTTTTCTATTATTTTCTTTGATGATCTATTCAATCATGTTGTTTTCAATCTCCATGTCTGAGTAGATCCACTTTAGGTTCAGAGTTCTCATTAGGGTTTTCTCTGAATGCTAGGTTGATTAGTTTATCTGCATTCATTGATTTCCTAAGAAATACCCTGATAGATTTTTCTAGATTAGCTACCTAGAACATAGATATTAGGATAATTGATTAGGCACGACAGTGCGATTAATTACCTGATAGAACCTAAGGTGAGCAAATTGATTATTCGCAAAGAGATTTGGTTTAATTGATTTGTGAACATATCAAACATGAAATTAAAGCAGATTTTTTCTTAGGAATTTTCCAAGAGATTTGGGATTCTGATGTTTATATTTAGATAATTCTCGCAACGATAGTTGGTTAATTATACTTTAGTGATTTGAGTTCAAGAACCGCGCTAAATCTGAATCATGTTAATTAGTTTATCTGCATTCATTGATTTTCTGAGAAATACCATGAATCTATATTTCTTCCATCGAATTTACAACTCTTTACTGTTTATTACTTTTGTTTCATCTGATTTGCTTAGCTTGATTCGATACTATACAATCTATTGTGTGATTTCTGTGAGTCCTTGTGTTCGACCCCTACACTTACTACAACTACTACTTTAGTACTTTTTAGGGTATTAATTTGAGCATATCAAATTTGGCGCCGTTGCCGGGGACTCAATTTTGCCATTAGATTTTAGCTGTCGAGTTTCGACTAAGTTCGTCAGTATCGATCGATACTATCTAGTATCGGTCGATACTCGTCGTTTTATTTTTGTTGATATCGACCGACACCACTTGGTATCGATCGATACTCATCACGTTTTTGTTACTAACGTTCTTGACTTTTGTGTTTCAGGTGCATGCATAATCGTGAAACCAGAGGGAACAAGAGCACCCCGCAAGTTAATCTATCGTTAGAGAAGCTAGCACGTTTGGAACGCACAAACAGAAATACAAAGCAAACATCAGGGATGAACAGCGCAGTTGTATTAAGATATGATGAAGCTGGAGTCTTGAGAGACCAAGAGGGTCAAGTGTGCAATGAGAGAGGGCAGCAACTTGATGAATCTAGAAACGTCATTGTCCCTCCTGCTGCTGTTGTTGAGATTTTCGCGCCAGCTGCGCGCGCCAACGTTGGGAATGCTGCCGTTGATCGAGGTAAGACACTTGCTGAGCACAACAGACCTGATCAGTTCTATGCCAATCGATCTGCGATTCGCATCCCAACTTTTCAGAGGAATGATTTTAAGCTGAAACCTGCGTACTACGCTCTTGTGAGTCAGAATCCTTTCCATGGCCTATCTCATGAACACCCCATGGATCATATCGAGAGGTTCGAAGATTTGGTCACTGGTATGAAGTACAATAGAGTGCCCAATGAGTTCCTCTTCTGCAAACTTTTCCCATACTCTCTTAGTGGGGATGCTGCTTATTGGCTGAAACAGTTGGCTCATGGTTCGCTAACTACATGGGATGAGACGAAGAACGCATTTCTGAACAATTTCTATGATGATGCGAGATCCGAGGAGCTCAGGAACAAGATCTCTCAATTTTCTCAAGGTCCAACAGAGGCACTCAAAGCTGCTTGGACTCGTTTCAAGTCATATCAGAGAGATTGTCCGCACCATGGGTTCACTCAGGTTCCGCTGCTGGGTACTTTCTACAGAGGAATCGATTGGAGGTACCAGATGGCTTTGGATACTGCGAGTAATGGGAACTTCAACACCAGGTATCCAAATGATGCGATCGTGCTAATTGAGAACTTGGCGTCTAGCAATAGGACCAAGAATGCTGACTTCGAGCGAAAGAAGCAGGCTGGAGGAATTGATGGTTCGCAGATCGCTGAAGTTCAGGCCAAGCTGGATTTTCTGATCGGGAAGTCTAAGAAGACTGTACACTTTGCTGATGGAGTCGATAATATCGGTGGAGATGAAGTGGAGGATGTTAACTACGTTGGTGGTTCTGGATTTCAGGGTCAGCAATTTGGGTACAACAACAACCGAAACTTCAACAACAACACTCGCAATTACGGGAACTCTTCGTACCAACCCATCTCTCCAAAGTCCACAGAGAATAAGATGGAATCCATGCTTGAACAACTTCTTCAGGGACATCAGAAGTTGCAAGTGGATTTCAATGGGAAGTTTGACTCTCTGTACATTGATCTGAATGGGAAAATTGAAGCTATCAATCTTTCTCAGAGGAGGCAAGAAACTCAGGTCGCTCAGACTGCAGCAGCTGTGAAGAGGCAGGAAGGTTTTTTTCCAGGGAAAACTGAGAATCCAAAAGCACACGTCAATGCAATCACCATAGGAAGTGCTAAAGAAGCCACTGCAATGGTAGAAAAGGGTTTTGATGCAGGAATTTTCGACGATGCTGTTGAAGATGACGACTAGGATTCTGAAATCGCTCGAGTATCGATCGATACCGGTCCAAACACCTGCACGAGTGGATGTAAAATCACATGTATCGATCGATACTCCTCCAGTGTCAGTCGATGCTGAGACGCAGGTCGAGAAGAAGGCTGAGATTGTCAAGGAGAGGGTGTACAAACCCATAATACCTTATCATATGCCTCGTATTATGACAAAGAAGGAATGGGAGGACGCCATATGCAAATCTATGTTGGATAAGTTGGTTGTGGAGTTCCATGTGGTTGATGATATATCTGACGATGAGAATTCGAACACCACCCCGACATCGATCGATACCCACCCGAATACTGGAAAGGAGCCGCGTATGAGTGTTGATAGACCTCACAAGCCCAAGAAACCGAATCCTATTCCTCAACACCTCTGAGCTCCCATCACTCCAAAGAAGCTGCGTGGCTTTGAGAAGATGGTACGAAGGATACCCCACTCGTTCACTTTTGAAGAAGCTCTAGAGGGCTGGCCTTTGCTAAGTCATTTCAAAGATTGCAGAGAAACTCTGGAAGAAATTAAGGCACTCTTCATCAAGGCAATAAGAAAGTCACTACCGCTGAGGCAGTTGACCCAGAGGGAAGACCCAGGGAAATTCGCAGTTCCATGCTCCATCTCTGGAGTTGAATTCGATGCGTCTCTCGTTGACTCAGGGTCTAGCATCAAAGTAATATCAAGGGAAATTGCTGAACGATTGAGGGCTGATATAAGCCCCCTACGATGCTTCTCACGTTTGCGAACTTCTCCACCTCACCTCCATACGGTACTATCCATGCTTTGCCTGTTAAAGTAGGAGATTGTCTGGTGCCCACTACTTTTCAGGTTGTGGAGATGAGCGAAGGATCTGAGGTTTCTTTTCTCCTGGGACGACCGTTTATGGCTACTGCTGGCGCGATCATAGACACACCTAATAAGAGACTCTCTTTCTCTTACATTGACGGAGAGGTCTACTATGATGCCATTCCCTCTAGAGGTGCTCCCACACATGTCTCGTGCTTCACTATTGTCACAAGAGGGACATTGGTAGTTGATCTTTTGGAAGAGCCTCCTGACGACCCAACTCTCATAGACATTTTGGTTGAACCACCCAACATCCCCAAGAAAGTTGTCAGAAAGGCTAAGGCAACAAAGAAGAAGGCGAATAGCAAAAGAGTCGAGAGTGCTACCCATGTGACTCTAACCCCTCATCAAAAGTATGATGGAGATTCGATTGAGTACAAGGTGAAGTGCAAACGAAACTTCGAATCCATTCTCTAAGGCCCGAGTTCTTCTTACTTCGGAGCTGAAAGAGAAAGGAAAATAATTTATGGAGAGCATGTTGAGCAGAACTCTGAGTCTGCAAGTATCTAGCTGTGGAACATGCATGGGAGTAAGCTCTCAATCTTCTCCTGGCTGATCACCAGAGCCAAAGTCAAGCTACTGAATTTAAACGAGCGCTTGGTGGGAGGCAACCCACTGGTAAGTCTGCTTTTGAGTCATTTTTCTTTTTATTTTTCATTTTGTGTTTGTGTCAGGATAAACAAGGAGCAAAACTCGAGATCGCCCGAGTATCGATCGATACCACATTGGTATCGGTCGACACCAATCGCGAATGAGACGGTTCATCATGTCGATTTAAGCCTGGTATCCATCGATACCAGGCCGTGTGTCGATCGATACCAGATGTTTCAGCACGGTAACTTCTTGTTTTTCTTAATTCTATTATGTTCTTTTGTTTTTTTTACCTACTATAGGCTAGATAACACTGGGGACAATGTTGGTTAAGTCTGGGGGAGGTGTCTGCTGACATTGTACTTGTTTTTCTTAGAGTCAGTTGTTTTATCGATTCAAAAACGTTTTATTAAGTCAAAACTTGTTGGAGATGATGATCATGTGCTTGAATTGTTGTTTTGATTTTTTTTTTGAGTGCACAGTGTTACATGATCGGCTCTAGATCGACTAATGAAAAATCCAAGGACTGACCAGTTGACTAGAAAACATCCATGTCTCCAGCAGAGTTCTTCTGAAGCCTGAGCCAAAATTTTGCACTTCATCAATGTGGTTAGTGTTTACAGAGCTTGATTCATCATTCATATCTGACAAAGGAATCCATATGTTTAAAGTAATGGTATCTCTCTCCCCTATTATAAGTTGATAAATAAGAGCATTAAAGATGAAATGATTTTCTTCTGAGTAGAGGGCTAGGAAAATTTCCAGCGATCCCATTATTCTACTTAAAAGGGAATGATCACACAAATGTTGAAAGCGAGGTTAGGAAAATTTCCCGTGATACCACTATTTGCCTACACCCTTTGATACATAGAGAGGGAAGAACCGGAGATTCGGTGGCAAACACCATCAATACTCGCGTTTCGGACCTTGATGTGTATATGCAGATCTATAAAAAAAAAGAGAACATAATAAGAAATAAGTCTGGGGGAGAGAAAGTGACACAAAAGTGTGAAATTGGATGGTTTCTAGTCATGATATTGTATGGTAAAGAATCTAGAAGGTTCTTGAACATTGGCTGCAACGATGAAACTGGCAATGAGGGCTTTATTTGAACAATGCTGCGAGATAATGTGTGGAGTCTGGAAAAGCTGCGAATGTCTACGGAGAAGTACATGGTGGTTAGATCAAAAGCTAGTTAGGTGACATTTGGGTGCTTGGGAAAAGGATCTTTGCGATGGTTCCTGAATAGGTGAGTCTCCGTGTTTTCAAACCTCTTTCTCTGGTTTAGTCTTCTATTTGCTTGAGGGCAAGCAAATGCTAAGTCTGGGGGAGTTGATATATCATGGTTTTTACCCCTTTTAGGCCATGATATAAGTCCGTTTTATAGAGTCTTTCTAGTATTTTGGAGTCTTTTAGAGTTTTTTACAGGTTTTAGCACGTTTGGAGCATAATTGGAAATATTGGAGCTTTCTGGAGCATTATAGAGCAAAGCAGAAGTTCGTGTTGCTGAGTACCCGATTTGAAGCATCAGTATCAATCGATACTGCCTAGTATCGATCGATACCCATCGCAGCAGACATGACCCGCGACTTTTCCAAGAGTTGAAGAATTGCATAATTGCCCCAGAATATTTTATTATTTACAAAAGCTCCAGAACGTGTTTTAGCATTATAATTAGGTTTTTCAGCCACTTTTATTGCTATGCTTTATTTCTACTTTGATTCTACTTTGGTTTTTGGAGAGACAACTCTAAACTCCTGTTTTCTATTATTTTCTTTGATCATCTATTCAATCATGTTGCTTTCAATCTCCATGTCTGAGTAGATCCACTTTAGGTTCAGGGTTCTCATAAGGGTTTTCTCTTAATGCTAGGTTGATTAGTTTATTAGGATTCACCATCTGAATTAGTTCTTCGCTTAGGTTGTGTTCTAAGCTTTTTCTAGATTAGCTACCTAGAACATAGATCTTAGGATAATTGATTAGGCACGATAGTGCGATTAATTACCTGATAGAACCTAAGGTGAGCAAATTGATTATTCGCAAAGAGATTTGGTTTAATTGATTTGTGAACATATCAAACCTGAAATTAAAGCTGATTTATTCTTAGGAATTTGCAAAGAGATTTGAGATTCTGAAGTTTAGATTTAGATAATTCTCGCAACGATAGTTGGTTAATTATACTTTAGTGATTTGAGTTCAAGAACCGCGCTAAATCTGAATCCTGTTAAATAGTTTATCTGCCTTCATTGATTTCCTGAGAAATACCCTGAATCTATATTTCTTCCATCGAATTTTCAACTCTTTACTGTTTATTGCTTTTGTCTCATCTGATTTGCTTAGCTTGATTCGATACTATACAATATATTGTGTGATTTCTGTGAGTCCTTGTGTTCGACCCCTACACTTACTACAACTACTGATTTAGTACTTTTTAGGGTATTAATTTGAGCATATCGGCGTGTTATCCGAGATCTCACATGGTCCATTGTTCCGACAAAATAGAAAACAAATCTTGGCAAACATATGAATATGGGTGTGATTAAAAAGTTTCAATGCGCGAGGATACTAAATAAAGTATCAAGAGACACATTCAATCTACAAACGAGTAATATCAAACGTAAATCTAGCAAATCGATATGATAACGATTAATTTTGGATTTGTGACGTACTTTGCATAATTGTTTTCTAAAAATAAATTCTTAAACTCATTATGCAAACTTAATAGATTACCGTATTTTAATCATCAACTAAACAAAACTTGACCAAATTAATCAAAGTTACTCTCCAAATTTGTTTTTAATTAAGCTCAAAATTTTTAAATTCCAAAAATCTCAAATCCATAATAATTAAGTGCTAAAATTGAAATCTAATCATTCTAAAAGTTTAATTTAGAGTTCTCTAACAATTTCTAGCCATCATAGATATAGATCTATTTAAATTAAGAAAAACCTAGGGTTTGACTCATATGAAAAAGTAGAGGTTTAGGATAATACCTTGTTGAAAAAGATGAGATAGTTGTGGAATTAGAATCTTCTTTGAAAAAGAATAAGAATGGACCAAAGAATTTTTGCAAAAGCTTGAGAATTGAAAAAGTTGTTCTTGCTCAAAATCTCCAAGTCTCTTGGAAGAGAAGAAGAAAGAGAGATTTTAATCTAGAAATATTCTTTTTGTTCTTTGAAAAGTTGTTTTATTCAAAAATAAGCTTTCTGGTTTTCAAAAACTTTTTGGAAATTACCTTAGCGGTACACAAAAATTAAACCGGGTTTGGTTTATTTTCATTTTGGGAACATGTTCGGGATTGCACGTTTCGGGTTTGGAATGGCTCGGGAATTGTCGAAATGAAGTTCGGGTCGGAACAGTTGGATAGAACTTCCATCGATCCACATTCAAGAAGAGAACATAACGGTTGGCGTGATCGAGGATGGCGCCAATGGTAGCTAAGATGGTCAACCAAAAATTAATTGTCTATCCTCGTCTCGATCCATCTCAAGAACTTGAAAATCAGATGGAACAATCTTGTTTTCAATATTTAGTTGAAGATCGTTGATCACTCCCTCGGACTTCTTTTGTGATGAATCTCCAAAAATTACGATCATTGTAGATGGTGTGAAAGTCTTTATACCGAGCTTCTCGGAAAATTTCATTGACATAATGTTGACGTTGGCTCCCGAATCACATAGACAATCTACAAAATTTATCCCGAAAATCGAGCAAAAGAAAGAAAAACGTCCCGGATCATCGACTTTTCTTAACCTTTGAAACATGATTTGTTTTGGTACCTCAAATGGTTGTTCTCGAACCATGTTGGATTCGGTATTGGCTCTTCCATAGAGTGGGATGAATTTTGAAGTTTCTCCATGCTTCGTCTCATCGTTGACTTCCTTTTTGGGCACGGTGGAAATTACGTTGCAAAATTTCTTCGGATTATCTTCTACTCTTTCGGACAAAGTTCCGTTCGATCTCTTAGTGGAGTCCGCGGTTTGAGAGAGTTGCATATCCAACTTCTTGACATGGGTCGAAAGAGATTCGAATTTCTCATTCAAGTCATTGTACATACAATGGACTTTGACGTTAAAATGTTTTGCCGTTTTCTCGTTGCTATGAGCGAGTAGTTGAATCGATTGCTCGAGCTTCGCTATTTGGGTGATATTCTCATATTTTACTCTTGTTAGCATGAATTTTACTCAGTGTTTTGAGTCACATTCATGCATAATCATAGTTTTCCTTAGTGTTTTAGTATTAATTTGAGTCTAGGTTGTTTGCATTAGGTTTTAGTGTGTCTTGCACAAATTGGAGTTTTTCTAGGTACTTGGAGGCATTTTGGAGGTGATTGGAGAACTTGAAATGGAGCACACTCGACCTTGAAGCAAGAGAAGAAGGCTAAGGATAAAAGGCCATTTCTAGGCCACTGTACCGGCCGGCGTCCATCAGGCACTGTCCAGCCGGTATTGAGGCAGAGACTTGTACCGGCCCAGCCCTCTTCTGTGTGCCGGCTGGCTTCCGTCCGGCATTGTGATCTCCAAGTCTTGTGCCGGCTAGCTTCCTTACGGCAACACCCATCAGGCATGCGGCTAAGACTTGTGCCGGCCCAGCTGATATAGGAACCAAACGAGTTGGAGCCTAAAGGATAGATGGATGGAGAAACTGTTGCTGGACTAAGGTCACTCTCAACAGATTCGAAAGAGGTAATGATGAAGTGTAGTGAATCGATGGTGAAGCTGTTGCTGGACTAAGGTCACTCTCAATAGATTCAAGTGGGTGAAATGGATAGAAAGGGATCGAGAGACGCCACACAGATCGGTGAAAGGATCTATGATAAGTCTGATACACTCTAAGCTTCAAGGAATCGCACACAAGAAGTTTAGAAGACAAATATTTCTTTCACATAAATATCAAAGAGAGAAACTCTCAAAATTACTCAACAAAAACTTAGGGTTCGAAAATGAGTTACAAAATACATAAAAAGAGAAGCAACAAGTCTGCATGAAGGAGAGAGAAAGAGACAACATTAAAACATAGCTTGAAATTCGAAATTGGCTCTTGAACTCTCCATGGTCGAATCCTTTGTTGCTGGGCTTGAGGAAAATCAACTAAATGGGCCAATGATAATGTGAACCATTTGCCTCATTAAAAACCTTACCAAGAAAACCCATTGGGACAAAACTTGGTCAAGAGAAAAAGAGCACAAATGGAGCACATACCCATTTAGTGACTTCTTTGGGCCTCTTGAATTTGCTTGGTAATGGTGAAGATAGCAAATTCTTTGTTTCCTTGAAGAACCGGCAAGAATGGTGCTGTATGAGTCTTGTGTAGTTCTTGCACGTCCTCTTGCACTTCTTTGGTGATGAGGCTTTTCATAGACTTGATAAACTGCTCTCTCACACGTCTTGTTCCTGACCTTATTCTTGGTGTTTGTTCCATAGTTGCTATATGGGCAGCTTCTTCTTCGGATCTAACTGAGCTTGTATCGATGTCCTCATCATCTCCTCCCTCTTGAGAAGGTTCTGACCTCAGAACAGGTAGATCTGCATAAAAAGGAGCTAAATCAGTAAGATTGAAGGTGTGAGATATAGTGAACTCACCTGGCATGTCAAGCTTGTAAGCATTATCGTTGATCTTTTCTAGCACTTGAAAGTGTCCATCTCCTCGTGGTGCGAGCTTGGATTCCCTCTTGTCTAGAAATCTCCCATGCCTCATATGCAACCAAACCCAATCTCCTGGTTCGAATGTGACCTCCTTTCGGTTCTTATCAGCTTGTTGTTTGTACTTCTCGGTCTTTTCTTCCAGATTATTTGTGACTTTTTGATGAAGCTTCTTCACAAAATCTGCTCTGGCTTCTCCTTCACTAGAATAAACAGCTCGGGGTAGAGATATAAGATCTATTGGAGTTTCTGGATTATACCCATAAACAATCTTAAAAGGAGAAAATTTAGTACCATAATGCTTAGCATGATTATAAGCAAATTCAATGAAAGGTAAGCATGATAACCAGTTCCTTAGATACTTACCAACCGTTGCTCTGAGCAAAGTAGATAGAGCACGATTTACTATCTCAGTTTGGCCATCTGTTTGGGGGTGACAAGTAGTTGAAAAAAGCAACTTGGTTCCCAACTTTCCCCACAAAGTTTTCCAGAAATGGCTTAGGAACTTAGTGTCACGATCTGATACAATTGTTCTTGGCACTCCATGTAAACGCACTACTTCTTTGAAAAAGAGATCAGCAGTTTGAGTAGCGTCATTAGTCTTGTTGCACAGAATGAAATGAGCCATTTTTGAGAACATGTCTACAACTACAAAGATAGAATCCTTGTGGTTGATCTTTGGCAGACCTAAAACAAAGTCCATAGAGATGTCTACCCAAGGCAGGTTATGAATAGGCAAAGGCATATATAAACCATGAGGATGTGACATGGAGTTTGCCTTTAGGCAAGTGATGGACTTGGCACAGAACCTCTCCACATCTCTTTTCATGTGCGGCCAGTAGAAATGCTCCATAAGCACACTCAAAGTCTTGTCTCGTCCAAAATGTCCCATAAGGCCTCCTCCATGAGCTTCTCCAATCAGTAGCTCTCTCATTGATCCTTGAGGAATGCACAGCCTTTTATCTTTGAACAAGAACCCATTATGTTGATAGAATGCTCCACGAGCAGCCTTGCTTGTTTCTTTGAAGGTTTCTTGAAAATCTGGATCAGTTTCGTATAAACTCTTAATATGCTCAAAACCCATGATCTTAGCCTCCATTGTACTGATTAAAGCGTGCCTCCTTGATAAAGCATCAGCTACAATGTTCTACTTTCCTTTCTTGTACTTGATTACGTAGGGAAAAGTTTCTACGAACTCAAGCCACTTAGCATGTCTCTTCTTTAGCGTAGTTTGTCCTCTTAGATACTTGAGCGTCTCATGATCTGTATGAATAACAAACTCTTTGGACAGTAGATAGTGTTGCCAAGTTTCAAGAGATCTTACCAAAGCATATAGCTCTTTATCGTAAATTGGATAGTTGAGTGAAGCTCCACTGAGTTTTTCACTGAAGTATGCTACTAGTTTTCCTCCTTGAGTTAGGAAAGCTCCTATGCCTATACAAGAAGCATCACATTCAATCTGAAAAGTTTTCTCAAAGTTAGGAAGTACCAACACAGGTGCATGTGTGAGGCTATCTTTGAGCTTGTTGAATGCATCCTCTTGTGCTTGTCCCCATTTGAATTCCACATTCTTTTTAATCACCGAAGTCAGGGGTGTAGCAACGGTACTAAAATCCTTCACAAATCTCCTGTAGAAGCTAGCCAATCCATGGAAACTCCTCACATGTCCAACCGTAGTTGGAGTTGGCCAATCTTGTATCGCTTTTATCTTTTCTTCATCGACTTTCAAACCATGTGAACTTACAACAAATTCTAAGAATACAACTTGATCGGTGCAGAAGGTACACTTCTTTAAGTTTGCATAAAGGTTTTCTAGCCGAAGCGCTTTTAGAACTTGTTCTAGATGTTGCAAATGATCTTCAAGACATGTACTATAGATCAAGATATCATCAAAATAGACTACTACGAACTTACAGATGTATGGCCTTAAGATATGGTTCATGAGTCTCATGAATGTACTTGGGGCGTTAGTGAGTCCAAATGGCATAACCAGCCATTCATACAAACCTTGTTTAGTTTTAAACGCCGTTTTCCACTCATCTCCTTCTTTCATTATCACCTGATGATATCCACTTCTTAAATCGATTTTTGAGAAGATTGTTGCTCCATTGAGCTCATCTAGCATGTCGTCAAGCCTGGGAATGGGATGCCTATATTTGACAGTGATATTGTTGATTGCACGGCAGTCCACACACATTCTCCAAGTCCCATCTTTCTTAGGCACTAGAAGAACAGGAACAACACAAGGACTTAAGCTTTCTCGGATGTAGCCTTTAGACATCAGATCTTGAACTTGCTTTTCCAGCTCCTTTGCTTCTTCTGGATTAACTCTATAAGCAGCTCTGTTAGGCAATGGTGCACCAGGGA
Source organism: Eutrema japonicum (assembly GCA_030161315.1). Classification (NCBI taxonomy): domain Eukaryota; kingdom Viridiplantae; phylum Streptophyta; class Magnoliopsida; order Brassicales; family Brassicaceae; genus Eutrema; species Eutrema japonicum. The sequence goes on from BSQW01000001.1 coordinate 28,639,321, forward strand.
CTAGATCAATTTGATGCTCGATTCCTCTTATTGGTGGCAATCCTGATGGTATTTCTTTGGGGAACACATCTTTAAACTGATCAAGAAGCTCTAGAATAGCAGCTGGTAAATCCTGTTTCTCTTGACCTGAAAACAATCCTTCCTTGAAAACCATTAGTAGCACATGTTCATGTGATTTAAAAACCGTATTAGGTGTTACATAAAGATTGGTTTTACTTAGCTTATTTCCTTTGGACATGGCCTGTTGCATCTCATGCACTTCTATTGGAGTTAAAGGTGCAAGATTGTGCTTCTTGTTGTTGTGCACGAAGGTATAGTAATTAGTACGGCCATTGTGTAGTGCTTCCTTATCGAACTGCCATGGACGACCTAAGAGCAGATGTCCAGCTTGCATAGGAACCACATCACACAAAACTTGATTCGCATACTTGCCAATGCTAAATGGTATAGTAACTTGCTCGGCGATCTTGAGCTCAGTATCATCATTCAACCACTTAAGCATGTATGGTCTAGGATGCTTTGTTTTTGGGATACCTAGCTTATCAACCAAATACTTGCTGGCTACGTTAGTACAAGAACCACCATCAATGATTAAACTACATACCTTGGAGTTTACGGTACAACGAGAGTGGAAGATGTTTTCTCTTTGAATAGTTTCTGGTTCAAAGAGAACGCTGAGTGCCCTCCTTTTAACTAGAAGCTCTCCGGTGTCAGCATAGTCTACAACATCTTCTTCTGACTCTTCTGGTTCATACTCTGCCTCGTCTTGAGACTCATATTCTCCATTAGCTTTTAGAATCATAACTCTTTGATTTGGGCAGTCCCTTGCGTAATGTCATTTTCCCTGACATTTAAAACAAGTTATATCACGAGTTCTTTAAGTAGGAAACTTACTAGGCTCTGCTTTGTCTTGCTTAGACATTTCAGGGGTAGATTTCTTGAATCGGGAATCCACTTCAATAGATTTTCCTTTGTCTAAAGCCTTTTGCGGTTGCTTATTCCAAGCAGACTTGCTACGGTTAGTTGCTAAAGTCTTCCTTTTGATGTGCTGTTCAGCCTGATTTGCAAGATGCAGCAACTCATCCATATCATGATAAGTCTGCCTCTCAACCTTCCTAGCAATTCGATCTTGAAGACCATCAACAAACTGTGCCATCAAAGTCTCCTCCGAATCTTCAGTTTCCAATATGTTCTTAAGCATTTCGAACTCATCAAAGTATTCTTCAACAGATTTGGATCCTTGAGTGAGCTTTCTGAATTTCTTTTGTAGCTCTCTATAGTAGTATGCAGGAACATATCTCTTTCTCATAGCGAACCTTATATCTTCCCAATTAGTGACCTGACCGTGTCTATGCCTTCTTCTTTCGGACACATCTCTGTCCCACCATGCTAAGGCACTTTCAGTAAGTTGAGCAGCAGCTAGAGACACCTTCCTTTGATCAGAATAGTTTTAATGCTCAAAGATATACTCCATACGTCTTTCCCAATCAAGGTAAGCATCGAGATTAATTTTTCCAGCAAAAGTTGGAGCTACAAGTTTGATATCTCTATGTTCGTTGTGTTGTATCCTTGGTCTTGGATCAGGGTCTGGTGGCTCACCATCAGAATCATCAAGAGCACCTTCGTCTTGGTTTGTTCTTTGGGGATTCACATTTCTAATGGGACCTCTGCGTACTGGTGGTGGTTGTTCTATGCGATCTCCAAGGGTTTGAAATTGTGTCTGCATTTGCGTTTGAAGAGCAGAAAGCAACTGAGCTATGTTCACGTCACTCTCCTGTCTCTCAACTCAACAAATAGATCAAATGCAAAGAAAGTTGAAAAGACACAAATAGAACAAGGGGAAAAATCGTTGCAGCCGATCTGTTTCAAGGAAGTCTAAGAGACAGAAACGAAACAAGATGAAAATCGTGGGTAGGGGATTAACAACACTTAGATCTAGTTGTTTATGATGCAAACATGATAGATCTACAACAGGTCTAACAAATCGCAAACAACAGATGAACAAAAACGAAAATTTTAGGGGTTTTCTTACGATCTACGCAACAGCAATGAAATAAAATGAAATGAACTGAAACAAAAGGAATAGATAAACCTGATTAGGAGCGTTTAAGCTCTGATACCAGATGATATAGGGACCAAACGAGTTGGAGCCTAAAGGATAGATGGATGGAGAAACTGTTGCTGGACTAAGGTCACTCTCAACATATTCGAAAGAGGTGATGATGAAGTGTAGTGAATCGATGGTGAAGTTGTTGCTGGACTAAGGTCACTCTCAACAGATTCAAGTGGGTGAAATGGATAGAAAGGGATCGAGAGACGCCACACAGATCGGTGAAAGGATCTATGAGAAGTCTGATACAATCTAAGCATCAAGGAATCGCACACAAGAAGTTTAGAAGACAAATATTTCTTTCACAGAAATATCAAAGAGAGAAACTCTCAAAATTACTCAACAAAAACTTAGGGTTCGAAAATGAGTTACAAAATACATAAAAAGAGAAGCAACAAGTCTGCATGAAGGAGAGAGAAAGAGACAACATTAAAAGATAGCTTGAAATTCGAAATTGGCTCTTGAACTCTCCATGGTCGAATCCTTTGTTGCTGAGCTTGAGGAAAATCAACTAAATGTGCCAATGATAATGTGAACCATTTGCCTCATTAAAAACCTTACCAAGAAAACCCATTGGGACAAAACTTGGTCAAGGGAAAAAGAGCACAAATGGAGCACATACCCATTTAGTGACTTCTTTGGGCCTCTTGAATTTGCTTGGTAATGGTGAAGATAGCAAATTCTTTGTTTCCTTGAAGAACCAGCAAGAATGGTGCTGTATGATTCTTGTGTAGTTCTTGCACGTCCTCTTGCACTTCTTTGGTGATGAGGCTTTTCATAGACTTGATAAACTGCTCTCTCACACGTCTTGTTCCTGGTCTTGTTCTTGGTGTTTGTTCCATAGTTGCTATATGGGCAGCTTCTTCTTCGGATCCAACTGAGCTTGTATCGATGTCCTCATCACCAGCATACCGACTAGCATCCTCCAACATCATCCATCCGGTATTGGGGCATGAACTTGTATCGGCCCAGCCTTCTTCCCTGGGCCGGCTAGCTTCCATCTGGCATCACCTATCCGGCACGCGACCAAGACTTGTGCCGGTCCAGCATGCCAGCTAGCATCTGTCCGGCGTCATCCATCCGGTATTGGGACATCGACATGTTCTGGCCCATTGTACCGGCTAACAGCCAACCGGTACATGCCATCAAGACCAGCAAGACCCAGACCCGGCCGGGTCAAGACCCGGTTTGTTTCGGATTTACCCGGTCTGCCCAACCTTTCTTATAAATACTCTAGACCTAATTACTTTGTGATCTATCCTTTCTTATGCAAAAACACATCCTTTTAAGAGTTCTAAGGGATTTGTAAGAGGATTTGTAAGAGAGATCCTCTTTTATTTATGCAATTTAAGTTCTTTTTTTGTCAAGAGACTTGACAAGGCCAACTTGGCTAAATTATCCGCAACATTTCCTTTTCCGAGATCGGCGGGAAAAGGGAAATACTCCGGTTATCATCTGTTGTAACAGACTGGGCTAGCGCTGGGCCTAGATCGGTAGCCGAGATGAGCTTTTAGCGAGATTCCGAGCTCGGCCCAATGTTTTGGGCTGATTTATCCTTGATCTGAACTATCGTAAACCGGTCTTGATTAAACCAGGGGGTGCTAATCCCCCTTCTAACAATTGGTCCCCCCCTCAGTTCGGCGAGGGAGTTTATGAGTTCGATGAATTTCTAAGGAGTATTCTTTAGCTCGGTTAGAATTGAGATCGGTACGATCTGATCATATTCTATTTTAAGTTCGGTGAATTCCTTTCGTAGGTTAAGATTGGAATTCGCATGGTCGAATCGATTTACGAACTTTTGAGTTCAGTGAATCTTTGAGTTGATTCGTAATCATTCTTATCCTTGGGAAAAGGTGAGTCGATTCATTTTCCCAAACTTTTGCGGAATTCGAGGAGTCGCCATGATTGCGATTTCCTTTATAAATATCGGGCGAATCTCCTTCCGTTTTTCACTTCTGTTTATTTCCTTCAAAAGGTATTCTTCTTTCTCTCTCTAGCGCTCTCCCTTCTCTCTAGAATATATATATTTTCCGTTCTTCGATCATCTCCTCCGCCGTGATTTCTCCGATTTGCTCGAAGATTCTCGAGTTCTTCATCTTGTTCTTCATCAATTTCTTCCTTTCGATCGATATGGATTCACGGGCTTCTTCTTCTTCTGTTAATGACCGAACTCTACCATCGACATTCTCCGGTCTCGAGTTCGGTCCGTTCGGACGATGTTCAGCAGAAGCCGATCAGGCGTAACTCCGAACATACTGCTACTGGGCCGAGTAATCCAAGGGTTGTTATCGAAGTCCCTCATCTTATTGATGAGGACGAGCCGGAAGAGGAAGTTGCCGAATTAGACGATCAGATTCGGGCAGATCGGGAATTTGTAGCTCGGCTCGCAGAGGGTGATGATGCTGCTTGTCCGGATGATGGCGCTGCTTCGCCTACGGCTCGTCAAGACATAGGAGATGATGTTCCCATGTCGGCTGCCAGACGGGTAGTTGAAAAACCTGCGAACATCGGACCATCTCGTTCTACTGCAGAGACGGTCTATGTTACCTTGGAGAGGTGCAGCACTCCGGACAACCTGCTCTTCAAGATCCAGAAGGCTGCTGATCGTCCGTGGGATGCTCCCGACGGCTATATATGCGTCTATGAATAGTACTTCAGAAGCTGCGGACTTCAGTTTCCTATCCCGGTGCTTTTTTACAAGTACTGCAAGAGGCGACACGTCGCGATTTCTCAGCTCATGCCGGCCACGGTGATAAATATCATGGGTCTCCTTGATCTTGGGGAAGAATGCGGTATTCCCATCACGGCCAAGGTCTTCGAAAGGCTGTTTCGGGTTAATTTGTCGAAGGCTAGGCCTTGGTTTTTATCGGCTAACGCGAAGCCGGAAGCCGATCTTGTTACCGGGAATAAGCCGAGCAAGGTTAACAACTGGAATGCCGGTACTTTTTGTGAAGATCGATGAATCTTCCATTGAGCGTCCGGACGGGAGTTACCGAACTCAGTGGAGGACCCCTATCGGTAGACATTGGTTCTCGATTTCTATTTACTGCTTTATTTTGCCTAAGTTATATTTTTGCTTTTTCTTTTCAGATCGTCACATACCGGGTTTCCTTATTACCACACCAGGATTCACTTTCGTTCACGCGAAGCAGTTGAGTGCGGCTGGGAAAGTTCGTTGGCCTGAAGCCTACCAAGAGAAGTTCGGTGTCGAAGAGCTCTTAAAGGTATGTCGGTGAACTTTCCTTCGCAGCCCAGTGATTTCCTTTTTTGTTTGTTACTTATCTGTATTGTTCTTTCTTTCTACAGCAAACCCAACTTGTCGCCGAAAGATGAAGCTCGATGATATTCCTGATCTTTCTGCCGAGATGGATGGCGACGAAGTGTACACGGATATTCCTTCTGTAGCCGAACAGGCGAATCCCGAAGTTCTTTCCTCGATTGAGGTTGGACAAACGGCTGACGACGAAGAGGTCGTTGGAGGAGACGTTCCTGCTGGGGAACGGATTTCCGCTGAAGAGCGCACTTCTCTCCCGGCTGGAAAGAGGAGAAAAAAGAAAGCCAAAAGGGGGACTCGGCAAGCGGCCGGCCAAATTGCTGGAGTCGGTACCGAGCAGGCCGAAGGCGGTGAGGGGAATACCGAGCCCCCACGTGTCGAAGAAGATACGGTGGTTCTGTCCGACGATTCTCCCATACCTAAGAGGCATCGGACGTCAGATCCAGCGGCCGACGCGTGGGATTAAGCCGATTCATATCGGCGAGTGAGCTTTGGCCCGGATTTCCTTCCTCTGGTTGATCGCCTTCATAAATCCGAGGCTTTCAAGAAGCTGGCTTGGACCACTGCTGAGGTAAACACTCCTTTCAAAATTTGTCGCTCTTTCTATTCAATCCTTGTTTCTGACGTTTGTTACTTCGACAGATGGTTGCCCAGACAAATGAGATCGTCGGATCTTACGACCGTGAGCTCGGAACCTCCCATCGTAAAGCTTTCGAAGCGAGCGTCCAAGTCATGGAACTTCGCAAAGAGCTACGCTTGTCTGAGGACAGGGTGAAAGCTGGCGATCGCGCAATAGCCGAGCTGACTAGGGAGCTGGCCGCACTGAAGAGATCCAACGCCAAGCTGGATTTGGAAAAGGATGCGCTTTCGATGATGTTGTTTGCAGAAACTTCACGATTGCGGGATGGCCGTACTCAGCAGGTTTCGAAGAGGAAGGTGGTCACAGAAAAATGCCAAGTTCGGCTCCAAAAGGTCAAGGATCATCTGTCGGCGATCGATCAGGCAAAGAAGCCATTCCTCGCTATCAACCAAATCCAATGAATTCTTGGTTTTTGCGAGAGCCTTAAGAAGAAGCACGGCATTATCGTTATGCCGTCTCGCATCGAGAAGCTTAAGAAGCTCAAGGCTGAAAAATCGGCTGAATATGCTGCGATTGACCTTTGCGAGCTGGATGATGCGGATCTGGTTGTCTCGCCGTTCACCGATCCAGTGCACCCTGAGGTTTCGACCTCGATGGGTAATGAAGTTCCACCGGGCCTAGATGAGTTTGGATCTAACCGGGCTTCGATGTCGGCATATCGCGCTGATGCGATGCGGAGGCAAAATGTTTAAATGGCTTTTATTTTTCTGTCTTTTGTTGTTTATTTAGTTTTCTTCTACCCGAAAGGGCTTATAACTTGACCTCTTGGACCGGAGGATTTTTAAAGTCCGGTATCCATTTTGTTGTTTGCCCGAGGGGTTTTAAATGAATCCTGGTATTTATCGATTGCGGACTTGAATGTTATACTTATTCGTTTTTTGAGTCATTTCTATGTTAAGCCCTGATATATTTGAAGTCGTACATTATACGAACTTCTCAAACTTGTTGTACACAGTGGTGCCGTAAACAGTGCGGTCTTAGCCGGGTGAAGAGGATGAGTTTGACTGAACCTGTTCGAGGTCGGCAATCCATATTGTAGATTGGCTTACTGATTTTGCGATTGTTGAGGATCCGGCTTACTGATTTTGCGATTGTTGAGAAATAGGCTTACTAGTTTTGCGATTGTTGAGAAATCGGCTTAATTTTGCGAGGAAAAACGTTCGGCTTGACCTTAGAGTTTGATTTAAGAGTACGTGAACAACTCATCTTAATATGCTTTAGTTTTTTTCTCATATTGAATCCGAGTGTGGGAGACGGATTCGGCTTATTTGGCTTGGATAATCTGAGAAGCTAATGCGAGACTGGTCTCGGCTTTGAATGTGGAAAGTGTGTTATCCATTGCACCATGAGGATGCGTGTGAGCTAAGCTCGGCTTATTCGATCGTCTGGCCATGACGTCGATATGGAAACCGTTGTGGTTGAAAATTCGAACTGTTGGAATTCGGAAAACGTAAAGTTTGATTTAGAAATACGAACTGTTGGAGTTCGACAAACATAAAATTTGACTTAGGAATACGAACTGTTGGAGTTCGGCAAACGTAAAGTTTGACTTAGAAATACGAACTGTTGGAGTTCGGCAAACATAAGATTTGAGTTAGGAATACGAACTGTAGGAGCTCGGCAAACGTAAAGTTTGACTTAGAAATACGAACTGTTGGAGTTCGGCAAACATAAGATTTGACTTAGGAATACGAACTATTGGAGTTCGGCAAACGTAAAGTTTGACATAGAAATACGAACTGTTGGAGTTCGGCAAATGTAAAGTTTGACTTAGAAATACGAACTGTGGAGTTCGGCAAACGTAAAGTTTGACTTAGGAATACGAACTGTTGGAGTTCGGCAAACGTAAAGTTTGGCTTAGAAATACGAACTGTTGGAGTCCGGTAAAATGCCTTCGCATAATAAAATTTTATTAATGTTATAGCTGCGCCTGTGAAGGCTGCCTACGTACCTTCGAAAGAAGGATCAAGCCATTCGTAGTTCATATTACATAGTGAAATTGAGCCTAAGTGTAGTAGCTCGATGACCCTTTTTTTTTTTTTTTTTGGCGCTTGAGAGCTGGCCTAGATGTAGTAACGTTTGAGGTTCATTGAATTCCATGAACGGGGAATAGGGGTTCCGTCCAGCTTCATGAGCTCGTAGACGCCTGGTTTGACTACCCTCATGACCTGATAAGGCCCTTTCCAGTTTGTGCCGAGCTTGCCGGCATTCTTTTCTATAGTGTCTTCGAAAACCTTTCTTAGAACGAGGTCGCCGTCAGTTAAATGACATCCGTGGACCTTCTTGTTGTAGTAGCGTGCTGCCAAGTTCTGATAATTCTGAATCCGAAGTAAGGCTTGATCGCGTTGTTCTTCGGGTTGTCGAAGTTGTTGAGCATGATCTCATCGTTAAGATCGGGGTTTTGCACGAGCATCGTTCGACGGATAGTTGGAATGGTGAGTTCGGCGGGGCATAGGGCTTCTACACCATAATCCATGTAGAAAGGGGATTGCCCCCTTGATGACATTGGGGTTGTGCGATATGACCATAAGACTCCGTCGAGTTTATCAGACCATGTCCTTTATGAGTATCCAATCGTTTCTTTAGGCCAGCGATGATTGTTTTGTTCGTTGCTTCGGCTTGACCGTTGCTCGGTGGATATCTCGGTGTAGAGAAACTTAGCCGAATTTTCCACTTGGCGCAGAAATCGTTGAATAGCGTTGATATAAACTGGGAACGTTATCGGTGATAATCTCGTATGGAACTCCGTGTCGGCAGATGATGAATTTCCAGACGAACTTCTGAACGTCAGAGGCGAGGATGACGGGATATGCTTCGGCTTCTACCCACTTGGTAAAGTAATCCGTCATGACGAGGATGAATTTTTTCTGCGTGGTGGATCGTCTGAAAGGGCCGATGTTGTCCATGCCCCAACGCATGAATGGATACGGAGCTGTCGAGGTGGTTAGCAGCTCAGTAGGAAGATGTATCATTGGCCCGTGTCGTTGACATTTATCGCACTTTGCGACGAACTTCTCGCAGTCTGCTTGCATACTTGGCCAATAATAGCTTGCTCGTTTAATTTTCAGGGTTAGAGATCGGCCACCTGAGTGATTACCGCCATTGCCTTCGTGTATTTTCTTCATGACTTCCTGGATTTCATCGCCTGAGATGCATTTGGGGAGGATTCCTGACGCGCTCCAACGGAACAGTCCATCTTTGATAAGTGTGTAGTGGGTAGCCCGCATTTTGAGTCGCCGAGCAGCCCATCTGTCTATCGGGACGTCACCATCGATGATGTATCGGCTCGTGAAGGCCGTCTGTTTGTTCTTCCGCGGGCGTCTGCTCGTCAGACTGTTCGAGGTTTATCGGCTCGTGAAGGCCGTCTGTTTGTTCTTCCGCTTCGTTATCCGATTGGGTTGACTCATTGGTTTGCGACGGGTTATCATTTTCTTCGATGATAGTGGCATGTTCGAGCTCGGTGTCTTGATCAGGCTCGACAGTCGGAATCCGTCTTTGTCGGCGTAAGACAGGTTCAGCCGCAGGATTTTCCTCGTAATCTCGTCTACGAGTCGTGATAATACATTGCTCCGTGCTTCCAATACTTGGCTCTGATATACTTTCGACTGGAATCGTTCGTCTGAGATGAGGGTCCGAACTTGAAGCTAGAGCAGCGAGTGCGTCGGCAGGAGCATTTTCTCCCCGCGGTATCTTGGTTAGTTAGAACGAATCGAATTCTGCGGTGAGTTGTTTGACGAGGTTGAGATATGCATCCATTCGATCATTCTTGGCATCATACTCCCCGCTAAATTGACTTGCGACGTGCTGCGAGTCGCAGTAGGCATGTATGCGTGTTGCGCCGATGGCTTTGGCCAAACGTAGTCCGGCAATTAATGATTCGTATTCTGCCTCGTTGTTTGATGCGTTGAACGCCAGGCGGAAGGATTGCTCTAAGATTTCTCCCGTCGGAGATTTGAGACGAATGCCTATTCCAGAGCCACGATGAGATGAAGACCCGTCGACGTGAAGGATCCATTGTTCGGCGGTTATGACATCAGTATTGACGTATTCTGGAGATAACTCGATGAGGAAATCGGCAAGGACTTACGACTTGATCCTCGTTCGGCTCTTGTAATCAATGTCATACTCGCTGAGTTCAATAGCCCATTTAGCCAGTCGGCGGGATTGGCTCGGACTATGTAGAATTGTCCGAAGTGGCTGATTGGTTAAGATGGTGACTGAGTGTGACTGGAAATAGGGGCGTAGCTTCCGAGCTGAGATAACAACGGCGAGAGCCAGTTTTTCGAGAGTCGGATATCGTCCTTCAGCACCCTCGAGTGATTTACTGATATAGAAGATTGGCTTTTGTTCGCCCCGGTCTTCCCGGACAAGGACCTCGCTGACCGCCGAGGTCGATATTGCGATGTAAAGGTAGAGAGTCTCGCCATCTTCGGGTTTTGCTAGAACTGGTGGTGTTGACAAGTATTCCTTGAGCTGTTTGAATGCTTCTTCGCACCTGTCATCCCACTCGAGATATTTGTTACCGCGCAACAGTTAGTAGAAGGGGAGACACTTATCGCTAGATCGGAAGATGAACCGGTTGAGTGCAGCGATACGTCCCGTTAGCCTTTGCACTTCCCTTCTCGTCGTCAAAGATGGTAGGTCGAGGATTGCCGAGATCTGTTTAGGATTGGCTTCGATTCCCCTTTGAGTTACGATATACCCGAGGAACTCTCCCGAGGTCACGCCGAATGTGCATTTGGTCGGGTTAAGCTTCATGCCGTATTCGTTTAGGATGTCGAAGCAGGTGTTTAGGTGTCCGATATGATCCTTGGCGATTAGCGATTTGACGAGCATATCGTCGATGTAGACCTCCATCGTCTTGCCGAGCTGGCTGGCAAACATCCGATTAACGAGTCGTTGATAAGTTGCACCGGCGTTCTTCAGGCCGAAGGGCATAACCTTGTAGCAATAGATACCGCGGTCGGTAATGAAGGAGGTCTTCTCACGATCGTCCGGATGCATGAGTATCTGATTGTAGCCTGAGAAGGCATCCATAAACGATAGGAGTTCGTTCCCAGCAGTGGCTTCGACGAGTCTGTCGATGTGTGGAAGCGGGAAACTATCCTTTGGGTAAGCTTTGTTCAGGTCGGCAAAATCGACGCAGATTCTCCATTTGCCGTTCTTCTTTTTGACAACGACTGGGTTTGCCAACCAGTCCGGATACCGTACTTCCGTGATTGATCCGGCGCTGAGCAACTTCTCGACTTCATCGTTGACTGCCCGGGCCTTCTCGGGACCAAGCTTGCGTCGTTTCTGCTTGATCGGTTTGAAGGTGGAATCAATATTGAGCTCGTGACTTGTTATATTTGGGTTGATCCCTGGCATGTCTGTGATTGACCAAGCGAAGGTTGAAACGTTTCTTCTGAGGAATCGGACCAAGTCTGTTTTGATGTCTTCGTCGAGCTCGGCTCCGATCCCCACGCATCTCTCTGGATTTAAGTCATCAATGTTGATTTGGACAATCGTTTCGCATCGCGGCACATCAGGATTGTTTGGAATTTTCTTTTATTGATGATGCGAGTGCGAGGTGTGGTCCTTAGTTTGCATTCGTTGATGAAACACGTTCGGGACATCACTTGGTCGCCTTTGAGAGTGAAGACTCCGTAAGGTGTTGGGAACTTGACGCACTGGTGATATGTTGACACGACGGCTTTCATCGAAAATATCCATGGTGTACCGAGTATCACGTTGTAGATTGCGGGTTTGTTCAATACCATGAACTTGACCATCCGACAAACCCCTCCGGTATACATGGGGAGCTTGACCATCCCGGCAGTCATGGTTTGCTCACTTGAGAAACCGGTGAGTGGTTCGATGTTTGGTCTAATCTGATTGTCGGGATAGTCCATGTTCTTCAGGGTATCTTTAAAAATCACATTGACCGAGCTCCCGGTGTCGAGCAAGATTCGTCCGACTACAACATCACTGATGAGTGCTTCGACGACCAGCGAATCGTTATGCGGCATATGGAGTCCTTCGGTGTTGGTCTCGGAGAAGGTGATCGGCATTCCGCAAGATATAATCTGGTTTGTATGTTTGGCGGCCGCTGCTTCCTTATTGTACGTCTTTAGAGCTCGGACAGTATAGTTGCATGATTCCAATGCGCCCATGATCATGTTGATACGTTTCCGAACTTGTGGAGGTTGCTGAGCCTCCACTTTTTCCTCTCGATCTCGTTTCGGTTGTTCGTCGTCAGACTTATCTTTAGGTTGCTCAGTAGCCTTGCTTGGTTTGTAGTTTCGTCTTCTTCCGTTATCGTTGCAGTGAGGTTTATTCGAAGGTTGGAAGGCTCCTTCGACTGGAACTTCCCCCTTTTTGTACTTCATCAGCAAGAATTCCTGTAGGTGTCGGCACTCTTCAGTCGAATGATTTCCGAATCGGTTATGGAAATTGCAGTATGGTGCGGATTCGGTATCAGACTCTTTTGGTCGGTCCGATCGAACCCAAGTGTTTGACCAGAATTGCTGAGTTTGGACCGTATTGACGGGCTGCTTTGGAAGAACATATTGTTTATCTTTAGCGGCGGGCTGTTTTGTGAGCGCATACCGCCTATCTTTCTTGGATTTTTCCTCTTACTCCATGATGAAGATGTGCGCCCTGTGTAAAATATCCTCCAACGTCTTTGAATTATTGCGTTTGATCTCCCTGTGAAAGTCTGATTCGTACCAGGTTGCTTTATAAAGAGCCTCGATTGCAGCTTCGTCGTCGATCATACAGTGGGATACGACCGCTTTGAAACGTTCCATGAAGTTGCGTAGGGGTTCATCTTGTTTCTGTTCAAGGGCCCAGAGTTCGGCGTTCTTCGTTTTCTGCTTGATAAACATGGTGAAGCGCTTGAGAAACTTGGTAGTGAGCTCGTTGTAGCTGTTGACTGAATTTGGCTCGAGCGTCAAAAACCAATCAAGCGCAGCTCCGGAAAGGTTTTCTACGAATAGCTGGCACATGGCTGCGTCCTTTTCGTTCTCCGAGCTGAAACGAAATCGATTCATCATGATAACGAAGGAGGTCAGGAAATGCTTAGGGTCGGTGAACCCATCGTATGGCGTGATCTTGACCCTCCCCAATCGCCGGACTGGATTGTTGATGACTCGTTCCGTGAATGGTGTTCTCTGTGACTCCTGAATCACCCGATCGATTTCTGGCGCCGAGCTCGTTGCCTGATGGACTTTAGATCGCATGTCTTGTAACTGGGCCTGGACCCTTGCGAATTCCAGGTTCATGGCGGCTTGATCTGCAATGTGGATTTCCGAATCAGCCGCGGATCGTCTTGTCTGCGGGTTGGTCACACCCGGGAGTTGAGTGTCGGTCAGGTCGGCGTAAAGCGTTTCTGTTGGCAGGGGTAATCCAGCTCGGATCGAGGGTGCCGATCTGGCTTCGGAGTTCGATGTGGAATGCTATTAGAGATGTGATTCGCTCTTCGTTCTTTTTGTTGATTTCTGCGAGCTGTGCTGCCATGGCTTCCATAAAGATGGTCGGATCAATGAACAATGGGGTAGCTGGAGGCGGTGGAAGAGTCCTATGGGGATTGTTCTGATTATCCCTTCCAGTAGGTAAGGTCGGAGGGAGTCCTCCTCCGGTTGTCGGTAATTCGGTGTCGGTTGGATTGAGTTCGTCAGCCCGAGGGTTTTGACCATTGTTTTCTGAGCCGTTGATGTCGACTACGGAGGCGTCGATTGGAAGAACCATCGCCGAACTCAATAAAACGATATCCGAAAGTACTGTTCTATATTCCCACAGTAGGCGCCAATTGTTGATCCGTAAATCACACAAAAGGGGTAAAACAGTACTTTAATCGGAATCTCGTTTATTGATCAAGAGTCGGCGTTACAACAGTGTTTTAGTAAGATGGCAAAGACAAAAGAACTTGAGATCGGTAAAGGAGCTTTCTCGTATTCTCTGGTCTCTGCGGAAGTTGTGGATATCTGGATGAATGAGTCTTCTCCTCTATTTATATTGTCTTGAGGCGGTTTGAAGGGAGAATATTTTCTTTTCCGAGTTCGATTAGGAGAAGGAATATTCTGGTTTTATCTCTGAGATAAAGATATTTTCCTCATATCTCGAAGATTCAGTCGAGGGAAACATTTCCTTTTCCGAGATCGGCCAACAAATGTAATTAAGCAAATGCATCATTAAACACTTTAGCGCATATAATATAGATAATTGTTTAATCACTCAATCGTTAACAATACTTCTGATGTCGCAATAATTTCACTTATAGTTTTGCGAGGAGTGTGCTGGAAGAAATCATCTCGAATCTACACAGAGTTGACAATAGTCAATTGTTTAGGATGTGTATAAGAAAGGATAACACCGTCAGTTGGTAATCTACAAAAAAAAAAGTAATTCACATCAATGAACACAAATACTTATGGATAAAACGACAATATAGTATTTGTTTATACCACTCTCTGAAAACTAATATCTTAGGTATATCTTGATTAGTCATGACGATTGAAGAGAAGTAACTATTGCCAACGCTCCAAACACCTAAAGTCAGCCATTATAAAAATTACAAGTAAACAAAAAAATTAATATTCAAAGATTCTCACATTTCTTGATAAACTCAATCTTCGCAGTTACATGAATTGGTACCGTATGCGTGCTTAAGTTTTGGGCGATTGAGGAATGCAAATGTATATAACTCAATATTGTTAGATTGGAATATTTGTACGCATATTTTGTTTTACAATGAATATAATGTTTAACTAAAACATCTCGATATCCATTTAGATTTAGATGCGAGTAAAATGTTGATTCAAGTAGTTTATTGTTGTTCTGAGTTTATGTTCAATCCCCCTATTAGAGAAGCCAATGATTTCAAGAACAAGTAAGTTGTTTGTATGAATCCATTTATTATTATTTTAGCTTTGTTTTTATGTTCCATTTTAGGTAGTGGATGCATATTGAATATTGTAAACATTAATTTATTATTATTAATTTTTTACAGGTTTTTATTCCAAACCGATGGTGAATCTTTAGTAGTTTCAATTGTAAGAAGACCTTTGTAAATTGTCTACGAAGATATATTTGTAATTTTACTTGTTTGTAATTTGTAATTTTACTCCAAATCGATGGTGAATATGTTGGTTTTGTCTACGAATATACTGATGTGTATTAACTCATCAACAAGAGGCTAGAGTGATTCAGTGTCGAACAAGTTAGCAATTCCAATGATGCGTTCTAGGGAAGAGTTTAGCAAACTCGTGCAGTACTTGCTAGACTAGAACAAATATTTATTTGATCGAACTGAAAATGAAGATGATCGAGCCAGAACCGTTATCTGATCAAAATACGATGGAGTTTCCGCCTTATTAGAAGCTTAAAACCGAAACCTCTTTAATTGGACATTTAATTAGTTTATGAAGATGAAGATTTATGGATTGGGTGGAAATGTTCGGATGCCCCTCAAACTACAAAAATATTCTCCTCTACCCAATTTATTCTCTCATACCATTTTCTTTTAAATGAAATATGATATTACCATTTTACCATTCCTTCTAATTTGTTAATTAAAACATAAAAAATGACCAATGATAATCAAACGAATTTTAGCCAATCATAACCATCTTCCCATTGATTTTTTTCTCATCTCGAGCGACATCTTCCGCTTCCTTATCCGCCATTGAAACTTCAAAATCTAGGTTAATTCTTTTACAATTATCATGTTTTACCTTAAATCATTCGATTTTGTTAGTAGAATTTGCCATAGAAACTATTGGATTTGGGGATTTCAAATGGATTTGCAGTTTGGGAATTTTAGCTAGATTTGCAATTTGGGGATTTCAGCTGGATTTGAAATAATATTCTTTTGGTGTTATTAATTAATGGACATTGGGGGTGGTAACCATGTTTTCTGGATCGATTAGAACATTGTATTGGTAATTAATAGATTGTAGTGGTTGAATCGTAGGGAATCGTAGATAGATTAGTGTTCTAGCCTGAAATCACCCAAGTTGCATATATAGGACAACTGGGAACAAATTGGTATTACTGAGACAAGTCAATAAGAGCATCTGCAATGGTTAAGACACTCATATGGTCTCTCAAGAATAATTTTTTTATTATAATTTAATTTTAAATTATAAAAATAAAATTGGACAAATGAAAAAATGACACATATGAGAAAGGTGTCTCTAATTTTTTGTTGAGTGTCTCAAATGAGACACCCTTCTCCCTCTCTCTCTTCTCTTTTCATTTTTTTTTAATTGGTGGGTGTCTCATTTGAGACACCTCCAATGCATATGCTCTAAGTGCTAATTTAGTTTTTATTTAATTATTTTTCAGGAGGCAATAAGCACAAACATACATTTTGATTATGTAATATATTATTCAAAGACTGGAGCTAGTTTCAAAGTCGTAGTAGTAGCCAAGATTAAATTGTTTTTAGTATCTATTCTATTAAAACATAAGCATTTTTTGTATCTTCATCCAAATACAGTGTTTGACCCATGACCCATTTGATCCATGACCTATTTGACCCATCAATCCATTAGAGTCAAAAAATTGATCCATTAGAGTTATGGGTCATGGGTCAAGTTGGGTCAACCCATGACCCATGACTCATTTTGACACCCCTACAAACACTCCATATCATATATAGTATAAGCGAAGTAAATTTTCGAAATAGAGCTCTCTCATTCACCTTAAACCGTAAAATTTGGTTATTACCATTTTTCGGTTCAAATTAAGTTTTTTTAGATTTGAAAATTTGCCTTACCGATTATAGATTTTTGGGCTTTTAATATTAACGTTTTTGGGTCCATTTTCGAAAACCCTATATTTTTCCAGTTAAATTTACGTGGTCGCCGTCGATTATTTTGTCTAGGGTTTTGTGGGAAAACAAATTCGGTGGATATTAGACTATTAGCTGGAACCCTAGCGGCTTATGAACTCGCAGAGATCTCTCGGTTGAATATTAATGTTTTTTTTTTGCTTCTTTGAAATCAGGTGAAACTATCGATTCTAATAACGGTGTATTCATGGCTTCAATGGATATTTTAGATGGATGAATTTCGTTGGATATAATCTGAATTGCTTGAGTTTGATGTTTTAAAGCATGGCTTTGGCACTTGGAAAACCTGATCGAATACAGTTTGGTTTGATTGGATCTTCAAAGATCTGGAATCGGATAGAGATGCTAGCTATATTGCAGGGATTCATGTAACCATCGATCAACTCTTAAATTATTGGTTGAAGAATCCGTAGAAATTGAGAAACAACTTTTGAGAAATTCGTCCTTCTTCTTCTCCTTGGTGATATGCAAAACCCCATGGAACCCAGTATTTCTAGCGCCGTATTTCTTCTCTTGGTGATCAAAAGAATTATATCGTTTGGTTTTGACGTTGTTTCTTGTCTTAATTTCCGGTGTTAGTGTATCTATGTTTGTTTATTTGGACTTATTCGATAGTTGACTAATTCAATGGTTTTGTTGTTTACTTTTATCTTCAAGGATTTCGTTTCGTGGTCATACATATGACGGTGACATGGTCGGTGATAAAGGGATCGCTCTTTCTTTTCGGTCTTACAATGTTATGTTAATCGTCGTCGATAAGCGAGGTGTCGAAATTTTCTCTTACCTTTTTCTGATTGGTGGTGATTAGTGGTTATTTTCAGTTGCATTTAGGGCATCCCGAGAGTGCCTATTGCTTATTTTTTTTAATTTGTTAGTGTTTTGGTTTTGATTTCCGTCTTTCGTATGTTTTTTTCGATCTTGCCTCTTACCTTGGTTTAGAAATTCGTTTATTTTTCTTAATCGCTGAAAGATTAACTAATTTGGGTTCTTCTTCATGTTCATTCTTTGTTTTTCTTTTTTTAGGTGCTGCTTATTTGGGTTTGTTTTTTGGAAGACTAAAGTTCGAGGGAGAGTGTACCATAGAGTTGGGTCGCAAGATTGAGGAATGTTCAGGCGATGATATTCCGTATTATGGGTTCATTGATTTGCCAGTGTCTTCTAGGTGTTTTTATTCTGCTTCCAGTCTTCCAATGAAACATTCTCCCAAGCGGGAGCTAGCGAGTCCATATATTAGTCTTGGCTCGATTCGTAATGCTTTTACCAATGAGGGGTTTAATCATTGATCGGTGCGGGAACATTAATTAGTTTATTTCGACTTGGTGTTTTTTACGTTTTATATTTCCGGAATTGTTTTTTTGGGGTGTTACTTTTTAATTTGTTTAGTTTAAGTTTTTAAGATATTAAGATTTCAAACATGCTTTTACGTTCGTAGTTAGGTCAAGTACCGTTTTGCTTTGTTACGACGTTGTTAGTGTTTTCTTTGTGATTTCCAACGTCTTTTGTAGATTTTTTCTTTTTCTTCGCTTGGTTTTGAGTGTTGTTTGTTGTTCTTCGTTGCTTATTGATCATTGAATTTTGTTTTTTGCTTTGCATGTGGATCTAACTCTGTCGATTTTGGTCAGTGTATGCTTTTTCTTTTTCTTAGCTTGCCTTTTAGCTTGGTTTTGAGTATTGTTCATTGTTATCCGTTGCTTATTGATCAAAGAAATTTGTTTTTGCTTTGTAGGTGGATCTAACTCTTGGGATATTGGACCGGTGTAAATGTATGTGTCGCTCTTTTACTTTTGAGGTATCAGTTTCTTCTGTATCATGTTAGCAGGTTTGAGAGTTTTGCGTTTACTTTGCTTTGCTTTGGTATCTTTGGTGTTTTCTTAGCTTGCCTTTTAGACGAATATGGAATGATGTTATATTTTTTTCAAAGAATGTCGTGCAGCTTGTGTAGGGCAAGGTGTGAAAACAGAAATTCGAGTTGGTTATTTAAAAGACGACTATGATGTGTAGACTACATTTGAGAATGATAATAATGTTCTGATGTAGCAGGTATGCTAAGGAACATAATCAATGCTGCAGCTTTCCTTTTTCTTTTTTTCCCCATATAATGTGACTTATTCGTTCTTATGTTAAATTTAGGTGAGCAAAGCACTTTTTGATGAATACATATCATGTAAGAAGAAAAATAAACCATTCGAAGGATTGGGATTGGAACACATGAACAGTTGTCGCCCTTTATTGCCAGCTCAACTCACATCTTCTACTCTCAGATGCAGCCAGTTCCAGGTCATATAGTGTTGACAAAGTCCTTTCTTTGACTTGGTCCAACGGGCTGATGCGATGAGTTCCTCGGGAAGCAAGACAAGAGGAACTACATCAACAAGAGCTATGTTGATCTTTATGTGTTTATGGGTTCTCTTACTCTCTGTTAGCTTCAAAATAGGAACCATGGTCTATGCTCGGTGATAGCATCAAAAGTTGAATCATCTCAAGAAATTAAAGCTTTTTCAGTGTTTGTACCTCTCCAATTATATATAGGCTTTACCTTGACAGTGCTTTGGTGCCCAATATTTTATTTTTTCTTTCGAGGGTTTTTGTGTAGTTTGAATTATCCTTACAGTTTCTAGCTTGTGCTTCTAGAAATAAGAACATAACATTTTTTTTTTTTTACGACGGTCATCATTTGATCCTTGCACTTTGTAAGTTGGAAACATTGGTTTTAAACGTTTCAGACTGAAATGATATTATCAGCAAAAAAATAAATTTGTAATTTCTCCAATAAATATGGGGAAAGAAAAAGCATTCATAACAAACAAATTGATTATGAATCTTTGTAAGAACGAACTTATATCCCACACTCTCCACTCTCAAAAACAGTATTATAAACCAATGTTTGATTCTGTCTCTCGAACGCTGAGCTTTCTTCAAATGTATGTACATGAAAGAAAAGAATTACAGAGAAGAGGTGCATGCATAGTGTTAACTGCAAAATCTTGTTAAGCAAGATGAAACGTAATTCTAGAAGCACGAAAATGCATTTACCAATATTGTTATCACCGCCCCCAACTATATACCAGTTTTGGTCTATGGTTATTCCAGCGTGTCCTACCCAAGGAGTTACAACATCTCCCTGAGCATGAGGCTGTGACCACTCCATCTGTCATGAGTGTAAGAAATTCATCAGAATATGATGAAAATGGCATAGAAAATTCAATAGAAATGTTCTTACAGTTTGCAAGTCAAAGATATGAAGATCACTGAAGAAGATCGAATGAGAAAAACCCCCAAAAATCAAGAGGTAACGATCGGAATGTGTAGCAGTTGTGTGATCAAATCTGGGAGCTGGGCGTGTCTGCCTATCTGGTCCAATCCATATAGGATTGGAACACATGAACAGTTGTCGCCCTTTATTGTCGTTGAACTCATCGCATCAGCCCCTGGGACCAACTCCTCGCATCAGCCCGTTGGACCAAGTCGAAAGATTAGTCAAGAAACCAGGGAGCTCCTTGTGATTGTATGTACACTTATGCAAAGGGATTGTTTACCGAAGCTCTGAAAATTAATACTTATTATACAATCAAATGTATATTTATAAGATATGTGAAAGTAAATGAATAAGAAGACAAAGACGAGAGAAAGAAAACCCCGAAGAGTAAGAATTTTGAAAAGACAAAGACGATGAAGAATGAAAGTAAACGAATAAGAAGACAAAGACGAGAGAAAGAAAACCTCGAAGAGTCAGAATTTTGAAAAGACAAAGACGATGAAGAATGAGATGGAAGCAGAAGATGAAGAAAAACTAAAAGAAAAAATTAATAGAAGAAGTCGGAGGAGACTAAGACGATGAAGAAGTGAAAGAAAACTCAATTCAAACAAAAATAATAAGTGGAAGAAAAAGAAAAAAAGAAGTAGAAGAAGAAGTGAAAAAGATAAATTGAAAGATAAAGAAGAAGACGAAGCTGGTGACAAATAAGTCGAAAAAGACGAGAAATAAGACGAAAAGAAGTCAACCTTGGAGAATAAGAAGAAGATGGGTCGGAAAAAATAGTGAAGAATAACAAGGATAAGAATATGAGGATGTTGGAGTTGAAGACAAAAGCCGGTAGAAGAAGAAGAAAAAACGGAAGATGAATAAAACCGAAAACGAAGAAGACAAAGTTGAAGAAGGAGAAGATGAGAAAGAGATGAATAATTTGGATAAGGCAAAGAATACCAAGGAGAAGTAAGAAGAAGAGGATAAAGAAGGCTAATAAAAACCGAAAGAAGAAGAATAAGAACTCAGAGAATACAAAGATGATGAAGAAGAAGTCAAAGGCGATGAAAAAAAAGTAGAAAAAATACGAGTAAAAAAAAACAAAAGATAAAGAAGAGGATGAAGAATAAGAAAATGCATAAGCGGAAGAGGAAGAAGAAGTAATACCATGGTGAAGATGAAAGAAAAGGATGAGAAATAAGAAAATTGAAAGATAAATAAGAGGAAGAAGAAAAAGTAGAAGGAAAAGACGATGAAGAGGAAGAAGGAAAAGACGAAGAAAAGAAAAATAAAAATCAGAAGAAGAATAAGAATAAGAATAATAATAATAAGTGGGAAAATACGAAGACATTAAAGGATAAGAAGGAGAAGAAGAATTTGGAGAATATAAACCGTAAGAAGAAGAAAAAGAAGACAAAGGCGTTGAGATGGGAGAAGGAAGAAGAAGACGAATAAAAAGCGGAAGAAGAAGAAGTCGGAGAATAAGAAGTCGAAAACGATGAAAAAGAATACGAAAAATACAAAAGAAGAAGCTGAAGACAAATCAGAAGAGGAAGGAGTAGAAGTCGAAGACGATGAAGAAGAGGAATAAGAAAATCGGATGATAAATAATAGGAAGAAGAAGAAGAAAAATAAGTCGAAAACGATGAAAAAGAAGAAGGAAAGGATGATGAAGAAGAAAATCCGAAAGATGGATAAGAACAAAAAATTAAAAATCAGAATAACAAAAATTAGGACAAGACGAAAATGTTGAAGAATATGAAGGATAAGAAGATGAAGAATTTTGGAAAAAAAAACCGAAAAGAGGAATAAGAAAACAAAGGTGTTGAAATGGGAGAAAGAAACCTAATACAATCAGAGCTAAACCACAACGAATATTCCTTTTTATGATTATTAATATGTTTGGAATTACTAAAGTACTATTCGAAGAGCAAGAAAAAGAAGAAACCAAAGAAGAAAAAAAGAAAAATAATAAAATCTAGCAACTTTGGCTACAAGTCGTCATGTGCAAATTACAACTGTAGAAGTTGGCTGTGTGGTTTGGATTTAGTCACGACGGAGTATTTTCATTGAGCACAATTCATCGATAAAGAAACATGGTTTGGACGTGGTGATATTGTGTACTTTTATAGTCGCCAAGTTTTGAACGACATTAATTTGACATTGAGGATTTCCTTCATTCTTTTATTAGAATAGTCAAAAGTAAAAAAAAATAATTAAAATTCTACCTATTTTGAGCTAATACTTTTAAAAAAAATATTAACGACCTCTATACAAGAATTACCGGTACACATGATGGGATATGATTTGGAGGAGAATATGAAAAAGCCGAAGCATACAAAGATGATGAACAAAAAAGGAAAAGAATGGGGAAAAAAAAATAAAGAAAAAATTGCTCAGAATAACATTAATCTTTTATGTAATTACTAGATTAACACCCTCAGAACTGAGTTGACTAGAATAACACAACTTTTTTGTTAAAAGACAGAACACCCTTATTTGAGTTACTTATTTACACAAATGCCATTTTGATTTATTTTTTTTAGGAAAAAAACAAAAATATAAAACTCAAAAAAATCTCTCTTCTCTTCCTTAAATCTATTCATCAAACGACGAACCTAAACCTCTCAACCCTAAATTTTTTCTTCACCGTCGTCGTCCATCGTCGCATCTTCGCCGCCGTCGTCACCGTTTTTCATAGATGTCGTCGTTGTTCTTCAGCGTTGTTGTACCCTCGTCGCCGTCCTTCTTAACCAAACTTCCGTAGTTTCTCTCTTCCCTCGTTTCTTCAAAGTCCGTCGTCTTCGTCGTTCTCAGCGTCTATAATTGTTCTCGTCATCCTCGTTCATCACCGTTGTCGCTGTTATCGTCTATTTTCTCTCTCTCTCTCTCTCTCTCTCCCTCGCGTCTCTTCATCTTCCTCACAGATGCAGACTGATACGCTCAAATTAATACCCTAACAGATACTAAAGCGGTAATCGTAGTATAGCTAGGGGTCGTACCACAAAGACTCAAAGAGACACACAATAGATTATATAGATCCAAAACACGCTAAATCAATAGATGTAATTGAAAACAAGAATGCAATTAAAAGTGTTGTAAATTCAGTTGGAGGCAGATAGGCTCAGGGTTTTTCTCAGGAAATCAATGAATGCAGCTAAATTAACTAACATGATTCAGATTACGCACGGTTCTAGAACTCAAATCACTAAAATATAGCTAACCAACTCTCGTTGCGAAAACTATCTAAATCTAAATCCTAGGAATTCCAAATCTCTTTGCGAATCCTAAAGTCTAAATCAGCTTTAAAGTTCAGGTTTGATATGTTCACAAATCAATTAAACCAAATCTCTTTGCGAATAATCAATTTGCTCACCTAAGGTTCTATCAGGTAATTAATCGCACTATCGTGCCTAATCAATTATCCTAAGATCTAAATTCCAGATTCGTCAACCTAGAATTAGATTTGAACACAACCTAAGCGAATAACTAATTCAGATGGCGAATCCTAATAATAAATCAACCTAGCATTCAAAGAAAACCCTATGAGAAAACCCTATACCTAAAGTGGATCTACTCAGACATGGAGAATGAAACAATCAACATGTTTGAATAAATCATCAATAGAAAATAAGATTAACAAGAGGTTTTGAGATCTGATCTCGGACGAAGGGAGATTCATACTTGTCTCAAACCAAAGTATAGAAAATAAAGCTTAGAAAATAAAGCATAGCCTAAACAGGTGGCTGAAAACCTGATTTATAAGCTAAAACACGTTCTGGGCCATCTTGTAAATATCAAAGTCTTATGGGCCAATTCTGCAATTCTTCAACTCTTCAATAAGTCGCGATCCTTCTGTTTCCTCGACGGGTATCGATCGATACTAGGCAGTATCGATCGATACTCAGGTGATTTTGATGTCTCAGCTACACGGATCTCTGCTTCGCTCCAGAATGTTCCAGAAAGCTCCAATATTTCCAATTATGCTCCAAACGTGCTATAACCTGTAAAAGACTCTAAAAGACTACAAAACACTAGAAAGACTCTTTAAAAATGACTTATATCATGGCTTAAAAGGGGTAAAAACCATGATATATCAACTCCCCCAGACTTAGCCTTTGCTTGCCCTCAAGCAAATAGAAGACTAAACCAGAGAAAGAGGTTTGAAAACGCGGAGACTCACATGTTCATGAACCATCGAAATGACCCTTTTTCAAGTACCCAAATGTCACCTAATAAGCTTTCGATCTAACCACCATGTACTTCTCCGTAGACATTCGCAGCTTTTCCAGACTCCACACATTATCTCACAGCATTGTTCAAGTAAAGCCATCCTCGCCATTTTCATCGATGCAGCCAATGTTCAAGAACTTTCTAGATTCTTTACCATACGATATCATGACAAGGAACCACCATGTTTCACACTTTTTAGTTTTATTTCTCTCCCCCAGACTTATTTCTTATTGTGTTCCTTGCATTTACATATTAAGGTTCGAGACGCGAGTATTGATGGTGTTTGCCATCGAATCCCCGGTTCTTCCCTCAAAAGTAATCAAAGGTGTAGGCGAATAGTGGTATCAAAGGAAATTTTCCTAACCTCGCTTTCACCTTTGTGTGATCATTCCCTCTTAAGTAGAATAATGGGATCGCTGGAAATTTTTCTAGCTCTCTACTCAGAAGAAAATCATTTCATCTTTTAATGCTCTTATTTATCAACTTATAACACGGGAGAGAGATACCATAACTCTAAACACATGGGTTCCTTTATTAGATATGAATGATGAATCAAGCTCTAAAAACACTAACCACATTGATGAAGTGCAAAAATTTGGCTCAGGCTTCAGAAGAACTCTGTTGGAGACATGGATGTTTTCTAGTCAACTGGTCAGTCTTTGGATTTTTCATTAGTCGATCTAGAACTGATTCTGTAACACTATGCGCTCAAAAACAAAATCAAATCAATAGTTCAAGCACAGGATCATCATCTCCAACAAGTTTTGACTCACTAAAACGACAATTTTTTTTTATGACTCTAAGAAAAACAAACACAATGTCAGCAGACACCTCTCCCAGACTTGAACAACACTGTCCCCAGTGTTATCTAGCCTAAGTGTTATCTAGCCTAGAGTCAGTGAAAGAAAACAAAAGAACAGAATAAAAATGGGAAAAACAAGAAGTTACCTTGCTGGAACATTGAGTATCGATCGACACACAGCCTGGTATCGATCGATACCAAACTTAAATCGACATGAACCGTTCTCAATCGTGAAGGGTATCGATCGACACTCAGGCGAATTCGAGTTTGCTCCTTGTTTATCCTGACATAAACACAAAATGAACGAAAATAAAAAGAAAAACGACTCAAAAACAGACTCACCAGTGGGTTACCTCCCACCAAGCGCTCGTTTAACGTCAATAGCTTGACTGTAACGCCCTTCAGGCTGGATAAGAGTGAGAGCTTGTACCAAAACAGGCTCCACAACTTGACATTGCTAGCGTCAAAGTTCTGCTCAACATGCCTTCCACGAACTCTTTTCCCTTCTCTTTCAGCTCCGAAGTAAGAAGAATTCTAGCCTTAGAGAATGGCTTCGAAGCACCTTTGCACTTGACCTTATACTCAATCGAATTCCCATCACTCTTCTGAGGGATTAAAGTGGCATGGGGATTCTCGACGTTTTTGCTCTTGGCCTTGTTCTTCTTTGTTGCCTTAGCTTTCTTGACAACTTTCTTGGGAATGGTGGGCGGTTCAGCTGAAATGTCTGCGACAGTAGGCTCATCAGGAGGCTCTTCCAAAAGATCAATTGCCAACGATATTTCTGTAATAACCTCGATGCTAGAGACACATGTGGGAGCACTCCTAGGTGGAATGACATCATAATAGACCCCTCCGTCAATGTAAGAGAAAGAGATTCTCTTATTAGACGTGTCTATGATTGCACCAACAGTAGGCATAAATGGTCGGCCCAGGAGTATAGTCATACGAAATATCGACTCATCTCCACAACCTGAAAATTAGTAGGCACCAGACAGTCTCCTACTTTGACCAGCAAACCATGGATAGTACCGTGTGGAAGCGAGGTGGAGTCGTTCGCGAGTGTGATAGATACCTTTGGTGATCGAATATCAGCCCCCAACCGCTCTGCAATTGCCCTTGAGATGACATTGACACTAGCCCCTGGGTAAACGAGAGACTCTTTGAAATCAACTCCAGAGATAGAGCATGGAACCGCGAATTTCCCTGGATCTTCTCTTTGTGTCTTAATCTCTTCCTCCGTTTCTCTGCAATCTTTGAAGTGACTTAGCAGAGGATGGCACTCTAGAGCTTCTTCAAAGGTTGATTCAGGGGAAATCCTTCTTACCATCTTCTCAAAGCCACGCAGCTGCTTTGGAGAGATGGGATCTCTGAGGTGTTTAGGAACAGGATTCAGCTTCTTGGGCTTGCGAAGTCTTTCTTTGATCAACTCAGGTGTTTCCACAGTTTCTGGCTCGTTCTGCGAGGGGTATCGATCGACACCAGGTAGGGTATCGATCGATACTCTTTGCGTTGAATCATCCTTAACAGTTTTATCATCATCAAGGGGAAACTCCACAATCAGCTTATCTAGCATAGCCTTGCATCTGGCGTCCTCTACCTCCTTCTTAGCCTTTGCAGCAGCTCTGGGGTAAGGTATCCTCGGTATATAGACTCTCTCTGCAAGTATTTTAGGCACCACAGTCGACATCTCCGGTGTCTCCTCTGAAATCGCCTCAGTATCGACCGATACCAATGGGGTATCGATCGATACACGGGTTTTGGAAGTATACCGTTTCAGAATTGTAACTGGCATCGATCGACACTTGGGGTATCGATCGATGCTATGGCGATTTTAGGATCCTCATCGAAATTTTCTGCACTTGAGGAGATCGCATTGACGTGTGCATTGTGTGAATGAACCATCTTTCCCTTGGCATTTGCTGCAGTCTGAGCTACTTGCGTTTCCAGCATCCTGTGACTGGTATCGAGAGCCTCGATCCTTCCCCTTAATTCGGTGTATACAATATCCGGTTTCCCATTGAAGGTTACAGTCATCTTCTCCTGCCCTCGAACCAGCTGTTCAAGCATAGCCTCAATCTTACTGTCAGGAGCTTTGGGTGGTGGGGATTGGTACCCTCCTTGCTGAGCATTGTTGGTGAAGTTTCGATTGGTGTTGTACTTCATTCTCAGCAGCAAAGTGGACGGCCTTTGTTGTCTTTCCAAGCAGAAGATTGTGCATAGAATCCAGCTGAGTTTTAACTTCAGCGATCTGCGACCCATCCATGTTACCAGCCAGCTTATTGCGCTCGAAGTCTGCGCTCTGGGTGCTACTGCTAGATGCAAAGTTTTCAATCAACACATAGGCATCCTCAGGGTACCTGGTGTTGAAATTACCATTGCTCGAAGCGTCCAGAGCCATCTGATACCTCCAATCTACTCCTCTAAAGAAGATACCCAGCAGCTGCACATCAGAGTATCCGTGATGTGGACAATCTCTCTGATACGATCTGAATCTCGTCCAAGCAGCCTTGAATGCCTCAGTAGGTCCTTGAGAAAATTGGGAGATTTTATTCCTCAGATCCTCAGATCGTGTATCATCGTAGAAGTTGATCAGGAAGGCTCTCTTAGTGTCCTCCCAAGTAGTTAGCGAACCAGGAGGTAGCTGCCTCAGCCAGTAGGTCGCATCTCCACCTAGAGAGTAGGGGAAGAGCTTGCAGAAGAGATAGTCGTAGGACACTCCATTGCTCTTGATGCTAGTGACCAAGTCCTCGAACTTCTCCACATGGTCCATTGGATGTTCATGAGGAAGACCATGAAAGAGATGCTGTCCCACAAGAGCAAAGTAAGCAGGCTTCAGCACAAAGTCATTCCTCTCAAACGCAGGAGGACGAATCGCTGACCGATTGGCGAAAAACTGGTCAGGCCTGTTGTACTCACCAATCGTTCTTCCATGATTAACCACATCATTCCTCGCGTTCCCAGCGACATTCGCAGCGACAACAGGAGCAGGTGGCATGACGATCCCCTCTCCATCCAGACGTTTTCCTTGCTCATTGCACAACCGACCCTCTTGGTCTCTGTAAGCACCAGCTGCATCACGAACCAACTGATTGTTGTTCATCTTAGCTGATTTCTTTGCTTTCCTGTTTGTGCGTTCCACAAGTGCTAGTTGTTCTAGTGATAAATCAACTAACGGGGTGTTCTTGTTGCTTCTGGTTTCTCGATTAGGCATGCACCTGAAAACAAAAGTCAAGAACGTAAGTAACTGAAATATACGTCGGGTATCGACCGATACTCAAGGGTATCGATCGATACTGGGGCGATTTAGACGAATTTCTTAGCTAAAATCTAATGGCGAATTGAGTCCCCGGCAACGGCGCCAAATTTGATACGCTCAAATTAATACCCTAACAGATACTAAAGCGGTAATCGTAGTATAGCTAGGGGTCGTACCACAAAGACTCAAAGAGACACACAATAGATTATATAGATCCAAAACACGCTAAATCAATAGATGTAATTGAAAACAAGAATGCAATTAAAAGTGTTGTAAATCCAGTTGGAGGAAGATAGGCTCAGGGTTTTTCTCAGGAAATCAATGAATGCAGCTAAATTAACTAACATGATTCAGATTACGCACGGTTCTAGAACTCAAATCACTAAAATATAGCTAACCAACTCTCGTTGCGAAAACTATCTAAATCTAAATCCTAGGAATTCCAAATCTCTTTGCGAATCCTAAAGTCTAAATCAGCTTTAAAGTTCAGGTTTGATATGTTCACAAATCAATTAAACCAAATCTCTTTGCGAATAATCAATTTGCTCACCTAAGGTTCTATCAGGTAATTAATCGCACTCTCGTGCCTAATCAATTATCCTAAGATCTAAATTCCAGATTCGTCAACCTAGAATTAGCTTTGAACACAACCTAAGAGAATAACTAATTCAGATGGTGAATCCTAATAATAAATCAACCTAGCATTCAAAGAAAACCCTATGAGAAAACCCTAAGCCTAAAGTGGATCTACTCATACACGGAGAATTAAACAATCAACATGTTTGAATAAATCATCAATAGAAAATAAGATTAACAAGAGGTTTTGAGATCTGATCTCGGACGAAGGGAGATTCATACTTGTCTCAAACCAAAGTATAGAAAATAAAGCTTAGAAAATAAAGCATAGCCTAAACAGGTGGCTGAAAACCTAATTTATAAACTAAAACACGTTCTAGGCCATCTTGTAAATATCAAAGTCTTCTGGGCCAATTCTGCAATTCTTCAACTCTTCAATAAGTCGCGATCCTTCTGTTTCCTCGACGGGTATCGATCGATACTAGGCAGTATCGATCGATACTCAGGTGATTTTGATGTCTCAGCTACACAGATCTCTGCTTCGCTCCAGAATGTTCCAGAAAGCTCCAATATTTTCAATTATGCTCCAAATGTGCTATAACCTGTAAAAGACTCTAAAAGACTACAAAACACTAGAAAGACTCTATAAAAAGGACTTATATCATGGCTTAAAAGGGTTAAAAACCATGATATATCACAGACTTGTTTTCATGTGTTGCAGACTTGTTTTCATGTGTTGTAGACTTGTTTTTAGATGCTTAAAACCGCCGCGCTACCCTCACGTCTCTTCATCTTCCTCACAGATGCAGACTTATTTTTATTTGTTGCAGACTTGTTTCATTTGTCGCAGACTTGTTTCATTTGTCGCAGACTTGTTTTATTTGTTGCAGATTTTAATGTTATTGTTGCATATTTGTTTATCGCAGACTTGTTTCATTTGTTGCAGACTTGTTTCATTTGTTACAGACTTGTTTCATTTGTTGGAGACTTGTTTCATTTGTCGCAGACTTGTTTCATTTGTTGCAGATTTTGTTGTTATTGTTGCATATTTGTTTATCGCAGACTTGTTTCATTTGTTGCAGACTTGTTTCATTTGTTGCAGACTTGTTTTATTTGTTGGATACTTGTTTTATTTGTCGCATACTTGTTTCATTTGTCGCAGACTTGTTTCATTTGTCGCAGACTTTGTTGTTATTGTTGCATATTTGTTTATCGCAGACTTGTTTTATTTGTTGCAGACGTGTTTCATTTATTGCAGACTTGTTTTATTTGTTGGAGACTTGTTTTATTTGCCGCATACTTGTTTCATTTGTCGCAGACTTGTTTCATTTGTTGCAGATTTTGTTGTTATTATTGCATATTTGTTTATCGCAGACTTGTTTCATTAGTTGCAGACTTGTTTTATTTGTTGGAGACATGTGTCGCGGACTTGTTTCATTTTGTTGCAGACTTGTTTTTAGATGTTTAAAACTCTATCCCGCTAAGTCGGATGCGAATCCATACCGGAGATAATACCGGTGTGCGTTTGCTGTTGAACAAAAGGTAAACTAGAGTGACTTTGTATTTCTTTGTCATTGTCAAAATTGTTTGCTTTATGCAAATTTTGATTGTCATAGTTTTTAATTGTTGTAGTTGATCAATGATAACTACACTTTCAAGTGGGTTGATGAAGCATTGTTGAATGAGATAGAGGCATCATCGTTTAGAATAGATAGACGTGAACAAGAGGTTAAGCAATTTGCAACAGATCGAGAGGAGGCCGAGAAGCAAATGTTTGAGAGGCTCCAAATGAAACTAGAGAAATAGAATTTTGAAAGAGTGGAAGAACTTCTACTGGAAGCAAAATCTTCCATGAAAAAATGGATGTTTCTTGTATTGATTGGATGTGTGATCATCCTTGGTTGTAGTAAGCTCGTTTAAGTGATGAGTGTGTCTTGTATTTGTTTTAACTTGGTTTGTAGTTCTTGTCTCCGACTTCTATTTTAAGTGATGAGTCTGTCTTTGTATTTGTTTTAACTTGGTTTGTAGTTCGTGTCTTTGACTTATATTTTAAGTGTTGAGTGTGTCTTTGACGTTTGGTCTCGAGTAATCCCACATGAACCTAAAGGTAAAAAGCATGAAAATTCAAGCAAGCAATGAGAAAACAGACAAAGATTTAAGGAAAGACGGAAAAAGGGGAAAACAGATTTAAGATCTTACAACAAGTCCGAGAATGAACGATTGTCTTACTTTGCATTTGTCTTGATTGAAACAGACCATAAATCTGCGACAAGCGATGTTATTTCAGTAAGACCTTTCAAGTGTCGCAGACTTAGTCTTCTTGTCGCAGATTTTCCAAAAGTCTGCAACAAAGCATTTAGGTCTGCAACAAACAGCTGCAGATTTTTTATAAGTCTGCATAATAAGTCTGCAAATGAACATAAGTCTGCGACAAAGTGAATAAATCTGCGTAATAAGTCTGCAATCAAAACAAGTCTGCGCAGACTTAATTAGTCTGTGCAGACTTAATAAGTCTGCAACAGAGCATATTAAGTCTGCGTCAAAAAGTCTGCAACACGCATAATAAGTCTGCAGATGTGCGCAGACTTAATAAATCTGCAACATTGAAAAATAAATTTGCAGATTAAGTCTGCATAACAAGTCTGTACAGACTTATCGATTTATTAAGTCTGCAATAAAGGTCCGCAGACTTATTCTGAAAACCACGGTGGCATTTTTGTAAATAACTCAAACTTTTGCTTACGTTGAAATAATTTCGTAATGGCAGTGTCGTAATAACGTTTTTCCTAACAAAAGCAAATAAGGGTATAATGGGCTTAAAACAGACTTTCTCCTTCCTAGTAATTATATGTTAGTCTAGTTCTTAGCCAATTTATTTGTGTCATTCTAGTTCTTTTCCCTATAAGAAATCAGAACGTTTGCTTTTTTTTTTTTAAACGGCTATCTTAGATAATAGTGTATTTAAGGAAGAGGAGGAAGACTGAAAAGAGTAAAAAGAGGAAGAAGAGGAAGAAGAAGCAAAAGATATCATAACGTTTGCTTTTCCTTTATTTTGGTTTTATGGCTATGTTAGATAATATTTTGGATTTGAATCTATATAAATCTAATTGGCGAGTTAAAGTCGAACATTGACTTTCAAGAAGAAGAAATTTTTAGAACATTGACTTTCAAGACAATAAACCAAAATTAAGTATATTTAGAGTGTAATTTAAATTACGGAGATCTTTTTTGAAGAAGAAAAATAAAAACATGTAGATGGTTATCGAGGAAGAACTAGATGTGAGATTTGAGGCTATTGATTTCGTGTTGGTGAATAGACAGGGTTTTAGTTTTGTATAAGGGGATTATCCGGTATGGGTGAAATCGTGGAAGAGAAATGGCCAAATATACATTCGAGAAGCAACGATGTGATGCTAAATACCGTGATGAACTATACACCAGAGAAACAAATGGTGGTTATAGAATTTGCAAATTCTGGAGATCCGACAATTTTGGGAACTTCACAATGGGAAGCGTTCTACATCTACTCAAAGGAGGTGGTGAAGGTAATGTGATGATTTTTACCTCTGATACGCGAAGAGGGACAATTAAACATAAAACACATAGAAAATTACCAAAACTTCATGTTGGATCTTTGAAACTTGCATTGTATTAAAAATTCATTTAGTAGTGACTTGAATTGTAGAATAAAGAAAGAAATTGTGTGTCTAATGTTAGAAGAAAGAAGGATTTTAGTTCGTCATAATGTGGCATTTCTCATTTTTAGGTTTTTTATGTTATAGGTTCTCAGGTTAAGACCAAGATGTTGAAAAAACAAGAATGATATAATGAATTTGGAGAAGAAGAAAAATAATTGGAAGGAGAAAAAGAAGAATTCGGAGAAGAAAACCAGAACATAGAAGACGAAGTGGAATAAGGAAAAGCAATGGAAGGAAAACAGACTGATAAAGCACAAGAAGAAGAAAATCAAAAGAAGAAGAAGGTGAAGATGAAGAAAGAGACTAGAAAAAATCAGAAGAATAAGAACTTGGAGAAGACAAAGACGATAAAGAAAAACAGAGACAAAGAAGAAAAAGAAAAAGACGAAGAAGATGAAAAACAAAGAGAAGTTCGGAGAAGACAAAGCGGATGAAGAATAATTCGAAAAAAATGAAGAAAAAGGAAATTAACAACCATAATAAGAATAAGAAGATGTAGGGTTTATGATTTAGGATTTAGGATTTATGATTTAAGATTTAGCAGTAGGAACATTGAAAAAGAACATGAAGAATTTGGAGAAGAGAAAAAATAATCAGAAGAAGAGGAATAAGAAATAGGAGAAAAAGGAGAAGAAAACTGTAAAAAATTAAACTATTCATGTCCGCGTAATAATGTATTAAATATAGGCATTTTTGCAAAAATACCATACAATTTGAAGTCAAAGCTAAAAATACCCCTTTCATCTGCTCTTTTTCAATATTCCACGAATTACCCTTTAAGAATCTGGGTATTCACGCAAATGTCATTCCTCAGACTGCTGTTAGAGTCTAACGTTTTTTTCAAAAGACCACACAAAATTGCAGATCAAACTTAATTACGGAAATGTCATTGCCATCAATTCTCAACCTCCACGACAACCACCATCGTCGACGAGTTAATACAGTAACTAACCCATTTTTCGCCATTAAAGCCCAAGAATAGAGCTCGGACTTCCTTTTCGCGAGTTCTCCTCTCCAATTTCTCCCATTTCCCCTCGATTTTTCCGATTCAAACTTACCAAAATCATTTTTTATGGCATAAAAACGACAAAACACGACTGTGCTTGCAGGATTTCGGTGATATTAGACGTTCTGGACGCTCGACGAGGGTGAAAACAAACTCTAAACGGATATAGGTACGAATTTTTGCATATCGTCGATTTTCAGAAGCATGAGCTTTGGTGTCTTCTTGGCCTCAAAGCATGGTGAGACCAAAACCTCACCGGTTGAAGGCCAAGAAGACACCAAACTCATGCTTCTGATCTACCTCTAGTTGCATAGTAAACATGTAGTGCATCATCCTTGAGCACCATGCGAAGTTCAGCTCATGCCACTTCACAAAAACCCCAAAGGCTGAGTTGCGAAGCTCTTCCCACTCATCATCATCCAGCGCTTCTTGGAGAGCGTCCATGAGATCTCTCTTATTGCTGAAGTAGTTTATGCTTTTGTCTGGTTGAGGCTCATAACCGGTTGTGAATATCCTTGGAGGGAATTCACGTTCTGCTATTATGTCTAAAACCTGCATCAACCACAACCAGACTCCATTAGCAGTCTGAAAACTTAAAGTCAGACGTCATATGCAGTCTGACTACTCAAATTCAGACTCTATTTGCTGTATAGCGAAATATAGTCAGAGTTAACTACGAAGGCTATTCATGAAGTAATCGGACGAATCCCAAAAATCCACAGAACACAATACAACTCGAACCCAAAGATCTAAACATTATTGCTCAATTTGAATATTTTACCCTCTATGGAAGACTTGAAGGAGCGGTGACAACGGCGGGGAGAGAGAAACCAGATCTGGAAATAAGAAAAACCAGATTTATCTTGTAGATCTAAAACGGAATTAATTAAAGGGAGAGTTACTTAAATAGCATAGAAATTAGGTAAAATGACTAGACTAGTAAACAACTATTTTTTATTACTGAAATGTTTTTCATACCCATGATGCCCTTCTAAGCATTTGATAACAAAAACGTAATTACAGGAATGCCATTAATTTTTTTTCCTCATCAGCGAAAAAACAGGCGCGGCGCCTACGTGGCATAAAAACTGCCTACGTGTATTACGAAAATCTGCCGCAGAAATTTCTCGCTGTAGTGACGGCAGACTTACAGGACGAGCGGATGATTTAAAAGAACGGCCGACTTATTAGTTGGTCGGCTGATTTATATTCATAAGTCAGCCAAATGTCACGGCAGACTTATATGAATCTCGACCGATTTATGAATTTTCGGCTGACTTAGGAGTACACGACACGGCTGATTTATATTCTGACGACCGGTTTATGAAAACTTTGGCTGACTTATTGCTATGACATGGTCGACTTATTGTTGCCCGCCTGATTTATCGTTAATTCGGCTGACTTATTTGGCTGATTTATTTTACAACGGCATACTTATGCGGGTTAATTGTGGCTGACTTACGTTAAATCAGTCGTAATAAGACCGATTTACTTAAAAGTCGGCCTTATTACGGCTAACTAATTAGCGAAAGATTAATTACTGTAATAGTATGCTAGTGACGACTGACTTATATGATGTAGAGGCTGGCTTATGTTTTCTACCTGATTTATGTGTTTCAATGGCTGATTACAGGAAACTTTATTAATTACTTAAATAGTATTTTAGTGGCGACTGACTTATAATTTTGTTTGATGGCTGATTTTATATGGCTGATTTATAAGTTCGTTTGATGGCATGTTTCCATGTCAGCAAAATAAAGATTACATCAAGCTCTAAACACATTATTAGGTACACATTATTAAGTTTAGCCGTCGTCAACCCTTTTCTTCGTCGTTGTTCTTCATCTTCTCCATTCTTCATCTTTTCTTTGAGCTCTATACCAAAACTAAATTTCGGAGAGGATGGATTCGATAATAATTGTTTGCGGTACATGGGTTCTCAAAAATCGATATGTATTCAACGCCGACAAGAGAGGGTGTAGAGTTCTACAAGTTAACGAAGAGACAACCTACAACAATGTTGTGGATATGATAATGGAGGATTATGGGTTGGAGTCGCAAAGCTGTAAGATTCAGCTGAGCTACATGTTCTCCAACAAGATTTTGAAAAAAATATCGCATGATACTCCACCGGTTTATGTCTGTAATTCTCGACAATTTCTAGGTTTTCAAACGCTAAGGAAAAGCGATTAGCTACGTCTTTGTGTAGAAGTTATAGAGAATGAGGATTGTGAAGTTATTCAGAAGGACAAAGCGGTGGACAAGATGAAACGGTCATTCAGTCATGTCTCAAAAGAGGAATTTAAAGAGGAATTTAAAGAAGAATACATTGGGAGTTATGAAGATGATGGTGTTTACAAAGACAAAGTTGAAGATGAAGAAGATGTGTGTAATCGAGTAAAATCTATGGATATATGCGAGGACAAAGACGAAGTTGAAGATGAAGAAGATGGCGAATTTGACAGCAGATTTGATATGATTGACGACCCGGATGGTGCATCATCCGATGATGATAACTTTAGTTTATATGGGAAGCCTCGAAAAGAAGATGAAGATTCACCGACGTTGCCTCCTAAGAAGAGACCTCAGAATATTGCGATGAACGAATAGAAAGGAGCTGGTGAGTTTCTCAAGTTTGAGATGGAGTCTCTAAATATCGTTGTAGGCCAGCGATCCGAGACAAAAAAAGATCTGGAGATACGACTGAAACTTCTTACACTGAGGGATCGATTTGATTTTGATGTACCAATATCGAATGCGGAAACGCTCATTGTTCGGTGTTGGGTAAATGGATGTAGCTGGAGAGTTCGTGCTTCTACAAAAGGAAAATCCCCACAATTCTATGTTCGTATCTACGATTCAGAACACACATGTTCTATAACTGAGCGTTCTAATCGATCCCGACAAGCAACACAGGATATTTTGGGACTCTTATAGAGGGATTTTCTCGGCGACATTGATCCGTCAGTTCTACCTAGACATGTCAGAGTAGCTATCAATAAGAATTTTGGTATCAAGGTAATACATTCAATTTCAGCTGATTTATTAGTACGAAACGGCTGATTTATTAGTACGAAGCGGCTGACTTAAATGTACGATGCAGCTGACTTATATGTACGATGCGGCTGACTTATATGTACGATGCGGCTGACTTATATATACGATGCGGCCGACTTATAAC
Source organism: Eutrema japonicum (assembly GCA_030161315.1). Taxonomy (NCBI): domain Eukaryota; kingdom Viridiplantae; phylum Streptophyta; class Magnoliopsida; order Brassicales; family Brassicaceae; genus Eutrema; species Eutrema japonicum. The sequence continues at coordinate 28,676,175 of BSQW01000001.1, forward strand.
TGATTTTTTTATGATTATAGATGGATTACTGGAAGAGCCATAGGACGTTAAGATTTGTAAGACAGCTCGATTTGGGGACTCCTGAGAAGGGGTTTGAAGATTTACCTTCGTACCTTCACATGATAAAAAGGGCAAATCCGGGTACAGTTACGCGTCTTCATATTGATGATTGCGGAAGATTCAAGTATTTGTTCATTTCATTTGGTGCGACCTTGAATGGATTTGCTTTTATGTGTAAAGTAGTCGTTGTCGATGGTACATTTCTCCATGGAAAATACAAAGGGACGCTACTTACAGCAACAACTCAGGATGCTAATTTTCAGGTTTTCCCAATAGCATTCGGTGTGGTTGACACTGAAAATGATGATTCTTGGCAATGGTTTTTTACGCAACTTAAAATTGTTATTCCTGACGATAAGGGTCTTGCGATCATCTCGGATAGGCATAAGTCAATTGAGAAAGCAATTGAGAATGTGTATCCGTTGGCGGCTCGTGGAATTTGCACGTACCATTTATATAAGAACATTTTGGTACGGTTCAAAGGTGGAAGTTTGTTCCGTATGGTGAAGAAAGCTGCAAAGTGTTATAGAAGAATTGAATTTGATGAGGTCTTCGATGAGATTGAAGCGTGTAATCCTAAACTTCATGGCTACCTCCAAAGAGCGGATGTTAGAATGTGGTCACGTGTTCATTTCCCGGGCGATAGATATAATTTGACGACAACAAATATAGCGGAATCAATGAACAAAGTTTTTTCACATGCTAGAAGTTTCCCAATTGTTCGACTCTTAGAATCGATAAGGTCAATGATGATGAGATGGTTTGCTGAGCGGCGAGAAGATGCAAGGACGATGAAAACAACGCTTACCCGTGGTGTTGAAAAATTGTTGGAGGTAATTACGTTACATAGATGATTGATTCTTATCATTTGTACCAGCCGAGATTTTAAAAAAAAATTCTTGATAACAGGTCCGTGTGAGTGGTGCCAAACTTGCGGCGGTACAAATGATTGATTCTTATCATGTACAAGTTACATGCGGATCATCGTTGCATGTTGTGAATTTGGATGCGAGAAGATGCACTTGCCGTCGTTTCGACATCGAGAAATTACCCTGCGTACATGCAATCGCAGCTGCCGAGACGAGGAATGTTTCTCGTATCTCAATGTGTAACCCATACTATTACTGGGATTATTTGGTTAACGCATATGCTGGTTCAGTTATGCCTGTAGATTCGGCGCTCCATATTCCAGAACATTTAATTGAACAAGTGTGCATGCCCCCAGTTGTTCGTTAACAACCTAGAAGACCTAAGAACTCAAGATTTAAATCATGTTTGGAAAAGGTAAGTGAGAAGAAACGCCCCAGAAAACAACACACTTGTTCTCGTTGTAATCAAGGTGGGCATAATTCGAAAACTTGTAAAACTTAACGGTGATTGGTAGATGACAAATCGGCCATAAAGGACGGTGTAAACTTAACAGTTTGCAATATTATGTTTCTCTCGTAAATCAGCCACAACAGTGTCTGGTATTGTTTATAAATCAGCCATTACAGTGTTTAATAAGTCAGCCATAATACATAATAAATCGGCCATGAAGTTGTATGAATGTGTTGGAAACCAAAAAGATGAAAAATTTGAATTTTATAAAACGAACGACAAAAAAAAACAAAAAAATTTGAATTTTCAAATGATTTGAATTATAATTCAATTTGGGCGTTAATATCGACGAAATTGAGGTTCACCACCTAAACTTTTTGTAATCTCGAGACACCGCGTGCATCCCTATGTTTCTCTCGTAAATCAGCCACAACAGTGTCTGGTATGGTTTATAAATCAGTCATTACGGTGTTTAATACGTAAATCAGCCATACCTCAAATTGGTCAGTTGTAAATCAGCCACACCTCAAATCTGTGTTTCAAGGTTTAATTAATAATTTTATTTCAATATTTAGTAATTTTAAGTCTTACATCAACAATGGGTTATATATGTAAGATTTACACGTTTTGTATGTTTATTCTTATCATGTTCATATCAAAACCTAAACCATGTCAAAATCTTTATATATATAGTAACAACATAATCCTTACCATGTCTTATCTATATGACTAACTATATTAGACTTAAATTCTAAACCCTACATTACTTGTTTTGTAGTAACTATGTTATCATAGATAACAAAACAAATTTCCTAATTCAATGTAAAACTCGTAATCCCATAAATTCAAAAATATTTGTTTGATAAGTCGGCCATAATAGATAATAAATCGGCCATGAAGTTGTATGAATGTGTTGGACACCAAAAAGATGAAAAATTTGAATTTTATAAAACGAAAGACAAAAAAAACAAAAAAATTTGAATTTTCAAACGATTTGAATTAGAGTTCAATTTGGGTGTTAATATCGACGAAATTGAGGTTCCCCACCTAAACTTTTTGTAATCTCGAGACACCGCGTGCATCCCTATGTTTCTCTCGTAAATCAGCCACAACAATATCTGGTATGGTTTATAAATCAGCCATTACGGTGTTTAATATGGTTCGTAAATCAGCCATACCTCAAATTGGTCAGTTGTAAATCAGCCACACCTCAAATCTGTGTTTCAAGGTTTAATTAATAATTTTATTTCAATATTTAATAATTTTAAGTCTTACATCAACAATGGGTTATATATGTAAGATTTACACTTCTTGTATGTTTATTCTTATCATGTTCATCTCAAAACCTAAACCATGTCAAAATCTTTATATATATAGTAACAACATAATCCTTATCATGTCTTCAACAATGGGTTATATTTGTAAGATTTACAATTTTTGTATGTTTATTCTTAGAGATATCATCTTCACTATATGTTTGAATTCGTAATCCTACATTATATATTTGAATTCGTAAACCCTAAATCATACATTATATGTTTTAATTCTTGAATTCGTAAACCCCAAAAATACTTGTATCATAAGTCGGCCATAATAGATAACAAATCGGCCATAAAGTTGTATGAATGTGTTGGAAAGCGACGTCGTTTTGGTCATTTGGGGGGAAAACTTATATTAGGGTTCTATATCACTCTGACACCGGGTTTGAGAGTTTGGGGAATTTAGAGCGAGAAAAAGACGAGTCGATTCGAATTCGGAAATTGTGAGCATGGGTGATCAAGGAAGAGGGTTCCCGACGCACTGTAGATGTGGTGAACGTTGTAGATTGCTTACATCAAAAACGGTGACGAACCCAGGAAGACTATTTCATACTTGTCGATTTGGAGATGAAGTAATGATGCAATTGGTTTCGATTTAGTGTTTATAATGATGCAATTGGTTTCGATTTAGTGTTTATATTATTGTTTGTATGGTGTAGAAGAATCGTTATCACTTGTTCAAATGGACGGACGAATCAATGGTTGAAGAGATTGAGGATATGAAATCGAAGATTGATGATCTTGAAAGTGCTTCATTCACTTTCGAAAAGGGATTACAAGCCTGTAACTCTGAAATCGAGACTCTAAAATTGGAGACTCGGACTTGTGAAGCAGTGGTATGTGGTTTTGAGAAAGAGTTAAGAAGTTTTGAAAAGGAGATAGACGATTGCAAAATGGAGCTAAGGGGTTTGAATAACATGGTTGTGTGTGTTGTAGTAATGGTTATTTTGTACAAGTTGTTTATGTAACGTTATAAATCGGTCACTATTAGTTTCCACCTTATTCATAAATCGGCCATAACTAGTTTGTTCAAAATGAATAAGTCAGCCATCATGCGCATCACTTGCTAAAATAACGTACATAAATCGGCCATCACTAGTATGTTCAAAATAGATAAATCGGCCATCACTAGTTTGTTCAAAATACATAAGTCAGCCATAATGCTAAAATAACGTACATAAATCGGCCATCACTAGTTTGTTCAAAATACATAAGTCAGCCATAATGCTAAAAATAACGTACATAAATCGGCAACCACTAGTTTGTTCTAATAATTAGTTAAATTGTGCATACATGTCAGGTGCCTCATCAAAAATCTCCGCAGCCATCTTTAACCGTAAGGGCTGCATATTTCTGTCACTGAGGCCTTCAAAAGAGACACCAAGCGCAAGACACTCGATATACTTCAACGCATACACACCACAATCACCAGGGTTTAGGTTTTGTGGGATGCCTTTCTTCCTTCTAAACGAGAACTGCTTAGAGCTTACCTTTCGAATTTCAGGAGGAATGACTTCGTTCAAAAGTGCAGGTATCATTCGCATGAACGGCCTAGCTGTTTCCATAATTTTTTTGTCTTGTGCGGGTGTTCCTTCTCCAATGATGCTATCATAAGCAATTATCTTCTCATTCACCAAATCAATGTGCAACGCTATCCAATGATTGCCTCCAACTTGGTAAATTAAATACAAGTGATCAACATCGTATATCCACCTTTTATGTGTCGGCATGTGAGCAGGAAGCAAACCGTTTGATAAATCAAGATACCCATCTTTGAATTTCCAATTTTTATGATTGATGTTGTACTGGCATACTCATTCATCCACATACTGATGAACCATTGGTCGACAAAAGCAATTCGATCAATGTGGAAAGGGCATGGAACTTGAAGGTACCTTTTCCGGAGGACTCTCATAAACGAAGACAAGTGCTGTAAAAACAATATAAATAAGTCAGCCATCAAGTATAAATAAGTCAGCCATCAAGTATCAATAAGTCAGCCATCAAGTATCAATAATTCAGCCATCAAGTATCAATAAGTCAGTCATCAAGTATCAATAAGTCAGCCATCATGTATCAATAAGTCAGCCATCAAGTATCAATAAGTCAGCCATCAAGTATCAATAAGTCAACCATCAAGTATCAATAAGTCAGCCATCAAATATCAATAAGTCAGCCATCAAATATTAATAAGTCAGCCATCAAATATCATTAAGTCAGCCACCAAAATATCAATAAGTAAGCCATCAAATATTAATAAGTCAGCCATCAAATATCATTAAGTCAGCAAGAACATACCTGGCCATGCTGTGCAATCTCCTGACTAATAACAGATTCTAAACTTAAGCGTGTGCGAACTCCACCCCCTCGAAGGAATGTTACTTCATTCAGATCTCTTATTCTCCAAAAACGCTCTCCAAACACCTTAACTGATTCATATGCCCAAAACAGTAGCGCGTGCACACAACCGTTAACGGAATATGAATTTCCTTCAAACTGAACAACCTTAACACCATCAATGAGGTATTGAAATGCAACCCGACCCCATGGATAATTCTGAATGTCTTCATCTTTGAAGACTCTTTTTGCACTTTCTAGAGGTAGTCTAGAATTATGATGTAACCCATGAATTCCCATGTGTAGAATACATAACAACCCCAAAAAATTTTGTTTTTCAAGACTCCATGGACGACACGTAGCTAATACCAAAGCCAGTTCATCATACTTTGGTCCAAGCCCTTTCGGAACACCCAACTCTGCCCAGAAATCTGTGTACTCAGCTTCGCAACTTTCAGTTGGCAGCGGATCTGTGTTTAGCCCCGTAATCTCAGCAAATTCATGCAAGCTAAACCTGATTGGTTGACCACCGACCACTGACCAAATCTCATTCTCCTTCTTTACTGCCAACTGACGGGTGAGTAGATAATGTACAGTCTTAGCAGACCACACGTAATCGCTATCAACTAGCTTAGCAATTAGTCCAACATATAACTTCTTAATTTCATCCCACGCATCTTTTCCTATTGATTCTCTAACGAGAGAAAAATTGCCCAGCTGACAATTGTGATTCATGCTTCTATTCTGCAAAGGAGATTTCCCTTCTTCGTAACGTTTAGGCGGGTACTTCTTTGTTCCATTAGATGTATCCATCTGTTCATAAAAATATAATTAGATCAACCATCATATAAACATAAATCAGCCATCATGCAGAACATAAATCAGCCATTAATGTAAAATCAGCTTTCACGCAAACATAAATCAGCCATCAAATATGTAAATCAGCTGTCAAGTGTGCATAAATCAGCCATCAATGTAAAATCATCAGACTCGGGTTTTGAAATTAAAGGCAGGAATATGGCCGGAATATGGCCGGAAAATTGATTATGGGGCAATCGATTATGGAAAATTAAATGTATAACTTCCTAAAATCGTTGACTTACAGTAGTTAGCTTCTACCTTTGAAACGATGAAAATCCTTCAAACCTTCGAAAAGGGTGCGTATGTGGTTTTGTTAATAGACGAAATGCGACTGCGGCGAGGCGGACGAGACGAGTCACAATCGGAAGAGACAAACAAGCAGCACCGGCGGTTCGACAATCGCCCAGAGAGGTTTTCTTTTTCCTGTTAGTGATGAGAAGATATTGAATCGACACTTTTTCTCTATATTAGTAAATTATAAGAAACTGAACCGTCATATTAATTAATAAAAAAATCTCATAAAATACATAAATCAGCCATCATATTAACATAAATCAGCATTCACGCAAACATAAATCAGCCTTCATGCAAACATAAATCAGCCATAAATATAAAATCATCATACTCGGGTTTTGAAATTAAAGGCCGGAATATGGCCGGAAAATTTATTATGGGGCCATCGATTATGGAAAATTAAATGTATAACTTCATAAAATCGTTGACTTACAGTAGTTAACTTCCACCTTTGAAACGATGAAAATCCTTCAAACCTTCGAAAATGGTGCGTAGGTGGTTTTGTTAATAGACGAAATGCGACTGCGGCGAGACAGACGAGACGAGTCGCAATCGAAAGAGACGAACAGGCAACACCGGCAGTTCGACAATCGCCCAGAGATTGTTAGTGATGAGAAGATAGTGAATCGACACTTTCTTTTTCCTATTAATGATGAGAAGATAGTGAATCGACACTTTCTTTCTCTATATTAGAAGAAACTGAATCGTCATATTAATTAATAAAAAAATCTCAATTAAAGACATAAATCAGCCATCATATTAACATAAATTAGCCTTCACGTAAACATAAATCAGCCTTCACGCAAACATAAATCAGCCATAAATATAAAATCAGATGTCAAGTGTGCATAAATCAGCCATCAATGTAAAATCATTAGACTCGGATTTTGAAATTAAATGCCAGAATATGGCCGGAAAATTGACTTTATAACTTCATGGGGATATCGATTATGGAAAATTAACTGTATAACTTCATAAAATCGTTAACTTACAGTAGTTAGCTTCCACTTTCAAACGATGAAAATCCTTCAAACCTTCGACATGAGACTGCGACGAGGCGGACGAGACGAGTCGCAACCAAAAGAGACGAACATTCAATACCGGCGGTTAGGGCATCATCGACATGAATCATTTTCTGTAATTTTTTCAAAATTAACCGTAAATCTCACTTAAAAAAATCTAAATGGCATTATCGTTAATTAAATTACTCACGCAGCCCTTAATGGATATTTCCTTTAAAACTTGTATCATTTAAGTAATTTCAAAAAGGTATATATTACTCTAGTCATATCACAACGTTTTTGTGATATTGGAGTAATTGTCTCTTAATTAAAAACCTATATGTTTGTTTAGATCTAGGCAAAGAACATGGAAAAATGGTCTTATTTCGTATAGATCTAAAAATTTTGACTTTTTGTCAGACTGCATTAGATGTCTAAGAAAAAAAAAAGTATTTCTGCAATTGACCAAAATTTTGACTTTTTTTGTCAGACTTCACGGAGTAGATGTCAAATTTGACATCAAATGTCAGACTGCATTAGATGTCAAATTTTTTTGTCAAAATTTTGACCAAAATTTTGACTTTTTTTGTTTGACAAATTTTGACGTTTGTCAGACTTCTCATGCAGTATGAAAAAAATTATGTGGTAGTTTTGCAATTGACCGAAGTTTGACTTTCGTTCCCAGACGTCCAGGGCAGTTTGAAGAAATCCTTCAGACTGCGATAGAAGTCTGACAGAAATTGGTGTACTTTTTGCGTTGACCAAAATCTTCGATAGCAGACTTCTTTAGCAGTCTGAAATATTTCATCATTTTCAGACTGCCATAGAAGTCTGAAAATTTTTCCCTCCTATTCAGACTGCCAAAGAAGTCTGATACTTTTTCCCCTATTTTGGTCAACTTTTAAAAAATTTCGGTCAATTACTACCACTACCCTGTTTTTTTTTCAGACTTCTAATTCCGTTTGAAAAAACAGTCAACTTCCGGTAAAAGTCGCTCATTTTTCCTTCATACTGGATATGAAGTCTGAATAAAAAGTCAAGTTTTCGGTCAATTGGAAAACTATCATATGCCTCGATTAGAGGATTTTTCTTGATTTTTTTGTTTTCAAAGGAAATTACCAGACTTCAATTTTAATCTGAGTATTTAAAAGTCAATTACAAAACTACCCTCTCGTTGACCATGCAAAACTACCCTCTCGTTGAGTATTTAACTACGTTGCACGGAATCGCCGGCGGAGCTCCGATTCCCGCTTCGGAATCGGAGTCGGAATCGGAATCGGAGTCGGAATCGGAATCGGTCGGAATCGCGATTCCAGAAAAGTGGAGTTTGGGTAGGCTTTGGAAGCGTTCGATTCCAAGGTGGAAGCGTCGCCTGCGATTTTTGGAAGCGTGGTATGGGATTTTGGAAAGTAGATCGAAGAAGATGAAGTGACGTGTATGTCTTTCAGTTTCTTAGTTGGGCTTTAATAAGTTGATTTCCTAAAACCAGATCGAAAAGCGGCGATGTAGAGAACGACCCTGACTTGTTTTCCTCCGGCAAGGAGAGAGTAGCGCATGGCTTCGTGGATCTTGAGTGGCTCACGGAGAGGCACAGCGGAGTCCAAGGAGTGGATTTGCGATTGTCTTCTTTTGTGATTACGGAATCGGAGAAGCTAATCTCGGTGAAGTGATAGAGCTTGGAGCACCATTAAATTAGTTGATAAAATCTTGGAGAAGATCTCTCTCGTTTGAGGTTTTTGTGATGAATTGAAAAAGAAATGGAAGAAGAATCGTTGGTGTTGAAGAAGAAGAAGAAGAAGAAAGAAGAAAGAAGAAAGAAGAAAGAAGGAGAGGTCGAGAGAGAAATATTTTTTTCTTTTTTATTTTTATTTTTATTTTATTAATTTAAATAAAACCATTAAGACTGAATAAATTTGTAAATACAAAGGGTTATTCTTGCATTATTTTGATATTAGGATTATTTTGGCAAAAAAAAAGGTTTTGAATTTTTTCACAGTAATCCCTATTTTTATTATTTATTGAATTTTTGTTATTTAAACTTTAAAACATTTTTTAATATGATTTTATGTTTGATGTTTTATGATATATATATATATATATATATATATATATATATATATATATATTTATATAAACGCTTCCAAAACGTACCCGCTTCCTAATTTTTTTTAAAAACTCGCTTCCACGCTTCCAAATGCTTACGTTTCCGCGTACCCGCTTTCGATTCTATGCAGCCTAGGTATTTAAAAGTCAATTGTTTATATCCCATAATATTTCCTAAAGTTAGATAAGTTCTAACTTAACAATCTAGAATTGAGTCGATATTATTGAAATGAATATAAACAATCTGGATTTGGTCTAACTTTCAAGATCTTATTACTATTAAAAAATCTTGACTCAATTCTTATAGTTAAGACGACACGAACATAAACTATTCACCACTAAAAATACCTAATCTCCAAATCTCTATAAAAATGGTTCTCCAAATGGATTCACATATCTTAAGATGTGAAACCTTACAAAACAAATTGGCGAATCCAGGTGAATGTTTTGCATTTTTGGAAACAATACACATCACAAGCTAAAGAAACAATGGAGATAATATTAGCAGATGAAACAATGTAAGTTCTGATTTTCACTTGTGTCTGTGAGCTAATTTTTGTGTTTATATAAAAATGTAAGTTCTTATAAGCTAATCTCCTTTCACTTTTGTAGGGTGTTAAAATTCATGCTACATGTAAAAAAAACATGGCTTTTACATGTTGAAAAAGAACTTCATGTCGGAGCATGGAAAGTTGTTGAGAACTTCTCCTAAACTCCTGCAAATGGCAATTTCTGACTAACTACCAATGTTTACAAAATGAGTTTCGTGAGCATTACTTCTATCACTCGGTCTTTGTTCAAATCAGATGACAACTTTCTGGGAATCTCAAAACTCATTTCTTGATTGGTAAGTTAATATTCCACCATATTACATGATATATTCTCAGTACTTTCTAATTGATTCAATGCTAGAGATCGTGTCACAAAAATCAAATCATTCATAACAAAGTTGCTAAAACAAAAACCATCGTGATTCAAATAACAATGATGCTATAGTAAAAAATTAACGAACTGATCGTGAATATGAGTTGAGAATAAAATGTATGGGTTAGTTAGCAAATTTTTCTATCTTAGTTTCTATTTTTTAAAGCCTTTAAAGTATTATGTTGATATATTTGGTCTTTTTTAAATTCATTTGTTATTATACAGATGTTATTGGTCAAGTTGTAGATATGTGGTGAAATCGAAACCATTCAAGTGAATGGTAAAGATAAGAAGAAACGCAACATAGCCTAGAAAATTCTCACCGGAAGTTTCTGTAATACTAGTCCACAGTATCCATCATATGAAAGACGTTTCTAAGCTCTTCTTTGCTATACAGGCTTGATAAACTTCTGTTTTGAGTGAATGAATCTTTGTTTATGACTGATTATATAGAATGTTCTGAAAACAAATCCTCATCATGTCTATTTCTAATCCTTCAGCGATCAATTCCCAGATTGCTATTTCTACCTTACAAAAAAAATAAAAGTCGTTCATCTTCCTCTGATATTAGTTCCCTATATGAAATCAAATTTTTTCCAGGAGACCAATTGCCTGAAACTACTCTTCCACTTGTAAATCCGTATGAATACTTTGCCAAGAAGCCTGGTGTTTTCTCTATCAAAAATGTCCGTGATACGATTTGACTTAGGACCGGCTTGCTCTAGTATAGTGATGATCGGATAATCCTTGACTTCGAATTATTCAAGAAGAAAGATGCTAAGGCGTGAGATATTAACCCGAAAATCCTTAGACCCAATCTTACGAGAAGACTTAGAAACGAGGCGGTGGCAACGCCGATGGGAGAATTCGGGAAAGAGGATGATAAGGCGTGACCGGAAGGTCAAAAATCCTTATGCCCCACTTTACGAGAAGAACACTCACGATCAACGGATCGAAGATTGCGTCTATGAGTCGCGGAACACTCAAAGATAAATCGAGAAATGTTTCTAAGAATAAAACCTTCTTAAGAAACGAGAGAGAGAGTATAAAACTCGAAAATTATATTGAAAAGAGATTTATAAAAGTTACTTTGAGATTACAATGAGGAGAGTTTATATAGAGAAGAGAAGAGAGAGAAAAAGAGAGTCAAAGTGCAATAAACACTTGCCTCGAAAAAGAGAAGAACAAATTACTAAAAGTTTGACCAAAGACTAAAATAAATGATGTTGACTTGCGAAAATGATCCTTCGGCTTCGGTCTTGGATTTTGAATATTTGGTGATGTCATTCCCGCGGAATTCTCTTTCGAAAACGGACCGTTAGCGGAGTAAGCCGGTTGTCTCGTTAAAACCACTTACGGAAAACCCATTGGGACAAACCCGTAACAGGAAAAAGAGTACAACGCAACTTACTCAACGACCGAACCTCAAGAAGAACTCGATGATAAAGAGTTAAGGATCGGATGCGTAAGTTGATCCTCCTTGATCCGGATATTGCCAAGTAAGCTCTGAACCGCTTCCACTAGCTTCCGTGCCTTTGATCGGGTGATCCTCCTTCCGGTACGTGCAATGCCTCGGCTTGAACTTCCGTATCTGGAATCATATCATCCTCCCTCTCTTGAAAAGGATTTGACCCCAAATCGATTTCATCTGCAATATAAGGAATAATATCAGCAACGTTGAAGCTTGAACTAACAGTATACTTACCTTGGAGATCAAGTTTGTAGGAGTTGTCGTTGATCTTTTTCAAAACGGTGAACAGCCCATCGACTCGCGGCTTGAGAGTGGAATTCCTTTCGTCCGGGAACCGTTCTTTTCGAAGACAGATCCACACAAGATCGCCGGGTTCGAACGTCCTTTTCTTCCGTCCTTTGTTGGCGTGTTTGCGGTATTGCTCCGTCTTGTGTTCGATGTTTGCCTTCGCCTTTTCGTGCATCTGTTTTACCAATTCAGCCCTTTTCTTTCCGTCCAAACTCACATATTCACTCAAAGGAAGAGGAGTTAAATCAAGAGGAGTAAGCGGATTAAAGCCGTAAACAAGTTCAAATGGCGAAAACAAAGTAGTAGCATGTTGCGCATGATTGTATGCAAATTCTAAGTGCGGCAAACATTCTTCCCATGCTCTAAGATTCTTTTTAACAACAGTTCGCAAGAGAGTGCCTAAAGTCCTATTGACTACTTCTGTTTGACCATCGGTCTCCGGATGACAAGTTGTAGAAAAGCAAAGTTTCGTTCCTAATTTCGACCATAAGGTCTTCCAAAAATAACTTAGAAACTTTGTATCCCTATCCGAAACAATGGTTCTAGGCATGCCATGCAATCGAATTATTTCCCTAAAGAATAAATCAGCTATGTTCGATGCATCGTCGGTTTTATGACATGGAATGAAATGTGCCATTTTTGAGAACCTATCAACAACCACGAAAAAAGAGTCACTACCTTTCCTAGTCTTAGGCAAACCCAAAACGAAATCAATAGAAATATCAGTCCACGATGCACTAGGAATGGGTAATGGAGTATACAGACCTTGGTTTTGGCGTTTGGACTTAGCGTACTTACAAGTCGTGCATCGGTTACAAATGCGTTCTACATCACGTTTGATATGCGGCCAAAAAAAATGGTCTTGCACGATATGAAGGGTTTTAGCAATTCCGAAGTGACCCATGAGTCCACCGCCGTGAGCTTCCCTAACAAGTAAATCTCGCAAAGAGGAATTAGGAATACAAAGACGGTTCTCGTAAAACAAGAAACCGTCGCTTTGAAAATATTTCCCAAAAGCGAATTTAGAAGAGGAAAGAAAGACTTCCTGAAAGTCGGAGTCGGTTGCATAAGCATCTTTGATCATTTCAAACCCGAGAACCTTGGCGTCGAGTGTAGAAATTAGCGTGTATCTCCGGGACAAGGCATCGGCGACCACGTTTTCTTTTCCTTGTTTGTATTGAATGACATACGGAAATGTCTCGATAAACTCAACCCAACGTGCGTGCCTTTTGTTTAGCTTTTGTTGGCTTTTCAAGTGTTTGAGGGATTGATTATCGGTGTGAATGATGAATTCCTTCGGCCATAGGTAATGCTGCCACGTTTGGAGTGCTCGGACCAAGGCGTAAAGCTCCTTGTCGTAAGTCGGGTAATTGAGCGTTGCTCCTCCGAGTTTCTCGCTGAAGAATGCCACAGGTTTCTTTTCTTGCATTAACACAGCACCTACACCAACACCGGATGCGTCACATTCGATTTCAAAATCTTTCGCAAAATTAGGTAAAACAAGTAAAGGGGCGTGAGTAAGTCGGTTTTTGAGTAGTTGGAAGGCGTCCTCTTGAGCTTGATCCCAATGGAATCCCACGTCTTTATTGATGACCTCGGTTAAGGGCGCGGCAATAGTATTGAAATCACGGACGAATCGTCGATAAAATCCGGCTAAACCGTGAAAGCTTCGCACATCGCCAACGGTTTTTGGAGTCGGCCAATCGCTGATGGCCTTGATCTTGTTCTGAGAACTCACAACAAAACCTAAAAAGACCACGTTATCTGAACAAAAAGAGCATTTCTTAAGATTGCCAAATAAACGTTCCTTCCTAAGGACATCTAAAACCAATCGAAAATGTTAAACATGTTCGTCTAGGTTCTTGCTATAAATTAAAATATCGTCAAAGTAAACGACCACAAAGAGACCTATATACGACCTAAGAACATGGTTCATTAAACGCATAAAAGTACTAGGCGCATTGGTTAGACCAAATGGCATTACAAGCCATTCATACAAGCCGTGTTTAGTTTTAAAAGCAGTTTTCCATTCATCACCTTCATTCATACGAATTTGGTGATAACCACTTTTTAGATCAATTTTAGTGAACACGCTAGACCCATAAAGCTCATCTAACATGTCGTCTAACCTCGGGATCGGATGGTAATACTTTACCGTAATGTTATTGATCGCACGGCAATCAACGCACATTCGCCACGTTCCGACCTTCTTCGGTACGGGTAAAACGGGTACGGCACATGGGCTCATACTTTCCCGTATATTTCCCTTGGCCATCAGCTCGTCAACTTGACGCTGAAGTTCCTTTGTCTCAACAGGATTGGTAAGGTAGGCCGGACGGTTTGGAAGTGTCGCGCCGGGTACGAAGTCTATTTGGTGTTCGATTCCGCGAATCGGTGGCAAACCGATCGGACCGTCTTCCGGGAAAACGTCGGAAAAATCCTACAAAAGAGAAGATATGCTGCTCGGGATTTACGGCTCAGGGTTAGACATACTCGAAAGAGCATCCCTAAAACTAATAAAACAAATGGTTGCCGACAAATGAGAGCATGCTTAAGTTCACTCGGTTTGATAAGTAAAGATTCATTCAAGAGTTGTTTTAAATTTTTCTTGGATCCATCACTTTTAATTTTAAGAGAAGAAGTGGGTGAAGGATCGCTTACATTGCTCTTGCCCTGATTTTGTTCGAGCTTGAGTTGGTCGAGAAATACCTCATGTGGAGATAATGGTGCCAAAGTGATTTTCCGACCCTTATGCTCAAACGAATGTTTGTTGGTGAAACCGTCATGAACGGCTTTGCGGTCATACTACCACGGACGCCCAAGTAAGATATGGCCAGCCACCATAGGTAAAACGTCGCACACGATCTCGTCCTCGTATCGGCCTATCGTCAACGGAACCGAAACTTGTCGGGTAACTTTGAGTTGACGTTGGTTGTTCAATCACCGAAGATTATACGGCCGAGGGTGCTTCCTTGTCTCCATACCTAGCTTCTCTACTAGAGTAGTACTCGCAACGTTAGTACAACTACCACCATCACTAATAAGAGAGCAAACCTTGCTTTTAATCTTGGGCAAGAAGGACTAGCCTAGCTACTAATAGCTCACCATCAACCGCATGCTCCTCATAATCATCAAAGATCGGGGCGGTTTCGGTTTCGTTTTCTTCCTCGTCGTCGGTAACGATATCGCCGTTGGCAAGGACCATCATTGCTCGCGGGTTTGGGCACTTGTTCGCGAAATGACATTTTCCTCTGCATTTAAAACATTCAATATCACGATTCCGAACAACATTTGAATCACCCTTACCCTTGTAGTCGTGTCCGTAAGAGCTCGGCTTATAATCGGTCTTTGGCTTAGAATCGATCCGGGGAGGGTATAAGTAGGTTTTTCTCCTTTCGGGTAACTCGGCTTAGAGCTAGATGCAAACGGTTGGCGTGTGACGCCTTTGCGCTTGAGCTGTTGTTCGAACAATACGGCTTTGTGTAACATCTCCTCGATTTTTCTGGAAGTCTCCATTTCAACACGATCTTGTAGATCGCGGTTCATGCCGGCGAGGAACCTTGCCATCGTAGCGTCTATTTGCTCTCGATATCAGCCTTTAACATCAATTTTTCCATCTCTTGGAAATAGTCCTCGACGCTCCTAGTACCTTGTGTCAAACGTCTCAACCTTTGGTGAAGATCGCGGAAATAGTGATTTGGTACGAATCGCCTATGCATCAAATGCTTCATCTCGTTCCACGTTTCCACCGGGTTTTCCCTATTTCTCCGACAGTTGGTCACAATTTGGTCCCACCAATCTACGGCGTAGTCGTGAAACTCCGTCGCGGCCAAACCAACTTTCTTTCTTTCGGAGAAATCTTGGCAATCGAAAACAAGTTCGATTTTCTTAAGCCATTCTAGAAAGGCATCCGGGTCGTTCTTTCCATGAAACGCCGGGATCCTAAGCTTCATTCCACCCAAGTCATTGTCTCGCCTTCGGTCCGGTGGACGTTGATGTCGGTTGTCGTCGCACGATCCGCTATAATCGTAGAATGGATTATCTACGGACTCATGACGTCGTGGTCGATCTCGCCTATTTCTTGCCGGTCCACGGCCGATGCTTCGATCGGATCGGTTTCCTCCGACCTGATTTCCTGGATTTTGTGCGGGTGTATGCACTTCTAAAGCGGCCATGCGGTCACGCATTTCTTGTAGTAGATGAGTGATGCCGTCGACCTTTTGATCCATGCCGTCGACCTTTCGTTTTATGGCTGCCTCGCGTACTCTCCTTGACCGTGATGTCGCTGATTCGATTTCTTCGTCCATGGTACCTCGTATGAAAAGAAAGGAAGAAGTGAATTACAAATTCAAGAGAAATCAAATAACAAGAAGATGACCTTTGAAATTCTGATTTTTCTCGAAAACAATTGGTGTTAATTTGAATTGCAATAAACACTTGCCTCGAAAATTAAATGAACTAGGATCTAATAATATATATATATTTGGTTATGGTTTAATTAAAAAAAACGAAATTGCAAAAATAAATAAAAGAAGAAGATGAAGGGATAGAATTGATATCACCGATTTTGAGCAAGTGTCTCTGATACCACTTGATACGATTTGACTTAGGACCGGCTTGCTTTAGTATAGTGATGATCGGATAATCCTTGACTTCGAAGGATTCAAGAAGAAATATGCTAAGGCGTGGGATATTAACCCGAAAATCCTTAGGCCCAATCTTACGAGAAGTCTTAGAAAGGAGGCAGTGGCAACGCCGATGGGAGAATTCGGGAAAGAGGATGATAAGGCGTGACCGGAAGGTCGAAAATCCTTATGCCCCACTTTACGAGAAGAACACTCACAATCAACGGATCGAAGATTGCGTCTATGAGTCGCGGAACACTCAAAGATAAATCGAGAAATGTTTCTAAGAATAAAACCTTCTTAAGAAACGAGAGAGAGAGTATAAAACTCGAAAATGATATTGAAAAGAGATTGATAAAAGTTACTTTGAGATTACAATGAGGAGAGTTTATATAGAGAAGAGAAGAGAGAGAGAAAAAGAGAGTCAAAGTGCAATAAACACTTGCCTCGAAAAAGAGAAGAACAAATTACTAAAAGTTTGACCAAAGACTAAAATAAATGATGCTGACTTGCGAGAATGACCCTTCGGCTTCGGTCTTGGATTTTGAATATTTGGTGATGTCATTCCCGCGGAATTCTTTTTCGGAAATGGACCGTTAGCGAAGTAAGCCGATTGCGTCGTTAAAACCTCTTACGGAAAACTCATTGGGAGAAAACCGTAACAGAAAAAGAGTACAACGCAACTTATTCAACGACCGAACCTCAAGAAGAACTCGATGATAAAGAGTTAAGGATCGGATGCGTAAGTTGATCCTCCTTGATCCGGATATTGCCAAGTAAGCTCCGAACCACTTTCGCTAGCTTCCGTGCCTTTGATCGGGTGATCGCTCCTTCCGGTACGTGCAATGCCTCGGCTTGAACTTCCGTGTCCGGAATCATATCAGTTCGACAGCTCATACATCCATCATCAAGCAGGAAGGTTCGCGAATACGTTCAATCTAGCAAGTTCTCATCTTGCTAGGTCCTAGCCACGGAAGAAGAACAGTTCATCTCACTCAACATTCCGGAAGGACTACCAAAGTTATGGCAGCAACAAGGATACACTCACCTACACTTTGGAGTGGTACGAATCGGGCTAACCATACATGCACGAAAAGGTCTACCGGTCATAACACGAATCGCTTTTATCGACTCTAGACTAAAGTCGTATCAGCAAGCCTGCATCGGTACGGTTCAAACAACATTAAACGCTGGAACAGTATTCATAACACTGTTTCCAAACTTTAATATCTCTCTGCAAGATCCCAATATGCTAAAAACGCTTAAAGTCCAACTACAACTGGTTGAAGCGCCTATGCAAGAGAATAGCGTTATAGCAACGCTACATCACCAGATCGTCTACCATATCCAAGATCATGCTCTTGACCTTATATTACCCTCACCTGACGAAGCACTTTACCTCGAAGTCACATCAGCTTCACAAGCTTCAAGTACTACTCAAATCCCTCGACAAATCTCTCGAGAAGAGTTAATCAAGCAAATACCAGAATCTTGGGTTACAAGCTACGAAAGGTTACATCAAGCATCCCAAACACCGGTCTAGACATCCGAAGTAAGCTTCCACTCACGCAACGATGGAACAACGGAGATCAAGTTTGGCAAGCGTAAATCATCTTCATTCCGAAAGCAACTATTCACAGAATTTGCTATCCAAATTAATAAATACAAGTTCCAAGGTCCATACAAAGAGCAAAACCCTAAGCCGATCTCCTTTGGTCAAAATGGACACATAATGTATCCTTTCAAGGATGAAAACGGTCATCAATATTTTGATGTATGTTCTTGCACGGCCTGCACAAAAGATTCCTATGAATCTGATGACGAGATTCGCTAACAACGGAGAAAGAATAAAGATTCCCTATATAACAGATATCTTGAAGGAGATCCTATAGTCGGTCCACTCGGCGAAGGCAATGGGCGATATAAATACGTAGTCCAATATTCTGACATAAAAGAGACATCTAAGCCAGAAATCATGATGATTTCAGCAGATAGTTTTCCTCCACCAGAAGATTTCATCAATGATAATATATCCCATAGTCCAAAAGTACTTTCCAAAGTAATCAACTCATCATGACCAGATCAGCTAAGTAAGGAGAAAAAGTTCTCAATTGGCAATCATAAAATGTTATGGCTCAGAATCGACTACTTACCACGATTAATCAAAAGATCGACCAGTTTGCAGAAGGTTACAAAAAAAGATTAAGTGTTCTTCAAAACTCGTTCTCAGAGATCCATAATCGACTCAATACTCTCCATCAAGAAATGATGTCTATTGCTCAACACATGATGGTCAACACTTCTCAGTTTCAAAGCAAAGAAGCTGAGATGACTAATCTCAAATTTTAGTTAAAAGACCTCCAACGGTGCCTCGAAAGTATGGTCCATCAACGAAATTCCCCCGACGCATACCTTCCTCACCTCGGAAGCTTGTCATCAACAATGCCTATGTATCCAGGAACTTATTCTCCAAGATTTCTTTCGGGTGATCAATATCAAAGGCCAAGACGCCCAGTCCCCGAATTCTTATCTTCAGATGAGGCGTTCACATCTCGATATGGTGTAATTCCTACAAACAATTTCAAGCCACGAGCCATGCGAGACAAGGCGAGAAGACAAAAGGAATCAGAATTTCGTGTTAACCCGACTAAGAACCAAACCATCACCTCCTCTCAATCTAGTAAAGAATCTCTCGAACAGTGATACCAAAGGAAACAAAGAACTGCGACAAGCCTAGATCATCTTCATTCTGAAAACAACTATTCACACAATTTGCTATCAAAATTGATAAATACGAGTTCCAAGGTCCATGAAGGAACCAAATTTCACACATAGATGAAATCAGTTTAGGGTTTAGGAGAATTATTTTTATTAGAATCATAGCTGATCCCGTGAAGGCTACCTACGTACCCTTTAAAGGGATCAAGCCAAAACGTAGTTCTTGGTTACAGAGAACGTTTGTGAT
This sequence comes from Eutrema japonicum, assembly GCA_030161315.1. Lineage (NCBI taxonomy): Eukaryota > Viridiplantae > Streptophyta > Magnoliopsida > Brassicales > Brassicaceae > Eutrema > Eutrema japonicum. The sequence continues at coordinate 28,695,743 of BSQW01000001.1, forward strand.
TTCTAAGATTAGAGGGATTGTGAGATTGTAGGATGTGAGAATGTAGGATGTGAGAATGGATATTATGAATAGGGGTTCCCCTATTTATAAGTAGTGAAGTCATTAGCTCTTCATTTTCCTTCTTGACTTTGTATTGGCAATTATCATTTTTCCTTGAAGCTGATAAGGATAATCTCCTTTCTTCTCGGGATTTGCATTTATCTAAATAAAGGAAATCTTCTCTTTATTAATTAAAGGAAATTTCCCTTTAATTTCGTAGATCGGTCTCGATGGGCCTTGAAGTCGATTGTTGGGCCGATTTTAACTCAAACCGGATTAAACCGGGAGAGTGCTAAATCCCCCTCTAACAGTTCATACAAAGAGCAAAACCCTAAGCCGATCTCCTTTGGTCAAAACGGACAAATAATGTATCCCCTCAAGGATGAAAACAGTCATAAATATTTTGATGTCTGTTCTTGCACGGCCTGCACAGAAGAGTCCTATGAATCTGATGACGATATTCGCCAACGACGAAGAAAGAATAAAGATTCCCTATATAAGAGATATCTTGAAGGAGATCCTATAGTCGGTCCACTCGGCGAAGGCAATGGGCGATATGAATATGTAGTCCAATATTCTGACATAAAAGAGACATCTAAGCCAGAAATCATGATGATTTCAGCAAATAGTTTTCCTCCACCAGAAGATTTCATCAATGATAATATATCCTATAGTCCAAAAGTAATTTCCAAAGCAATCAACTCATCAGGACCAGATCAGCTAAGTCAAGGAGAAAAGGTTCTCAATTGGCAATTAGAAAATGCTATGGCTAAGAATCGACTACTCACCACGATTAATCAAAAGATCAACCAGTTTGCAGAAGGTTACAACAAAAGATTAAGTGTTCTTCAAAACTCGATCTCAGAGATCCATAATCGACTTAATACTCTCGATCAATAAATGATGTCTATGGCTCAACACATGATGGTCAACACTTCTCAGTTTCAAGGCAAAGAAGCTGAGATGACTAATCTCAGATTTCGGTTAAAAGACCTCCAACGGTGCCTCGAAAGTATGGTCCAACAACGAAATTCCCACGATGCATACCTTCCTCACCTCAGAAGCCTGTCATCAACAATGCCTATGTATCCGTAAACTTATTCTCCAGGATTTCTTTCGGGTGATCAATATCAAAGGCCAAGACGCCCAGTCCCCGGATTCTTATCTTTAGATGAGGCATTCACATCTCGATATGGTGTAACTCCTACAAACAATTTCAAGCCACGAGCGATGCGAGACAAGGCGAGAAGACAAAATGAATCAGAATTTCGTGTCAACCAGACTAATAACCAAACCATCACCTCCTCTCAATCTAGTCAAGAATCTCTTGAACAAGACAAAGGAAAAGGAAAGGATATATGCATGATCGAAATTTCGATGTCTAGTTTACTTGATCACCTAGTTGATCAAGACAAAAATCCTAAAAGTTCAGAACATACACTGAAGCAGGGCTTCCAGCAAATGTCTCACATCCGACTATGATGATCAGCCGCTTCTCAGACTCAAGCTCCTCTTATTACAAAACTGATTCTGAAGAAGAATCCCTACCAAAACAGTTCGCTATAGGAGAAAAACCAAAAGAGGAGCCAGATATAGACGAAGTATTCTCAAACGATGACGAAATGGGTGGCACACCCTTTCAAGAAATAGAAATGCCAGCAAGAAAATTCGCCTCAAAAGTCATAACATTCACGTTCGATGATATTCCCTTCGAAAAATGGAATGATCGTCTTGACGAATTTTACGCATGGATGAATTCCGGACCCATTACCTCATCATCATACCTCTTCATACAACAGTTCGCGGCACGACTTTCGGGTGCACTAAAAGAATGGTGGAATTCGCTTGGCGAATACAGACAACAACAAGTCTATCAAACCACCATACCGTTGCTTCTTGGAGAAATTCACAGAGAATTTATAGGTACCCCAAGCCACCTCAAAAAGCAACTACAAGAAGAATACTTCACAGCAAAATGTTGTTCGCTAAAGAAAAGAGATCTCGCAAAACCTTTAGAACATCAAACCCGAAGGTACTATGCGCTAAACGGCCTTATTAACCCAAGCCTTAAACAAGTCTACCTCTCTTCTATTGATGATTATCTGAGCCAACAAACAAAGCTCAATATCAGAGACCAAGGCCAAACAGTCGAAGAGATTTCTATCGGAAAAATCCAACAATACGTCTTCAGAACACTCGACAAACTTTGCAAACAAAAGGAGTTCTGGATGGAATTTATGGATAAATCGAAGCATTTATCCAAAGTATGTGCAATACCAGATCTATCAATCAAGTGTTCAAAGTCCAAGAAACATTGCTCGTGTGAAGATAGAAGCAAAACTCGTCGTTTTCAAAAATCTACACATAAACCCAACTTTGCTAAATTCAGGCGCAAACCTTCATAAAGGAGACAAAGTGTTTTTTATGCCATAAAGAAGGACATTTCGCCAAGAATTGCCCAAACATTTCAAAGAAAAAGAGGCAGTATCTCATCAACTCAATATCCAATATTGCAGAAGATATCGATCTCGACAATCATGATCTCGAATCGGTGATTTCTTATGACAGCGATGAAAATGATGCCATATGTGGCTACTCATATTCCGATGTCTCTGAATCCTATGACGAAGAAGAATACTGCTTCAAGATCACTCAAATACCTCGTCAGGAAGAAATACAAACACCGCATTTACCAGTAACAATATTTGATCCTTCAAAAAACGAAGATCCAGTACATGCTATTGCTTTCATAGACACATGATCCCATACAACGATAATGAATCCCAAAATCCTTTCATCATCCATGTGGTGTCCATACCAACAAGAATTCAGAGTGGCAAATTGAGGGTCATTAGCAATCAAGCTCAAATCAAAGCCAATCACCATAGAGCTCTTTCCAGGGTGTCAGATAACTACAGAAGTTCTAGGCTCTTCTGCACCTGGAAAATACCTAATTTTGGGATGAGATTCGTATTATGCGCTGAAAACGAATTTCGACATTTCGATCGAGTCAAGAAGAATAAGATGGAAGACTCTCTACAAAGTCTTCACAACAATACCTTGACTATTCCTAATTGAAGGACTTCCGTCCCCCGAATTCAATAAAATTAAAGAAGATATTACATCAATCTCATGTGCAGAATCTCATACCGAGTTTCTTCAAAAATGCAAAAACCCACTATGGTTAAACCAAGTGCTCTTCGTGTCACTACCATTCAAGGAAAATATATACACAACGCCAACAAAAGCGAGTCACGCAGGAATGCCACCCACATTGCTTAAACAAGCAAATGAGGAATGTGACCAACTAATCAGCCAAAAGGTGGTCTCATCGACTAATTCTTCATGGGCGTGCAAGGTTTTTTACGTCAACAACAGAGATGAACAAGCACGAGGAAAGCTAAGACTGGTCATCGATTACAAACCACTGAATCAATATATACCTCTAAGATGTCAAATTCCCGTTACCAAACAAAAGGGCACTATTTCAACATCTTCAAGGTGTAACAATCTTCTCGAAGTTTGATTTAAAGTCAGGATTCTGGCAAATCGGTATTTTACCAGAAGAACGGTACAAAACAGCGTTATGTTTACCTAATCGCCATCTTCAGTGGAATGTCTTACCGTTCGGCCTCAAGACAACGCCATCACTTTTCCAACATGCCATGTTACTTATATTCAAGCTTCTACTCCATACGGCCTTGATATACATTGATGACATCCTCTTATTCTCATCAAACTACGAGGATCATATTCAAACTCTCCGACAGTTCCAGATCATAGTAAAGACATATGGAATAATGCTCTCAGCCCGAAAGATGATTATAGCCCAGCCCAACATCGAATTCCTTGGGATGCAAATTACAAACGAACAATTTGCCCCACAAGCCCATCAAGCTACGACGCTTCTCAAATTTCTAGACAGCGACCTATCGAAAAGACAAGTCCAACAGTTCCTTGGGGTAATCAATTACCTAAGCGACTTTATCCCGCAACTTTCGCAGCTGACGCGTCCACTACAAAAAATGCTATCCAAGAATCCTCCTTTATAGACAAACAGACAAACAGAAGCGGTCAAAAGGCTAAAGCTAGAAATACATAAGCTACCATTTTTAAAGATTCCCTCCGAATGAATACGTGTTCTCCAGACCGACGCAAGTGACAAATATTGGGGTGTTGTGCTACTCGAAGAAATAAATGGGAAACGTCAAATCTGCGGATACAAAAGCGGACGCTTTAAAGATTCGGAGTTACATTATCACTCCACATTCAAAGAAATCCTAGCTGTCAAAAAGGCTATTGATAAATTTGAGTTCCACCTGATTGGACATAAATTTCGCATAGAGATGGACATGTCATCCTTCCTAAATATGCTACAGTTCAAACAAAAGATGGTCCCGCATCAGCAATTATTACGCTGGAGTGAATGGTTTTCGAAGTACGACTTCAATTCCGTCTATTTAAAGGGTACGAAGAATGTTCTTGCCGACATGCTCAGCAAAAATCCTCAAAAGGAAATTTACATGATGGCAAGCTCCTCCACATCCGAAGGAGGATACTACGATTTTGGAGCCAACATGCCTGAAGATGCTCATCAGCTTATCAATATGAGAATCTTTCACGAGCATCTCAAAGAAAGAATTTTCAAGTACCAATCGATTATCTTATCAAAGTACGGCGTCAACGGTCACTACATCGCGCCGATAGGAATCCATCCACACTATATGTTTCTTCATCTCTACAAAATCGAAGATACTGAAATACCAGAAGAAGTTCTATGTTTCCTTTGGTATCTCTGTTCGGTGTACACCATTGGCATCACTTTTGACATACAATGGCTATACCAATTCATCAACTAACGCCAGGGACGCAAAGATTGCTTCTCTACATTCCTGACATGGTTTGCACCATTAAATGTCTGGAGTGGTAAGCTGAGAAGATCAGCAAAAATGGTGAACCTGTCATTCAAAAAGCTAAAAGGACAAGGGTGTCTCAACCCTTTCTTCAATCCTCACACAATATACTTCTTCCATCGCCCCGTTCAAGTCAACGTCAAAACCAACAAAATGCACGCGCTACCAACACTCATCCACCACGACGACTTCAAGCGAGGTGTTCGGCCAGACTTCAACGTCTATGATAACAAGGGATTTGAAGAATTCCAAATTCATGCATTTCGCCTCAACAATGCTAGACAAACATTCCTCATTCCATTCAATCTGAATTGGAACTACTATCTTATAGACTACCAGATGAGTCTAGACGAAGATCTACAGTTTTTCGGAAGCATAACAACCCCAAGACGAATTCAGCCAAAGACGATAATACCAGAACCATCGCCAGCAACAGATCCGCCGGATCATTTCCAAGATGCACAGTCTCCCGATGACTCGATTAACATTGACGAAATCGAAAAAATGTTTGGTTTAAATGATAACGATGAACCACTAGAGAACTTTGTTGAACATGAAATAACATACGAATGTCCAGGAAATGAATACGGCTGCTGCGACAAGCATATCATCAAGTTCGAAATGGATCATTGAAGACATTTCTAAAGGTATTAATTTATATATAATTATGTGTGATGTAAGCGATGATGTAATCACATAAATAAAGATGTAAGCGATGATGTAATCGCATAATTTATGTATAATTAATTATGTGTGATGTAAGCGATGATTTAATCGCATAAATAAAGATGTAAACGATGATGTAATCGCTGAGGTATGCGCTTAGGTCAGCGCACAAATCCTCCCCTATAAATATGTGTGTACCTCCTTTGTGAAAAAATCAAGTTAGAATTTCCCTAAAAACCTTTCTCTAAGTTCTCCCTCTATGAGTTTCTAAATTTTCTCTTGTTTTCAGACTTCTTAACATCTTCACAAACTTTGATTACTTTCTTTCAAAATATAAGTTGTGATTCTCCTCAGTGTGCTCTAAATGAGTTTCTCGTTTAACCAACACGACAGTCAATACGACTTTTGTGGGGGGAGATAAATTTCCTAACAATGGTTGAGCCATGGCTAGAGATGCTTACGAATTCACCCTTTACATGGAACTTATCGAACCCCATGATTGTTAATATGACTTAGTCAATATGGTTTCTCGTCTATCTCATGCACGTCTAAGCCATGGCTAGAGATTCCTACGAATGCTCCCTTTACTTGGAACTTATCGAAACCCATGATTGTTAATATGACTTAGTCAATATGGTTTCTCGTCTATCTCATGCACGTCTAAATCTGGAATAAACTCATTTAGAGCATACTGAGCAGAATCACAACTTATATTTTGAAAGAAAGTAATCAGAGTTTGTGAAGATGTTAAGAAGTTTGAAAACAAGAGAGAATTTAGAAACTTATAGAGAGAGAACTTAGAGAGAGGTTTTTAGGGAAATTCTAAGTTGATTTTCACAAAGGCGGTACACACATATTTATAGGGGAGGATTTGTGCGCTTACCTAAGCGCTTACCTCAGCGATTACATCATCGCTTACATCTTTATTTATGCGATTACATCATCGCTTACATCACACATAATTATACATAAATTTTGCGATTACATCATCGCTTACATATTTATTTATGCGATTACATCATCGCTTACATCACACATAATTATACATAAATTAATATCTTGAGAAATGCCTTCAATGTTCATTTCGAACTTGATGATATGCTTGTCGCAGCAGCCGTATTCATTTCCTGGACATTCGTATGTTATTTCTGGTTCAACAAAGTTCTCTTGTGGTTCATCGTTATCATTTAAACCGAACATTTTTTCGATTTCGTCAATGTTCATCGAGTCATCGGGAGACTGTGCATCTTGGAAATGCTACGGCGGGTCTGTTGCTGGCGATGGTTCTAGTATTATCGTCTTTGGCTGAATTCGTCTCGGGGTAGTCTATAGGATAGTAGTTCCAATTCAGATTGAATGGAATGGGGAATGTTTGTCTAGCATTGTTGAGGCGAAATGCATGAGTTTGGAATTCTTCAAATCCCTTGTTATCATAGACGTTGAAGTCTGGCCGAACACCTCGCTTGAAGTCGTCGTGGTGGATGAGTGTTGGTAGCGCGTGCATTTTGTTGGTTTTGACGTTGACTTGAACGGGGCGATGGAAGAAGTATATTGTGTGAGGATTGAAGAAAGGGTTGAGACACCCTTGTCCTTTTAGCTTTTTGAATGACAGGTTCACCGTTTTTGCTGATCTTCTCAGCTTACCACTCCAGACACTTAATGTTTCAAACCATGTCAAGAATGTAGAGAGGAAATCTTTATGTCCCTGGCGTGAGTTGATGAATTGGTATAGCCATTGTATGTCAAAAGTGATGCCAATGGTGTACACCGAACAGAGATACCAAAGGAAACATATAACTTCTTCTGGTATTTCAGCATCTTCGATTCTGTAGAGATGAGCGAACGGATAGTCTGGATGGATTCCTATCGGCGCGATGTAGTGACCGTTGACGCCGTACTTTGATAGGATAATCGACTGGTACTTGAAAATTCTTTCTTTGAGATGCTCGTGAAAGATTCTCATATTGATAAGCTGATGAGCATCTTCAGGCATGTTAGCTCCAAAATCGTAGTATCCTCCTTCGGATGCGGAGGAGCCTGCCATCATGTAAATTTCCTTTTGAGGATTTCTGCTTAGCTTGTCGGCAAGAAAATTCTTCGTACCCTTTAAATAGACGGAATGGAAGTCGTACTTCGAAAACCATTCACTCAAGTGTAACAATTGCTTATGCGGGACCATCTTTTGTTTGAACTGTAGCTTTTTTGGGAAGGATGACATGTCCATCTCTATGCGAAATTTATGTCCAATCAGGTGGGTCTCAAATTTTTCAATAGCCCTTTTGACAGCTAGGATTTCTTTGAACGTGGAGTGATAATGTAACTCCGAATTTTTAAATCGTCCGCTTTTGTATCCGCAGATTTGACGTTTCCCATTTATTTCTTCGAGTAGCACAGCACCCCAATATTTGTCACTTGTGTCGGTCTAGAGAACACGTATTTCTTCAGAGGGAATCTTTAAAGGTGGTAGCTTCTGTATTTCTAGCTTTAGCCTTTTGACCGCTTCTGTTTGTCTGTTTGACCATAAAGGAGGATTCTTGGACAGCATTTTTTGTAGTGGACGCGTCAGCTGCGAAAGTTACGGGATAAAGTCGCTTAGGTAATTGATTACCCCAAGGAACTGTTAGACTTATCTTTTCGATAGGTCGCTGTCTGGAAATTCGAGAAGCGTCGTAGTTAGATGGGTTTGTGGGACAAATTGTCCGTTTGTAATTTGCATCCCAAGGAATTCGATGTTGGGCTGGGCTATAATCATCTTTCGGGCTGAGAGCATTATTCAATGTCTTTACTATGATCTGGAACTGTCGGAGAGTTTGAATATGATCTTCGTAGTTTGATGAGAATAAGAGTATGTCATCAATGTATATCAAGGCCGTATGGAGTAGAGGTTTGAAAATACGTAACATGGCATGTTGGAATAGTGATGGCGTTGTTTTGAGGCCGAACGGTAAAACATTTTATGAAGATGGCGATTAGGTAAACAAAACGATGTTTTGTACCGTTCTTCTGGTGAAATGCCGATTTGCCAGAATCCTGACTTTAAATCAAACTTCGAGAAGATTGTTACACCTTGAAGATGTTGAAAGAGTGTCCTTTTGTTTGCTAACGGGAATTTGACATCTTAGAGGTATTGATTCAGTGGTTTGTAATCGATGACCAGTCTTAGCTTTCCTCTTGCTTGTTCAGCTCTGTTGTTGAGGTAAAAAGCCTTGCACGCCCATGAAGAATTAGTCGATGAGACCACCTTTTGGCTGAATAGTTGGTCACATTCCACATTTGCTTGTTTAAGCAATGCGGGTGGCATTCCTGCGTGACTCGTTTTTGTTGGCGTTGTGTAGATATTTTCCTTGAATGGTAGTGACACGAAGAACACTTGGTTTAACCATAGTGGGTTTTTGCATTTTTGAAGAAACTCGGTATGAGATTCTGCACATGAGATTGATGTAATCTCTTCTTTAATTTTGCTGAATTCGGGGGACGGAAATCCTTCAATTGTGAATAGTCGAGGTATTGTTGTGAAGGCTTTGTAGAGAGTCTTCCATCTTATTCATCTTGGCTCGATCGAAATGTCGAAATTCTTTTTCAGCGCATAATACGAATCCCATCCCAAAATTAGGTCTTTTCCAGGTGCGGAAGAGCCTAGAACTTCGGTAGTTATTTGACACTCTGGAAAGAGCTCTATGGTGATTGGCTTTGATTTGAGCTTGATTGCTAATGACCCTGAATTTGCCACTCTGAATTCTTGTTGGTATGGACACCACATGGATGATGAAAGGATTTTGGGATTCATTATCTTTGTATGGGATCCCGTGTCTATGAAAGCAATAGCATGGACTGGATCATCGTTTTTTGAAGGATCAAAGATTGTTACTGGTAAATGCGGTGTTTGTATTTCTTCCTGACGAGGTATTTGAGTGATCTTGAAGCAGTATTCTTCTTCGTCATAGGATTCAGAGACATCGGAATATGAGTAGCCACATATGGCATCATTTTCATCGCTGTCATAAGAAATCACCGATTCGAGATCATGGTTGTCGAGATCGATATCTTCTGCAATATTGGATATTGAGTTGATGAGATACTGCCTCTTTTTCTTTGAAATGTTTGGGCAATTCTTGGCGAAATGTCCTTCTTTGTGGCATAAAAAACACTTTGTCTCCTTTATGAAGGTTTGCGCCTGAATTTAGCAAAGTTGGGTTTATGTGTAGATTTTTGAAAACGACGAGTTTTGCTTCTATCTTCACACGAGCAATGTTTCTTGGACTTTGAACACTTGATTGATAGATCTGGTATTGCACATACTTTGGATAAATGCTTCGATTTATCCATAAATTCCATCCAGAACTCCTTTTGTTTGCAAAGTTTGTCGAGTGTTCTGAAGACGTATTGTTGGATTTTTCCGATAGAAATCTCTTCGACTGTTTGGCCTTGGTCTCTGATATTGAGCTTTGTTTGTTGGCTCAGATAATCATCAATAGAAGAGAGGTAGACTTGTTTAAGGCTTGGGTTATTAAGGCCGTTTAGCGCATAGTACCTTCGGGTTTGATGTTCTATAGGTTTTGCGAGATCTCTTTTCTTTAGCGAACAACATTTTGCTGTGAAGTATTCTTCTTGTAGTTGCTTTTTGAGGTGGCTTGGGGTACCTATAAATTCTCTGTGAATTTCTCCAAGAAGCAACGGTATGGTGGTTTGATAGACTTGTTGTTGTCTGTATTCGCCAAGCGAATTCCACCATTCTTTTAGTGCACCCGAAAGTCGTGCCGCGAACTGTTGTATGAAGAGGTATGATGATGAGGTAATGGCTCCGGAATTCATCCATGCGTAAAATTCGTCAAGACGATCATTCCATTTTTCGAAGGGAATATCATCGAACGTGAATGTTATGACTTTTGAGGCGAATTTTCTTGCTGGCCTTTCTATTTCTTGAAAGGGTGTGCCACCCATTTCGTCATCGTTTGAGAATACTTCGTCTATATCTGGCTCCTCTTTTGGTTTTTCTCCTATAGCGAACTGTTTTGGTAGGGATTCTTCTTCAGAATCAGTTTTGTAATAAGAGGAGCTTGAGTCTGAGAAGCGGCTGATCATCGGAGTCGGATGTGAGACATTTGCTGGAAGCCCTGCTTCAGTGTATGTTCTGAACTTTTAGGATTTTTGTCTTGATCAACTAGGTGATCAAGTAAACTAGACATCGAAATTTCGATCATGCATATATCCTTTCCTTTTCCTTTGTCTTGTTCAAGAGATTCTTGACTAGATTGAGAGGAGGTGATGGTTTGGTTATTAGTCTGGTTGACACGAAATTCTGATTCATTTTGTCTTCTCGCCTTGTCTCGCATCGCTCGTGGCTTGAAATTGTTTGTAGGAGTTACACCATATCGAGATGTGAATGCCTCATCTAAAGATAAGAATCCGGGGACTGGGCGTCTTGGCCTTTGATATTGATCACCCGAAAGAAATCCTGGAGAATAAGTTTACGGATACATAGGCATTGTTGATGACAGGCTTCTGAGGTGAGGAAGGTATGCATCGTGGGAATTTCGTTGTTGGACCATACTTTCGAGGTACCGTTGGAGGTCTTTTAACTGAAATATGAGATTAGTCATCTCAGCTTCTTTGCCTTGAAACTGAGAAGTGTTGACCATCATGTGTTGAGCCATAGACATCATTTATTGATCGAGAGTATTAAGTCGATTATGGATCTCTGAGATCGAATTTTGAAGAACACTTAATCTTTTGTTGTAACCTTCTGCAAACTGGTTGATCTTTTGATTAATCGTGGTGAGTAGTCGATTCTTAGCCATAGCATTTTCTAATTGCCAATTGAGAACCTTTTCTCCTTGACTTAGCTGATCTGGTCCTGATGAGTTGATTGCTTTGGAAATTACTTTTGGACTATAGGATAGGATTCAGAGACATCGGAATATGAGTAGCCATAGATGGCATCATTTTCATCACTATCATAAGAAATCACCGATTCGAGATCATGATTGTCAAGATCGATATCTTCTGCAATATTGGATATTGAGTTGATGAGATACTGCCTCTTTTTCTTTGAACTGTTTGGGCAGTTCTTGGTGAAATGTCCTTCTTTGTGGCATAAAAAGCATTTTGTCTCCTTTATGAAGGTTTGCTTTTTTCTGAAAAACTGTTTGCGCCTGAATTTAACAAAGTTGGGTTTATGTGTAGATTTTTGGAAACGATGAGTTTTGCTTCTATCTTCACACGAGCAATGTTTCTTGGACTTTGAACACTTAATTGATAGATCTGGTCTTGCACATACTTTGGATAAATTCTTTGATTTATCCATAAATTCCATCCAGAACTCCTTTTGTTTGCAAAGTTTGTCAAGTGTTTTGAAGACGTATTGTTGGATTTGTCCGATAGAAATCTCTTCGACTGTTTGGCATTGGTCTCTGATATTGAGCTTTGTTTGTTGGCTCAGATAATCATAAATAGAGGAGAGGTAGAGACTTGTTTAAGGCTTGGGTTATTAAGGCCATTTAGCGCATAGTACCTTCAGGTTTGATGTTCGAAATGTTTTACGAGAACTCTTTTCTTTAGCGAACAAGATTTTGCTGTGAAGTATTCTTCTTGTAGTTGCTCTTTGAGGTGGCTTGGGGTACCTATAAATTCTCTTTGAATTTCTCCAAGAAGCAACAGTATAGTGGTTTGATAGACTTCTTGTTGTATGTATTTGCCAAGCGAATTCCACCATTCTTTTAGTGCACCCGAAAGTCGTGTCGCGAACTGTTGTATAACGAGGTATGATGATGAGGTAATACCTTCAGAATTCATCCATCCGTGAAATTCGTCAAGACGATCATTCCATTTTTCGAAGGGAATATCATCGAACGTGAATGTTTTCACTTTTGAGGCGAATTGTCTTGCTGGTCTTTCTCATTCTTGAAAGAGTGTGCCACCCATTTCCTCATCTTTTGAGAATACTTCGTCTATATCTGGCTCTTCTTTTGGTGTTTCTCCTATAGCGAACTGTTTTGGTAGGGATTCTTCTTCAGAATCAGTTTTGTAATAAGAGGAGCTTGAGTCTGAGAAGCGGTTGATCATCGGAGTCGGATGTGAGACATTTGCTGGAAGCCCTTGCGTCAGTGTATGTTCTAACCTTTCAGGATTTTTGTCTTGATCAACTACGTGATCAAGTAAACTAGACATCGAAAATTCGATCACGCATATATCATTTCCTTTTCCTTTGTCTTGTTCGAGAGATTCTTGACTAGTTTGAGAGGAGGTGATGGTTTGGTTCTTAGTCGGGTTGACACGAAATTATGATTCCTTTTGTCTTCTCGCCTTGTCTCGCATGCCTCGTGGCTTGAAATTGTTTGTAGGAGTTACACCATATCGAGATGTGAATGCCTCATCTGAAGATAAGAATCCGGGGACTGGGCGACTTGGCCTTTGATACTGATCACCCGCAAGAAATCTTGGAGAATAAGTTTCTGGATACATAGGCATTGTTGATGACAAGCTTACGAGGTGAATATGCGTCGGGGGAATTTCGTTGTTGGACCATACTTTCGAGGCACCGTTGGAGGTCTTTTAACTGAAATATGAGATTAGTTATCTCAGCTTCTTTGCCTTGAAATTGAGAAGTATTGACCATCATGTGTTGAGCCATAGACATCATTTCTTGATGGAAAGTATTGAGTCGATTATGGATCTCTGAGATCGAGTTTTGAAGAACACTTAATCTTTTGTTGTAACCGTCTGCAAACTGGTCGATCTTTTGATTAATCATGGTAAGTTGTCGATTCTGAACCATAGCATTTTCTGATTGCCAATTGAGAACTTTTTCTCCTTGACTTAGCTGATCTGGTCCTGATGAGTTGATTGCTTTGGAAATTACTTTTGGACTATGTGATATATTATCATTGATGAAATCTTTTGGTGGAAGAAAACTATCTGCTGAAATCATCATGATTTCTTGTTTAGATGTCTCTTTTATGTCAAAATATTGGACTACGTATGCATATCGCCCATTGCCTTCGCCGAGTGGACCGACTGTAAGACCTCCTTCAAGATATCTCTTATATACGGAATCTTTATTTTTTCTCCGTCGTTGGCGAATCTCGTCATCAGATTCATAGGAATCTTTTGTGCAGGTCGTGCAAGAACAGACATCAAAATATTGATGACCTTTTTCATCCTTGAAGGGATACATTATTTGTCCATTTTGACCAAAGGAGATCCGCTTAGGATTTTACTCTTTGTATGGACTTTGGAACTCGTATTTATCAATTTGGATAGCAAATTGTGTGAATAAGTTGCTTTCGGAATGAAGATGATCTAGGCTTGTCGCAGTTCTCTGTTTCCTTTGGTATCTCTGTTCGAGAGATTCTTGACTAGATTGAGAGGAGGTGATAGTTTGGTTCTTAGTCGGGTTGACACGAAATTCTGATTCCTTTTGTCTTCTCGCCTTGTCTCGCATGGCTCGTGGCTTGAAATTGTTTGTAGGAGTTACACCATATCGAGATGTGAACGCTTTATCTGAAGATAAGAATCCGGGGACTGGACGTCTTGGCCTTTGATATTGATCACCCGAAAGAAATCCTGGAGAATAAGTTCCTGGATACATAGGCATTGTTGATGACAGGCTTCCGAGGTGAGGAAGGTATGCGTCGGGGGAATTTCGTTGTTGGACCATACTTTCGATGCACCGTTGGAGGTCTTTTAACTAAAATCTGAGATTAGTCATCTCAGCTTCTTTGCCTTGAAACTGAGAAATGTTGAGCCATAGACATTATTTCTAGATGGAGAGTATTGAGTCGATTATGGATCTCTGAGATCGAGTTTTGAAGAACACTTAATCTTTTGTTGTAACCTTCTGCAAACTGGTCGATCTTTTGATTAATCGTAGTAAGTAGTCGATTATGAGCCATAGCATTTTCTGATTGCCAATTGAAAACATTTTCTCTTTGACTTAGCTAATCTCTTTGTTCTAAAAAGCGGCCGCCTAGCCGCCTGCCAGACACCTTGCAGATTAGTGTCTAGGCGGTGGAGCTAGGCGGTCAATGTTTTTTTAAAAAAAGTCAACGATTTTTTTCGAAAAAAATCGTTGACTTTCTTTTAAAAGTCAACTTTTTTTTTTTTTTTTTGTGACGGACATATGGTTTGTTATAAAGTTTGGAAATACATCTAGAAGTACATGCTAATTTGATCATTGAAGAAGATGATGAAGATTTTTTTCTCCTTGTACTTTTTTTTCTCTCAATATCAAGACAAATATATTTTTGCATCATATGTTTGTACTTCTTTTTTATTTTTGGAATTTAGATGTGAATTTGAACTTAATTTCCTAATGTTTTGTTATTTTGATAATAAAAAAAAAACTTATTTTATACTTGTTTTGATTCATACATTCATAACTTATAACTTATATATATAAACTTTAAAAAAATTTAAAAAAATGTTCAAAATTAATCGGTGATTAATCACCGCTTTTCGGTCTAGGCGCAAATCGATGCCCGACCGTCCGCCTAGCGCCTAGCGCCTTTTCGAACATTGGCTAATCTGGTCCTGATGAGTTGATTGCTTTGAAAAGTACTTTTAAACTATGGGATATATTATCATTGATGAAATCTTCTGGTGGAAGAAAACTATATGCTGAACTCATCATGATTTCTGGCTTAGATGTCTTTTTTTATGTCAGAATATTGAACTACGTATCCATATCGCCCATTAACTTCGCCGAATGGACCGATTGTAGGATCTCCTTCAAGATATCTCTTATATAGGGAATCTTTATTCTTTCTCCGTCGTTGGTGAATCTCGTTATCAGATTCATAGGAATCTTCTGTGCAGGTCGTGCAAGATAAGATATCAAAATATTGATGACCGTTTTCATCTTTGAAGGGATACATTATCTGTCTGTTCTGACCAAAGGAGATCGGCTTAGTAATACAAAGACACCCACGATGTAAAATCAGATGTGAAAATAAGACCAACATGAAAGGAAATTGACAAAATCAAACATGAGACTATAACTTACAAATCCACCGGAAGATACTTTATCCCTAAACAGAAGAAGCATTGAGTCGGATACAGCAGTGGAATCTGGAAGAAACACAGAAATGACTTTGATTTTTCCGTTTAAGACTAGCCAAGGGAAAGGAATCCTTGGTACATTGCCATTCACAGAACTCTACAAAGATTTACAAAGAGAAAAGACAGAGCTAGGTAGTCACGAAAATAAACTTTATTACCTTCAAATCTTGGATCTAGATCTCGATCCACCTGAGACTAAAGAATCTAGAGATCCATGCGCAGCAACACCTGGAGCATTTTTTTCGTCCGTTGTTCTTAGTCGTAGTAGCAGCTCCGTCGTTCCCAGGAGATTCTGCTCCTCATCGGAAATCAGATCCAAGCCACAACATAAAACACATATGCATGCAAAAAGTTGGTGTAGAGATCTCCATAACTATTGAATCATCAAATTAACTTGGGGAAAAGTCACTGACAAAAGAGATAAACAAAGATTAAAATAAAAATTGATGGATTTTTGCCGAAAGTTTTTGAAATCAGACGTCGGAGAAGTCGCACTTACGCGAAAAAAGTGAGCTTGATTTTTTTCTAACCCGTGAAATGAGTGTCTTTTACACATGTATCGGCTGTGGATGATATTGTGTACGTGTCTTTTTTTTTCTTTCTTAGTTTAATAATATAGATTTGTTGTGAATAAAATAGAGAGAATAAATTTATGAGAGAATTTTTGAAACAGTACAAAATAAGAAATTAATTGATAAAATAGTACAAAGTTTAGAAAAATTGTAAAAATAGTCTTTTTGGTATAAGTTTTTAGGATTTAAGTTCGCGTTAAACCCTTCACCATAAACTCCACACCCTTAAAACTACACCCTACACACTAAACAACCCAACCCTAAACCCAAAAAAGTTTAATTTTTTTTAGGAAAAGACTATTCTAGCAATTTTCCCAAACTTTGTATTATTCTTACAATTTTTTGTCATTTTGTACTATTTTGGACCATTACCACATAAATTATTATGTGTCTTATTTCATGAATAATGAGAAATATATATAGGTATACAAAGCCTTGGTAAACAAGCTAAACTTAGGGAATAAGTAAATCTAGAATATTCTAGAACCTTCTATAATATGGATCTTATAATGGACATCCATATAATTTATTCATAACATTCCCCCTTGGATGACCATTATATAAAAATGATCTGAATGCGCATAAGATGATGTCTCATTAAAATTTTTAATAAGAAACCCCCAATGGGAAAAATCATAGGTAAGGGAAAAAGAGTGCAACGCGCTATTACTCCCCCTCATGAGTACATCACTTGAAAATTTTGAGACGATGCTATCCAATATGTTGAACTAGCCTCTTGAAAGTAACAATTGGAGACGTCTTGGTAAATAAGTCCGCCAAATCTTCACTTGAACGAATTAGTAGTAGATGTACATCGTCATTGTTTTGCAATTAATGGGTGTCGCAGATGACCCATCTTGGTCATTCTATATGCTTCTAATGATCTCATTAATCTTTGGAATCGTGATAGACTTTCATATTTACATTCCCTTAGGTGTCTATCATTTGTGTGTTCTTTGATGTCTCGTTAAAACTTTGTCATGGAAAAACTCAGTGGGATAAAAACCTTGATAAGGAAAAAGAGTACAACCACGCACATCATCATATTTCTCCCCCTATAAGCATATTCTTCAAGAGATGCATTCCAATTATATATATCATCTTTAGGGAATTGATATAAGCATAACATTGGTTAATAAACTTGTATGATTATTATAATTTCTCAGGTTATTGGGCTTATGGTCCATAACATCTTTTTCACATAGAAAATATTTTCTTGTCTATTTGGGCTTCATGCTAAAATTTCTTTTACATACAGTCCTCCAAACTTTTATATTATACATATTTGTACATACAAGTTATTCATGCTCTTATTTATTGTTTCGGATTTCTTTCTTGTCATACGAAAACACATTTTTCAATCATGAAAGAGATCAATAAAAAAACTCAAATAGCATTTTAAGTGTGGTACTTCAGGACCAGATATATGTGAACATTTTGTGTAACATTCTGCAATGATATTTTGAGATAACATCTCTTTCCTAATATTTAAAAGGGACTATTTATAATCTGGAAAACATGAAGACTAAGTTGTCTTTCCCAAAGTCGCTTCTTCCAAATTTTGAATTCCGATAACTTTTCAAGAGTTTTGATTATGTTCAAATAAAGGATCCCATTGATCCATAGTCTTTTGATAAATACACATGGGTATATCAATTACCTTATAATATTCACTTTAAGTATACCCCATGAAACATATTTGCTTTAATTTAGTCCAATAGCTAGTGTTCTGAAGAACTAGAATTTGCTGCTTCTAGGAGCTTAAATCCTTCTATATTGCTTCTAGCAGTTTAAATCCTTATGCATGCTTCTGGCAATTTAAATTATTTTGGGAATACATCAAGTATTTTTCTCATTGTGAGACTAAGATGGGATCTGAAAAATAGCCGCATCCACCACAAGAAAGTATATCTCTTCATATATCACTTTCATTCATCTTTCGCATAAAGATCCACTTATGTCCTACTAGTTTTACACTTTAAAGTGTACGGACTACTGGTATAAATACTTCTCTGCAAGAGATTTTATTTCTGCCTCTACGACTTTTTCCAGGATTGGTCAATCATCACTTTAGGTACATTTTTCAATAAATCTTCGTCTACCACGGTTTATGATCCTCAATTCTCATCAACGGCTTCACTGCATGCAAAATATTATCGACGTCGATTTGCTTTTTGTTCCATTTTATTCTAGACTTAACACAACTAGTTGAAATCTCTTGTCATTATCATTACTAGGTACCTAAATTCCTTTATTTGTCATGTCTAATGTCTCTTCTATAGATCCTTCATAATCCTTTTTTTCCTCGGCCTTGCCATTTTTAAAAGTCTGCTCCTTTTCTTTTCAAGGATTTTTATCTTTCGAACCAACATGTCTATCACGCTTAATGCGATCTTTAGACTCAATAGCAGTTGATATTGTCCTCTGGTACATCAATATTAATTGGAGTGTAGCTGGTATATGTGACTTCGTCACTCAATAATGGTCAGTAAATGCTTATGGCATCAGATTTGCTAACTCTGCAAATGAATTATCTTTTGAACTTCTAGTGCACATTCTTTATGAGGATCAAGATAATTTATTTCACTGGTTTTTTTTTTCAGCTGTTTATTTTCTTCTCCCCCTTAATTGTTGGAAAGACTGTCTCACTGAAATTACAGTCTGTATATCCAACCTTATCCCTTGTTGATGGTTCAATATATTTACTTATCAAGGGAGATTCATATCCAGCATATATTCCTAACCTCCTTTGAGGTCTCATATTAGATCAATGTGGTGGAGCAACATTACATCTAAAAACTTTTAGATGGGAAATATCTAGTTCCTGACAAAAACCAATTGTGATGGGGAGAACTCGAAATTATTCGTTGGCATAATGCGAGTCAATGCGGTTTCACTCAAACCAATTAACCAAATACTTTCGCAAAGATACATAGTGGGTGATCATCCCAAAAATATATCCTTGTATACGTACCAGAAAACTAATATATTACAAGTTTATTGGATAGTGAAAGCTGTATTATCAACTTGCTTTATGGACAACATATTTAAGTCGTTTTTGAGAAAACTCCAAAATTTTAAGAAACTTGTAGTATCGCTGAGTAAACAAGTTTTTTAAAACTTTTGAGCTTTCTCAACAATGACCTAAAAGAAAACATAACTGAAGATGCAGTTTTTGAAGCAGTCGATGTACCAGTTGAAGTAGCTCAGAAAGTGATACAAGAGAGCAAATATGTGACTAATGACGAGGAGCAAAAGTTGTGGGTTTGATTTGGGCTTATGGATTAGACTCATAAGTGACTAAGGACGTGCTAATGGAGAATATTGAGCTGGACGAGCATCTTGGAGAGAATATTGAAGATTGGAGAAGTTTCCTTATCCTTAGGAGAAGGAAAAGGAAAAGTGAATATTTTTGGAGATTTGCCTTTATCTCCAAGGGATGATTTTGGCTAGTATTGGCCACAACCTATTATGTATAAATAGGTGTGTTTAACCTTTGTATGAGGCTAACACAACACATAGAGAAGTCTTAGCATAGGGCGAGTGATTGTTTTGTAAGAAATCAAGGGCTAAGGGGTTTATCTATGGGGTTCTTGGATCATGTATAGATCCTTGAACGTGTAGAGATAGTTAGACAAGTCAAGGTGTGTCTTGAGCTTGGTCTAAAATCGTGTTAGGTTGAACTTGTATGGTTACTTAACAAATTTTCTAGTAATACATCTTTGTAAGGAAAACTCCTGTGTCAGATTGTGTTTCAGTTCCTATCTCAGTAGTTCTTGTGCTTTCAATTGGTATCAGAGCAGACACTTGTGTGTAATACAAACATGTGTGATCCTGCGGAGAAGATGCAGAGCTATCAATAGTTGGGGAACAGTTCGAAGGTGATCTTGGATTCAAAAGAACAAGAAAGTGAAGATGAAGACGAGTTGAGTAACCTTGTTACTTTTGTGGCAATCACCGAGGTTGAGGAAGGAGAAGAGCTTTATGGATCTGAGTCAGAGGAAAAACAAGATGATGATTTCATTTAGAGTTACAAAGAAGCACGTGAGATGCTGATCAAAGTCGGAACAAAGAACTCAGAATTGAAGAAGGAAAATTTTCGTCTTGAAGTAGTTGTTGAGTCAATGCAGGGTGAGCTCATTGCAGAAAGGAAGATCAGTCAGGAAAGCTTATCACTAATCAAGGAAAAACTGGTTCTTGCAAATAATGCTGATAAACTGGATCATGAATTACAAGCTGAAAAGAAGGTGTCTGCACAGCTTTAGTCAGAACTAGATCGGGAACACAAAAATATTCATATGTTTGCTGGTACAAAGCAGCTTGATAAGATTCTGAGCTACGGGAAAACAGTGGATGTGAAACGAGGCCTAGGATACACTGGAAGGGAAAGGCCTGAGACTGAGAAAATCAACTTTGTGTCTGCTGGATTTGTTCAACAAGCAGAACCCAATTCTGTGAGTAGTACAGAACGAAGGGGTGGATGTTACTTTTGTGAAAAGTATGGCTACATCAGGGCATACTGTTACAAGTTCAGGAACAAAGAAAAATTCACATGGAACGGTTTTCGGAATCAGATATGGGTGAGGAAGTATGATCTGCTACAGACAACCATGAAGTATGATCTGCATCACGCAAGAATTACATCAAGTGGTACTACAGGATGTGGATTTCAGAAAAACACAAGAAGTGCATCAGGCCAAACATCAGAACTTGGATACGATTGCTCAAAAATCCGGCACAATTACAGAAGCAATGTGGCCTTTGTAGCAGATGAAGATGATGATACATGTCCTCGGTATTTTGACAGTGGCTGCTCACGTCATATGACAGGTACACAAAGCAACCTGCAACGTATCAAGAAAATCAAAGGAGGGAAGGTGACGTTTGGAGATAGGGGTCACGATGCCATTCATGGAAAAAGAAGAACGTGTGATGCAGATCTACCTCAGCTGATGAATGTATATCTGGTTCAAGGGCTAAAAGTGAATCTTATTAGTGTAAGTCAACTATGTGATGAGGGATTAACAGTTTCTTTCACTAGTATAGTTTGCAAAGCGATCAATAAAGATGGTGAAGTTGTTATTAGAGGAATCAGGTCAGGGAATGACTGCTACAAGTGGGAAAAATCAGCTAGCTCAGCTAAGTTCTTCAATGCAAGGGATGATCTCAATATGTGGCATCAACGACTTGGGCATATGAATGTAAGGAATCTCACCACCATTGTCAATCAAGAAATAGTACGAGGAGTGCCTAAGATCAAAGAAGAAGACAAGATGGTTTGTGATTCGTGCTACAAATGAAAGCAGGTGAAAGTTCAACATAAGAAGGTACCAGATGTGAAATCGAAAGCAGTGTTGGATCTGGTACACATGGATGTAATGACAATGCGAGTTGAGAGCTTAGCCGTCAAGAGGTATGTGCTTGTTCTTGTGGATGACTATTTCAGAGTCACTTGGGTCAGATTTATTCGTGAAAAATCTGAGACAGCTTACAGCTTCAGAATATGGGCACTCCATCTGATTAACAAAAAAGGAGGTATCAAAAGGATTCGCAGTAACCATGGTGATGAATTTCAAAGTAAGTCCATGAAGATGTTTTGTGAAAATCATGGAATTAAGAATCAAATCTCAGAGCCAAGAACAGCTCTACAAAATGGAGTGGTGGAAAGGAAGAATAGAACTCTTTAGGAGATGGATCAAGCAATGATCCATGGAAACAATGTTCCTATAAAATTCTGGGCTGGGGCATTAAACACAGCGTGCGATATCATCAACAGAGCCTATGTCAGGAAGGGGACGACTAAGACGCCATATGAGTTATGGCAAGGGAAGACGCCTAATCTGAGATACTTTCATGTATTTGGATGCAAATGCTACATCTTGGATGACAAGGATCATTTCAGAAAATTCAATGGAAGGAGTAATGACAGAATGTTTCTGGGCTACTCAGGCAGTAGTACAGCCTTCAGAGTGTACAACACTTGAAGTAGCTCAGGAAGTGATACAGGAGAGCATATATGTGACTAATGACGAGGAACATAAGTTGTGGGCTTGGATTGAGATTATGGATTGGACTCATAAGTGAGTAAGGACATGCTAATAGAGAATATTGAGTTGGACGAGCATCTTGGAGAGGATATTGAAGATTGGAGAAGTTTCCTTATCCTTAGGAGAAGAAAAAGGAAAAGTGAATATTCTTGGAGATTTGTCTTTATCTCCAAGGGATGATTTTAGTTAGTATTGGCTACGACCTATTATGTATAAATAGGTGTGTTTAACCTTTGTATGAGGCTAACACTTCACGTAGAGAAGTATTAGCATAGGGCGAGTGATTGTCGTGTAAGAAATCAAGGGTTAATGGGTTTATCTATATGGGGTTCTTGGGTCATGTATAGATCCTTGAACGTGTAGAGGTAGTTAGACAAGTCAAGGTGTATCTTGAGCTTGGTCTAAAATCGTGTTAGGTTGAACTTGTTTGGTTACTTAACAAATTTTCTAGTAATACATCTTTGTAAGGAAAACCCCTGTGTCAGATTGTGTTTCAGTTTCTGTCTCAGTAATTCTTGCGCTTTCAAGAACATCGTTGTAAACTCAGATACTTATCTTCTATGAGATTGTAGAAACATGTATGAAACAAAGCAAGAACAAACGAATAAAAAAACTTGCTTATTGTATCGCGAGTAAACGAGAAAAAAACATCAGCTAACAGTCTAACACAGGTTTAGCTTTTATAATTAATCTCTAATTTTAATGTATATTTGCGTCGCACTTAACATTGAAATTATATTGTCCTCGAGATCGCATATGAGACAAGAAACTCAAAGGAATGGGTACATACATTGCCTTTTGATATAATAGTAAAAAGAAAAATAAAAAGAAAAAAAAATTACAGGAGAGAGTTTAAGAGGTACGGATTATATGATTTGGGCAAATCCTCATGGAATAATAAAAAAAATTATTCAGAAAAGTGTTTGGTGAAAAAGAATGGAATCAAGCTTATTCATAGACTTTGCATTCCTCATCGGCTGGGTTTGTTTTGCAGAAATCTTCCAAAGGGTCTCCGCTTCCAGCAGCTACCTCTCCCGGCCACTTGTTGGCCACTAGGTGTGCCAAATCCACTACTCTTTGACTGTCATTTATTATATACCACAATTTAAGTATTAATGTTTTTCAAACGCTAATTACATGTAGAAAGAGAGTTTTTGTATAAAAAAGGTTATATAACTAGGTATATTTATGTTGTTAACAAAAAAAAGAAAATAAATGCGTATGAGTAGCAATGTGTAATCTGACCTGTAACCCCACTCGTTGTCATACCAAGCGACCACCTTGACCATATCATCACCCATGACCATTGTGAGGGAAGTGTCAATGGTGGTTGAGACATCAGAGCACCTGAAGTCACAAGAGACAAGCGGTATGTCGCAAACGGCTAAAACGCCCTTTAGCGGTCCATCGGCCGCTTTTCTAAACGCCTCGTTAACGTCCTCTGCTGTCAAACCTTTCTTCTCAACGTTCACAACAAGGTCAACCACCGAGACGTTTGGGGTCGGAACACGGAGTGCAATGCCGTTGAGTTTACCCTTCAGCTGCGGCAGGACCAATGACACGGCCTTGGCTGCACCTGTGCTTGTCGGTACTATGTTCAGCGCTGCGGCTCTGGCACGCCTTAGGTCCCTGTGTGATGCATCCAGAAGCCTCTGAAACATTGCAAACATATATGTTAATGTCATGAATGTATTAAGTCTTCAATGCTTTCGAGTACAAGTAAGAGTGTTCAATCTAGATAACCAAAGTAAATCGGACCATATCCTAGTATAGTAATATGATCGAAAACCCGTAAAAAATGTTTTTGAACACTAAAGATATATTTGATTATTAACTGTATCCAAACCAAAACTAAAACTAAATCAAACCTTCATTGATTAGATTATGCTTTAATAGCTTTTATTCAAAAACCAAAAATTCGAACCGAAATCCGGATTAATAGCTTCTAT
Source organism: Eutrema japonicum (assembly GCA_030161315.1). Taxonomy (NCBI): domain Eukaryota; kingdom Viridiplantae; phylum Streptophyta; class Magnoliopsida; order Brassicales; family Brassicaceae; genus Eutrema; species Eutrema japonicum. The sequence goes on from BSQW01000001.1 coordinate 28,719,985, forward strand.
ATAAAAATACTGCAAATCACTGATAATTCAAGCAATTTCTTCTGGTAAGTTTCTACTTTGCTACAGTACACACACAAAGATGGAATAGTGATAAGTATGTGCAAATTATATTACTTGGTCTCCGGTGTAAGAGTGTGTCGTCGTCATTGTTCCCTTGACGATTCCTGTAATTCAGTTCATGTATGAGAGCTATAAACCATTTTTAACATGTAGTGAGCAGAGAAAAGCAGTGTACCAAATTCTTCATCCAAGACTTTCGCAAAGGGGGCCAAACAGTTGGTGGTGCAAGATGCATTGCTGCCAATAAAAGAGAGTAGCCACAACCAAAATGAATCATGAATAGTCAAATACTAATTCTTGTCTTAATGAGAGTGGTTTGTTTAAACGAACCTAATGATGTTAGCTACGTCGTGAGAATAGTCTTGCTCATTGACTCCCACAACATAGGTCGGGATATCAGCACCTTTGGCTGGTGCGGTGATGATAACTTTCGAGGCTCCAGCTTGGATATGCTTCCCTGCTCCTGGCCCATCAACAAACACTCCTGTTCCCTGATCATAACCATATACCATTTATATATCTTTTTCGTTTAATTAAGTTTCTTTGCGCGATTATGTCATCATGTCATTTGAGCTTTAGATAGAACAATCACCTCGATGACGATGTCTATGCCGAGCTCAGCCCATGGAAGCTTAAGAGGGTCTCTGTTGGAGACCACTTTGATGAGCTTTCCATCAACACTGATAGTTTCATTGTTGACAACTTTCACATCAGCCTTGAAGGTTCCAAGCATAGAGTCATACTTCAGCAAGTGGGATGCCTGCGCGATTTCAACAATGTCAAAATATGTTCAAAAAGAGAGATCACAAAGTTTAACCGTTTAAGGACTTACGTTCTTGACACCACCACTGTCGTTAACTACGATAACTTCGAAAGGAGAGTCCTTGCGGCCGTGCCAACACCTGAGGAAGTTTCTACCAATCCTTCCAAACCCGTTAATCGCAACCTTCAGTTTGGCCACTGTCTCTCCTCTAACAGGAGTGGATGTTGTCACAGCCTAATATTTCACAAACTCATCAAATGGCACATTCATAACAACACAGTTATTGATCTAATAAATCAATCTAACAGTCACCTTGGGGGTTATTTGTGCAGCTATGGCATCAAAGAAAGATGCTTCCCCACCGTTATTGCTAACTCGCAGGCCGGAGAATTCAGCCACTTCTAGCCGCTGTGTAGACAGTAACAAGAGAAAACAGATAAACAAACCGTAACACACACACACACACACACAGAGGCACATAGACTACCTTACCTTGGAGGAGCATTGAGCAGGGAAAGAGTGAATGGCTCTCTTGGACTGCAGCCTCAGGTTCACCGGGATTCTGGAGACGGCTAGAGCTGAATGTGTGGCCATAGCTAGAAGTGAAACAAGAAGAAAAATGCTAGGAGTGCCACTAAATTTTTGAGCATTGGCATATATACATGCACCTTCACATCTTTGATTTTGATCAAAAGCAACCTATGGTTGAAAGTGAAGCAAATGAATATGTGGTTATTATGTAGGTAAGATACTATAAGGATAAGATGGTGTGAGCCATTGATTAATAGTTATCACAGGTCTTTGTAAGAAAAAATTCCATGACATATTTCCCTCTTGAGGAACTTAGCTCAGAATCTGGCAATTAAATTGTATCGTTAAACTCTGGATTTGGCATAGTTATGATATATTTCAAAAAGGTTTTAATAAAAACAGGGCAAAAAGCAATGGTCTGAAGATAGACGATAGTTGTACAATATTACACAGAAACAGCAAACAATTATTGGGATCATAATAAGTAATCACCCGTGATTTTCAAATCCTAAAACAGATCATGAGTATTCAGGCTGTAGACTCGACTTCATCGGTGCTTAAAGCTGCACCATTCGGGGTATCTTCTGATTTGAGTTGAGAGGATACATCGTCGATAGCAGAGTTGAGCTGCGCAATTTTCTCGGCCAGTACCTTTCGGGTTTTCTGCGTTAACAATACTGTTAATAAGTAAATCAACAAAACAAAAGAAAATGCAAAAGAGATAAAATATGACTCATTCATGTGATTACTACAACTCACCTCCAAAGCTTTTTCCTCATCATATATGAATTTAGGCAATTTTCTCATGAGATCCTTTTTGTCTGCTCCAGCTATAGCCTTGCTGATCTGATATAATTCACAATAGTAACGTTACGCATTGATGAATCATAGTCAAGGAGAGTAGTGAGAGTTATATTAATGAAACCAAGCTCTAAGAATGATCAACTAAAACCACGTGAAACAGAATACCAACCTGTGGTGCATATACACATCCGAGGGCACCAACTATGAGTCCACCCAAAATAAACCCTCCGACAAATAGGCCTGTGCTGCCTGAACTGTCATCATCTCTGCAAGATTTGATGCTATTAGACATTGCAGATTGTCTGTGTAAACATAAGTTGCTAATCGAAGCATAAAGTATATTAAATGATATTCCGGGGGTACAAATGTATATAGTGAAACCATCTGCACTCTCAATTGTTTTGTTCAGAAAACATTAAGGAGGAACAAGAGCCGCAGACTAACTATGGGCATCTCAAACAATACTAAAGATTGGGATAACTTTTATAATATATGATAATCTTTCACCAAAGCCCAAAAATAAAACAAACAAGAAGAGAATCAACTCTTACCTGTATGCTGATTGAATGGTTAAGATCCTTTTGCTTCTAAGAGCAGAGAAATGCAGTTTGTTGGAGCGATTTATTCCAAAAGAAACACTGACACAATGGGCACTTGGCTTCAGAGAAAAGCCTAGCATGAAAATTTAATGAGAAGGAATAAAGATCAGTGAATCGGGAGAAAGACCGTACTCAAGAAGCTTCTTACGGATTCGACTCTATTTTAGAAAAGGAAACACAAAGAATGATAACTATGCAAACTATGCCAACGAGAAAGACAAGTGGAGGCTGAAGAAAGTGATTCAGAAACAAAAGTTCCCACATTTTTAAACTTTTCCATAAACGCTCATCTCAGCCAAAACCTCTTCAAATTCTATATTTGTATCATTTCCAGACGATTTTTGTACAATGATACTGAAAATCACCGCAAGCAAAAGATGAAACGCAACATTGCACAATCGACAAGACATATCCTGCAAGCCAATTTGAGGATTGATTTTGGATATCACAGTAGAAAAAGCAATCTGGATCCTCCAATACAACTTTTAAAGGATCCTCCAATACAATCAAGTTCGGAAAAATTGGGTTCCAGAGATATGTATGATATTCGATATAATAGAACTAAGTTAGAATCGTAACATAACCAAATCGCACCAGCTTAAAAAGGATATGAGAATGAAGAGAGAGAGCCTATCGCACGAAGATTTACTTCAAGAAATCGAGTGAGGAGGCTTACCAGAAGAAGGATGGAGTTGTTGAGCATTCTTGGGAAGAGAGAGAGAGGTCGAAAGAGTCGCCATCGATGGAAGAAGAGAGAAACTGAGATCCTGAGAGCAGTTGGGGAGCTTTGAGCACGTTCGATGATATCTAAGTTTTGTTTATTCAGTGCTAATAATAAACTAAAATCAAATAACCAAAAATACAATATACAAAAGAAAAAATTACACAAAATAACCAACTTCTTTTTTAAATAGATAGAAATAGAAGAGTATTATCCATATCTAACAATTTATAATATGAAAATTAGGTAAGTAATACTCCCTCTGTTTTATAAAGAGGGTCACTTTAACACTTTTTACACAGATTAAGAAATTTTGAAATTATACTAAAACTTTCCACAATGATTTCAACTAGGCCTGGGCATTCGGATATCCGAACCCGAACTGATCGGATCTTTCGGATGTTCGGATTTTCGGATTCATGAATTTAATATCCATTCGGATATTTTGTATTTTTCGAATCGGTTCGGTTCGGTTTTAATCGGATTCGGTTCGGTTTGGATATTGAAATCAAGATCCGAAATTAATCCAAAAAATTCAGATTATTCGGATTATTTGGATTATTAGGATTTATTGTAACCGAATACAATAAAAAAATCGAAAAATATACAAAAAAACCCGAAAAAACCGAATTTTTTTTTTCGGACTTATGAAAAATTTTGGATTTATGAAAACTTTGGATTTATGGAAAATTTAGGATTCGGATTATTCGGTTATATTGCAACCGAATACAATCAAAAAACCAAAAATATCCGAAAAAACCGGAAAACCCCGAAAAAACCGATCCGAAGTATAACCGGTATAATATATGTTTGGTTAGTTCGGATATCCGAACGGATTTCGGATATTAACCGAACCGAACCGAAACCGAAGAAACAGGAAATCAAAAATCGATCGGTTATTTGGATATATCCGAAGCCTAAATGGTTCGGTTAGATCGGTTCGGATTCGGGTTCGGATTTCGGGTATGGATTTTATGCCCAGGCCTAGTTTCAACAATCAACATCCTCCACATCATCTTTCTCTCTTCCACATCTTCTCCCCTCTCTTCCACCTAATAATTCAACACCCACTAAAATTTTATACTCTACAATGATTTGTCTAATAAGATTCAACAACCTACCCCACCATTTTTATTTCATTATTTATATTTTATGTTTTTGTTTCTCTGATTACATAATAATAACAATTACCGATTGAAATTAAATTAAAATAATTAAGAGTTAAATAATTTTTTTAAATAATTTTTGTTTTCTTTCTTAATTTAAATTCTTATTTAAAAATACTTTTTATAAAGACGAGAAATATAGAGAGTCATTATTAAAACATATAAAATTACGAAAAACTTAAAATGCAGTACAATACATTAATAAGCACACATCACAGCTAATAAAACACACATAACTTAATTAGTACAATAGACTCAACTCACAAACTTAAAATGCAGTACAATACATTAATAAGCACACAACACAACTAATAAAACACACATAACTTAATTAGTACAATAGACTCAACTCACAAACTTAAAATGCAGTACAATACATTAATAAGCACACAACACAACTAATAAAACACACATAACTTAATCAGTACAATAGACTCAACTCACAAACTTAAAATTCTCTTTGATCACGTAACATTCCGAATCTTGCCCATATATGTTTGACTAGATCTGCTTGCAATTTGTGATGTACACTTGAATCACGCAACTCGGATCTAGCACGCACATGATTTGCAAATGCAGGTAGCACATCGGTCGAGAATGGTTGAGGTGTACTAGACCCACTTGCCTCAGATTGATCATAATCGGTCCATTGTTGAGTATATGTATTTCGTTCATCCTCAACAATCATATTATGCAATATGATACATGACCTCATGATGATAGCAAGATCGGCTATGTCCCACATGCGAGCTGGTTCGCGAATGATTTTAAATCGAGCCTGCAAGACTCTAAATGCACGTTCGATGTCCTTCCGACATCCCTCCTGAAATTTTGCAAATAACTTGTCTGGTTCACTATGAGGAAGCCTAATCGATTTGACAAAAGTAGGATAAGAAAGATAGATACCGTCAGCTAGATAGTACGCCATATTATACGGACGTTGGTTCACGACGAAGTTCATGCTTGGAGTATTTCCTTGTTCAACATCATCGAACACTGGTGAACAATCTAGAAAGTTTATATCATTCAATGTGCCTGGACATCCAAAAAACATGCCAAATCCATAGATCATGGGATGCGACTGCTTCAAGAATAACAATGGTGGTTCCCTTATCTACTCGAGTAAATTGTCCTTCCCACGCTGTAAGATAATTTTTCCATTCCTAGTGCATGCAATCAATACTCCCAATCATCCCCGGGAACCCTCGCATTTCACTAACATGCAAAATTCTCTGCAGGTCATCTTGAGTTGGGGCTCGGAGATACATTTGCTCGTACAATTGTATGATTCCCTTACAGAATATATGCAAGCACTTCATAGCTGTAGTACCTCCAATTTTGATGTATTCATCCACCGCGTCGGCCGCCACACCATATGCTAACATTCGCATGGCCGTGGTACATTTTGCTAATGGAGATATACCTTCTTTATTGGCTGCGTCAAATCGTTGGGTGAAGTAGTCGTCTCTGCTTGATAGGTCCCCAACAATCCAAAGGAAAACATGTTTTTGCATCCGGAATCGCCGACGAAAGATTGCATCGTCATATGTAGGTTGAGTGGAAAAGTAGTCGTTAATCAGTCTTTGATTTGCCGCTGCATGATCTCTCCGGAAGTATCTTCTCTTGCTACGAGGTGGATAATCTTCCTATATTTTCTTACGAAGCTCACTAAAATGGTTGAGGATGTACCTATCTTCAATTTCAGACTGCTTTTTGTAAGCTTCGATATCAAAAGAAAATTTTGATGGATCCATTGAGAATTTTTTAGTAAGATTAGATTTGTGATATTGGTACATAAATGGAAGAATGAGTCCCATTTATAAGAAAATAGAACCAATAGATTGAGTGGTTGGAGATAAGATTCTGCCATTAAAAGTCACGGGCACTTGACAGCATTATCAAAGCATGTTGAGTGGTTGTAGGATAAGATTCTCTATTATTAAAGCATAATGTGAAAATATAACATTATTAAAGCATCAAGTGACAACAAACATTATTAAAGGAGAAAGTGACAAACAAAATAATCCGTGGAGTGACATGATACAGACAAGCATGGAGTGACATGATACATGTAGTCACTTGTTACTACAATTAATTTCCAAATAATTCGTGGCTCAACTGCTGCAACAGCTCTCTGCCGTGGTCATTGAGACGATCCTTTTCACTTAGCTTCATCCACATCTTCATCTTCATAGCCCGAGTCTTTTCTTTCATCAATTGGTTTGCCTCCTATTGCCTTTGGGTTGCCTACTCTTGCCTTCAGTTAACCTTCTCTTGCAACATGGCTATTTTTTCCAAGCGTTCCAACTCTTGCGCCTTGATTTGTTTGTATTCATTAAAATCTTCGTTGACCACTTCCAAGGCTACGCCCTTACCTTTCTTTTTAGTTTTTTTCTTAGCTGCATCCCTCCCCATTGGACAAGCAATGGATCCTACAGAGTTGGAGTCACTAGTGATGGGGACATCAGTACCATGAAAGCTCATGGAACTACTACCACCTCAGAAAGAGACTGTACTGTGCGTACGGCAGGCTTAGATCCTGATCCTATTGGCGACAGCAGGACCTTTCTTGTTGTTGGGACAGTTTCTCCTACGCTACTATCGCTCAGCACCCATCAAATGGAAGAAGATGCATGTCTTGAAGAGTTATGCCTCAAGCACAACGATTCAGGCCATGAAATCACTTGAGCTACATTCGTAGCTCAACCAGAGCACGCCTCGAAGTGGAATCAGTCCAATTGGATCCCAGATGAAGGAGTTATGCTATTTACAAATCAGGTGTCTCCCAATTTACCCGATTTGGACATAGGTGCATTGATTGGAGGTTTCCGACCGAACCAGGAGGAATTAAGCTACAAACTGACTTGTTTTGGAATCTTGATCCATCAGGGAAGAACCGACAATTGGATTCATCTTATTCCCGGTTCAGACTTGAGAGTTATAGATTTTACAAATCGATGGACCTGCTTTGGACGCAATCCAGCGACTAGGCCAAATATCGAGCTACACAGCCCAACTCAGGAAAGATCTAAGCCCAGGACCAATTGGAGAATATCAATGGGCCTCTCATGGATCCAGCAAGCTAAAGATCCAATGAAATGACCATCGGATCCACAAGTTACACCAATTTTCCCAAAACGGGTTGACTTGGTTCTATTTAAGGAAATTCCTCAATCCAATGGTTGCTACACCTTGCAAACATATTATGGCGACCAGGAGAGATTCTAAGGCAACTAAGGAAGCTTACAAAAACCTTACCATGCACCAACACACACAGGATCAGGCGGATCCCCATGCAAGTATACTTTCCTTTTATGGCTGCGTTCACACTTAGGGCCATAAATGGCCAACGGCTCTTTGCCTTTGAATGCCACGACTTGGGCAACTTTTATGAAGATCAGAATGTTCCAGAGAGGCTCATATATCCTCTCAAACCATCCAGATACAAGGCGACATCACAACTTCCTTATTTTGCCGATTTGCTCATTATTGTCCAACGGCTAGTTTTTGATCATCTTTGATTTGTTTTTGCTAATAATTTCGTGTAGAGCATTATATAAGCTCACCTTGGCTTTCATTTGTAAGGCACCTTTTAATCAAGAATTTTATAAAGTATTTCGTTTTTCTTTCAAATAGTGTTTCTTTGCGAATATTGTTTTGTTCTTTAGAATATTGTATGCGATTCACTATATTCTCTAGACGCCTCGGATTAAGTTATTTGTGAGATTCAAATAGCTTGTTCGATCAAGGATTGAGAGAGTCAATCACCATCGATTGAGAGAGTCAATCAAACCACCACCTTCCATCTCACCATCGTCCCCACTTCCGCAACAAAGCTTGGAATCTCTAGATCATCGAGTGGTCATAGTATTGGAGTGATTCCGTGCTTATATCAACTAGCATCACTCTTGTGGGCTCTCTTAGATCCACTGCTTCTAGAGCCAGTATTTCCTCCTACATGACAACCATAACGTGGTTGATCACGGACATCGATCCATTCTTTCATTAAATTGAAATTTTCATTACCACCACCTGAATATATTTCATGCGCTTTCGCCAAGACATCTTGCTCCGACCACCCGCTTTGTTGCATACGCTTAACGTTATCGTAAGCGCCAATCAATTTTTCCAATTTTTGGTTCATGTAGTTGTAATGATTTCTACATGAAACTCCACCACGCGGAGGATCAAATGAGCAATGCTCCTTACAATACTCAGCAATTTTACCCCAAAATGATTCGCTCTTTTGGTTTCTACCAATAACGCTGTCTGTTCCATATTTGATCCACCCACTCAGTAGCACCAAGTTTTGCTCAGTGGTCCATTTGAGGCTTTTCCGGGGAGTAGGGGTTGATTCGGCTGCACTTGGAGTGGCTTCATTAACGCCACTTATACCACCAAGAGCCATTTGTGTAGAAAGTCCGGGAAATTCAATTGCTCCAGAGTCCGGAACAATTTCATTACCCGCCGGAGTAGAAGAATAAGGGGGTGGTTGAGATGAATATGACATCGCCGAACCGTAATATGGATGATAGTTTGGAATAGCTGACGGCATGAAGAAACTTGGTGAAAAACCATAATTTGGCATATTTCGGGGTTGGTTGGAAGATTGATTTTGAAATGGATAATTGTTGGGATTTGGGTAGTTAAAAGGGTAATTAGAAGAATTTTGGGTGTTAGAAGGGTTAATGTTTGGATCCATTTTCTCAAAGAAGATAGAAAATGATAAAAACAAGAGTTTATGAGAGGTTAAAAAAAAAATTATTGTTAAGAAGATGGTTTTTTTTTCTGTGACCAAATCTAATGAAACAAGTCTCTATTTATAGAGTATGAAAATGATGAATTTTGGTAAATTTTTTTTTTTAAATATATAATTTCATATACAATAATTGCTTTAAATAATGTAGATGTAAATATATATATATATATATATATATATATATATATATATATATATATGTATCTCAGCCCCATCCTCTCTCCAATTGAAGTCCAAGTTGTTGTATTATTTCCACCGAAATTTTTGCTTTTCCAATAGCATCATGCCATGTGTCCCACTATTTAAGATTCAACATGTTGAAATTTTTTAACTCAACTTAATCCAATAAGATTCAAAAAATGACACTCTTTGTGAAACAGATGGAGTAATTGATAATCTTACTATTAATTGAGAAGTCGCTTAAGTAACCCCATTGATTCTAAGCCGATTACAAATATGACGTCAATGCCACTTGGATTAATGTTATAATTTGATTGGCCGTCGAATCTCATTTTTCAAACTTTTTTTATTTTTCTCGATGATACCCGTGTGAAAGGACACATATCCTTTTTGACCCGTGTTAAGAATTCTCGGGTATAAGGATCGTTTTAATTTGATTGGCTAATGGTTTAAATATTATTATTATTTTCTTTTATGTTCAGACCCGGGGAAAATGCGCGAATCCTAACACCCGGTTTGAGAAATCGGATATAAAGAAATCGTTGTTAATTTGATTGGCTGATTGTTTAATTATTGTTTTCCATATTTACGGTTATTATGGAATCTAAAATTACGGAATAGGAATATCACGACGGCCGTAAATATTTGATCGTATTTAATATATGATAATTTATATTATCAAGGAAATCTATATATATATATACTGTTAGTGATTGCGAGTCGTACAAAATATAGATTTGAATCCACGATTCAACTGATTATTCTCTAAAGAAATTAATATCCGATATACAAACAATAATATATTCTAAACCCTAGAATATCGCGTAATGATAACAATCGGATGCATTGTTTCCTAAAAAATTTGATTCGTCATTATTTCGAATATCTTCTTTTTCTTTGTAAAGAAATCGTAGGCCGTGAGGTGCTGCTATATATATCTCTAGAGTTGCAAACCCTAAATCACCAAGAACCTTAAGTCATTTGCAGTTAAAATAACTTTCATTATGTATATAGTCTCTAGAAAGAGTTCTTACCTTTTTTTCAATGCGCTTGATTTATCTTGTGAAACCCAAAAGATTAAAGTGTATGTTTTGGTTCTTTGGAAATCATTCAAAAAAATGAGGGAATAACACTATAGAGATCGTGTTGGTTGACGAAGAGGTTCATTTAAAATACACACTTGAAATTGATTATCCCGCAAATTTCTTTACATTGCTTAATTCATTCAATTACTTTTATAGGGAACAAGACTACATGCTATCCTTGAAGAAGAATTGATAAGCAAGCATGCAAATGATTTAAAGGAAGGTGAATATGTCTGTGTAAATGCCTTTGTTCTAAAGGAATATTATGATATGTTGAAGACATCTACGTTCTCTCACAAGTTGACCTTTTTCCGATCCACTAAGATTAAACCAGTAGATGCTTTTCTGATTAACAATCTTGACCAATATTTCGTTGACTTTAGCGAGATATTGTTCAATATTAGCCTCGATGCATCTATCTTGATTGGTATGTTATAATTTCACTCTATCGTTGTTTTTTAAAAAGCTCTATATTATTATTTATGTAACAATAATTTACGTTACCTCAATTGTGATGTGCATATGTTATAGGACAAATTGTTAATGTTGGATCCATTGAGGATGTTGTTCTCCATGGGAAGAGTACCTCGACCCCGAAACTAGAGGTGACTCTACGAGATGTGTTGTAAGTCATCATCTACATATTATTTGAAATTGGAAATTGTTAAATAAAAAAATTATAATATCATAATTCTAACATGTTATTCGTATTTGTAGTAATGTTCGTTTGCAATGTACTTTATTGGGAGAGTATGCTCATCATGTACATTCATATGTTGAAACACACAAAACTGGTATGGTTGTTTGTGTTATGAAGTTGGTTCAAATCAAAAAGTATAAAGGTATATTTGTTTGCGGATATGTTCCTACATATTCTCAAACCAATACATATTATTTAATTGCTTATTTTGTAACAAGTCATGTTAGCATATCTACTGCTTTTAACACAACAAAAATTGTATTCGATCCGGAGACGGATCATGTCGTGAAGTTCAGGAGCATGTAAGTAATATTGAAAATAATATCGAATAGCAATTGATATGCATGTTGCTATTAATGAATACGAGAAAAATTATATATAGGTTACTAAGTGACAATCAAGCTATCACCCGAAATGATCCAACCCGGAAAATTTCATGGGTTAGTCAATTGGTGAACATGCATGATGAATTCTTTGGGAGAAACTGTAGAAATACGGTTTCTGGAATACTAGAGCCAAATTTGGTGAGTTAGTTCGATCAATGATTATCACTATTCCTGTCTTTTATAATCAAAGTTATGAGTTCGAAGCAACTACCGCACAATTTTAAAAAGTATTTTGTTATACAATAGGTCGGCAAGTTTGTGATGATAGTTACCGTTCGAGTCATTGAAAATCTGGGAAAGTGGTGTTACTACTCTTGCAAGTTTTGTAACACGAAGGTTGAACCATATGGTGACGATTCATATGATGAGGAAAATCAGAAGACGATCTATAGTTGTAAGACTTATGGTGACATTGAAAAAGTTTTCTTACAAGGGTGTGAAATAATCTTTCATCGTGTGTTTTTATCCGGATTTTTAGCACTAATGGTTACTATTTCGAAATATAATTGCATGTAGGTACTATGTCTTAAATCGTGAAGTGTCTGATGATTCAGAAGGAGAAACTAATTTTTTTTTTTTAAAGAATCCGGAGAGAAGTTGTTGAATAAGTCAGCCGAAGCATTAGCCGAAGAAATCGTTATGGTAATCTTTTAGCATATAAAATCTGTAATTATGATTTTACGACAACAAATACTATATTATATGTAGTTGTCCATAATTTGCTAATGTTATTAATCATGTAAAAAAAAACCGGTATAACTATACCACCTACATTGACCGGTGTCATTGGGAAAAAATATCTCTTCAAAATTCAAGTTCCTGTCGATGATAAAAAGGATAATACCAAAGCATATGTTGTCAAACTTGTTTGGGATGATATTGAAGAGATTGAAAGATTTGAACATACCAAAGCTTTGGAAGTACTTGCGGAACAGATTTCCATGGCTAGATATAACACCTCCTAAAAGGAAATGTAAGTTCTCTGTAATTTATCTGAATATTGTTTTTTCAAAAATCGATACATCTATCATTTTCAATGTAACACACACATTTACATAAGGTGAAAGACCCATGAAAATTGGAAAAACTATATCACTGCCGCTTCTGAAACGTGAGTGTTTTGTTAATATACCTTAGTATTGTTTGTGTCCTAAGGATTTAGGAGATCGTAGAACATTAAAAATGTATGTTATGAATTTTATGAAAGATGATTGATAACATGTGGAAGAAGAAAATCAAAAAATATAACCAGTTTCTCGATTGTAGAATCTTCTACTATAAGTTCAACAAACTGTCAAACCGGACACCCATTGTTAGATTTGACAAATGATTTGGGAAACAATTATTTTAACAAAAGAAATGATACAAGTCCAAATCCTACGTATAAGAGAAAGTGTTTGAATAGCACACAGTTAGGTGATTTAGTAATATACTAGGATAGTACATGTGCTTTGCATGGGTTGATTGTTATCTCTGATTTTTTTTTTTGATTTTTATACATATAGGTATATATACGTTTTGAAGATTGTTGATGGCTTCGGTTTTTATGAATTTAATCTGTGTATTGGACTAATTATAATTTACTTGGATTGATGTAGTTTTGTGTTTTGTAATAGGTGATATATAAATATTATATGAAGTATTATTACTCATATAAACTTGTTGAAAACGTACCCAATATTATCTTTTAATGTTGGTGTTAATGTTTTTTCAAATGAAATGTATAATTAGATATGAAAAACTTTTGATATAAACATTAAAGATATGTAATTAAACAATTTTCGAATATGATAGTACTTTAGTTATGTTTTACTGTACATTTAATTTTTTGTAACCATTAAATTTGTTTACTAAGTTTTTTTTATATTACATTTAGATGTATGTATGTTTGAAAGATTGTTAATAGCTTGTGGTTCAAACATTTGAATCCCAATATTGTTACTAAGCTAATTCACCTTTATTTTAAAGTCAAATTCTCTACAACATTTTTTGTACAATACCTTAAGAACCAAAAGTTAAAGTCCGTACTAATCACATTTCTATCATATATCTAGGAACTTGCAGCTGAAAATAATTGTAAAAGTGACACATCAACAAAAGTTTTTAAATCAAGCTCAAACTAATCGTTTAGAGTTTTATCCCTATGGTGAATATACATTAGAACCGTTTAAAATCTCAAATCAACTATCGTCATCTGTCTCTTGCTTATACTCGGTTTTCTACTTAAACTCCATCTTCTAGGTTTTCATTTGTAATCTCATATCTATATTATTCATTTCTAGCTATATTTACTGTTTCACGTGTGACACTTCGAAAACTTTTACTTTATTTTAAAATCTTAAAAATTCTAAATTATCCAGTCAAAGTTTAACACTTTTAATATTATTACAATTCTAGTCTCTCTCTCTCTCACACTCTTTTTTTCTTATGTTATGATTTTTGTTCTCCCCTTCTTCTTTTTCGCTTGTTTCCTTTCTTGCAACAATGTAAGCACCACATTTTCCATTTAATTATGTTTTTCCCATTTTCCCCCTATTTTTCTCATTTTTCTTTTCCAACAACAAAATACTATAGTATTTACATGAAATCCATAAAATAGAATGTCAATTTATTGTATTTACCAAAAATATTTTGCAACTTAACAAAATGATCTAAAATATAGTGGAATTAATAAAATATATGGTAAATAGCATAGTATTATGATATATTCTATGTAAATAGTATAGTACACTATTCTATTCTATTCGTATGTTAGTGTTGATGTTTTTCATATCAACTCTATCATTAATAAAATCGAGCTTATGATATGCATGAGATGATAATTAACTTTTAATGTTGGTGTTGATGTTTTTCAAATGAGATATATAATTAGATATGAAGGAATATTAATAAAAACATTGAAAATATGTAATTAAATAATTTTTGAAATATAATAGTACTTTAATTATGTTTTACTGTGCATGGAATTTTTCGTAACCGTTAAAAAAAATCTACCCATTATTTTAAAGTCAAATACTTTACAACATGTATTGTGATTATACATTAGAACCGTTCAAAATCTCAACTCAACTATTGTCATCCGTCTCTTGCTTATACTAGGTTTTCTACTCAAACTCAATCTTATCGATTTTTTTTATTTGTAATTTCATGTCTAAATCGTTTATTTTTCGCTATCTTTACTGTTTTTTGTGTGAATATTTGAAAACTTTTATTTATTTTAACTGAATTGTGATTATACATTAGAACCGTTCAAATCTCAACTCAACTATTGTCATCCATCTCTTGCTTATACTCGGTTTTATACTCAAACTCTATTTTATCAGTTTTTCTCATTTGCTAAATCGTTCATTTTTTGCTACCTTTACTGTTTTTATGTGTGATACTTTAAAAACTTTTACTTTATTTTAACTATATTTTGATTATACATTAAAACTGTTCAAAAATTCAACTCAACTATTGTCATATGTCTTTTGCTTATACTCGGTTTTCTACTCAAACTCAATTTTATCAGTTTTTTCATTTATAATTTCATGTCTGAAGCGGGATCAATTTTGTTATCTTTACTATTTTTTTGTGTGAGACTTTGAAAACTTTTACTTTATTTTAATTGTATTGTGATTATACATACATTAGAACCATTCAAAATCTCAACTCAACTATTGTCATCCGTCTCTTGCTTATACTAGGTTTTCTACTCAAACTCAATCTTATTGGTTTTTTCATTTGTAATTTCATGTCTAAATCGTTCATTTTTTTGTTTTTCTGTGTGAATATTTGAAATTTTTTATTTTATTTTAACTGTATTATGATTATACATTAGAACCGTTCAAATCTCAACTCAAATATTGTCATCCGTCTCTTGCTTATACTCGGTTTTTTACTCCAACTCAATTTTATCAGTTTTTTCATTTGTAATTTCATGTCTAAATCGTTCATTTTTTGCTATATTTACTGTTTTTCTGTTTGAGACTTTGAAAATTTTTACTTTATTTTAACTGTAGTGTGATTATACATTAGAACCGTTCAAAATTTCAACTCAACAATTGTCATCCGTCTCTTGCTTATACTCGGTTTTCTACTCAAACTAAATTTTATCAGTTTTTTCATTTGTAATTTCATGTATAAATCATTCATTTTTTGCTACTGTTTTTCTGTGTGAGACTTTGAAATTTTTTAATTTATTTTAACTGTATTGTCATTATACATTAAAACCGTTCAAAATCTCAACTCAACTATTGTCATCCGTCTCTTCTTATACTCGGTTTTCTACTTAAACTCAATCTTATCGGTTTTTATATTTGTAATTTTATGTCTAAATCGTTCTTTTTTCTGTTTTTCTGTGTGAATATTTGAAAACTTTTATTTTATTTTAACTGTATTGTGATTATACATTAGAACCGTTCAAATCTCAAATCAACTATTATCATCCGTCTTTCTCTTATACTCGGTTTTCTACTCAAACTTAATTTTATCAGTTTTTTCATTTGTAATTTCATGTCTAAATCGTTCTTTTTTGCTATCTTTACTGTTTTTCTGTGTGAGACTTCGAAAACTTTTAATTTATTTTAACTGTATTGTGATTATACATTAGAACCGTTCAAAATATCAACTCAAATATTATCATCTGTCTCTTGCTTATACTCGGTTTTCTACTCAAACTCAATTTTATCAGTTTTTTTCATTTGTAATTTTATGTATAAATGGTTCATTTTTTGCTATCTATACTGTTTTTCTGTGTGAAACTTCGAAAACTTTTACTTTATTTTAAATTTATTGTGATTAAACATTAGAACCGTTCAAAATCTCTACTCAACTATTGTCATCCGTGTCTTGCTTATACTCGGTTTTCTTTTCAAACTCAATCTTATCGGTTTTTCATTTGTAATTTCATGTCTAAATTGTTCATTTTTCTGTTTTCTGTGTGTCATTTCTTCTTTGAAAGATACTCTCGATTCATTAAACAACTTTTCCTACTTCAAAGTATTTTTTCTCCTTTATATTTCTATATCTCAAAACTTATATAATTTTTTTTTCTTGAGAAAAAACTAATATAATTGTGTTAAGGTTTATGGTTAAAGCATCGAAGGTGGCTATCATGTCAATACTATGTCTAAACTCTATTATCTTGCGTAAGATCCTCTTTTCCTTAAAAGTGCTATCATGTTATTACTTTTGCGAAACTGATTCCA
This sequence comes from Eutrema japonicum, assembly GCA_030161315.1. NCBI lineage: Eukaryota > Viridiplantae > Streptophyta > Magnoliopsida > Brassicales > Brassicaceae > Eutrema > Eutrema japonicum. Next base: position 28,736,928 of record BSQW01000001.1, read on the forward strand.
TTTCGATCCCTATAATATGCAAGTAAGAAAGATTACTAAAATAATATGCAAATAATTGTTCTTCATTTTTCATTATCTATAAAATATGCAAATGATAGTTCTTCATCTTTCCTTTAAACATTATCTTTATGTCCATGTATAAGATAATTTGACAATTTATAATTGGAAATCGTTTGTTTGTTTTTGCAAATAAGCTTTTAGGAAGGTGTGTGTGTTAACTGTTAAGCTTACGGGAAGATGATAGTTATTTTGTTAATATATATCTCATCAGTCTTCTACCGATAGCATCAAATGAATATAATAATTGACCTTCTATACTGCTTCTCAAACTGGAAGCAGGTGTTTCTATTTAATAAAAAGTGCATCGTCTAATTTAAACAACCACGAAACACGAAATAGAAGAGATTATTACAAAACCACAACTAAACCAATGCAAAAGACACCTTAGTAGTCAATACTAGTTTTTTTAAACAAAAAATTAAGTAGAAACAACACAACCTATGTAGGAGTAGATCACTCCGTAGGTTCCTCCTCCTCAATATTCTTCTCCTTAGTCTAGTATGAAGTTCATTCATTTTATTTCAGGTTTTCAAGTTTACCAAGAACGTCAATGATCTACTGTCTAATTCAGAATTTTCTCCAACAAAGGCCACTCATATGCAATTAGTTTGTAAGTCTACAATTAGATTTAAAAAATAAAATTATAAGTTATTGTTCATCAGAAAGTTTATCTTGTTCATCATTTAAATCTAGAATGTAAAATAATAATTAGAAACTTTTATCCAAGAATTAAATCAGATGAATACAAATTGATAACTTTGATTGAGAGAGTACCAAATAATTTTTTTTTAACACAAAGCGACTTTTCTAAAAGAGTGTCTTAAGTTAGTATATGGAAAGATAAAAAATGATACTTTATTCAATAGTGTGCCATAAACATGTTTAAAAATAAAATAAAACTGACAATTAAGACAAAAGACATACTAAAACAGCAAGAGTATGAGAGACGACCAACCACATCCTTTGATATAACAAAAAAACCTTAAAAAGACCTAAACGATGATTATTAGAGTCCAAGGAGGAATGACCAAACATCTGATCTTATGCTTAGATCCTTCCCTAGAAACATCAGAACTTCAAACGACTTATTGTTATCTTTTTGTAATGGCAACTTTTTTGGTGATCATATGGTGGTTGAGCTCGAGCTACTCCTTGCAAATTCTGGTGGAAATAAATATAAAAGGTACTTGTAAAAATAGCACTACTGACAATCGACATCATTGACTATTGCATTCTTAGTTCCAGCACGAACCATCCACAACTTATGTGTTATACCTTTTAAAAAATAAAAAGAGACATAATTAAGTGAAATATTGTCTAGCCCATGCGATTCTTCAAGGCTGTTATAACTCTGGTTCATATATAAAACAATGAATTTACTTAAGTAATGATAACTGATAAGAGTTACTTACCGATTGTGGTTGCTGAGGTTGAAGATAAAATATTTGGTATGTCCCTCAATACCATTCACCACTGATGCTTCTTGTCTTTTTGTCGAGCTGGCACATCAATTAGGAGATAATTTTTTTATCATACATGAAATTAAGATTAGAAACTTGATTTTATACCATATCTATTTGAAACAAAGTTAATAAAATACAAAGTGACAAAATTTGAAAACTAAATGTGAATAAAACATGCGCCGAGGAAAACGCAATACTTAAATATATAAAATAGAAAGAAACATACTTGACATAATGGTTTTGACAAAATGAATAAAATTTCATGTTTGCTACTTTAGAAAATATTATTAATCATGAAAGCAAGAACAATTACCAATGTTCCTCTGGTTAAACATCAATGTCTATGAACTCAATGGCAATATAAACATCACTGAAATGTCTTCGCAGTGGTTGAGGAACCACATCTCATATAGCTAAAATCTGTTGAAATACCAAAAAAAAACACACAATCATTATTTGTTCATTAATCAAGCATCGAATTGTTCATATAATTTAAAATTATAGTTCCAAAAATCGAACGAATATACTAACTTTTTCATGATCTAGATGACCAAGAAGTTTGATCTCGTGAAATGTACGCTTCACATTCATTTGATGATCAAATGCATTATCTATCTTCTTCATCACCACCAGTTCATTCGTCTCCCAATCCAGCACAGAGCTTCAAAAATCCCCCCAGGAAAAAGATGCAAAATTCAAAACTCCGACCTCTTGAAATAAGATGAATAAATTTAAACAAAAAATATAAAGATGCAAAAATCAAAACCTTGTTACTTCTTGCCTTAAGACTCATTGATCATCAAATGCTTGGATCAAAAATTCCTTTGCAAAGCAACAAAATACATTTAAAGATCAAAATACTACTTATCAAAATAATACATTTTATTTCAACCAGCAAACCTGAATTAAAGAGGTGAAGTGCAATGACATCTTCGGCAAAGCAACAAAATTTCCATCTGTAGCTTTTCTTAAATTTTTCTATATTCAAAACAAAACAATTGATCATATAACGAAAAAAACTCATCAATCAAACTATTTCTCTTACCAAAAACAACGATAATGGTGAGGACATCTCCAATCCTTTTCGGTTGGTGCACTACTTTCTAATGTGACTTGAATCACGTCAAAGTTGCTTCCTCAACCAAGAACTGCAAAATAACAACCATGAAAAAAAAAATCAAGTCTCATGAGTATCAAATAAACTATAAAAAACAATTTTTCGGACATGAGCGCTATTTCTCTTTGCCTAACTAATTCAGATTCGGGATAAAAAAATTACACTACCTTTCAATTACTATTTTACATAGACGGAACCGTCATATCAAATTAAAAAAATAGATAATTTCTCCTTTTTGAACAATTCAAGATAACCAAACCCATCCCCGATCTATACTCTTGAATAGAGATAGATGTAAAAGATACTTACATCTTTACCGCGAGCTCCTAGATTGAAATGAAGCCCGGGATGGAATTGAGCTATGGCACCATTCGTCTTCTGAAAAATATTAAATGAGTTAAACAATCTTGCCACTGATCAAACGAATCAAACCATATCCGTCAATGTGATTCGAGCAAAAGAACCTGAAAAGAAGATCGGAAGTGTTGGTAAGAGCAACCAGCAAGACGACGAAGTGTTGAATCTAATGATTTTCGCTATGAAATTGGTAAGAGCAACCAACAAGACGATGGAGCGTTGAATCTAATGGAGAAAAACATAAATGCATTAGATATACTCACAAAAATAAAATAAGTCATGATGACCGTTTTGTTGAGAAAGATGTTCATAAGCTTGAGAATAGATTCGTAGTTTCTTAAAACATTGATCTTATGTGTCGTTATAATGCTCATATGAATTGAATGGTGCATCCAAACACGAGCTATCAAATATCTCTTCAAGTACATCCATAAGGGACCTGATTATGTAGCAACGACATTAGATAAAGAAAAAGATGGAGAAGTCGACGAAATTAAAAAATACTATGACTGCAGGTATGTGTTGACAGGAAATAAAGACACATATAAATAAATATTGTCATATATTATTTTCTTCAAATATATCTATGTTACACTAAAATAACTATAAATTCTTTTATTTCCTATAGGTACCTATATACATGTGAATCAACATGGCGAATCCTTGCATTTCCTACACAATATCGGAATATATATGTGGTATTTTTGTGAAGTGAAGTGAGGTACCGAATGTGATATTTAAAAATTTCTCTATAAAATAATGTTTGTTACTTCAATATTCTTTGCAATGACCCCTAAGTATGAGAATTAAATCATCATCGCTTAGGTTTATGATCTCATCGAATAACCATTGAAAAGCTAACACAACCAATATGTCACCACACAAAATTATGGCTTCTATCTCTTCATGGTAAAACTTAGAAAAAATATATTTACTTTATCGGTTTTTTGTTATTATAAATTTGTTTCCAAATTCATTATATATTCATATATTGTCTTGGTTTCAAAACTATTTTTCTTCCTAGATACAAGAGCAAGATTTGTGCTTATTAGTTTGCTTTTTGATTTGTAGAGTAAATTGAAAATTTATATTGATTAATTAAGCTAAGGAAGGAGAATAGTTTTTGATTTTCTTGCTTTTTTTGTTGTTGTTTCAATAGAAAACAGATATAACGATAATGAAACTGAATTTGATGAAAAAACTTACTCACTCTGATTGGAAAAAGTGAGGTATAATTATTGAAAAATCATTTGAAAGTTACCACAACTAATATGCTACCAGACAAAAAAAATTAGGTATTTACCTCTTCAAGATAAAACTGACAAAAATATATTTAATTCGTCGATCCTCTGTGTTTTTATATTCATCAATTGTATTAGTTCAAAATTATAGTTTTCATGAATCTGAAAGCAAGAGTTGTGTTTATTAGTTTGTTTTCAATTTAGTAGATTAAATCAGAAATTTGTATTGTTAAACTAGTTAAAAAAAGAGAATAAATTTTAACTTAATTAATGTTTTGTTGTTTTCATAGAAAACATATATAACGAGGATAAAACTGAAAATGATGAAAAAACTTATTTTCTTTGTTTGAAGAAGTGATGTATAATACTTTATCTTCGTGTCAATACTATGTTTATTAAATAGCATTTGATTGTTTTGTTACACTTTTAGTTGGCTTTGGTATACTAACTTATAAGTGGTGTACCAAATAATACGTTTTCAAACCGGATATATATAGATTCAAAACAAGACCGTTGAAACTCACAAACTAGATATAATTTTTGAGATAAAAACTGCACTATATATATTAGGGTAATATGAGTAAGTAGTATAAATTATTAACAAAATTAGTTTTTGGAAAAAGTTTATTGCAAAATTAGGTAAGTAGAAAGAGAAATAAAATTACACCATAAATATCTTTCTCTATTTCAAATAATTACAATGCCAATTTACTTGAAAACTACTGAAAACTGTGTTAGCAACTAATAAAGCCGATGACACTGTTCATCCAGCATCTCGTCGACACTGTTAATCCAAAGTCGACGATACTAATAATCCCGCCGTCCCATCGACACTGTTCATTTACCATCTCATCGACACTGTTCATCCAGCGTGACACTGTTTATCCCGCGCGACACTGTTTATCCCATGCAACACTGTTCATCCTAAGTCGACATTACTAATAATCCTGACATTGTTCATCCCGTTGACTCTATTCATCCAATATCACGTCGACACTATTTAGCAACTAATAATCCTGACGACACTGTTCATCCAAAGTCGACGATACTATTCATCATTGGAATAACAATAATATCTAAAACTTGTAACCCGCTAACATAGTATGATAACGTACTGACAATAATATACACTACAAGAAAAAAGCGTATTAATAGCGCCCAGAAAATGTTATCTAATGATACGATAGATGTTAGTTAAACGCTCTGTCATCGCCCGCAATAAAAAGTCGGGCACATAAGATAACGTTTTTTTTGCATGCTATCGTTTGTCTATATAAAATAGCACTTTCTTGCGTGCTATAGTTTTTATTACAAAAGCAATTTTGTTTTGTTATTATTTTATATATAAAAGCATTTTTGAATCGTTATCTATATATTTAATATAGCATTCGTTTTATGTTATTTATTTTGGTCGTCCATTTCGTAAATTTTGTTATTTATAATTATAAACGATATTCTGAAAACATTTAATTTAAAAATAAAAATTAATTTAATTATAAAAATGAAGACAAATTACATTACTTATATTCACCTCAAAGACAAACTACATAATTTAAATTGAAGTTAACAAAACCTAGTTTATAAGAAACTTCAACACAATCACATAAATACAAGTTTATCATGTGAATTCTCCACACTCTTGAATCTCCAATCTTTGAGCCTTCTTCTTCGATATCATCAACATACTCAGTTCTTCATGCAACAAACAAACATTTCAGGAACGAGAAAAATGTCTCCATCTAGACTTCTCCGTTTTGTCTTCTCGAACACAGTCTTAAAACAAACAAAAATTAGTAGAGTTAACATATATAATTGTTAGAGCATGTAAATAAAACAAGATTTGGTTGGTCCTACACGATTTGTATTTTCCCCCGCGTAAGCTTTGCCTTCTCAAGCTCTCTGGCAGCATCATCCCGGAATTATTTCTCATCTCGTGAAACTCCCTCGAGCGCCTGAGGCGAACGTAGATAGATTGAGAAAGAAAAATCTTTTAGCTTTAAAAGATACAAATTGTCAAATCCAAGACCTATATATATATATATGAAACATATAATCATACCTTTTTAAGATCGTCTATTATTTTTTGAAGAGCCGAATCTTCTTCTTCTTATTCCAGGAGGCGAGGCAATTCACCAACATAGTAACCGGCGATGAAGAAACCCACTGCCAAAATTCAAACAATCAAAACAAATCTAAGGAAAATTTCATAACTTTAGCCCAACAAAACCCATAAACTTTGGATTCCTAATCTAACACAATAGAGAGCAGTGTCATAAGATATAGATTCCCGGCAAACCTATAAGGAAAGATTCTTCTACAATAGAAATTAGGATTTATCAATTCCTAAGACGAAGCAGTAATTCGAGATCCATACAAACCTGATGGATGCGAAAGCAATATAATAATAGATATGAGTGGATGATGCGAGAGCAGAGGATGAAGGAACAAGAACAAAGGGCGAAGCTTTTTTCATTTATGCGAAGAAGACAGAACATAATCGTCAACGAGGGAGTCTCTATTGCGAAGGGAGAGCTCGAGTAGACAAAACGGAGAGGCGAGAGGAGTTGAGAAGCTTCTTGGCCGCTGTCTCACTTCATATGTCAAACTGTAGCGAGAAAAGGAAAGAATAAGAAATATGTCATGTCATCTATCCGTTCTCTCAGTCGGAGATAAACTAAAGCTGATGAAGGGTCAAATATGAGAGAAATATAAGGATCCAACGGTGTTAGATTGTGCCACGTAATCGATCCGAGTGCTGTCTTCCCATTGTTTCTGATATTGTGAATGTTTATTTATTTTCTCATACCCTAAATAAAATGATTTTTAATAAGTTTTTTTTTATTTTTTTAATTTATAAATGTTTTATATCAATGCTTTTATGATAAATTATTTATTTTTGTAATAATATATAATTTTTAGTTTACACAAATACTAATAACAAAAAACTATATAACAAATGTTGTGAAACTCTAAACTATAGATAAAAGATTAAGTAACTTAACATTAGTTTGTAGGGTTTGTATGTTTGTAATCATTTTTGCAATGATTTTGCAATAATTTCCAATCATTTGAATTTTCATTTGGTAATTTGACAACATAATATAAATAGTTTATACCCTAAATGAATTTATAATGTTTTATATTTCCTTTTTATTTTATATTTTATAATAGTTTTTATGTTCTATATTACGTTTTTAGTAAGAACCAATAACTTGTTATATATTTGATTTTAAAATTGAAAAATATAAAAAAATATCCATATATACTAAATCAAACACTCATTAATACTTAAAAATTATTAGTTTAGTCTTAGAATTTCTAAAAATTAGGTTTATAGTCTCTTAGTGTTATATTAGATATTGGATTCCCCTAGATTAAAGTAGCCATCGATTTTTTTCAACAAAAAAAAAAAATAGAACAAGAAAAAATATATCATAACCCTTATACCCTAAACTCCAAACCCTATGCCCTAAACTCTAAATCAAAGATTCACTAACTTTTTCTTATTATTTTTAATTTTGTAATAGTTTTTCCTATTCTATTATATGTTCTTAATATGAAACAATAATTTGTTGTATTTTTTTTTTAATTGAAAAATAGAAAAATATATTGCAAGTGTGAACTTATATACCTTAAATCAACTCATTAATCCATAAAAATTATTATATTTATATTGTTAATAAATTTAGAAAAATATATTTCAAACCCTATACCCTATACCCTAAATCATATGCCATAAATTCTATATCAAAGATTCACTAACTTTTCTTTTTTTATTTTGTATTTTGTAATAATTTTTTTCTATTCTATTTTATGTTTTTAGTATGAAACAATAATTTGCTGTATTTTTTTTTAATTGAGAAATAGATTTTTCTTTTACAAGTGTAAATCTCTATATCCTAAACTAAATAGCTGGGAACGTCTAACTTAGGAATATCAGATGGCTACAGATGATCGAAATCAAATAAGATGAAGTGTATATAAATATGAAAAACTCAGCAACAAAATCATGTGGGGAGGCCTTTCAATGAGCCAAATATTGCAGGAGATAGTTCAAACAAAAAAAACGATTATGTTCAACATTAATCTTAAAAGGTTGATTCTATCAAAGAAACTGATTAGCGCAGAAATATAAGCTCCCATGGAATCAAAAGCAGAGAAGAATGAGTAGCGAAAAAGCAGTAATTTGGCCTAGAATGTAAGGTCATTTGGGTCCTCAATAATGCTAGCCAATGTTTGCAAGAATTGTGCAAGATCAGCACCATAGATGACACGATGATCTGCCATAACATTCACCTGTGGTTTGCAAGTGACCAATCATCATTAACAAGTGCCCAGGACAATCTCCTTTGACATGTCAGCCATTTGAGAACATTCAACCTATTAAGAAACATCCTCAATCAAATCATTCAGATTTGAAGAGATTTTCACTTATGAAAAAAAAGATGGAAAGAAATGAAGACATACAACGTATACATGAACTGCTCCTGCCTTGGCACAGAACAGAGACAATATTCTTGACTTGTCCCAGATCCAACATCAAGAGCAATCCTGTCCTTAATCAGCTCCAAAGAGGTCACAGTTTCTCTTGGCCACCAACATCCCAAACTGTGAACATCACATTCTTGTACTGAAATTTTTCAACATTAAATCCTGCGTAACAAAGTTTTAAACTGTCGGCAAACATGTATTCCAAGCAACCAAAGGGAAAATGTCAAAACAATGACCAAACAAAAATATACTCTCGGAAGAACTGATACCACACAAGTATCAAAACTACATATGACACCAGAGAAATTCATAGACATGACCTATGGATTCAGAATGTAACGTCTTAATAGACTGAATCTAACAGCTCCAAATCTTGTTCCAAAACCAAGGAATCAATCCCACTAATTAGCCGATGAGAACAAGAATAATAATCATAGCTATTACAATAACACAGGTTCTGAAATATTCTTAAGAAATAGAAAAAAACACACAACATACCAATCATGGGGACAATTGACAAAAATTTTCCTATGTGAAGTTTGTAGATAATAGTTGTTTTGCCAGCAGCATCCAGCCCCAACATAACGATCTGACAATGAAAAATCCTTAAATATTAAAAGATTTGAATTACAAAGATATCGAAAGGGATGATCATAATTTTTTTCAAATTTCAATCGAATTCTGAAACACATTTGTACTTAACAAATCAATGAAAATAACAAACAATTCCATACCTTGGTAGCCAAAACCAAGACTTGTCCATGTTACAACAATACCACAACTCCACGACCAAGTATACATACATATATATAAAATAATAACTTTCATATATCAGACACACAAATATGTAAATCGTGTAGTCAACTTAAACCATACCAATCATATACCAGCCAAATTTGTGTACTCCTTTGCTGAATGCGAACTTCATAAGCCTAAAACTTGCGTCTAATACAGAACTCAAGTTCTGAAACCCAAAGCTCTCTGCAAAATTGGAAGCATCGATTATACTTAGAAAAAAGAAACAATCGATCGAAAACACAAATTCAAACTAAGACCCTATAAATTTCACATACCTTTAACAAAATCGAACCCTGAAACCTTCCTGCAAAATAGCAAAATAAACGAATCGATTCAATACCAAACATGTAAAACCCCTAAATCCATATATACGCGTATCGATTACCAAACATCTAACCTTCCAATGTCAGCTTCGTTCTTGAGAAATTGACGAGAATTCCTCAACAACGAAATCGAGAATTCCTCAGCAGCTGCTAGAGCATCAGAGCGTCAGATTAGGAGGAGAATTCGAGAGGGAAAGTGATAATTTGAGAGGGAGAGTGAGAAGTTGACAGGGAAAGTGAGATTTTGAGCTGATAAATGACATGGAACGATGTCTCTGTGGTTTTGCATTCGACATATTTAGCCACAAATTTTTTTTTTCGATTTTTTTTTTCCAAATGCGGGCACTTAATATTTTATCACCCGCTCGACATTTGCATAGCGGTTTAATTGTGTTTGTGCTATTATATAACACGCGCGAAATACCTTAGAGACAAAAACATTGATGCGTAATATTTTTTTCTTTGGCCAACACATTGATAGCGTTTACTAATAAACAAACGCTATAAACAAATCATGGTTATGTCAACCATAGCATAAACACCTAAAACGCTATCTTCTTCTGCTATGAATACTCAATATTCTTGTAGTGATATGATACATGTAACAAGTATCAAATATTTGTGTTAACACGTTAACAACTCTCATATATTATCGTTAGCACACTATCATACTTTGTTAACACGTTACATGTTATATGTTAATTGGGTTAATACGTTATAAAATATCAAATATTATTGTTAACATGTTACAAGTTTTAGATATTATTGTTAGCACGTTAACATATTATATGTTAATTGGGTTAACACGATAACATATTTTAATTAGCAAGTTAACCAAATAGTTATCTACTAAATATATGGTGATGAATAGTGTCTTCGATTGTACAGTGTCGACGTGATGAACAATGTCGACAGGATGAACAATGTTGGGATTATTAGTATCGTCGACTTAGGATGAACAATGTCGCGCGAGATGAACAATGTCGACGTGATGGTGGATGAACAGTGTCGACAGGACGACGGGATTATTACTGTCGGTGGGATGGTGGATGAACATTGTCGACGGGATGGTTGATGAACAGTGTCGCCGGCTTTATTAGTTGCTAACACAGTTTTCAGTAGTTTTCAAGTCAAATGGCATTGTTGTAATTATTTGAAATAGAGAAAGATATTTATGGTGTAATTTTATTTCTTTTTCTACTTACCTAATTTTGCAATTAACTTTTTCCAAAAACTAATTTTTCAGCCAACCTATGTTTTTGAACAAAATCACCCTATATATTATTACAACCATAAATATACACAAAGTTATATCTCAATAAGTATAATTGGTCGTATATGATTTTTATCAAGATAATATTAAGAAGAATATCCACGCTACAAAACCTAGTATAATAAATAATTTATTTATTTTTGGTAGATAAAAATCATAAAATTATTTTTAACTAGATTAGGTTTCGTGTGATACGCGGATAAAATATAAAATATTTAGATTCTAAATTGAGAACCCGCATAATTAGATTTTAAGTTAAAACTCTCGTTTAGACGTTATCCAAAAAATAAGTTTTGTAATTTGCAATGAAGAAAATTCAAAATTGATCAATATTACCCGTTGATAATGGACTTTTCGGTCTTTCTAGATATCAATTCTCTAGATACAAGTAATATAAGAGGTATCGAATCCAATGGATTAAGTTCCAAAACACCAAAAATACATAGAACTACTTAAGTTAAGCAACATAGTTGGTTTTAGTTTGAGTTCTAGCAATCCAAATTCAATTCAAGCTAAGTAAAGGTAAACAAGTGAACAAGTACTAATCGAGATTTATAAAATGATTAAAGCAAGCTCTAGAGTGAGGTTATTGACTTAGGTGAATTCATTGATTGATCAAGGATGTTAATTAACACAAACAAGCATTTCTCCCTAGGCTTAGAATGTCAAAACAAGAGTAACCTACCTCCATGATCTTAATCACTTTGTTAATTAACTAATCAAGAACAAATTTTCATTTGTGAAAAGCTAATTAACAAGCATGAATAACAAATTCTAATGGCCATAATACTCTTTAGACAATTAATCCCTTAGGCTAAACAAGTAAAATCTCTTATCTAATTTATATGGGCATTTCATCAAACACCTTATGTGCATGAAATGCCCTAAGGTCTAAATTATTTTTGTCCAAGCCTAATCTAGCATTAAGAGCCTTAGATAAGAGAGGGAGAATATGATCTAGGTCCTAAACATCCTTAACCATTCAAGAAGACACCTAATCTACCTCACCCATGAGCTTTAAAGCAAACTACTCACTAATCATCATAAAATCCTCAAATCCCATAAGAGAAATTAAAGATCCCATGATTAAGTGATTAGGGAAAAGAAAGATTAAAGAAAGGAAGATGAAAACTTGATTAATAAAACTTAGATTGCATAAATAAACCAAGATCTCGTACAAATACTTAGCAAATCACCAAAATGGGGTTCTTTGCCTTAGAAATTAGGATAGATCTAAGAAAATTAGGTTTAGTTGCTTTTATAGATAAAGGGGGGCAGACCGGGTCGACCAAGTACAAACCAGGTACCGACCCGGCCGAGTCGACCCGGGACAAACCGGGTACCGACCCGGTCGGGTCTGGATCTTTTGGCTCGGCAGCTCCACACCGGGTGAGGGAAGTCGGTGCAAGCAGCCCGTGGAATCCTGGCCTTGGGACGTATTCATTCGGCTTCGGCATCGGGCGGGCACACCGGGTGGGAGCTGGCCGGTGGGACGCGTCTCTTCGGCGTCTTGAAGATCGACCCCGGGTGAGGGCCAGTCGGTGCAAGCAGCCGGTGGAATCCCGGTCTTCGGGTCGAGTCTTCACGCCTCGTGTAAGGGCCAGTCGGTGCAAGCAGCCGGTGGATCTTCGGTATTCGGGTCGAGTCTTCACGCCTTGGGTAAGGGCCAGCCGGACATCACCTTAGTGAATTTTCCATAACTCCTGATCCTGAAATCTGAATGACCTGATTCCAACTCCTATGGAAAGCTAACTCACTCCTTTACAACTTCCATGAAGACCGTTGAAGCTGACTCAGATAGGAAGGCCTTCGTCCTGCCAGTTCGTTCAGACGCTATGGGATGGTCCTTTTTGCTCCATTTCTCTAAACTTCTCCAAAATGACTCCAATCACCTATAAAACACTCCAAATGCATGCAAGACTCATAGGACCTAATGCAAACACCTAATACTCTAATTCAAACAAAAATGCTAAACAAAGCTATGATCATGCATGCAAATGACTAAAAGTGTTAACTAAAATGCAAGCTAGAGCATGTAAAATGCATGAATATCAACTCCCCCAAACTTATTCATTTGCTTGTCCCCAAGCAAACAAACAAGAAGAGGAGAGTTAGAGAGCAGTGAATGAGATAGAGTCCAAAAATACCAGCAAAAGAAAACCATTCAATGGTGATTCTAAAATGCACCTGAACAATCTCTACTCCAAAAGATGTAACCATACTCATCACATCATGAATCAAGCTCGCGAATTAGCCTACGCATGCGTTCATATTCCCCAATCCTTTAACATTTATTAAACGAAACCAAGGGATCTCTCAACAAATGAATGAAGTACGGCAAAATGCTAAGGGTAAAAAGCAATTGATGCATACAAGGATAAACTTTCATCTACCCAATGTCCCAAATGACTTCAATCCCTACCTCTAAACCCCATGAATATCGCTCCTAAGCTACCCTTTCTCCAAGGCATTTTGCATTTCATAGACCACATACCTCATCGATTTTTCTTCATTTAAGGACTTGGGGAAAACTTATTCTCCACCTTTGATCAACAAATGGCTTGGCTCATTTCTTTTTCTTCTTTAGCTCATCTTTTGCTTTTCTTATTTGGTCTCTTTCTTCATCCTCTGGATGCATTAGCCATTTTTGGCTTATGTTCTTCTTTTTGTAGCTAGAGACCATCTTTTCTCTTATCATATAGAGCTATACCAAATATTCATTGCCAACAATTTCAATCATTAGCTTTTTCCCTTCTTCTTCTCCTACTCTTTCTCTTGTTTCCACCTTTTCTCGTGCTTTGCACACCCAAGACTATCTCTTTTCATTCCACCCCAAACTCCCATTCCATCTAGCCTAACCTATGCTTAGCCCGATGATGTGCGAGCTAAATATACATGAAAGCCTTTCCTTGTCGCTCTAAACCGACCACTTTTTTGCCAAGTCCATTCGAAAAATATATGCCTCACAACACTCACTACATAATTAGGCTTGAAAGGAGGGTAAGTTAAGGCTGAGGATAACCGTCCCAAAGATGGGGATCGGCTACATGGACTAACAAGAGTGGTAAAAAGGAAGAAGATAGCCCAAGTATGTCTATGGTATCCATGAGTTCATTTTTCAATGCATAAACATGATAATTACTAGTCAAAATTAAGGGTTCTGATAAGCTCAAATGTAATACCCTAAAGTAGTAACAGCTTTGTCGATTGTAGTATTTATGGGTCGAATCCACAGAGACTCAAGAATCACACAATAGATTATATATGTTCGAATTAAGCTAAGTAAATCAATGAATAAGAAAGTATCAACGTAAATTAAAGGGTTGTAAATTCAATGGAGAGGATATAGGTTCAGGGTATTTCTCAGGAAATACGAGAATGTAGATAAACTAATTAGCTAGGATTCAGGTTAAGCCTGTTTCTAAAACTCAAATCACTAAGCTATAATTAACCAACTGTTGTTGCGAGAATTATCTAAGTCTAAATCTCAGAATTCCAAATTTCTTTGCAAATCCTAAAGACTAAACTAGCTTTAAGTCCATGTTCGATATGTTCACAAAACAACTAAACCAAATTTCTTTGCAGATAGTTATTTTTCTCACCATAGGTTCTATCAGATCATCAATTTCAATGTCCTGCCTAATCGATTAACCTAAGATCTAAGTTCCAGGTGATCAATCCAGAATTAGCTTTAAAAACAACATATGGTGAAGAACTAATTCAGATTATGAACCCTAACCAACTAATTAACCTAACATTCAAAGAGATCCTTTATTGAGAACCCTAAACCTAACATGAGATCTACTCAGACATGGAGATTGAAATAAACAACATGATTGAATAAAGCTATGAAATTAATAATAAAGGAGAAAGAAAACAAGGGTTCAAAATCTTCTCTCAGACGAACAAAGTTTCAGACTTGTCTCCCTCAAAGCTCTCTCAACAAAAATCAAAGATAGAATAAAGCTTAGCCCCCAAAGGTGGATGAAAAACCTAATTATAATGATAAAACACATTTTGGGGCTTCTTATAATTATTAAAGTCTTCTGGACCAAAGTGTAAAATCTTCAGACTTGTAAAAAGTCGCGATCTTTCTCTTTATGCGATCAGTATCGACCGACACCATAAGTGGTATCGATCGATACACAGCTTCTGTGTCGAATCTCAGGCTGGTGTCGCTCGACACCAGGACTTCAACTTGATCCTATAGCTGCATGATCTTGCTTGGCTCCAAAATGTTCTAATATCTCCAATTTAGCTCCAAACGTACCTAAACATGTAAAGACTCGAAAAGACTCCAAAAATACTAGAAAGACTCTATAAATAAGACCTATATCATGGTTAAAAGCGGGTAAAAACAGCTCTTGAATGATGATCCATACACTGAAAAATCATCCATGAACACCTACATAAAATCCTCGATCATGTCTGTGAAGATAGACATCATGCACCTCTGAAAAGTGGCTGGAGCGTTACATAATCCAAAGAGCATTCTTTTGTAAGCGAATGTGCCATAAGGACATGTAAAGGTTGTCTTCCCTTGGTCCTTTGGATGGATCAGAATCTGAAAGAAATCTGAGTACCCATCGAGAAAACAATAGTATGGATGACTTGCCAACCTCTCCAACATCTTATCAATGAATGGTAATGGGAAGTGATCTTTCCTTGTGGCTGCATTCAACTTCATGTAGTCAATACACATTCGATGCCCAGTGATTGTCCTAGTAGGGATCAACTCGTCCTTCTCATTTTTCACAACAGTTATCCCTCCTCTCTTAGGCACAACATGAACTGGACTGACCCAAGAGCTGTCCGAGATGGCATAGATAATCCATGCTTCCAAGAGCTTCATTACCTCCTTCTTAACCACTTCTTTCAAGTTCAGGTTCAGCCTCCTCTGATACTCAATTTAAGACTTTGACTCGTCCTCAAGATGAATCCTATGCATACACAAGTCTGGGGAGAAACTTGAAATGTCATCAAGAGAATAGCCAAGAGCTTTGCGATACTTGCGCAGCTTGCTCAGCAGTAAGGTGATCTATGCGTTGTTTAAGGAAGCATTAATGATCACTGGATATGTGGAATTCGGACCAAGAAAAACATACCTTAAATTGGCTGCAAGTGGTTTGAGTTCGATCTTAGGAGCCTTCTCCTCACTCTAATCACCAAGCATAGCAGCTTTCGCAGAAGATTTGGCCATCTCCTCGCAAGCTCGCAGGTGGTGTCGACCGGTATCGACCGACACTAGGTGAGTATCGATCGATACTGCTCCTGTTGTGTCGAGCATCTTAGCATATCCAGCAGCAATATCACTCAAATACACCTCTGAATCAGCTGAACATACCAATGTTCTCTCTAATGGATCCTCATGATGCATCTCCAGAAAATACTCTTCAGCTATATCGCTGAAAGTATCAACAAAGTACGTCTGCCCATCGATGGTTGGTCTCTTCATCATCTTCTCCATGTTGAAAGTCATAACCAAATCACCAATGTTGAGAGCTATCTTCTCATTCCTGCAGTCTATCAAAGCTCCATCTGTTGACAAGAATGGCCTTCCCAAAATAAGAGGATCTTTGGGCTCTGAATCATACTCCAAGACAATGAAATCAGTCAGGATCAAGCAATTCCCAATCTTAATTGGAACATCTTCGAGCAATCCTTCGGGAAGTCAAACTGAGTGATCATCAAGTATCAGTGAGATCATAATGGACTTGAAGTTTGTCATCCCCATCTGCTGAGCAACTGAGTATGGCATGAGGTTCACACTTGAGCCAATGACACAAAGAGAACGCTCAAATCTTTCTGTGAAGATCGTACAATCTAACACAAAACTCCCTGGGTCTGGTAGTTTCTTTGGGATCTTGTTGAGTAGAATCGCGCTGCAATCATGAGTAATCATCAAAACTCCCTCTTCAAGGTTCACATTGCTTGATACCATCCTCTTAACATATCTCCTAAAGGCTGGGGAAGTCTTGATGGCATTGACAAAAGGAAACTCAACAATCAACTTATCCATTATCGCTTTGCATCTAGAGTCTTCCACCTCCTTCTTGGTCTTCCCAATAGGCCTAAGATAAGGTATCTTAGGTTTGTAAAACCTTTCTTCAATCAACTCAGGTGTCTTCTCGACCTCAGGGTGGGTGTCGATCGACACATGATCGGTATCGATCGACACTCGGTGCTTTTTTCACATCTCGAGAAAGCATTTGGACTGGTATCGATCGATACGCGGTGGTGTCGATCGATACCCTGGGATTTTCCGAATTCTCATCGTAATCTTCCATAAGATCAACAAAATTTCCTGCAGTTAGGCTCTTTTCCACTCCTGGATTGACCTCTTTTCCACTCATCAAGGTGATTGCATGAATGTGTGCCCTTGGATCTTCTATTTTCCCTGGAAGAAAATCATCTTGCCTCTTCACAGCACCTGCATTTTGGGCAACCTGAGTATCCTGCTTCTTCTGATGAATACTGAGAGCCTCGGTTTTTCCATTCAGGTCTGTGTACATAGCATCCATCTTCCCATTGAAGTCCATTGTCATCTTCTGTTGTCCCTAAAGAAGCTGTTCAAGCATAGACTCAACCTTGCTCTATGGGGTTTTAGCAGGTAGAGGTTGATAAGAAGAATTCCCATAGGTGCGGGTGTACCCTCCTTGCTGAGCATTGTTGGTGAAGTTTTGGTTGTTGTTCTGGTGGTATTGATTTCTCTGACCTTGAAAACCAGAACCACCAATGTAGTTAACACCTTCCGCTTCATCCTCATTGAAGTTCTCAACCTCATCAGCAAAATGAACAGCTTTCATCGTCTTTCCCATCAAGAGATTGTGTACTGAATCCAACTTAGCTTGAACGAACCTCAGCAATCTGTGATCCATCCATACTCCCAGTTTGCTTCCTTCGCTCAAAATCTGCATTCTTGGTACTATTGCTAGATGCCAAGTTCTCAATAAGCACATAAGCATCGTCAGGATACCTGGTGTTGAAATTCCCATTACTCGCATTATCCAAGGCCATTTGATACCTCCAATCAATCCCTCTGAAGAAGATACCCAGCAACTGAACCTTAGTGAACCCGTGATGTGGACAATCCCTCTGATATGACCTGAATCTCACCCAAGCAGCCTTAAACGCTTCAGTCGCTCCCTGAGAAAATTGGGAGATCTTATTCCTGAGCTCCTCGGATCTTGCATCATCATAGAAATTGTTCAAGAAGGAATAACTTGGAGTCTCCTCCCAAGTAGCCAGTGATCTAGGGGCAACTGCTTAAGCCAATAAGCTGCATCTCCATCAAGAGAGTATGGGAAGAGCTTACAGAAGAGAAAATCATTGGACACTCCATTGTATTTGATGCTAGTAACCAAGTCTTCAAACCTCTCAATGTGATCCATCGGGTGTTCATGAGAAAGATCATGAAAAGGATGCTGACCCACAAGAGTGTAGTATGTATGTTTCAGCTCAAAGTCATTCCTCTGAAAAGCAGGAGGGCGAATCGCTGATCGATTGGCATAGAACTGATCAGGCCTGTTGTACCCACCACTCGTTCTACCACGATCAACCACTTCATTCCCAACATTCACAACAAACGCAGGGACAACGACGTTTCCATCTCCATCAAGTCGTTGCCCTTTCTCATTGCACAATTGACCCTCTTGGTCTCTCAAAGCTCCATCATCATCACAAGTCAATACCACTGGATTATTCATCTCTGCTGGCTTCTTTGTTTTCCTGTTTGCACGTTCCAAATTTGCTAGCTCCTTGTTGGAAAGATTAACTAGCTGAGTGCTTTTGTTACTCTTGGTTTCGCGAGTGGGCATACACCTGAAACAAAAAAGACAAGGCACGTAAGTAAAATAAAACGATGAGTATCGACCGACACTATGTGGTATCGATCGACACTGTCGAACTTAGTCGAAATTCTTAACTAAAATCTAATGGCGAATTAAGAATCCCCGGCAACGGCGCCAAATTTGATAAGCTCAAATGTAATACCCTAAAGTACTAACAGCTTTGTCGATTGTAATATTTAGGGGTTGAATCCACAGAGACTCAAGAATCACACAATATATTATATAGGTTCGAATCAAGCTAAGTAAATCAATGAAATAAGACAATAATAACGTAAATCAAGGGTTGTAAATTCAATGGAGAGGAGATAGGTTTAGGGTATTTCTCAGGAAATCAGAGAATGCAGATAAACTAATCAGTTAGGATTCAGGTCAAGCCCGGTTCTTGAACTCAAATCAGTAAGCTATAATTAACCAACTGTCGTTGCGAGAATTATCTAAGTCTACATCTCAGAATTCCAAATTTCTTTGCAAATCCTAAAGACTAAACTAGCTTTAAGTCCAGGTTCGATATGTTCACAAAACAACTAAACCAAATTTCTTTGCAGATAGTTATTTTTCTCACCATAGGTTCTATCAGATCATCAATTTCAATGTCCTGCCTAATCGATTAACCTAAGATCTAAGTTCCAGGTGATCAATCCAGAATTAGCTTTAAAAACAACATATGGTGAAGAACTAATTCAGATTATGAACCCTAACCAACTAATTAACCTAACATTCAAAGAGATCCTTTATTGAGAACCCTAAACCTAACATGAGATCTACTCAGACATGGAGATTGAAATAAACAACATGATTGAATAAAGCTATGAAATTAATAATAAAGGAGAAAGAAAACAAGGGTTCAAAATCTTCTCTCAGACGAACAAAGTTTCAGACTTGTCTCCCTCAAAGCTCTCTCAACAAAAATCAAAGATAGAATAAAGCTTAGCCCCCAAAGGTGGATGAAAAACCTAATTATAATGATAAAACACATTTTGGGGATTCTTATAATTATTAAAGTCTTCTGGACCAAAGTGTAAAATCTTCAGACTTGTAAAAAGTCGCGATCTTTCTCTTTATGCGATCAGTATCGACCGACACCATAAGTGGTATCGATCGATACACAGCTTCTGTGTCGAATCTCAGGCTGGTGTCGCTCGACACCAGGACTTCAACTTGATCCTATAGCTGCATGATCTTGCTTGGCTCCAAAATGTTCTAATATCTCCAATTTAGCTCCAACCATACCTAAACCTGTAAAGACTCGAAAAGACTCCAAAAATACTAGAAAGACTCTATAAATAAGACCTATATCATGGTTAAAAGCCGGTAAAAACCATGATATGTCAGGTTCAAATAGTTAGGATCAGGTTCAATTCAAAGCTTGTTTCAACCAAGATGAAAGCATCAATGGATATGATCCAAGTATGGTGAGTCCTTACTTTCAAGTTGTTCAAATGCATTTAACTACTAAAGCTTAATTTGACATTTTAAAAGGACACTTTCATCATTGCGCCCATGCGAATGAATGCAAATCCTATATGAACTCTTGACTCGATCTTAATATGATATGCAACTAGATGACTTATATGCATGCACATTTTTGTTTTTAATTTTTTTTTTTTTTTTTATGAATGCAATGAGATTTAAGATGGAAAAATCAAGATAAGAAGAAAGAAACAAGATTAGAAACACATAAACCCTCTCCCGAACTTATATTACATGGTCCCTTGTGTAATAGAAGCTTGAGAGAGAGTATAAACAAATGCAAAAGACTAAAAATAAATCTAAATGCTATTTACAAGGTTTTGGAGTGTTACATTTAAAAACTTTGAGATGGGGAGGAAGACCCCATGGAATAGGACGGGTTACTCGAGCACTGAGACGGAGACCTCATTGACGGGTTAATCTAAATGCTCAACCTCGTTCCCAACATCTTGGGCTCTAGATGTGCTAGCCCCATGGTCCTTCTTATTCAGCTCCTTGATCGTTTGACCCATACTCTTCACCGTCCTTACGAGCTACCAGATCGTTCGATCTTGCCATTTGCACCAACGTTGGAGGAGACGGGTTGCTTGATGGGAGTGGCGGGTTGTATCATTACGCATCACTCCATCATATGGTTCGAAGTGATATCGCTCACTCCCATATGTCATCTCGTTAGAGAGTGGGCTAGCAACCTCGTCGTCGGAGCAATTAGAGTTCACGGTGGTGTCTTCTTTTCCGGGGCCAACCTTCTTGGCTCTTCTCAAGGAGATCACCTCAATTGGCGGCTCGATGGTTGGGTTGTAGAAGTTATCCTTCATGGGATAGAAGGTGAGCTCCTTTCTCCCCTGAATCGAGGTGAGAGAGATCTTAGGCAACATAACCTTCACGATGTTGGAATCGGTGAGCCGAAGCTTGTAGGCATATTCGTTTCCTATCTTCCCTTCGAAAAATTTGATCTTCGAGAGATAGGCTTCATCCATAAGTTCAATACCATTACCATCCTCTACCAAGTTGATCCCTTTGGCCTTAAGAATCGAAGTGACCAAACCACCAATGTGAAATTGAGGTTTTTTCATCTTTGTCGCTTATGCCCATTTTTTTATACCAAGCAAGTGATTGACAAGGATAGCGGCAAGGCCCGGGTTTGAATCATCTCCAATGAATCGCCTTTCATCCAAAGGGGAGTTTAGAAACGGTCTTAGCCCTAGTACCATCAACTCCATCTCATCTTCCGATACGGTTCCTGACTCCTTCTTAGCAAAGAGTATGTGTGCAAGGACCTTATGCACATATCGTATGGCGAGGTAGCGAATGGTGGAGCTTTTGATATTGTCGGGGTTGTACTCTCCACGTGCAATAGCTTTCCACAAGTAGGCAAAGTCATCTCGTCCGTAGTAGAACCGGAACCCTCTATTGGTTCCTTCTTCTTTGAAGCCGAACACTTGACTTAGCTCATGGAATGTCATCTTGTAAACTTCTCGCCCAACTTTTAACTCCATATACCAGTGGCCATCTTCAATGTCGACATCTTTGTCTTCTTTGTCATAGAAGACCGCTTCCAACGATGCCAAAAATTGGCATGTTTGCTCCTTGTGAGATGGTTGAGCTATATCAAAGACCTTGCCAAAGCCAATGTTGTCGAAGATCTTTTTCACATCCTCGAAAATCCCCATCTCCTCTAGTATGGCCTTATCCGAGAATCTTGTCTCAACAAACTTCACCGACTTTAGCTTCTCGAGATACTCATTGTGGGTAGGGGTTCTCGGTATTGGCTTGGGAATTATTTTTCTTTTCTTCTCTGCCACAATCTCGTTCTCATCTTTCTCATTGTCACTAACCACCTTCTTGTTCTTCTTCTAGCCTTTAGCACAAACCCTTGGATCTGATTGTTTCCTTGGTTGTTGGCTTTGAGATTCATCTTGAGTCTCCTAGCCTTTTCTACCCATGGTGCCTACATTGTCCCATAAATAGTGTAAGATTCAAGAGATAAAGGCACAACCTTTTTCAACATCAAACTAAGGCATTCAATAATGAGACAAGATGCAATGAGCTAGAAGATAGTGAAAACCAAGCATAGCAACCATACAATCACCAAAGTTGCAACCTTTAAGCTCAATGGTTCAACAATCAAAATGGGCTCAAGAATCACAAAATTTCCACATTTCAAAAGTCCTCTAGTCTTGAAAATATTAGCACATGAATCACCAAGTTTAACCATTAAGAACCCAACCCCAATGTATATGTTCAAGTGAATGCATTTCTCAAACAAAATCATGAAGCGAAAAATTTAAAAGCAAGTTCTTGATTTTCACGAAATATTTGAGTAAAATACCTTGGGGATGCAAGAACAAATGACAAAACCGATGATGGATTCAGAGAGAGGAGAGAAAAATGAGAATTTAGCAACCAAGATCACGAATTTTGAGCAAGAGGAGAGAAAGTTATGAAGAAATCAAGAGAGAAAGGTGATTTTCGCAAATGGGGAAGAAAATACTCCTTGGTCACGAAATGGGGAAGAAGATAGCCTTACCTAGGAGGGCCGGATCTCTTACCTGGAGCGGGAGCGCCGGGCGGACCGCTGGACAATAGATCTGGATCTTGGACCACTGGACAATAGATCTAGATCTCGAACCGCTAGACAAAGAGGTGCGCCACAGAATCAGCTCACACCGAGTGAGGTGTGGCCGGTGTGACCACTCGATTTTCCCTCTGTTTTTGGCGTTCCCCGACACCGAGCTAGCTTCACTTGTTGCTCATGGCCGGTGTGACCACACCGGGCTGGTCTTAGCCGGCGTTGTTGCCCGGTTTTAGCTAGGATTTGAACATCACGACATAGACACAAGATCCCCTAAAGACACTTTAGCAAAATATCAAAACGAACTACAAAAGAAATAAAAATGCTAAATCGAAAAGTATATACAAGGGATACTCATGGGGTCTCTCCCATAAGCACTTTATTTAACGTCTTTAAGTTCGACGTTTGTTACCCCGTTTAGGCGGAAAGAGTGTCCGAGAGAGGAAGCGTGATCCCTTCCTCAATGTAATCACCCACCATATAGGGCTTGAGACGTTGTCCGTTCACCGTGAATTCTCCACCCGTTTTGTTGAACAACACAACCGCGCCATACGGTTTCACTTCTTTTATCTTAAAAGGCCCGGACCATCTTGACATGAGCTTCCCGGAAAATAGATTCAACCAGGAGTTAAACAACAACACTTGGTCCCCAACCTTAAGATCCTTGGGTGTTATCTTCTTGTCATGGAACAACTTCGTTCTCTCCTTGTAGAGACGTGAACTTTCATAAGCATCTAGGCGGACCTCATCAAGCTCGTTCAATTGAAGGAGACGCCTTTCCGAGGCTGTTTTGGTGTCAAAGTTGAGAAGTTTAACCGCCCATAAAGCCTTGTATTCCAACTCAACCGGCAAGTGACAAGAATTTCAATAAAGAAGATTGAATGGCGTTGTCCCAATCGGTGTCTTGTAAGCGGTTCGGTAAGCCCATAACGCATCATCTAACTTTACGGACCAATCTTTCCTTGAACCTCCAACGGTCTTCTCTAGGATAGCTTTGATTTGGCGATTCGAAACCTCCACTTGACCACTTGTTTGAGGGTGGTAAGGCGTGGCCACCTTGTGCTTAACCCAATGCTGCTTTAGTAGGCTCTCAAAGACTTTATTGATGAAGTGGGAACCACCATCACTTATTACAACTCTTGGTACTCCAAAGCGCGGGAAAATGATAGACTTGAAAACTTTAAGGACCACCTTTGCGTCATTGGTAGGACTTCCTATGGCTTAAACCCATTTAGAAATGTAGTCCACCGCCACCAAAATGTATTGGTTGCCATACGAAGAAGGAAACGGCCCCATGAAGCCAATGCCCCAAACGTCAAAAATTACAACCTCGAGAATGGGATTATGAGGCATCTCATCCCGTTTACCAATGTTCCCTTTCCTTTGACAAGCGTCACACCTAGACACAAACTCTTGAGCGTCCTTAAACATGGTAGGCCACCAAAAACCCGCTTGTAGAACCTTAGCAACCGTCTTGAATGAAGAAAAATGACCTCCATATGACGAACCGTGACAATGCATCAAGATACCATCAACTATTTCCTCAGGGATGAATCTCCTATAGAGTTTGTCCTTACCAAGCGTATACAAGTAAAGCTCATCCCAATAAAAACAAGTGATGTCTCTAAAGAACTTCTTCCTTTGGTAGCCATTCAACCTTGGCGGTTCTTTTTCGCAAGCTAGGTAGTTGACATAATCCGCATACATGGTATCTTCTCATCTTCCAATCCCTTAGCTTCTTCGAGAACGTTCACCGCCTTAAGACCTTTCCTCAAAAAACCAACCAACATAAGATGCTCTTCGGGAAGAGAGTCATCTATAGGGATAAGATCATCTATCCGCATCCTTGATAGGTGATCCGCTACTCCGTTCTCAATACCTTTCTTGTCAACAATCTCCATGTCAAAAATTACAACCTCGATAATGGGATTATGAGGCATCTCATCCCGTTTACCAATGTTCCCTTTCCTTTGACAAGCGTCACACCTAGACACAAACTCTTGAGCGTCCTTAAACATGGTAGGCCACAAAAAACCCCCTTTTAGAACCTTAACAACCGTCTTGAATGAAGAAAAATGACCTCCATATGACGAACCGTGACAATGCATCAAGATACCATCAACTATTTCCTCGGGGATGCATCTCCTATAGAGTTTGTCCTTGCCAATCGTATACAAGTAAGGCTCATCCCAATAAAAACGAGTGATGTCTCTAAAGAACTTCTTCCTTTGGTAGCCATTCAACCTTGGCGGTTCTTTTTCGCAAGATAGGTAGTTGACATAATCTGCATACCATGGTATCTTCTCATCTTCCAATCCCTTAGCTTCTTCGAGAACTTTCACCGCCTTAAGACCTTTCCTCAAAACACCAACCAACATAAGATGCTCTTCGGGAAGAGAGTAATCTATAGGGATAAGATCATCTATCCGCATCCTTGATAGGTGATCCGCTACTCCATTCTCAATACCTTTCTTGTCAACAATCTCCATGTCAAATTCTTGGAGAAGAAATATCCACCTTAGAAGTCTTGGTTTGGTGTCCTTCTTGGCGTAGATGTGCCTTAGCGCGGCATGATCCGTGTGGACAATGATCTTGGAGCCAATCACATAGGACCTAAACTTCTCGATAGCAAACAAAACGGCAAGTAGCTCCTTCTCCGTGGTAGCATACCTCCCTTGTGTGTCATCAAGTGTCCTACTAGCATAGTAGATCACATGTAGCCTCTTGTCTCTCTTTTGACCCAGAACTGCCCCAACCGCGTAGTCACTCGCATCACACATGATCTCAAATGGCAAATCCCAATCTGGTGCTTGGACTATTGGCGCACTCACAAGAGCCTTCTTGATTTCCAAAAACGCATGTAGACATTACTCGTCGAACACAAACTCGGTCTATTTTCATAGAAGCCTCGTGAGTGGACGGGAAATCTTGGAAAAATCTTTGATAAACCGATGGTAGAAACCCGCATGTCTCAAGAAGTTTAGAATACCAGTGACCGAACTTGGAGGTTCCAAATTCATCATGACCTCAATCTTTGCTTTGTGTACCTCGATACCATTCTCCGAGATTTTGTGCCTAAGAACAATCCCTTCCCGAACCATGAAGTGGCAGTTCTCCCAATTCAAGACGAGATTCGCCTCCTCGCACCTAGTAATTACCTTGAATAGATTTAACAAACACACACCAAACGAAGAGCCATAAACGGAAAAATCATCTATAAAGACTTCGACCATTGTTTCAATCAAATCCGAAAAGATAGACATCATACACCGTTGAAAGGTTGCAGGTGCATTACATAACCCGAACGGCATCCTTCGATAAGCGAAGGTACCATAGGGGCATGTGAATGTTGTATTTTCTTGATAATTGGGGTGTATCGGGATCTAGAAGAACCCCGAGTACCCGTCAAGAAAACAATAATATGGGTGGTTTGCAAGCCTTTCAAGCATTTGGTCAATAAAGGGTAGGGGAAAATGATATTTCCTAGTGGCGGAGTTGAGTTTTCGATAATCAATGCACATCCTATGACCGGTTATAGTTCTAGTGGGTATCAATTCATCTTTTTCGTTCTTTACAACCGTGATTCCTCCCTTTTTGGGCACACAATGAACCGGTGAGACCCAAGTACTATCCGAAATGGGGTCGATAACTCATGAATGTAGTGCCATCATTCAAAAGAAAACAATCCCGAAGAAGCTTGGTGACCCCGGTAATATTACAATATTACGTATGTTACCATATTTTTATTTGTGATCATTATACGTAAGTTATTTAATTTTGTATGTCAACTATATATGCAGAGATCAGTGCTTTCTTCCGGGATCTATGCACGAGATCACTTATATCAGCCGGAATCTAAAATCTGAGGGAAAACATACCGGTTCTCCTTTGCAACCTCGAGAAAATATTTCCTCCTGACTTTTTGATGTTTTGGAACATCTTCCTATTCATCTCCCTCGAGAAGCAGCATTTAGTGGACCAGTTCAATACCGATGGATGTACCCTTTGGAGCGGTATATGTTCCACCTAAAGAAGAAGGTAAAAAATCTTGCTAGAGTCGAGGGTTCTATTGTCGCACAGAGAATTAATGAAAAAACTTCCAACTTTGCCGGCTATTACTTTCCAGCGCAAGTCCAAACAAAAAGTAGACGCCCTGCACGAAATTATGATGGAGGGAACAATGCTAGTTATGCTGTCTATGTCCCCGATATATTTACTCAGATTGGACGACTAAGTGGAAAAGCAAGGATCGACGACTATTAGAGGAGGAGCAAAGGCACTTTCATATGTATATTCTGACAAACTGCGACGACGTTTTGGAATATGAGAGGTACCTAATTTTTTGTTTTTAATTAGTTAACAAATTAAGTTTACTAATGCTATTTTTTAATGTATTTGTTCATGTACAGGATATTCATGGCCCAAATATGCGATTGGTATCCAGATTACACAGAGGATGAGCTTGTTGTCGTCAAGCAGAATGACTTTCTTGATTGGTTGAAATATTATGTAAGTGTTAAATGATGCTTTCTTATATAATTAAATTGTATAACTTCCTTATATAAACATTGTGTCGATTATTGATCCACATGAAATTTTTACAGGTTGGTCAGATGAATACACAATGGGAATTTGGTGTTACATCTATCCACTCTCGAAGGCGACTTCAGAAATACGATCCTTTCATTCTTGCTTCACAAGCGGATCAGGTTTCCTACATTCGATACCCCCGGGTTAGGAACAAGCAGGACTCTTCGATTACTGTTACGTCGATACACCCAAGGAAACAAGTTTATGGTGTTTCCGAGCACGATCCTTTGCAGAAAAACGCAATTGGTAACTTAGGTTCGATCGAGCATTCTCATGAAGTTGAACTCTTGGTTGATTTCACCATGGACGGGGATTACGAGGTATTTGAGGATTATGAGGAAGAGATCGGCGAATTTGACGAGGATTCCGATTCAGCTACGTCAGATTATTCATCGGACTCGGAGTAATTAATTATGTAATAAATTTTATTTCTCTATGTATTTTTTATATATTTCGATTGAGATTTTATTTTGGTGATTACACGCCTTGTAGTTTTTCTTTTCACAAGTCATGTTGTTTCGAGTCTTTTATTTCATTGAGTCTAAGCTGATAGGACCATTATATAAGATCTCCTTGCAGCCGTGTAATGTTTTTCACCTTTTGATGAAATAAAAATCTAGTTTTCATCTTTTGATAAAATAAAAGTCTAGTTTTTCCCAGCTAGAATGGAAACCCCTCGGAAATCCCTCGGAAATTATATAGTTTGGCCGAAGGAATGTCAGTAATTATATAGTTTTAGCCGGGGATTCTTAATCCGTCGTAAATTTCCGAGGGATTAAGAATCCCCGGCTAAAACTATATAATTACTGAAATTCCCCTAGTTAAAATTAATCCCTCATAAATTATATAGTTTATCCGAGAGAATGTCAATAATTATATAGTTTTACCCGGGGGGGGTTTAAATTTTAGCTGGGGATTCTTAATCCGTTGGAAACCCCTCGGAAATGGTCAATAATCCTCAAATATGCCGGATTTTGAACATGTTTGATCTTGATAAATGTAAAAGTAACAAGTTCAAACTATTTTCTGTGAAATGTTTTTAAGAATCAAACATTTTGAACTTTTTAATTGAAACTCTAATCAAACACATAAGTGTTCTTAGATGTTCTATGTGTTTTTAGGAAATCTTGAACTGGTTGTTAGATCGATTGTTACAAAATCCGGAATAACGTGTTTTGTTTGGTTTTAAAAGCTTTTACTTATTACTAAGTGACATTAATCTCTATTTAACACTAAATTTTATGAAATCTTGAAAATCTAAACCATACACATTAAAATCGTCGGAAATCCCTCGGTACGTTCCGAGAGATTTCCGACGGATCCTAAAATTTACCCGCGAATTTAAACCGCCAAACAAAAATTACTTAAAATCGAGGTGGTTAATTAAATTTGATTTCTGACGGATTCCCAAGGGAAATGGTCCGTCGGAAACCTTTATAAATATCGAATCGACCTCTTTTTTCTCCGATCTTCTCTCTCATTTTTTTCTCCGAGCTCCTCTCTCATGTTCTTCTCCGATCTTCTCTCTCAACTCTCTTTTTTTCTTCTTCTCTGATCTTCTCTCTCAACTCTCTTTTTCTTCTTCTTTTCTTCCCACCGGAGCTCGCCCACCGCCGCCGCCCACAACAGCCCACGGCCTACAAATCTAATTCACAATTTTTTTGTTGTTGTTAGATTAGGTTGTGGAATTTGTGGATTTTGTGGAATTATATTTGATTAGGTTGTTAGATTATGTTGATTTTTGTGGATTTATGGATTTTTTGGGTGGATTATGTTGAATTTGTGATTAGATTTTGCTGAAATTTTTAAAATTATTAGATTTAATTAGGTTAATTAGGTTGTTATATTTTGTTGAATTTGTGATTATATTTATAAATATAATTTATAAAAAAGTTTGGAATATTCGGGAATGGCATTAGCAAGTCGGTTTTGAAGATGTTGCACTCCATCCTCGACAAACCGCATAAGAAATTTTCGGACGTGTCTTTAGACGAAAAATCCTTTGGTTTCGAACGTTTGCGGTAAGATATAATTTATTTAATTTTTGTTATATATTTTGAGATTTTTTAACATCTTTTATTCTATTTCTTTTGTAGCAAAACATTAATTGGAGGTCTACCATCACGAAAACGGGGGAGACATAATTTTTCAGGGAGGCATCCACGCAATTCTCGCGCAACATGTACGAGTGGAAGCAGGTTTGGAGAAAGTGTGGAGATAAGCCAACTCTCTCTCAGAGTAACTCCAAGAACGCGGAGGTGTGGAAGTACTACATCCCG
Organism: Eutrema japonicum; assembly: GCA_030161315.1. Lineage (NCBI taxonomy): Eukaryota > Viridiplantae > Streptophyta > Magnoliopsida > Brassicales > Brassicaceae > Eutrema > Eutrema japonicum. Next base: position 28,766,815 of record BSQW01000001.1, read on the forward strand.
TACTGGGAAGAGCCCGAGACCACAACTCTCTCTCAGAGTAACTCCAAGAACCGGAAGAGTCCCCGAGAAGGGAAGGGACCCGCTATCCACAACAACGGGGCGAAGAGATTAAAAAAAACTGAAATTGAAATGGTAAGTATTTTGGTGTTTTTAGTTATTTCCAAATATCGTTTTTAATATATTTATTAGGAACTAACATTTTTAGTTATTTTGTAGACGGAGGAATACGGCGAAGCTCTTGATCACCTGAAAGTGATGGTGATGACGCACACCAACAAGAAGACCGGCCAAGTTCAAGATCCTGCCGTCAGGGAGATCGTAGAAAATGTGACAAGGCGCAAGAGCAGATCCTAACCCAGAGATCGCAAGACGGCATCACCGATTCCAACGATCTCACACGGGGAGAGATCAACGACCTAGTGTTCGGGTAAGTAAAAATTATAGATTATCATTTCAATTTAGCTAATTATTTGTTAATAAAAGATCTAATGTTTTCTATTTTTTTTGTATAAGGTACCCGTTAAAAAAGGTCGTCGGCCAGGGTTGGGTAAGATTGCGACCCAACGAGCATTTTCTTCGGCCGGTTTCTCGATGGATAAAGACATTATCCAGCAAAACGAAGAGCCCAAGGAAAAGGTCGCGGTTTTGGAGGAAGATCTCTCGACTCAGAAAATGAAGAGCACGAAAATGACGGATTACTTTAAATCGAAGTTCGATGATTTTCCGCATAATTTATTTTGATTTAGTTTTTTTGTAATTTTCCAACAATTTCTAAAACTTTTAATAATATTTTATAATTTTAATAGATTTATAAATATTAATTAATTTTATTTTCGTTTTTATAAATTATTTAAAAATGAATAAATCATTAATTAATTAAATTTGTTTTTTAAATATTGATTTTTTAAATCCCTCATAAATTTCCCATGTTCTAAAAAGCGGCGCCTAGACCGCCTAGGCGGCCGCCTAGGCGCTAGTCGGTGGTGGACAGCCGCGATTAGTGTCTAGGCGGTCAAACGATTTTTTCAAAAAGTCAACGATTTTTTTCAAAAAGTAAACGATTTTTAACGATTTTTTTTGAAAAAAATCATTGACTTTTTTTCAAAAAGTCCACACTTTTTTTCAAAAAGTCCACACTTTTTTATTTTTTATTTTATTGTGACGGACATATGGTCTGTTACAAAGTTTTGGAAATACATATAGAAGTACAACACACATGATAATTTGATCAATGAAGAAGATGATGAAGATTTTTCTCTCCTTGTACTTCTTTTGTCTCTCAATATCAAAACAAATCTATTTTTTGCATCATATGTTTGTACTTCTTTTTTGTTTTTGGAATTTAGATGTGAATTTGAACTTAATTTCCTAATGTTTTGTTACTTTGATAATCAAAAAAACTTATTTCATACTTGTTTTGATTCATATATTCATAACTTATAACTTATAAATTTTAAAATTAAAAAAATGTTCAAAATTAATCGATGATTAATCGGTGATTAATCACCGCTTTTTGGACTAGGCGCAAATCGGTGCCCGACATCCCGCTTAGCGCCTAGCGCCTTTTCGAACCTTGGAAATTTCTGACGGATAAAGTTTAGCCAGGGGAATGTGAGTAATTATAAAGTTTTAGCAGAGGGATTTGCGAGGAATTTCTGATGGATAAAGATTAGCTGGGGGAATGTCAGTAATTATATAGTTTTGGTCAAGGGATTTCCGACGGACTTCCAACGGATAAAGATTAGCCGGGGAAACTTAATTCGTCGGGTATGTTGACCCTCGGAAATCCGTCGGAATTAACCGGACGGATTGGTCCTCAGAAATCCCTCAGAAATACCCGGACGACTAGTCCTCGGAAATCCGTCGGAATTATCCCGGACGGAATGGTCCTTGTCATACCGGGAATTAACTCCGGCGTGGGGTTTTACCCTTTATATCTAAGCCGCAAGTGCACATCACACGAAGTAGTACTTAGGGATCGAATCCACAGGGATATACGTTGTCCAATTTCTAACGAGTTCTAACTTATCTCTAGACGTAAGATATATTTTTGGTTTTGTCAGGGTCGTATATATGAAATCTAAACTAAACTAAGAAGGAAAATAGCTAACTAACTATTTTATCGAGGTTGTGAATCAATTAAACGAAGCTTTTGGCGATCGGGATTTTTTTAGGGTTTATGGCCGATTTTTACGAGGAGATTTCTAGGATTTCTGAAGCGACTTTTTGTCGTCTTTGGGTTCTTAAACTTGGAACACGTACGCTGCGTGTAGTCTACTTCCGTAATCCTACACACCTACTCACTTCAGTACTCGGACGGTAACTTCCGACTCCGCTCGCGCAAGTAGTGAATCATACTCTCAAAGGTCGTTTACGCCCACAATTCCTTCGTAAATATACTTCCAAAATCTTACGACGGATTTGCTCGTCTACCCTAAGTCAAGCGATTAGATACAACACTTCCGTGGCTCTAAAACACCTAATATTGATTGCTAAGACGGTTAGTCAAGCAACACATTAACAACAAGGATATAACGAAAAACCCTAATTATCGGTATCGTAGACTAAAATCCTAATAAGAATCGAACCATAAGCTCCCATTCAAACCCCTATACCCAACAAGGAGATTACTCAGCCATAACTGAGATAATCATATTCAATAAATCAAATAAAAACAGTAAGTAAAAAGGGATGAAGAAAGATTCTCTATCGAAGAACACGAATCGAGAATCCTTTGCTCCAAACCAAAGAAAACAAGTGCACAAGTCATAGGAGCTTCGCTTTTTCCTTCAAGCGTGAAAATAATGTAACATGTCTATCTAAGAGGCATAAAATAAGTATTTATAGAGCTAATCTCGTTTAGAATTTGATGGGAAATGACGGTTTTGGCCTCGGTGAAGAAACGAGTCAGTTTGGTCACGCAAGGTGCTGGCCGCGGGTCCATCCTCTCTGGGAGTGGCGAAATGCCACTTGGCCGCAGGTGGAGTCTCTCCAGGAGTGGCAAAATGCCTCCTGGCCACGGGTCCACCTCCTCAAGGCGCGGTGGCTTCGTCTTCGGGGCAGCTTCATCTGCCTTCAGTGCTTCGGGTGTATTTAAGGATCCAACCATTGGATTGCCTCCAATACAATTGCATTTGAAAGTTGGTTGTCTCTACTTTGTTGTATCCAAACTTGGGGATGATCAGACGGTGAAAATGTCTCCATTAGCTGCAAGATTTCTTGACGGTCCAAGTTTATCCAAAAACGTACTTTTGCTCCGAAATGTACTCTTTTATTCCGAGTTACCTGAAACGTCTTTCAAATCTCTAAAATATGAAAATCACTTGAAAACCTTTGAAAACGGAGTTAAAACACCTGCAAAAGAATATGAAAGTGATCCATAAAACTGGTTAAAAACCGGTGTTATCAACTTCCTAGACTTAGATATTTGTTTGTCCTCAAACAAAACAGAAATCTAAACTCGAAAAGAGGTTTTCGAAAATATAGGAACTAACAAAATTCTCAGTGACCGTCCTTCTAAACCATAACCAACGTAATGCTTCAATCAGACTTAGTCTAGAGAATTCTCACCAAAGTAGTACAACGCTAATCCACGGTGTCCGTCATGCGAAAGTCCAACCACATAGACCCTAACTTTCAATCTACTAGCTCTTAACATTCATTAAAGATTGCGTGATTCTTACCAAAAATATTAGACAAGACAACCGATGGTAGGCATTTAAGGGCAATTTAGAGGTGAGGCTAAAAGTGTTTTGGTTTACCGTATTTTCTTCGGATGATGCTAGATATTATGCAAAACAGCAAGAGAGATGGAGCTGTTGAAATCCACAGTTTCCAATCACTTCCTACTTGCATAAGTGAAATTGCAAAACTCTCTTTCTTAGGGACTTTTCTCCCTTTGACAGAACTTCTCTGCCGTTCCCCTAGACTTAGTTTTTTCTCCAGATAATTATTCGAACGGCTTCTTACTCTCCATACATGAAACACGGTCGCCTTGGTAAAATAATATCAACTACTCTAAGACTCTTAGGCTTTTATTTCCTTTGCTTTCGATTTCTTTCTTTTTTTTTTTTTGAAAGGGGAAACGCCTTAAGACGTACGGGAGTTTTAGAGAGTATGAAAATTACCAGTGATAGATGATTTCCAAGGCGACTTTTTAGCTAATTTTGTTGATACCTCCATAACTGAATTCGTATAGTCTTCTGTCTTCTCGTGTGAGTGAAAAATGTGTCGTTCCTCCCTCTCCGGCGTTTTTGCACATATCTGCACATATGACACAAAGAGAGTTGCATGAGGTTTGAACAAGGGTTAAGTTTCAGGTGGGGCACCAGCTAAAAATGAACCGGCCATCTAGGACAACAAAGAGTGGTAAAAAGAAAAAGATGTCCTAGATGTATGACTCGTTGTCTCGCCTAAAACCTTTGATAAGAAAATTAAATATATATTAAGTTCAAATAGAATGAGCTAGTATATCCTGTCGGAAAGAATTTCTATGGCTCGAAATCCTCTGAGGATGTCGCATTGTAAGCACTCTAGCTACCGTCTCGTCTAGTACCGAACCAAAAAAGAGTTGGCACGAGAAAATAGTGTAGAAGCACACTGGTCTAAATCATCATAGATTTTATTCTTATGTTCCTGAAAAATACTTAATTAAAATATTACACGAGGTCTTAAAAATTCAGCGAGAATTAAAAAGATCCAAAGAAAAGAAAAATAGATCAATAAAGGATAAACATCCTCCCCCAGACTTATATCACACTGACCTCAGTGTGAAAAAGTTGGTGAAAGGATGGTAAAATTATTAAAATAAAAGATAAGGTGAAAGAGATCGATTAAACCGTGGTGGTGAAGTGCATGGCTAGGCGTCGCCTGAGCCATCTGTCTCTGAGTCGGGCGTGTTGCCATCAAACTGGTGGTGCTCTTCGAGGAAACGCATCATGTGCATGTATCGTCTCTCTTGTCGTGCTATATTCTTCTCCATGGCTGCGTATTCTGGTCCGTGTTCGCGAGCCGAACTCGCGGATGGTGCACGGGCCTGTGATTGTTGAAGTAGTCGAGTACGCTCTACCTCGGCGTCTCGGTTGGCTTTGGCCACTAGGAACTGTCCAATCGTGTACGGTAGGCGTGAGACTGTAGGTATGTAGTACATCGCCTCCAGTATCCATCTTGGTGCTGCTCCTTCTCGGAGTCTAGGGACAGAGTTAGAAGGTAAGAAAGCAAAGTAGGACTCACCGACATTATTGCAATATTTGTAACCAAATATGTCGGGGTCGAGTGAAGCGCGAGAGATCGTGAGGTCTCGGGAGAATTGCATCAAGTTGAACCAGCTTCCTTGAAGTGGAACCTCGTTCGAGAAATCAAAGTGTACGTCTTGAAGAATCGCCGTGATGATGCCTTCGAAGGCGGTAGTAGCATCCTAGGGTTTTGTGGCGGACGCATCGTGTTTTACCTTCACCAAGTTCTTCGCAATGATACAAGCATATAAAGCACAATGCGGGTCATCGGTGAAAGGTAATTGAAGGGTGACAAGCTCGCCTTTGAGGACACTCCCCACGTTCGCTCTCGAGAATATGGTGTGCGCTAAGAGCTTGTCTGCATAGCGGACATCGGGATGCGTGAGTAGGGCGGATTTGGACCGTCCGTTGTCGTAGACGCCTTGTCCCATTATGCTCCGTAGATCTTAATCGGGATTCTCCTCGGGGTGAATCTCATCGAGATATTGAAGCTTCAAAGCTTCACAAAGTTCCGGGATCGTTAGAGCATAAGAGTATCCGCGAATGGTAAAAGTAAGTGTACTGTCGTTCGCTCTCGCATTAGAGCGCCTCTTGTAGCACATGGTGACGATTGATAAGAATTATTTGGTGAGATCTTCATAGGTAGGGAGGTTGAACTCTATGAAAGGTCGAAGTCTAAATGCGTCAAGATACCAAATCACGTATTCTCTAATCCCGAGCGTGTCGAGAGTCGAGTAATCTATGCGAGGTGTTGATTTGATAACCATCTTGTTGAGATTCTCAAGGTAATCGATATTTGGTATTCGTTCCGGAGGTGGCGGTGGTTCGCGAGGAGGAGAAGGTGTCGGGTCACGTCGCGGTGGTGGCACACGAGTTCTAGTCGAACGTTGTCGACTTGCAAAGAACTCGCCAAGATTCGTGTCATCTCCTACGCTTCGTGTATCCGAGCATTCTTCGCTCTCCTCGGTTCGCCTATTGGTCAATCCCCGGGATGATTGTCCTATGTAACCGCTCTTCTTTGAGCGAGCTATTCTCATTCTCTCGTGGTCCATTGTTCCTACAAAATAGAAAACAATTCTCGGAAAAATATGGTTATGGTTGTGATTGAAAATTTTTGTTATACAAAGATATTAATTCTAGTATCAATTCAATCAATCAAACGAGAAATAATGATCACGAGTTTAAAAAAATCGAGTCAATGATCGTGAATTGCGGGTTTTTGACATTCTTGCATAAAAATTTCTAGGTATCGATTTTAAGTTCAACATTATGCAAATTTTAGTAAATTACCGTTACTAATTAACGATATAACTAGACTTATCTAAATTAATAAAAATTAATCTCCAAATTCGTTTTTATTTAAGCTTGAAAATTCCAAATCACAAAAATTTCAAATCCAAAGGGATTAAGTGCTAAAATTGAAGTTCTAATCATTCTAGAAGTTCAATCTAGAGTTCTCTTGCAATTTCTAACCATCAAAGACATAGATCTAGTGAATTCAAGAAAAACACTATGTTATTGTTCATATGAAAAAGTAGAGATTTTGGTTCGTACCTTGTCGGAATTGACGGGATGAGCTAGTGAGGATTTGAAATCTTCTCCGAAAAAGAGTGAGAATGGACCGAAGAATTTTTGAAAAAGCTTTTGAATTGAAATTTTTTGTTTTTGCTAAACATCTCCAAGTCTTTTGGAAGAGAAGAAGAAAGAGAGCTTGAATCTTGAAATTCTCTTTTTGTTCTTCGAAACATTGTTTTTATGTAAAAATGAGTTTTCTGTTTTTCAAAAACTTTTGTGACTTACCTTGGCAGGGCAAGGGAATGAAACCGGGTTTGGTTCAATTTCATTTCGGGAACATGTTCGGGATTGCACGGTTTAGTGTCGGGAATGGTTGGGAACGGACGGGACAAAGTCCGGGACAAAACGAGGCTGGCCGCAAGTGGAGGCTGCGCGACAGCGGCCAAGTGCTGTTCCGCCCCGTGACCGGCCAACGCCGGCGTGGTCGACGCCTCCTCCGCCGCGGGTCTGGCTCTTCTGGCTGCGGCCAAGTGGCCCTCTTCTCGGGTCGTTTTCTCCTTCGTTCCTTCGTCGTTTCACGATCTGTTTCGAACGTCGTCTTCATTTTTTTTTGTGTTTTCTGATTTTTTAAATAATTTTGGGTTTTTTAGTTTTTATATAAATCCTGAAATCCTAAAAATAAAATCGTCAGTGGAAAAAGAAAGAAAAATGAAAAGAAAAACGTACCGAATGGGTTGCCTCCCATCAAGCGCTTTTGGTTAATGTCGTTAGCTCGACTTTTTGTTGAGACTAGGCGTGAGCAGTAGATGTCTCGGGAACGAATGTTCCTTTGGCATCGTCTTGTTTATGACGTGTTTCGCCTTTCTTCGGTATCACCTTCTTCTTTCCACGTTTCTTCGGAACTTTTACGTTTCGAAGACTTGTCTTGTCTTATTGATCATTCCTTCCACTTTCTTATCCTTGGTTTCTTTTAAATATGATGGAATTTTAATCGTGATCTTTGCAAATGGTTTAGAAGTGAACGATGGACTTACCTTTGGTGGTTCCGTCTTAGTCGACTCATCTTTCTCTTTTCCTTTACGGAAAATTGATTTTTTCAATTTTTGTTCGTCCCTCGGGTTTGGAATTTCGTCCGGGACAGTAGGATAGAGCCTCTTTCGATCCACATTCAAGAAAACGGCTTGACGGTTGGCGTGAAGGAGGATGGCGCAAACGGTAGCTAAGAAGGGTCGACCAAAAATCAACGGTCTATCTTTGTCTCGCTCCATTTCGAGAACTTGAAAATCAGCGGAAACGATCTTGTTTCCAATAAGTATTTGAAGATCATGGATCGCTCCTTCGGGTTTCTCTTGTGAGAAGTCCCTATAAATTACGCTCATGGTAGATGGCGTGAGACTCATTATACCGAGTTTCTCGGAAAATGTCTTAGACATGATGTTGACGTTGGCTCCGGAATCACACAAACAATCTTCAAAATAAATTCCCAAAATCCAACAAAAAAAAAATGTCTCGGATCATCAACTTTTCTAAGCCTTTGAAGCGGGATTAGTTTCGGTACCTCGAATGGTGATTTTTGGATCATCTTGGAATCGGTAATGACTTGTCCATAGAGTGGGATGAATTTTGGAACTTCTCTAGGTTTCATCTTAGCATCGACTTCCTTCTCGGGTATGGTGAAAATCACGTTGCAAAAATCTCTTTGGGTTATCTTCCACTCTTCTGGGTAAAATTCCGCTCGGCCTCTTAGTGGAGTCCGTTGTACATACAATCGACCTTGATGTTAAAATCTTTCGTCGTCTTCTCGTTGCTTTGAGCGAGGAGTTGAATTGATTGCTCGAGCTTTGATATTTGGGCAGCAAGTTAAAAGTTAGAGATACCTTGTTGCTGCGTGTTTGAGTTGTTGTAAGGAGCGGCTTGAGCGTTGAAGGGCGGTCTCGCTTGGAAGTTCCCATTTCCTCCATAGTTCCCATTTTGGAACCGGTTTTGGTATGGCTTCGATTGTTGTGGATAGGGCTGATCTTGAGGGTTCTCCATGTCCGGGTTTCGATACGAGAGATTGTTGAAGTTGGCATTGCGGAAGTTATTGTTGAATCCGTTGTTGAAACGGCTTTTGTAGGAGTTTTGTGCTCCCACATAGTTAACTTCTTAAAAATACGAACCGTTGTTGTCGGGTTCGTAGTAAGCGTTACTATCGACTCCAACAATAGCTTCACAAGCATGCACTTGGTGATTTTGGTTGTTGAGAAGTCGGTTCATCATGTTCTTTAGCTCGGCTATCTCCTTGGATTCCGACACATTTGATCTAGTCGATCTATCGTAGTCGGGTGCATCACGATCGACGGGAAGTTATCGCCTCGAATTTTCAGCATTTCGGTTTTGGTTGTGGTTTTCTTTGGGATCGAGATATGGCTGGTCATTAGCACCATGGACAGCCTCTTGATCTTCTTCTTGATCCGAAAAATCATGGTCATCCTCGTGGTCTAGTTGATCGCGGTTAAGTTGATCTCACGGGTGGTCATTTTCGGCAATCCTTAAGTTTCTTTTGAGTCCTCTAGGAGTTCTCCTAGTGTGAATGCACCTTAGAACAAAAGACAAAGATAAAGGAGAAAGTCAAAAGAATAACAAAGAACTTGAAAATCAAAGGTGTCTAGAGCAGAAATTAGAATACGAAATCAAACAAGCTAAACTATCCCCGGCAACGGCACCAAAAACTTGAAACACCGGGAATTAACCCCGGCGTGGGGTTTTACCCTTTATATCTAAACCGCAAGTGCACAGCACACGAAGTAGTACTTAGGGATCGAATCCACATGGATAGACGTTGTCAAATTAACTTATGTCTAGACGTAAGATATATTTTTTGTTTTATCACGGTCGTATCTATGGAATCTAAACTAAACTAAGAAGGACAGTAGCTAACTAGCTATTTTATCGAGGTTGTGAATCAATTAAACAATCAATTAAACGAAGCGTTGGGCAATAAGAAATTTTCTAGGGTTTATGGCCGATTTTTACGAGGAGATTTCTAGGATTTCTAAAGCGATTTTTTGTAGTCTCTGGGTTCTTGAACTTGGAACACGTACGCTGCGTGTAGTCTACTTCCATAATCCTACACACCTACTCACTTCTGTACTCGGATGGTAGCTTTCGACTCCGCCCGCGCAAGTAGTGAATGATACTCTCAAAGGTCGTTTACGCCCACAATTCCTCTGTAAGTATACTTCCGAAATCTTACGACGGATTTGCTCGTTTACCCTAGGTCAAGCGATTAGATACAGCATTTTCGTGGTTCTAAAACACCTAATATCAATTGCTAAGACGGTTAGTCAAGCAACGCATTAACAACAAGGATAGAACGAAGAACCCTAATTATCAGTATCCTACACTAAAATCCTAATAAGAATCGAACCATAAGCTCCCCTTCAAACCCCTATACCCAACAAGGAGATTACTCAGCCATAGCTGAGATAATCATATTAAAAAAATCAAATAAAAACAGTAAGTAAAAAGGGATGCAGAAAGCTTCTCTATCGAAGAACACGAATCGAGAATCCTTTGCTCCAAACCAAAGAAAATAAGTGCACAACTCACAAGAGCTTCGCTTCTACCTTCAAGCGTGAAAATAATATAAAGTGTCTGTCTAAGAGGCATAAAATAAGTATTTATAGAGGTAATCTCGTTTAGAGTTTGATGGAAAATGACAGTTTTGGCCTCAGTGAAGAATCGAGTTAGTTTGGTCGCGCAGGGTGCTGGCCGCGGGTCCGTCCTCTCTGGGAGTGGAAAAATGCCACATGGAAGCAGGTGGAGGCTCTCCAGGAGTGGTGAAATGCCTCCTGGCTGCGGGTCCAGCTCCTCCAGGCACGGTGGCTTCGTCTTTGGGCAGCTTCATCTGCCTTCAGTTCTTCGAGTGTATTTAAGGATCCAACCATTGGATTTCCTCCAATCCAATTGCATTTAAAAGCTGGTTGTCTTTAAGTTGTTGTGTCCAAATTTGGGGATGATCAGATGGTGAAAAGGTCTCCATTAGCTGCAAGACTTCTTGACGGTCCAAGTTTATCCAAAAACGTACTTTTGCTCCGAAATGCACTCTTTTATTCAAATCTGAAACATATTTCAATTCTCTAAAATATGAAAATCACTTGAAAACCTTTGAAAACGGAGTTAAAATACTTGCAAAAGAATATGAAAGTGATCCATAAAGATGGTCAAAAACCGGTGTTATCACATTCGGCATAGAAAACAGAATCCTCTTTATTTTCGCAGCTGTAACTTCTCTAGTTAACATGTCAGTTTCCTCAGTCGAACATCGGAATGGTAATAACGTTTGCATATTTTCTATAGACATCCCCTTGTAATCGTCCGACATGTGTTGTAAGAATTCATGAAAAAAACTCTTTGCCTCAGTTTTGAATCTCCTCTCCTTTTGTTGCTATTCTGCCATTTAGACAAAGAAATTCTCGAATAGAATTTTTTGCCTCTCTAGTTACAACCGTTCGGTGAAAAGTTTTGTTGTTTCTATCTCCTACTTGCAACTAATGCACCTTCGATTTTTTCTTGAGATATTTTTCCTCCAATCCTGCAACCATATCCCATCGCTTATATGCAACACTCTCTGCTTCCATCGCTTGTGGAGATGGGTTATTTTCATTTACTTCTTGCTTTTCACAGAGATCTTCGTAAGCTTCTTTAGCTTTTTTGACAAAGTTTCTAATCTTATCTTTAGCCAAATTTCGGATCAGCGCCTTAAGTAACTTAAGCTTCTTTGAAAATCGAAACAAGGATGAAGTAGACACGAAAATGGGTTCCGTTTCTTTCCAATATGTCTCTACCATCGGCTTAAACTCCTCTAAATCTGCAAACACATTAACAAACTTAAAAGGCTATCGAAAACTTATTGTTTCAGCACTAAGATGAATTCGGCTTCGAAAATGATCAGAGCATCCCCATGCTTCAAAGACATTATACGTTTGCGGAAAAACTTGCCCCCACACGTCATTAACAAGAACTGGATCTAGTTTCTTTAGTATCATATCATTATCTAGCTCACTTATTGCACCAAGTATACAAAGGGCCATGAAACGCCATATCCTAAAAAGATTAGTAGCTTGCCATCTCCTGAAAATCTCTCATACCCGGAGTTACCATTGGAGAATTTTCATAACCTGAGTGCTCCTCGACCTCTAGTATCTCATTAAAATCTCCAAACGATATTCATGGCTTCCTTCGAATTATAGGAGAGTCTTTATGATCTCTCAACTCCCTCCATAATTCTTTACGCTCCTCCACGAAATTAGAAGCATATATGAAAGAACAAAAGAATTCATCTTCTTGCTTTTCTAGCTTTAACGAACACGTTATTAGTTGACTACTCTTGTAAAAAGGAGTCAATCTCACATTTTTCTTCCAAACTACTCAAATACAACCCAAACAGTTATATTCGTAGTTTGTTAACATCAACCAATCTTTGAAAAATGGTATCACCTATTCTCTGTACTTTCCCTTCCTTCACTCTCGTCTCAATTAGACAACCAAACTTAAACTTACCTTCTTCAACCCATTTATTTATGGGAAAAAACTAGAATAACATATAAAAATAGGTTAATTACTAGACTAACATATATTTACTGGGAATGAAAAAACGTATTTTCGTGCCCATTATACCCTTTTTTGTTAGGAAAAACATTATTACGAAACTGCTATTACTAAATTATTTACACGTAAGCAAAAATTTGATTTATTTACAAAAATACCACCGCGTTTTTCAGAATAAGTCTGCGGACCTTTGTTCCAAACTAAATTAATCTGCAAGTTTGCGCATACTTATTATGCAGACTAAATAAATCTGCGCAGATCAGCAGACTTATTTTTCAATGATGTAGACTCATTAAGTCTGCGCAGATCAGCAGACTTATTATGCGTGTTGCAGACTTTTCGACGCAAACTGAATGTGCTTTGTTGCAGACTTATTTTTCAATGATGCATACTCATTAAGTCTACGCAGATCAGCAGACTTATTATGCGTGTTGCAGACTTTTCGACGCAAACTGAATGTGCTTTGTTGCAGACTTATTAAGTCTGTGCAGACTTATTTTTGATTGCATACTTATTACGCAGATTTATTCCCTTTGTCGCAGACTTAAGTTCAATTTGCAGACTTATTATGCAGACTTATATAAAATATGCAGCTGTTTGTTGCAGACTTAATTGCTTTGTTGCAGACTTTTGGAAAATCTGCGACAAAAAGACTAAGTCTGCGACACTAAAAGGTCTAACTGTCTACTTACAATGTCGCAGATTTGATGTTCAACGTCGCACACTTATTTGTAAATTGCTTATGTGACATTAAAATCTGCAGACTTATTTTGACCGTGTTGCAGACTTGTTTTCTGACAAGAATAACACTTTGTTTGTCGCAGACTTTTTATGCAGACTTAACGAATTGGTTTGTCCTAGACTTTCATTGCAGACTTATTGAATGTGTTGCAGACTTTTTTCGAACTTCGAGTTGTATGGGTGATGTTCCTAATATATCACTAAAAAGTAACAAATTTACGAAAAATGCCACTGCACCATTAGGGTTATGTACGGCGGTCGTGAACCGTGTCTGCAACCCAAAAAAGTTTATCTATCTCCACCCTAACTACAAAGTCGTCGCCGATCCTGTTGTCTATCGTCGTCGGCAATTTCGTTGTCCATCGTCGCCCTAACTAATAAGTATGCGACATACGTAATAAATCTGCGACATACGTAATAATTACGGACAAGATTATGATATACTATTCACTCGACTAGTACCTTTCGTCTCTGGCCGCGCGTAAGATTGTGATATGCTAGTGGGTCCATAGGTTCACGACACTCCCTAAGTATACTTCTGAAATCTTACGACGCGCACGCCTTGTGGATGAACTTTGATGGTGATTAGATGCAACACCTCTGTGGTTCAAAACTCCCCCTACCAGCCTCTAGTTCGTGACACTAGATTCATGCATTAACAACTTTCCACAAGAAGAGCTCTAGAAATCGGCTAGGGTTTACCGAGTGAAATCCTTATCGAACATAGAATTCCCCTCGATAATCCTTTAAACACAACAATCTAAACTACTCAAACATACTGGAAAAAGACATGATTAAATTAAGCATAAGATTGGTCAAGAAGCCTCACGAAGAAGAACTAACCTCGGTGAGAAACCTCCTCACCAATCAATCTCGATACAAGAGTACAAGAATGAAAGCAAAAACTAGTGTGTAAAAGGTTGTGCAATCGTTTTTTCGAAATTGCTGTCTAAACCAAGTATTTATAGGTCCTCAACATGCTTGGGTCGTTTTAGGGTTTGACGGGAAAATACAGTTTTGGCCTCGGGTGAAGAAACGGATCATCTTGGGCGGAATTAGTTATGGCTGCGGGTGCAACCTCCCTTGGCACGGGTGGAGTGGATCCAGGGGCGGCAGAATGGTGCTTGGCCGCGGGTCCAGCTCCTCGAGGCGTGGTGAACTGCTCCTTCGGGGCAGTTTCATTTGCCTTCAGTGCTTCGGGTATATTTGAGGATCCAACCATTGGATTGTCCCCAATCTAATTGCATTTGAAAGCTGGTTGTCTCTACTTTGTTGTATCCAAATTTTGTGATGATCAGAAGGTGAAAATATCTTCTTTAATTGCAAGATTTCTTGACGGTACAAGTTTATCAAAAATTTATTTTTGCTCCGAAATGTACTATTTAATCCCAAGTTACCTGAAAAGAGTCTTAAAACCGCAAACATGTGAAACACATAATAAAAGCATAGAAAACCAGTGGAACACTTATTAAAGTGTTCTAAAATATATAGCAAAATGGGTAAAAATACGGTGTTATCACACCCCCAGACTTAAACCTTGTTTGTCCTCAAACAAGATAAAGCTCAAGTTTGGAAATAATCAAACGAAAATCATCGGGAACTAGAAATCTCAGAGACCGTCCTTCTAAACCATAACCATCGAACTACAACAATCGCAATCTAGCCTAGAAAATTCTCACTAGAAGTTCCTGTAATATTAGTCCACGGTATCCGTCATACGAAATATAAACTTTCAAAATCCAAAAATCAGATCAACTAGCTCTCTACATTCATTAAGTATAGGCGTGGATTTCCAATCAAAAGGATTTAACCAAGACAATCGAAGCTAGGTATTAAAGGCATTTAGAGGTGAGGTCAAGAGTGTTTCGGGTTACCGTAATTTCGCCGGAGGTGCGAGATATTATGCAAAACAAAAAGAGAGGAATGACCTATTGATCACCACAATTTCCAGTCACTTCTTCTTGCGTAAAAATGTTGCACTTCTTCTTGCGTAAAAATGTTGCACTTCCTCCTTTCTCTGAAAACATAAGTTTTTTGTCATTCCCCCATACTTAGAATTTTATGTGGGCTCGTAATGACATACTTCTTACAAACGAACCGTGGATGCCTCATAAGTATTTCAACCAACCTAGACTCTTTTAAGGCTCTTGTTTCCTTTCCCTTTCACTTATTTTCGATTTTGTTTTATCGAAAGGGGGAAACGCCTTTTATTAAAGTAGAGTCTTAGGGGCACGAAAATTTACCTTGATTTTGAGTTTTTCCAAGGCATAACCAAGCGAATCTTTGTTAAATTCACCACCACCGATCGCGTATAGTCTTCGTCTTTAGTTACTGAAAGATGTGTCGTTCCTCCCTCTTCGCGTTTGATATATCATGGTTTTTACCCCGTTTAAGCCATGATATAAGTTCGTTTTATAGAGTCTTTCTACTATTTTATAGTTGTTTA
The DNA here is from genome assembly GCA_030161315.1 of Eutrema japonicum. Taxonomy (NCBI): domain Eukaryota; kingdom Viridiplantae; phylum Streptophyta; class Magnoliopsida; order Brassicales; family Brassicaceae; genus Eutrema; species Eutrema japonicum. The sequence goes on from BSQW01000001.1 coordinate 28,782,343, forward strand.
GAGTCTTTTACAGGTTTTAGCACGTTTGGAGCATAATTGGAGATATTAGAGCTTTCTGGAGCATTTTGGAGCAAGGTAGATGTTCGTGTAGCTGAGTACCCGATTTGAAGTGTCAGTGTCGATCGATACTGACTAGTATCGATGGATACTCACCGAAGCAGACACGACCCGCGACTTTAATGAAGAATTGAATAATTGCAAAATTGCCCAGGAGACTTTATTATTTACAAGAAACCCCAAAACGTGGTTTATGTTATTTAATAGGATTTTACAGCCACTTTGATGGCTATGCTTTATGTTTACTTTGGTTTTGTGAGAGAGCTTTTGAAGGGAGACCAGTCTGAAACTATGTTCGTCCGAGAGAAGATTTCGAACCCTCTTGTTACTCTTTCTATTTTATTTGATGATTTATATAAACATGTTTATTGCTTCAATTTCCATGTCTGAGTAGATCTCTTGTCGGGTTTAGGGTTCTCATAAGGGTTATCTCTGAATGCTAGGTTGATTAGTTGTTAGGATTCACTATATGAATTAGTTCTTCGCCATAGGTTGTTTGCAAAGCTAATTCTAGATTCATCACCTAGAACTTAGATCTTAGGATAATTGATTAGGCATGAGAGTGCGATTAATTACCTGATAGAACCTAGGGTGAGCAAAATAACTATTCGCAAAGAGATTTGGTTTAGTTGTTTTGTGAACAAATCAAACCTGATCTAAAAGCTGATTTACACTTTAGGATTCGCAAACAGATTTGGAATTTCTAGGATTTAGATTTAGATAGTTTTCGCAACGAGAGTTGGTTAATTATATCTTAGTGATTTGAGTTCAAGAACTGCGCTAAATCTGAATCCTGACTAGTTAGTTTATCTGCATTCATTGATTTCCTGAGAAATTGATATATCATGGTTTTTACCCCATTTAAGCCATGATATAAGTCTGTTTTATCGAGTCTTTATTCTATTATAGAGTCTTTTAGAGTCTTTTACAGGTTTTAGCACGTTTGGAGATTAATTGGAGTTTTTGGAGGATTCTGGAGTATTTTGGGAGAAAAGGAGCAGAGTCATGCAAAGACATCCGAAGTTTGGCATTCGGTGAAGAGCTTTCCAACGATGGCTTGAGCTCAAATTTGTACACAAGACATATCAATGGATTAGCTTTCATTTGGAAGTGGTTTGAGGCCATTCCAACGGTGCGATCGAAAGGTATGCCAGTTTTCGTGAAGACAGTCCAGTATGTCGATCGACACTGTACGGTGTCGATCGACACTGCACGGTGTCGACCGACACCAGTTTAAAGACAGTCTAGTCTGTCGATCGACACTGTACGGTGTCGACGGGGAAAAACGTGATTTTACAAGTTTAAAGACCCTGCAACTTGGTCCAGAAGACTTTATTAATTACAGAAAAGATCCATAACGTGTTTTAGCTTATAAATTAGGTTTTCAGCCACCTGTTTAGGCTACGCTTTATATTTTATTATGGATTTGTGAGAGAGCTTTTCAAGGGAGACAAGTCTGAAACTCTGTTCGTCGAGAGAAGATTTTGAACCCTTTTGTTTCTCTTTCTGATTTTATATTGAGTATTTATTTAAACATGTTTATTGATTCAATATCCATGTCTGAGTAGATCTCTTGTTAGGTTTAGGGATTTTCATAAGGGATATCTTTGAATGCTAGGTCGATTGGTTATTTAGGGTTCATAATCTGAATTAGTTCTTCACCTTAGGTTGTTCTCAAAGCTAATTCTGGATTGATCACCTAGAACTTAGATCTTAGGATAATTTATTTGGCACGACAGTGCGATTAATTACCCGATAGAACTTAGGGTGAGCAAATTGATTATTCGCAAAGAGATTTGGTTTAATTGATTTGTGAACATATCAAACTTGAAATTAAGGCTGATTTATTCCTAGAAATTTGCAAAGAAATTTGGGATTCTGAAGTTTAGATTTAGATAGTTTTCGCAACGACAGTTGGTTAATTATACTCTAGTGATTTGAGTTCGAGAAACGTGCGTAACCTGAACCCTGATTAGTTAGTTTATTTTGCATTCATTGATTTCCTGAGAAATATCCCTAAACCTATCTTTTTCCCATCTAATACAACTCGTTTACTACTTTCTGCTTTCTGTTAAACCTGAATTGCTTAGCTTAGCTTGATACTATACAATTTATTGTGTGATTTCTGTAAGTCCTTGTGTTCGACCCCTAACTATAATACAACTACTGCTTTAGTACTGTTAGGGTATTAACATGAGCATATCAAATTTGTCGCCGATGCCGGGGACTCAATTTCGCCTTTAGATTTTAGCTGTCGAGTCTCGACTAAGTCTGTTGATACTTAGGCGATTTCTTATCGGTCGATACTTAGGCGATTTCTTTGTTGATATCGATCGACACCATCCGGTATCGATCGATACTCAACGTATTTTTTTGGTTATTTACGTGCCTTGTCTAGTGTTTTATTTTCAGGTGTATGCCTGTTCGTGAAACAAGAAGCAACAAGAGTACTGAGCTAGTTGAACTGTCACTAGAACAGCTAGCGCTTGTGGAACGCACAAACAAAAAGACAAAGCAAACATCAGGGATGAACAACCAAGTGGTATTAAGAGCTAATGAAGCTGGAGTCTTGAGAGACCAAGAGGGTCATGTGTGCAATGAGGGAGGGCAGCGACTTGATGAAGCTGAAAACATCGTTGTCCCTCCTACTGCTGTTATTGAGATTGTCACGCCAGCTGGGCGCGCCAACGTTGGGAATTGCTGCCGGTGATCGAGGTAGGACATTTGGCGAGCACAACAGACCTGATCAGTTCTTTGCAAATCGATCTGCGATTCTCATCCCAACTTTTCAGAGGAATGACTTCGAGCTGAAGCCTGCGTACTACGCTCTTGTAAGTCAGAACCCTTTCCATGGCCTACCTCATGAACACCCTATGGATCATATCGAGAGGTTCGCGGATTTGGTCACTGGTATGAAGTACAATGGAGTGTCAAATGAGTATCTTTTCTGCAAACTTTTCCCATACTCTCTTGGTGGAGATGCTGCTTATTGGCTGAAGCAGTTGGCTCCTGGTTCGCTAACTACATGGGATGAGACGAAGAATGCATTCTTGTGCAATTTCTATGATGACGCGAGATCCGAAGAGCTCAGGAACAAAATTTCCCAGTTTTCTCAAGGTCCAACAGAGGGACTCAAGGCTGCTTGGATTCGCTTCAAATCATATCACAGAGATTGTCCGCACCATGGGTTCAATCAGGTTCAGCTGCTGGGTACCTTCTACAGAGGGATCGATTGGAGGTACCAGATGGCTTTGGATACTGCGAGTAATGGGAACTTCAATAGCACCAAGAATGCTGACTTCGAGCGGAAGAAGCAAGCTGGAGAAATTGATGGTTCGCAGATTGCTGAAGTTCAAGCCAAGCTGGATATTCTGATTGGTAAGTCGAAGAGACAGGAGGGCTTTCTTCCAGGGAAGACTGAGAATCCAAAAGCACACGTCAATGCAATCAGCTCAAGTGCAGAAAATTTCGATTGGGATTCTGAAAATCCTCAGGTATCGATCGATACCAGCCAGTGTCGATCGACACCAATCCAGACATCTACCCGTGTGGATCCAAAAACACTAGTATCGATCGATACCCCTAAAGTATCGATCGATGCTGAGACGCAGGTTGAGAAGAAGCCTGAGATTTTCGAGGAGAGGGTGTATACACCCAAGATACCTTATCCTATGCCTCGTATTATGACAAGGAAGGAATTGGAGGACGCTAGATGCAAGGCTTTGCTGGATAAGCAAAATGTGGAGCTTCCTTTTGATGCTGATGTATGTGCCAGGGACGACTCAACTGCAGTAGTATCGATCGATACCCAGCCTGGTGTCGATCGATACCCCTCACAGATTGGGCCAAAAATTGTGAAAACACCTGAGTTGATCGAGGAAAAAGTTCGCAAGCCCAAGAAGCTGAATCCTATCCCTCAACACCTCAGATATCCCTTTTCTCCAAAGCAGCTGCGTGGCTTTGAGAAAATGGTACGAAGGATCTCCTAGGAATCGTCTTTTGAAGAAGCTCTAGAGTCCCGTCCTCTGCTAAGCCACTTCAAATATTGCAAAGAAACTGAGGAAGAGATTAAGGCACTCTTCATTAAGGCTAGAGGTGCACCACCTCCACTGAGACAGTTGACCCAAAGGGAAGATCCAGGGAAATTCGTGGTTCCATGCTCTATCTCTGGAGTTGAATTCAAAGAGTCTCTCGTTGACTCAGGGGCTAGTGTCAATGTCATCTCAAGGGCAACTGCAGAATGGTTGGGCGCTGATATTCGATCTTCAAAGATATCTATCACATTTGCAAATGATTCTACCTCGCTTCCATACGGTACTGTCCATGGTTTGTTTGTCAAAGTAGGAGATTGTCTTGTGGCTACTGATTTTCAGGTTGTGGAGATGAGTGCAATGTCTCGTATGCCTTTACTCCTGGGACGACCGTTTATGGCTACTGCTGGCGCAATCATAGACACGCCCAATAAGAGAATCTCTTTCTCTTACATTGACGGAGGGGTCTATTATGATGTCATCCCCCCTGGAGGTGCTCCCACACATGTCTCGTGCGTCACTGTTATCACAAGAGAGACATTGGTAGTTGATCCTTTGGAAGAGCCTCCTGACAAGACAACTGTCATAGACGTTTCGGTTGAACCGCCCAGCATCCCAAGGAAGTTGTCAAGATAGCTAAGGCAAAGCAGAAGGTGAAGAGCAAAAGAGTCGAGAATCCTCATGTCACTTTAACCCCTCAGAAGTGTGATGGAAACTCAATTGAGTACAAGGTGAAGTGCAAAGGAGCCTCGAAACAATTTTCTAAGGCTAGAGTACTTCTTACCTCGGAGCTGAAGGAAAAAGGGCAAGAGTTTGTGGAGGGTTTGTTGAGCAAAACTCTGAAGATAGCAATGTCAAGTACTGGAGCATGTTTTGATGCAAGCTCTCATTCTTATCCTGCCTGAACGGCAGTACAGTCAAACTATTGACGTTAAACAAGCGCTTGGTGGGAGGCAACCCACTGGTGAGTCTGCTTTTGAGTCTTTTTTTTTCTTTTTTTTTTTCGTTTTGTGTTTGTGTCAGGATCAACAAGGAGCAAAACTCGGAATCGCCTAGTGTCGATCGATACCCTATTGGTATCGATCGACACCAATCGCGAAGAGATGTTCATCATGTCGATTTAAGCCGGGTATCGATCGATACCAGGCTGTGTGTCGATCGATACTCGATGTTCCAGCAAGGTAACTTCTTGTTTCTCTTCTTTTAACCTTTTCTTTTGTTTCTTTCACTGACTCTAGGCTAGATAACACTGCTGACATTGTTTTTGTTTTTCTTAGAGTCAGTTGTTTTATCGAATCAAAAATGTTTTATTGAGTGAAAACTTGTTGGAGATGATGATCATGTGCTTGAATTGTTGTTTGGATTTTGTTTTTGAGTGACCAGTGTTGCAGGATCAGCTCTAGATCGACTAATGAAAAATCAAAGTACTGACCAGTTGACTAGAAAACATCCATGTCTCCAGCAGAGTTCTTCTGAAGCTTGAGCCAAATTTTTGCACTTCATCAATGGGGTTAGTGTTTACAGAGCTTGATTCATCATTCATATATGACAAAGGAACCCTTATGTTTGAAGTAATGGTATCTCTCTCCCCTGTTATAAGTTGATAAATAAGAGCATAAAAGATGAAATGATTTTCTTCTGAGTAGAGGGCTAGGAAAATTTCCAGCGATCCCATTATTCTACTTAATAGGGAATGATCACACAAAGGTTGAAAGCGAGGTTAGGAAAATTTCCCGTGATACTACTATTCGCCTAAACCTTTGATACATAGAGAGGGAAGAACCGGGGATTTGGTGGCAAACACCATCAATACTCGCGTCTCATACCTTGATGTGTATATGCAAAGCTGAAAATAAGAAAAAAGAGAACATGATAAGAAATAAGTCTGGGGGAGAGAAAGTGATACAAAAAAGTGAGAAAAAGGGTGGTTCCTTGTCATGATATTGTATGGTAAAGAATCCAGAAGGTTATTGAACATTGGCTGCAGCGATGGAACTGGTGATGAGGGCTTTATTTGAACAATGATGCGAGATAATGTATGGAGTCTGGAAAAGCTGCGAATGTCTACGGAGAAGTACATGGTGGTTAGATCGAAAGCTGGTTAGGTGACATTTGGGTGCTTGGGAAAAGGATCTTTTCGATGGTTCCTGAACAGGTGAGTCTCCGTATTTTCAAACCTCTTTCTCTTGTTTAGTCTTCTATTTGCTTGAGGGCAAGCAAAGGCTAAGTCTGGGGGAGTTGATATATCATGGTTTTTACCCCGTTTAAGCCATGATATAAGTCTGTTTTATCGAGTCTTTATTCTATTATAGAGTCTTTTACAGGTTTTAGCACTTTTGAAGCTTAGTTGGAGTTTTTGGAGGATTCTAGAGCATTTTGGGAGAAAAGGAGCAGAGTCATGCAAAGACACCAGACGTTTGGCATTCGTTGAATACCTTCCCACCGATGGATTGAGCTCCAATTTGGACACAAGACAGATCAATGGATTAGCTTTCGTTTAAAAGTGGTTTGAGGCAATTCCAACGGTGCGATCGAAAGTTATGCCAGTTTTCGTGAAGACAGTCCAGTCTGTCGATCGACACTGTACGGTGTCGACCGACACCAGTCCAGTATCGACCGACACCAACTGCAGACGGGGAAAAACGTGATTTTACAAGTTTAAAGACCCTTCAACTTGGTCCAGAAGACTTTATTAATTACAGAAAAGGCCCAGAACGTGTTTTAGCTTATAAATTAGGTTTTCAGCCACCTGTTTAGGCTACGCTTTATATTTTATTCTGGATTTGTGAGAGAGCTTTTCAAGGGAGACAAGTCTGAAACTCTGTTCGTCGAGAGAAGATTTCGAACCCTTTTAATTTGTTTCTCTTTCTGATTTTATATTGAGTATATATTTAAACATGTTTATTGATTCAATATCCATGTCTGAGTAGATCTCTTGTTAGGTTTAGGGATTTTCATAAGGGATATCTTTGAATGGTAGGTCGATTGGTTATTTAGGGTTCATAATCTGAATTAGTTCTTCACTTTAGGTTGTTCTCAAAGCTAATTCTGGATTGATCACCTAGAACTTAGATCTTAGGATAATTGATTTGGCACGACAGTGCGATTAATTACCTGATAGAACTTAGGGTGAGCAAATTGATTATTCGCAAAGAGATTTGGTTTAATTGATTTGTGAACATATCAAACTTGATATTAAGGATGATTTATTCCTAGGAATTTGCAAAGAAATTTGGGATTCTGAAGTTTAGATTTAGATAGTTTTCGCAACGACAGTTGGTTAATTATACTCTAGTGATTTGAGTTCGAGAACCGTGCGTAACCTGAACCCTGATTAGTTAGTTTATTTTGCATTCATTGATTTCCTGAGAAATATCCCTGAACCTATCTTTTTCCCATTGAATACAACTCGTTTACTACTTTCTGCTTTCTGTTAAAACTGAATTGCTTAGCTTAGCTTGATACTATACAATTTATTGTGTGATTTCTGTGAGTCCTTGTGTTCGACCCATAACTATATTACAACTACTGCTTTAGTACTTTTAGGGTATTCATTTGAGCATATCAGAAATACCCTGAACCTATCGTTCTCCAATAGAATTTACAACCGTTTTAATTTACGTTATGTTTTCAATATCATTGATCGCTTAGCTTAATTCTCACATATATAATCTATTGTGTGTTTCTGTGAGTCCTTGTGTTCGACCCCTACTTTACTATAACTACTGCTTTAGTACTTTTAGGGTATTAATTTGAGCATATCAAATTTGTGCCGTTGTCGGGGATTCAATTCGCCATTAGATTTTAGTCTGGGAATTTCGTCTAAGTTCGTCGGTATCGGTCGATACTATCTAGTATCGGTCGATACTCGTCGTTCTCTTTTTGTTGATATCGATCGACACCACCCACTGTCGGTCGATATTCAACGTGTTTTTTTGTTACTTACGTGCCTTGCCTAGTGTGTTTCAGGTGTGAATTTGGAACGTGCAAACATGAAAGTAAAGAAGCCAGCAGAGATGAATAATACAATGATTCTGATTCAGGATGCTATTGGAGCTTTGAGAGACCAAGAGGGTCAATTGTGCAATGAGAGAGGGCAGCGACTTGATAAAGCTGGAAATATCATTGTCCCTGCAATTGATGTGAATGCAGGGAACGCTGTGATTAATCGCAGTAGGACGATTGGTGAGTACAACAGGCCTGATCAGTTCTATGTCAATCGATCAGCGATTCGCCCTCCTGCTTTTCAGAGGAATGACTTTGAGCTGAAACATGCATACTTCACTCTTGTGGGTCAGCATCTTTTTCATGGTCTCTCTCATGAACACCCCATGGATCACATTGAGAGGTTTGAGGATTTGGTTACAAGCATCAAATGCAATGGAGTGTCCTATGATTACCTCTTCTACAAGCTTTTCCCATACTCTCTAGGTGGAGATGCAACTTACTGGCTGAAGCAGTTACCTACTAGGTCGCTGAATACCTGGGAAGAGATAAAGAAAGCCTTCATAAACAACTTTTTCGATGATACGAGATCCGAGGAGCTCATGAACAAGATCTCTCAGTTTTCGCAAGGACCAACATAAGCACTCAAGGATGCTTGGATTCGTTTCAAGTCATATCAGAGAGATTGTCTGCACCATGGGTTCACTCAGGTTCAGTTGCTGGGTACTTTCTTCGGAGGGATTGATTGGAGGTATCAGATGGCTCTAGATGCAGTGAGCAATGGAAATTTCTACACGAGGTATCCTGACGATGCCTATGTGCTTATTGAGAACTTGGTTTCTAGCAATAGTACCAAGAATGCAGACATGGAGCGCAAGAAGCAAGCTGGTAACTTGGATTGCAGTCAGATTGCTGAGGTGAATGCTAAGTTAGATTCAATGCACAATTTGTTGATGGGCAAGCAGCAGAAGGTTGTTCATCTTGCTGAAAAGGATGAAGTGGAATATGTTAACCACATTGATGGAGTTGGATCTCAAGATCAAAGGTATCAATGCCCACCCACACCATCCAGAACTTCTGAGAGCAAGATTGAATCTATGTTTGAACAGCTTCTTCAAGGACATCAGAAGCTAACTGTAGAATTCAATGGGAAGATTGATGTCATGTACAACGATCTTAGTGGAAGGATCGACGCTATTAATATTCAGCAGAAGATGCTGGAAACTCAGGTAGCTCAGACTGCAGCAACTATCAAGGAACTGATGGGTCATTCACAGAACGACTACGTCACTATTATCCCCTCGAGGAGTGGAAGTGAGGTACACCCAGGAGTGCAGAAGAGCTCAACTGCAAAGATTTTGGTCCATCTTGCCAAGGATGACGATGAGATTTCAGACACCACCCCTGTGTCGACCGATACTCCATTGTATCGATCGACACACGTCCAAAGTTCTGCCAAGGACGATTCCAGAGCAAAAGCATTGATCGACACCACCCCGGTGTCGGTCGATACCAGTTCGGTTGCTGAAACGAAACCCGAGTTGAGTGCACAATGGGTTTAAAAACCTAAGGCGCCATACCCCATGCCACCCAGACACCTCAGAGACCTCATTTCTCAAAAGCAGCTGCTTGGCTTTGAGAAGATGGTACGAATGATTCCCCTCACACTGACTTTTGAAGAAGCTCTAGAGTACCGGCCTCTGCTGAGTCACTTCCGAGATTGCAGAGAATCTCTGGAAGAGATCGAAGTACTCTTTATCAAGGCAAGAAGCACGTCACTACCGTTGAGGCAGTTGACCAAGAGGGAAGACCTAGGAATATTTTCGCCGATCAATTTATCCATAATGGCCTTGCATCTAGAGTCTTCCACCTCCTTCTTAGTCTTCCCAGCAGCTCTGGGATAAGGTATCCTTGGTGTCTAAACTCTTTCTGCAACCACAGTAGGCACTGCCTTCGAGATCTCAGGAGTCGGTTCGCCTGCGCGTGATATATCGATCGACACTGAAGGGGTATCGATCGATATATGCGGTTTTGACTTATCCCGTGAAAGTATCCTGATAGGTGTCGATGGATGCTGGCTGGCGTCGATCGATACTGGGTCGATTTCGGTATCCTCATCGTCAAGATCGGCGAAAATATCTGCAGTTTGTCCAATTTTTGATCCTGGAGTTACCTCTTTTCCACTTCTCAAGGTGATGGCATTGATGTGAGCTCTTGGAGTCTCTACTTTTCCCGGAAGAAAACCCTCTTGCATTTTCACAACTTCTGAAGTCTGAGCTATCTGGAGTTCCAGCTTCTTCTGTTGAATATTGATAGCTTCGATTCTTCCGCTCAGATCATTATATAGGACATCAATTTTCCCATTGAAATCCACAGTGAGCTTCTGCTGTCCTTGAAGAAGCTGTTCAAACATAGCCTCGATCTTGCTATCTGGGAGCTTAGCAGGTACAGGCTGATAAGATGAATTCCCATAGTTCCTGACATACCCACTGTTCTAAAATGGTTTATGGCCAAACTGATTCGACCCTCCTTGCTGCGAGTTGTTGTTGAAGTTTCGGTTGTTGTTGAATTAATTTCTCTGACCCTGAAAGCCAGAACCACCAATGTAGTTAACATCCTCTACTTCATCCTCGTCTCGAAATCTTCAGCAAAGTGAACGCTTTCTGTGTCTTGCCCATCAGAAGACTATGCATAGAATCCAACTTAGCTAGAAAGTCAGCGAACTGCGAACCATCCACGTTACCAGCTAGCCTTTTCCGCTCAAAATCAGCATTCTTGGTGCTATTGCTAGACGTCAAGTTCTCAATCAGGACATAGGCTTCATCAGGATATTTGGTGTTGAAGTTTCTATTGCTTTAAGCATCCAAATTCATTTGGTACCTCCAATCAAGTCCTCTAAAGAAGAAACCCATCAGCTGAACATCGGAGTATCCATGATGTGGACAGTCTCTCTGATATGATTTGAACCTCGTCCAAGCAGCCTTGAACGCCTCAGTAGGTCCTTGAGAAAATTGGCAGATCTTGTTCCTAAAATCCTCGGATCTTGGGTCATCATAGAAATTGTTCAAGAAAGCAGTTTTAGTTTCCTCCCAGCTAGTCAGCAATCCAGGAGGTAACTGCTTCAGCCAGTAGGTTGTTTCCCCACCAAGAGAGTATGGAAAAAGCTTGCAGAAGAGGTAGTCATAAGAGACTTCATTGCTCTTAATGCTAGTGACCAAATCTTCGAACCTCTCAACATGGTCCATGGGATGCTCGCTGGAAAGACCATGAAAAGGATGCTGTCCCACAAGAGTGTAGTATGCAGGTTTCAGCTCAAAGTCATTCCTTGGAAAAGGGGGAGGACGGATCGCAGAGCGATTTACGTAGAACTGGTCAGGTCTGTTGCACTCACCAATCGTCCTACCACGATTAACCACAACGTTCTCTGCATTCACTGCGTTCGCGTTCCCAGCGGCATTCCCAGCGACAATAGGAGCATGTGGAATGATGTTCCCCGCTTCGTCCAGATGTTGTCATCTCTCATTGCACAAACGACCCTCTAGGTCCCTGTAGGCACCAGCCTCATCTCGAACCAACTCTACTTGATTCTTGTTCATAGCTGCTGGTTTCTTTGTCCTTCTGTTTGTGCGTTCCACAAGTGCTAGTTGCTCCGATGACAGTTGAACTAGCTGAGTGCTCTTGTTCTTTCTGGTTTCACGATTAGGCATGCTCCTAAAAACAAGAGTCAAAGACGTTAGTAACTTGTAACACGATGAGTATCGATCGATACCACTTGGTATCGATCGATATCAATGAAAGAAAACGGCGAGTATCGACCGATACCGACGAACTTAGTCGAAAATCACAAACGTAATCTAATGGCGAATTGAGTCCCCGGCAACGGCGCCAAATTTGATATGCTCAAATTAATACCCTATTTAGATACTAAAGCAGTTGTTATAGTATAGTTAGGGGTCGAACACAATGACTCATAGAGACACATAATAAATTATGAATGTGGGAATTACGCTAAACAATCAATGGTATTGAAATAAAGTACGTAAATTAAAATGGATGTAAATTCAGTTGGAGAAAGATAGGTTCAGGGTATTTCTCAGGGAATCACTGAATGTAGACAAATTAACTAACTGGATTCAGATTTAGCACGGTTTTTAAACTCAAATAACTAAGATATAGTTAACCAACTTCCGTTGCGAAAACTATCTAAACTTAGAACTTATAAATTCCAAATTCCTTTGCGAATCCTAAAGTCTAAATCAGCTTTTTAATTAGGTTTGATATGTTCATAAAACAACTAAACCAAATTCCTTTGCGAATAGTTATTTTGCTTACCTTAGGTTATATCAGGTAATTAATCGCACTTCCGTGCCTAATCAATTATCCTAAGATCTAATTTCTAGGTGATCAATCTAGAATTAGCTTTGCAAACAACCTATGGTGAAGAACTAATTCAGATAGTGAATCCTAGTATCAAGTTAATCTAACATTCAGAGAAAACCCTATTGAGAACCCTGAACCTAACAAGGGATCTACTCAGACATGGAGAATGAAACAATCAACATAACTGAATAAATCATCAATAAAATAAATAAGAGTAGAGTAAAAACAGGGGTTCGAAATCTTCTCTCAGACGAACAGAGTTCTGACTTGTCTCCCCTTCTCTCAAGCTCTCAAATCAAAGTAATCAAAAGCACCCAGCCAAAGTGGATGTAAAACCTAATTTAATAGTCTAAACACGAATTGGGGTCTTCTTGCAAATATTAAAGTCTTCTGGGCAAGTTCTGCAATTCTTCAAACTTCTTTAAAGTCGCGACTTTCAATCTGCTCCGATGGGTGTCGATCGATACCAGGGGATATCGATCAATGCTTGACGCTTCGATTGGGCACTTAGTTACCAGACTTCAGTTTTTGCTCCAGAATGCTCCATAAAACTCTAAAATCTCCAATAAGACTCCAAATGTGCTAAAACATGTAAAAGACTCTAAAAGACTCTATAATAGAATAAATACTCGATAAAACGGACTTATATCATGGCTTAAACGGGGTAAAAACCATGATATATCAGTGCTGCATCGACCGATTCAGGTCTTTTCTTCACGGTTCTGTCCGTTTTTGCCCACGTAACTCTAATTTCTTCCTTAAATGCCTTTTTATATGAGATAACTAAATAAAGGATTAAAAGACTCTAAAAACGAATTTTTACTCGATAAAACATTTGAAAGGAATACTAAACGTACGTCAGAAAATGACAAAAACCAAGCATATCAGTGAACTGCTCCTTCGGGGCAGCTTCATTCTCTTTCAGTGTTTCGGGTATATTTTAGGATCCAACCATTGCATCGTCCCCAATCCAATTGCATTTGAAAGCTGGTTGTCTCTACTTTGTTGTATCCAAATTTGGTGATGATCAGACGGTGAAAATGTCTTCTTTGATTGCAAGACTTCTTGACGGTCCAAGTTTATCCAAAAACATACTTTTGCTCCGAAATGCACTATTTAATCCCGAGTTACCTAAAAGTAGTCTTAAAACCGCAAACATGTGAAACCCGTAATAAAAACATTGAAAACCAAGTGGAACACTTATTAAATTGTTCTAAAATATATAGCAAAACGGGTAAAAATACGGTGTTATCACCCACTTGGTAGTTGTGGGCGCCATGGAGCTTCGGTCCTTCGTGATGTACAAATCCTCCACTCTGGGTATTTCTCCGAGGGTTTGATGGAAATGGGGCCGAGGCGGCGTTTCGGTTTGTTGACCTTGCTGGTTAGAATCTCTCCTCGAGGATCTTCATCTCTTCTTTATCAATGATAAAATCTGAGGCCCAATGTAATGCGTCTTGGATTGTATGAGGCTTGTTCAAGGCGATTTCCCTTCGGAAATCCGATTTGTTCCATAGTGCCTTTTTTAGCGCGATGAGCGCGGCTCGGTCACTTACACTTTCCAGTTTTGATACCACCGTCTTGAATCTTCCCATGAAACTCTGTAGAGATTTAGTTAGTGCTTGTACCATGGTTCACTAGTCGGCGTCAGACGTTTCTCGTTCCATGAATATGGAGTATTGCTTCACGAGCTCGGAAGATAGTTCCTGAAAATTATCGATTGAATTTTTTTCCAGCCTCGCGAACCAGTCAAGGGCAGCTCCCTTTAGATGCTCCACGAACAAGAGACAGAATTTGGCATCCTTCTCGTTGTCTTTGAGTTTAGATCTCCCCATTGCTATTCGGAAGGCGGTGATATGGTCCTTCGGGTCGGTTGTTCCGTCGTAGAAAGGGATCCTAATTTTTCCGTGATCTGAAACGATTGCCTCGGTGATCCGAGCTGTGAAGGGAGTCCTTTGTGTTTCTTCAAACATACGATCGATCTCGAGTGCCGCACTGATTGTGTAATGTACCTCTAAACGGATAGTCCGCATCTCGGCATTGTTTTGGGCCAAGGAAGCTTTGATCTCGTTTATTTCCATTATCTGGGCTCGGCTCGATTCCATCGATTCGTGATAGATGGTTCTGATTTGATCTCCTCATCTCTTCGGCGCGTTACATTTGTTCTACCCAGAGTTAGTTTTCTTTCTCCTCCGTCGAGTTGTTGCCGAGTTGGTTCGAGCTAGGGCATCTCCCGCCGGTCTTGCTCCTTCCAATGTCGAGGTGAATTCATCGTTTTTAATATGGCTCGAAGTGTTGTTCCCTCCATTTCGGACTACTCCATCGTTGGTTGTTCCAATTGTTCTGAGGTATGATCCCACAGGTTCGGCGGTTTGTCGCTCCGTCCTCAGATCTGGTTGAAAGGGGTTAGGCAGGAGTGGCCTCATCGCTGTGGGTGTCACCTCCCCAGATGGATGCGACGGTGGTAATCTTCCGCTTGCCAAGCTTGTGGGGGCTGTTGAGAAATTGAGTAATGTCGGGATGAGGTCGAGCCTCGTTGAAAGCATTCTTGGTGGGAGTCCCGAACCGAGGTATCCTGAATGCAGATCTCTGGTCCGACCTTCCGATGCTAATGTCTCGTCCCTTTTCGATAAGGTTTTGTTTGTCTTGTCTTGCTCGTCCACCTTCTTCAGTAACGAGGTGAGCATGCTCTTCAATTCGTCTTGAGGCGCCGAGGTTATCTCCGTTGTTGCAGGAGGAGTGTCGTTGGGATCGACTCTTTCGTTTCCATTACCGCTGCCTCCAGATCCGCCACTGTTGTTGTTACTCACGTCATCACCGGTTCTCTGCTAGTCTCCGGACATCTCTATAGATCTTGTTCCTTGTGTTTTGAGGGTTAAAAAACTTCTAAGAAATCCCCACAAACAGCGCCAAACTGTGAGAGTCGAAACTCACACAATCAATCTTTTGTCGAGACTTTTAGAGGTAACCGAAGTTTCTAGGAAAAACATAGTAAGAGATCCAAAGATGGGTATTTTATTGATGTTTGAAAGCGTATGAGTACAAGTTGCTGAGAGTTATTGTTAGGGTTTTTTTTTTGCTACAAGCGATTTTGAATACTATTTATACAAACTCATATCCGAGATTCTCTGACGTAAATAATATTTCATTATTCTTTTGCGCGGCTAACTGAACTCGATTTAGGGTAATTGTTGTCATGGGCCTATGACTCAGCCCACATGAATTGATGAGCGAATGCATCTCGACCCATTTGTATTCTGATGGGTTTGGTCCTTCTCTTCTTGGCGAACCGATTTATCTTGGCTCGGTTCGGCTTTGGTCCTTTGGGGAGGATTGTGTAAGGGCATCCTATTGTGGTTCAGGTCTCTTTCTCTTGATCTCTTCGGATCGGTATACCTTGCTGCATTGGGTCTGTTCTACTAGGTGAAGTGAGGCGTCTTCGAGGAACGTTATGTTGTCATGCTTCGGATCGGGCTAGTATTCCTCGTCGTCTGAAGTGTTAATCTCGGAAGGGTGAAAACCGACCCCAACATTACCACTAGGGTATCATCATGCGGCTTATTCAGCATGCACATATCTCTTTCATTTAAGGTAATCTTTTGCGAAAACCTCTACGATTGTCGAGTCAACGAATTGACTACTTTCTCGAGATGATATCGTTGGATGAAGTTGACCGTTTTTGCTGACGAATTATTACCTGCAGAATTGGCCAGCCGTGGTGACGGCACCAAACCAGTGAATTCACCGGCAAGAAACTTCTCTAGGAGGGCTACCTTCAATTTCCAGCAATCTTTTGTGTTGTGCCCCTTTGCTTTGTTGGCCTAACAATACACTTTTTTGTCGTAGCTCGGCCTTGTAATCCATTTTTGGGGAGATGATGAAGCTGATAGAAAACCTGCTCCGCCATTTCGGTTCTTTTGTGTTGGAGTTAGACTTTCCTATCCCCTCCTTCTAGCGTTAAACTGTTGTAGCTGGAATTACAACAGTCAAAATTTGTAAATAGGAATTGTCGAAGAACTTTGGCTTATCTTTAAGAACAGAATAATCAAATGGCTTTTGAGCAATAAACAGAAAGTATATTGATCGGGGTGAGCTGAATGGATCAAATGTGATTTTAGAAACGAAATGCAAGAGTAAATGAGTTTAGTATTTCGTCTTCGAGAGTGTTTACACAAGAACGAGAACAAAGAATTGATAAGCATTGAGTGTGTAGTGCTCCTTGCCTTTGCTCTTGCTTTTATACTCTGAATCCATGTTTAACATTGTCATTTACTCTGATTCATTCGCCATGAATGACATTTAATCATGTGTATACGGCCGTTACTTTTAAGCGCCTTTAATTTAATTACCAGTTTGAACGAGTTTTTGGTCACTACGGGGTTGACTGATAGATTAGCATTTACTCCCCTTTGATTGTAAGTCATTATGGTGTGCATTCAAGCTCGGTCCTCCACTTCGCGTTTGTCTGTCACTTCTCTGAGCTTTTAACCATCTGTTTAATGGACCTGATTTACTGGATCGGGATTTACATCCCCTATGAGCTAAAAAATGCCTCTCATTTGGTTTTGAGGTTTATTTATTATTATATATATATATATATATATATATATATATATATATATATATATATATATATTAAAAGTTCTCTGGGCGTAAGTTCATTTTCCTAGGTTTGTATTTCGATGGCTTACCACTAGCCAGTAACGAGCATGCTGCATGCCATAAAGAGATTCCTTAAGGGTAAGTATTCGATGAAAGATCTATTAAAAGATTAAGTTATGGTTTATATAGCAAAAACAAACATGATCCTAAGTTGCTATAGTCAATCAATTAAATAAGTTATGCTCTGGTATAAATGGCAATTATATCTCGTACAGTTTCTCACATTTTGTAGGATACACATGTGATATTCAGTATGAGATTGCAGAATAATTTTGAGGCCAGACATGTATTAACTAATGTGATCGAACCATTATTTAATCAGCTAAAACTCAAAATGATCTCTCTGGATTAAAATAACCATAAATGCTTTTGAAAACAAATGTGTGGAGATCATTTAGTAATTTCAAATTTGTTGTGATACCGAACTAATAATAGTTCTCTGTAAATAGAGGGTTATGGTCCAACAACAACTATGATATAAAATTATATCCATCATCATGTCACCAAAGACTGAACACTTTTTGGGGTTTACTTTGGAAGACCAAATCTCGAAATCAAAATCCTGAGCTATTGATTCTTTAGATACTCATGTTCTAATCAATAAGAGATTGATATGGTTTACTGGTTACAATGATATATATGCATGTACTTGTTAAACAACGCAAGTAGCATATATTACAAAAATAATTACATAGCTAAAGTCTATTCTACCAATAAAAATGTATATAGAGACCAAATTATGAGAAAGAGATATTTGGTATTGACTGGTCTATTTTAAGGGTCACTTAAGATATTTGGTATTGGCAGATTACTCTCACTTTTCATTCTTTCTCTTTGCCTTCTTATGCCATTGTTCTAATGCCTTTGAAGTTTGTTCATCGAACACTGATCGCTTCATCGTGGATCCCATCTGTAAATATTTAACGGAATGGATTATACATGAAATTTTTTATTTTATGGAGAATATTATTATTTATGGAAGGAAAAACTTTTTTGATGTGGCATGCCTGAGTGACGAGAGCATATAACGGTAATGTGATATAACTGCATAGGAATTGTACACCGACCCTAAATAAAATGCCAATTGTCATAAATCGAAACATCGAATTTGTTGTAGCTCAAGTAAACAAATTTTGCTGATGAACATATTACTTACCCTAGACAGACACGAATGATAATAAGGCCAAAATGGTGATGAAAACATGACCTTAACCCAAACTCGTACTGCAACAAGAATCATTAACTCGTTATTAGAATATAAAGAAAACTAGACATAGAGATTAGCAAGGGGTGCTGTGTAGTTTACCCATATCCAAAAAAAGTAAGTGATCTCAAAAGCGTTCTGAAAAAATTCAAGATTGAAACAATCAGTAATCATGTTAAAGCATCACCTATATAAATATCTGTTGCAGCGTAATTTTAGTATAAATACTAATTATTTACATTCTACCTATATTATATATTTTAATGTTTATCCTATTTTGAGTTTATAGGATTTTTTTAAAGTTTTCAGGTAGATTTTGCATTTTTTTGTCTTTAATTTGGTAATCTTTCCCCTCTTTTTACAGCTAATAAAAGAGCCAAAAAAAATTTCTCTCATTGTTTTCGGTAGATCTATCAAGATTTCATTTAGTTCAAAATTTGTGGTTTATTCAGAAATTCTTAAAATAAATGAAAGACCTTGCGATTTATAATAATTATCTGAATATTCTTAAAACCAATGGATCACTATCATATTCCTAGAATATTCAACTACGTCAATATCAATAGCCAATTTTACCTGAAACAGAACAAAGTGGATAATATGAAGGACAAGAGCGGGTTTGCTAAACCAAAAATGGTGGTCCGAGACATTGACAAGAGGCATCCCTTGAATTACTGCATGTCTCTCTTGAATCTCCAATGCCATATATGATATAATAGCTTGAAGCTTTGTTCCTATGGCTAGTGTGAACTTTAAAACCAACAACAAATAGCTCATAAGATATTGTTTGTTCTTAATTTCAAGTGACAAAGAGCTCTGTATAGTGTAGATTCACTAATGACTTACCAGAGGAGGAAACATGGTGATTACGGCAGTAACATACCATCCTATTAGGTTTATATATATAACAATAAGCTATTAGTTTCTTTGCAGCAAACGGAAGAAAAAGATATATATTATAGTGTGGGAAATGCTAAAAGAGGACTAACCGTGAACATCAAAGAGTAAAAAGAGCATTACAAAGGCCCATAACTCAGGTCTGCATTTATGAATGGTAGATTGCATTATACTCCATATAAAAAAAAGTTTCGTTTTCTTTTGTCAACAAAAAAAAGGTTTCATTATAGAAACAAAACAGAATAAAAATGTGAAGAAGGATATGAGTTACCTAATTCCCACCACCACCTTAAAGTCGTCTTCCAACGACCTTTTGATGTACTTTTGAAAATCAAACTTCATACTAGGTGCCAAATGAACCTAAATATATAAAAAAATTACAATAGTCTCAGTTGGCTATTTAATTGAAGAATTACCTCAAAACTAATTAACATTATATTTCAATGCAGGGCATTCTAACATATCCTTTCGAGACATACCACTATAAAATAGAGAATCGTGTATCGGGTCAATATTGGACTCTAATACCATTTTGAAAACTATTAGCTTCTAACTCAAAACCAATTGGAAATGAATGAATTGTTTTAAGTTTATTACATATTATATTAAATTTATCTTTGCTTCCAATGTAAGCCTTTGACACATATTTCTAAAAAAATGAAGTTCAATGTCAGTGAACTCACACTGATAAACCCATGCCGCATTGTCAAGTAATCAGACTTTCTCACTGATCTGAGTATCTGACGGAAGAAGCACATCTGAATATAAAATAAAAAGGTTTTCTCAATTTCCATGAGAAATAAAGAAAGATGAAACGATTGATCAAGAACTGGACAGTTTGAATCTAAGAAAACCATACAACATAGAAGGCGAACTTATTTCTCGCCCAAGTATTGACATGTTCTCGGACAAATGATGTCTCATGTGTGAGTCTAAATCTTGATGGGTCTGTATAAAATTCAATTAAAGAAAAGTTAGGACCGCATTTTTCTGTTGTCGAGATATCGTCAAAAAATAGAGTTTATACTACCATTCATCATTTCTTGTTCGTGGATGATCTCTTGCTCCCATACTTTCCAGCCGCGAATCTGTATATGAAAAAACAAAGTATTTCAATAAAAATGGCCATCAGGCGGAGATGGATACATGCACTGTGACAAGACCTTCTTTTAATATGTGCAATGAGAATATGACCCCAATTTATAATTTTTTTACAAAATTAATATATATATATATATAAGATTGTGGCCTATATATATTTATTAAATTGATGTCAGAAAATATATATTTATTAAATTATTAATACATCAAATATACATTTCATAAAAATCTTCTACAAGTAGTTTGAGACGGTCCTACACATGTGATAACATACAAATACCTTGGCTCTTCCAAGCATCATGGTTATAGCACTGTATATCACATGAAACACGGCCAAAAAGAATATAAAAATATGCACTTGATGTAATGCGTGTAGCGATATAAGCGGTACATAATCCTGAAACAAAACAAAAATCGGTTTTATCAATACAAACAAGATAAAAAAAATCAATGGTACAAGCTGAAACAAGAATCATAAATATTACATTCTTGCAATTCACTGGAGGAGCGTCGGCCAAAGAACGACGTTGAATGGAGAATATATTCATTTCGTGGTTTGCTTTCTTAAGTTTTCTATCATCATCACTAGGCCCGTCATATGGACCACAAAACGACATCGCATGACCGTATTTGGACGGAACACATATACTCGCAATGTAGTTTTGGCCAACCGTTAGAAGCAAAGAAATAAATCCCAAAACCATGAGCTCTACAAATCATAGAAAAAATAGGTATCAGATTATTGATTTAACCGCAGACCAATCAATGGACCTTCATCTCAAAAACCAAAAAGAAAAATTTTAGAAATCTAATTACTAAATATAAACCAAAAATATGTGGTATAGTAGTTTGTTCGAGTGGATAGAGGACCTCCCCTTGGATCCAGGCCAGAAATCGAGTTTCACCATCTATGAAAACCGAGGTGGTTCCTTCTTGGCCACCTTAAACGCCTTACATGGCCAAATGACCTGGTTTTCTATCCATTTATAAAAAAATCCTGAAATATATGTATATACCATTTTTTATCTTCTCAAGAGCTTCGTACAAGGCTTTCTTCTTCCTACGCTCAAAAACCTGTGTGCATGGAAATGTAATAAAAAAATGTAATAAAGACACAGAAGAAAACATAAGATATAAGTTGCGTATGAAATAACCTCTCCGACTTTGTGAATGATAAGTTCCAAGATAATGGAGATTAATATGATAACACCACAAACAGTAGAGACGGCCCAAGTCGGGGTCTGATCTAGCTGTCTCGAACCTTCAACGCCTCCACCTCCACCTCCACCTCCACCTCCAGCCATTTTCTTAAAACGTGAAGATTATCTCTCTTTATCTGATATAATTTTACAATAATAAATCCAATATAAACGGAGAAGAGACGATTAAAGATGGAGTGAAAGAGACAGAGAGAAGGCAAAGGAAGAGGATGCTGTTTCCATTGACGTGCATACGAAAATAGTAGAAAAAGTGTAGACAAATCCGGTGAGATACTTTATATTATTATTATAATAAATTTATTTTTTGATTATTGTTTTATTTCCTATTTTACAGGTTCCACCATTATTCAAGTGGTAATGTACGGAGTAGAACGAATGCGGAATAATTGGTGGGAAAATTTAGAAAAAAGTATTAAAAATGTCAAACTAAAATTGACTGTCGTTAGTTAATTGAAATATATATATATATATATATATTTGTTATGTGATTATAAAATTTAGCTTATTTTGTTTTGTAGTGGAAAATATGGCTCTTGATGTGTGTGACATGTGCGTTTCTCAAAATTGGGAATAATGAGATTCTAACAATGGAAAATTGGACTCGATAATATAAATTGCACCACAAACTGAATAATAACACTATTAAGAAATATTTGTTTATACTTATATTTAGTTGTAATTGTGGGATGAAAATTTTGGTCCAGTAAATTTGGGTTTAATAAACCAAACGGTAAAAATGTCTGATAGAGTCAAAGATATCATGCGAGGTTAAAGGAATCTCCGAGGTGACGAGCCGAACTGAAAGGCCCACCAGAGTGAAATTCATGGTTAAAGGAGATTAAATGCAGAACTGTTAATCAATCCCGCCGAGACCAAAGACTAATTTAAACCGGTGATTTAAGGCGAACGAATGTAACAGTTGGAGCCTCGAGATTAAAGACCATTCATGGCGAATCTGGTGGAGGAAACATAAATATTAAGCACGATATTGGAGTATAAAATAAGGGCAAGGGCAAAGAGAAAGACATCTTGAACTCTCACTAAACACACAATATTAGCTCTAAACTCAAGCACTTAGCTTATTCTAGCTTTTTAGCTGTTTCTTTGTTTTTGTTATTGTTCTTGTAAAATTACTCTTGAGAATCGAAATAATAAATCCAGTTTATCCCGCAAAAACTTGTTAAAATCACTTCTGAATCTTGTTTGATCTCGTCGAGCAACAAACTTTCTGTTTATTGTTCGACAGTCCCTCGATTCTTGTTTTCTTTAAGATAAACCAAAATCTTCCGTTTATTCTTGTTTACAAATTTACACGTTTTAATTCCAGCTACAACATAATATTGGCAAATTATAATATATTTTTAGATTTTAGTTATCTCAATTTTTTTAATTAAAAGATTCTAGGCGGCCAAAGTTCATACTTTTATTCAAAATAGAGACCAATATAAAGAGACTTACACTCTATAGCACATTAGGAGTTTATATTTACATATTTCAACATATTTTTTGACACTCTAGCACATTTCACACATTTTGGTGGGTAAAAAAACTTAAATGCCCTTAATCACACACTCTCTCATCCAAACCGGTTAGGGGTAAACAAGAGCTGGTTAGTAGTTGTGAAAAAAACCATTTTGCTTACTCACCCAAAACGAAATGTCTTTCTGTTTTTCTTTCACTTTTTCTTTTTTCTCTTTCTCTTTCTCTCTCTTCAATTCTTCGATACCATTCTTCTCTTTGATCTTCTCTTCAAACTCTCCTCTTTTTATTTCATTTCTTCACTAAATCATTGCAAAAACCCACTTTTCGCAAGCTCTAGATTAAGGGTTCTCTCTCTCTCTCTCTCTCTCTCTCTCTCTCTCTCTCTCTCTCTCTCTCTCTCTCTCTCTCTCTCTCTCTCTCCCTCTCTCTCTCTCTTTTCTCTCACTCTCTCCATCAAGTTTCTAATGTGTTATTTAATTTTTAATCGATTTTATGTTTTTGAAAAGATTCGAAATGAGTATTGGTACAAGCTTCATGTTGGATTTGCGTAGATCTGAGCAAGGTAATGGTAGACAAAAGACGCCTTCAAAGTGTTCGGCGAAATGCGTGAAAGAGACATGTGTGTCCATTTATGTGTGTCCATTTACTTGTGTCCATTTAGCAAGGAACACATGTTCCACTTTTTGAAAGCGACAAGCTTAAACTTTACTAGGTTTCCGAGGAGCCTCCTTCTAGGTGGATGTCCAGAGATGGACATATGGATAGTGGATGTTCAGAGATAGATAGATGGGGGTGGACACTTTTTGATACGATCATGGCCACGCCTAAAGACTTGACGTGCACACCCGAAAGACCAATGACGAGGTCAAGGATCCGCAAGCTCATCAAGGACACTCGCAGATCACTTTTGGACGTTTGGAGCAAGGAAGAAGAGCCACCACCGAACACCATTCTCAATATGGTCCGTGCCCATCCTGGTGATTGAGGTTCGGCCAAATGATATAGGTTTAAGTACTCTTTTTCCTTGACTTGGGTTTGTCCCATTGGGTTTACCAAGTTAAGGTTTTAATGAGGCTCGGGCTTATATCAACATTTTGGCCCAATCTCCACCATGATGTTATGCACACCATCATCACCATCATCTTTCACTTACGTTTCCGGTCCAACCGCAAGATTATTTCCGAGGGACTACATCCGAGGGAGACTAGTCAAAGAAGGCCAAGGGTTATTCAACCTTATTTTTAATTCTTAGTCAAACTCTTTAATTTTAGTCTTGGGTCTTAGTCTTTGTTTTCATTTTCGAGGTATTGTTTTCCTCATAATCTCTTTCATTTTCGAGAAAGGTCTCTTTGACCACTTCTCTTATTTTCTCTATAAAAGCTATGTAATCGCATTAAGAACAAATCATCCAACTTTTTATTAAATCTTTTAGAGAAGTTTTCTCTCCTTTGTTCCTTTGGAACTTTCGAATTCTTTGGTGGTTAGCCAACGATTTCACTCGATCCTTAGGTGGTTAGCCTCTTGATCATTTGGTTTATCAAGTGTTCTTCATCACGCTTGACGCATCCCTCATTCCATTGTCTCGTAGTTTTCATTTTAAGTCGTATTTGGGGCACAAGGATTTTCGGGATTAGCATCTCACGCCTTGTCATCCTTTTACCGCAATTACTATCAGCCTTTGACGTCACCCCCTCGTTCCAACTCTTCACCGCAAGTCTGGGCCTAAGGATTTTCGAGTACTTCACTCATGCCTTAGCATCTTTCTTCGTGGAGTCTTTTGGAGTCAAGGACCTATCCAACTATCTACCGATCTCGAGTGTGTGTTCCTTGGGAGAATCGTATCACTTTTTGTGGATAATGGATTGTTTCCCTTCTTTTCCGTAGTGTTATAAACAGTCTTAGGTGGACAAATATTTTGTGGATAGTTTTCGGTGTGTCACCATATCGTGGACATGTTTTGGTGTGGATAAATAGAAGGAAAACTTCAATAATCTTAAAACAAAACGATCATATGTATCTTGTCCATAATAATGTGTCCATACAAACGCAAGGAACACATGTTCCACTTTCCGAAAGCGGCAAGCTTAAACGTAACTGGGTTTCCGATGAGCCTCCTTACATGTGGATGTTCAGAGATGGACATATGGATAGTGGATGTTCAGAGATTGATAGATGGGTGTGGACACTTTTTTGTGGATAATTGATTGTTTCCCTTCTTTTCCATAGTATTATAAACAGTCTTAGCTGGACAAATATTTTGTGGATAGTTTTCGGTGTGTCACCATATCGTGGACATGTTTTGGTGTTGATAAATATAAGAAAAATTTCAATAATCTTAAAACCCAACGATCATATGCATCTTATCCATAATAATGTGTCCATACAAACGCAAAAGGAACACATGTTCCACTTTCTGAAAGCGGCAAGCTTAAACATAACTGGGTTTCCGATGAGCCTCCTTCGAGGTGGATGTTCAGAGATGGACAAATGGATAGTGGATGTTCAGAGATGGATAGATGGGTGTGGACACTGTTTTGTGGATAATGGATTGTTTTCCTTCTTTTCCATTGTGTTATAAACAGTCTTAGGTGGACAAATATTTTGTGGATAGTTTTTGGTGTGTCACCATATCGTGGACATGTTTTGATGTTGATAAAATAGAAGGAAAATTTCAATAATCTTAAAACACAACGATCATATGCATCTTGTCCATAATAATGTGTCCATACAAACATATCCATACAACTAAAAATGCGGTAATAAAAGCATTTTAGCCTGCATAATCGTTCGTAACATCTTATTTTGTTTAAATCAACAAATTCATCCATCTTATATTAAACATTTGTTTTGATGCTAATGTTCAATACTAAATGGACACACATGTCTTGCCCATAATAAATTTGTTTTTGTATACATAAACACGAATAGCTGTTTTTCATATAGTGTCCATGTAGACATGTCTATGCGTCCAAAATAGCGGTAATAGAAGAATTTAATCCTACATGAATTTCAATAACATCTTATTCTTGTTCACATATCGCAGAATAAATATTCAGATAAGAATGGACGACCTGCATAGAATTCATGAAAGTGTAAAAGAATAATCGACCACTAGTTGATACAAGAAATACCGCAAAATCAAAATTCCATTGTCCACATAAAAGTGTCCAAACCCCTCTGTCCATCTTTGAACATCCACCACCTCTTTATCCATCTCTGAATGTCCACCTCGAAGGAGGCTCACCGGAACCCCAGTTACGTTCGTCTTTCAGAAAGTGGAACACGCGTTCGATGCTAAATGGACACACATGTTTCTTTCACGCATTTCATCAAAAACTTTGGAGGCACCTTTTGTCTACTATTGTTTTTGTCGAATCTGGGCAAAATCCAACATGAAGCTTTTACCAATACTCATTTTGAATCTATTCAAAAACCTAAAATCGATTCAAATTTAAAAAACACATTATAAACTTGATGGGGAAAGTGAAAGAGAGGAAAAGAGAGACAAACCTTGATTGGAGATATTAAGAAGAAGAGAAGATTCGAAGAGATGAAGAAAAGATTCGAAGAGAATAAGAAGATCGAAGAGAAGATTTTGAGGAGAAAGAAAATTAGAAACTAAGAAGAGATAGAGAAAGAGAATGAGAGAGCGAATGTTTTGAGGAGAGAGAGAAAATAAAGATTCATATCTGAGAATTTTGAAGAAGTAGTAAAAAAACCCATAACAGAAAAAGAGAGTTGTTATGTGAGAAAGTGAATAAAGAGAGAGAGAAAGTAAGTGATGTGTGTCAGCTTTATGAACTTTGGAGGATGAATGAGTTATTTTTCAGTGATGAAGGACACTGAATCGGTTTAAATGAAGGATATCGATTTATGAATTTTCATGATATTATCGGTTTGTGAATGTTGAGGAAGCAG
Organism: Eutrema japonicum; assembly: GCA_030161315.1. Lineage (NCBI taxonomy): Eukaryota > Viridiplantae > Streptophyta > Magnoliopsida > Brassicales > Brassicaceae > Eutrema > Eutrema japonicum. Next base: position 28,809,240 of record BSQW01000001.1, read on the forward strand.
AGGGGTAGTTTGTCTTTTCACATGTTTTTCACCCACCAAAATGTGTGAAATGTGCTATTGGGTGTAAATACTAATTGAAAATGTGCTAATGAGTGTAAATCTCTCACCAATATATAGTAGAGTGTGTTACACTATATAACACATTGTAAAGTAGTATTTACACTAGATAACATATTTTGACATTCTAGCACATTTCCCACTTATTGGATGACAAAAAGACATGAATGCCCTTATGGCAAATCAAAATTTATAATAAAGCATTTCTCTCTTTTTCTTTCTCTTTGCGTGGACATGATAATGTGGATGCAAATATCGTGGACGGAATGATATATTAATGATGTGAAAGAAAATAATTAATTTTCTCCATCTGTTTTGTTTTGTATTTTTCTATATTTGTGAATGACATAAATTTTTTTTTTGTTAAGAATGAATTATAATTATATTTTGTCATTATTTTAAGATCCATTTTACTATAGTTTATGTGTCAAACAATTTAAAAAATATATATATATATATATAACAAATCAGATTTATAATTAGAAATCTATTTGAATGTTGAGACGTGGACAATGTAATATGGACATATGGACGTGGACAATGTAATATGGACATGATGTCTTGAACCCTCCGGGCTTTGATGTAAACCGAGGCAACATCTATAACACAACTTCATTTTCTCATAGAACTAGGTTCTCTATTGTGTGCATTTTGGCCGTGAACATGCCTGGTTAATCATGAGTGAACTTTGAGAATATAACATGACCTTCATTCTCCTAGAAACGGCCATATTTCACACTCACAAGGTGATTTTCCATTAGCTTTGTTTTAAGAAGTATCATGTAATACTCCACTGATATCCCAAAGCTATGGACTCAAATCATTAAAAGCAACGCTTATCCTCTACATATACATGAAGCACTGTACATCATCCTAGGAACTGGGAAGAGACCCGAGTCTCACAATGTTCTTAGCATATTCAGTTTGACTTAGTTTTCCCTTTGAACCTACATCTTGGGATCTCCAGTCCGTAGGTGGGGTTCCCGCCAAACTTCCTCTTAAGCGATAAGCTTTAATCACATTCTTCTTGATGATTTCACAACTTGATCCCGAGACAAACCCTTAGTAAACGGATCTGCTAGGTTGTCTTTCGACTTGATGTAATCTACTGTGATTACACCAGTTGAGATCAAGTTTCTAATGGTTTTATGTCATCTTCTTATATGTGATTACACCAGTTGAGATCAAGTGTCAAATGGTTTTATGTCGTCTTATTATATGACGAGATTTACCATTATACAGATTACTCAGTGCCCGAGCTATAGCTGATTGGCTATCTGATGCGTATCGGATTCGTCTCAGAAACTTCAGGTCTTAAATTTATAAACCTTAAAGCCTGTAAGTGCACAAATGTGCGTTGTAGTACTTGATGTATCGATCCACAAGGAGAGGGTGCTTTTCTATGAGAATTTAGACACTGTATAGTAAATAAACCTATAACGAATGTATTTTTATAGGGTTTTTGTAACTAGAATTATAAAGAACGAAGAACGGAAAATTTCCACTAAACGATTTCTAAGAAAATCGATGGCTACTTTAATCTAGGGGAATCTAATTTCTAATCTAACACTAAGAGACTCTAAACCTAATCCTAAGAAATTCTAAGACTAACCTAATACCTAAGAAAATCGACTACTAGTCTAAACATAATGAAATCAATAACTAAACTACTTCTACGAACTCTATTGCTAAACTACACTACTAGAGACGATTGTAACTATTCTAAAATGTTGCTGGGTCGAGAGGAATATCTCGGGGTATGCTCGATTCAATCAAACGGCCCCTACCTCATTAGTAACCGGTGTTTCTAGATTATAACTCTACGAACAAGACATAATAATGACGTAGTCTACTCCCGTACAACCTACGTCGTACAATCTATTCACTCAACCAGTAGCTTTTGTCTCTGGCCGTGCGTAAGATTGTGATTTGCTAATGGGTCCATAGGTTCACGGCACTCCGTAAATATACTTTCGAAATCTTACGACGCACACGCCTTGTGGATGCACTTTGCTGGTGATTAGATGCAACACTTTCGTGGTTCTAAACTCCCCTTATAAGCCTCTAGTTCATGACACTAGATTCATGCATTAACAACTTTCAACAAGAAAGAGCTCTAAAAATCGGCTAGGATCTACCGAGTGAAATCCTTATCGAACATAGAATTCCCCTCGATAATCCATTAAACCCTACAATCTAAACTACTCACACCTATTGGAAAAAGACATGATTAAATTAAACATGAGATTGGTGAAGAAGCCTCACGAATTCAAGAACTAAGTTCGGTGAAAAACCTCTTCACCAATCCCGAAAATCTCAATGCAAGAGTACAAGAATGAAAGCAAAACTAATGTGTAGAAAGGTCTCCACGAAATTTCTGTCTAAAAAAAGTATTTATAGGTCTTCAACATGGTTGGGTCGTTTTAGGGTTTGACGAAAAAGACGGTTTTAGCCTCGAATTAAGAAACGGATCATCTCAAGCGGAACTAGGCTTGGCGGCGGGTGCGTAGCTCCTGGCCGCGGGAAATGGACACTGGCCGCGGGTGGAATGGCTCCAGGGGTGGCGAACTGATGCTTGGCCGCGGCTGGAGGCCCACCAGGCGCGGTGAATGATGCGAATCAGATTCGTCTCCAAAACTTCAGGTTTTAAATTTGTAAACCTTAAAGCCTGCAAGTGCACATATGTGCGTTGTAGTACCTAAGGCATCAATCCATAGGGAGGGAATGCTGTTCTGCGAGACTTTAGACATTGTATAGTAAATAAACCTAAGACGAATATATGTTTATTGGGTTTTGTCACGAACTCGAAATTAGGAATCTAAACTATACTAAACTAGACTAAACTAGACTAAACTAAACTAAGCGAGAAAATAAGAAAGCGAACGAGACTAAACTAAGCTAAACTAACTGAATAAATAAATATAATCTAAGTGAACAGTAGAAAGCAATATTTATTTTGAGGTTGTAAATCAATTAACGAAGCGTTGGACAATAGGGAATTCTTTAAGGTTCATGGCGATTTTCACCGAGAATTTGCTAGGATTTCTAAAGCGACTTTTTGTCGTCTTTGGGTTATTGAACTTGGAAAACGTACGCTGCGTGTAGTCTACTCCCGTAATCCTACACACATACTCACTTCAGTACTCAGACGGTAGCTTTCGTCTCCGCCCGCGCAAGAAGTGAATGATACTCTCAAAGGTCGTTTACACCCACAATTCCCCGTAAGTATACTTTCGAAATCTTACGACGGATTTGCTCGTCTACCCTAGGTCAAGCGATTAGATACAACACTTCTGTGGCTCTAAAAAGCCTAATATTAGTTGCTAACATGGTTATTCATGCAACGCATTAACAACAAGGATAGAACGAAGAACCCTAATCGGTATCGTAGACTAAAAACCTAATAAGAATTGAACAATGAGAGCCCTTTTGAAACCGTATACCCAACGAGAGAACTACTCAGGCACGAACATGCAAGACAAAATCAAGCTTCTGAATTGCACAATTAATAGATAAGAAATCAAACAAGAGGGTTCAAGAGAAATCCCTATCTCCCTAAACAAAGAACAAAGAACAAGAGCATAAGTTTGGTGCAAAACAAGTCTAAAAGTGTAACTAGAGGGGGCCTGCGAAATTCTGTCTTAGAACACATATTTATAGGTCTTCCACTCTTGATTTCATCGACCTTAGGGTTTAGTTGAAGAGAAAACGAAGGGGCTTGAAGATGGGTTTTGAAATAGATGGTCTTGGGCCGTTTCTGCTTCACCACTGGTGTGAGGCTTGGACCCGCGGCCAAAGGGTGTTTCAACGCGGCTGGAGAGACTAGACCAGCGGCTAGGAGTGTCTTCTTCGCAGCCAGGAGTGCTGGACCCGCGGTGGTTGGCCTATAGCTTTGAAACTTCAATTCTTCTCTTGCTTCGCTCGCGTGACTGTAGCACATGCCTTCAGTAAATTAGATGTATCTTGAGTTATAACAGTTGGATTGCCTTATAACCAACTGGGTAAGAAAGGTGGTTCTCCCTTAGATCTTGTGTCCAAATTTGGTCCTGATCAGACGGTGAGAAGGTCTTCATCCGATGCCAAACTTCTGACGGTCCAAAATTGTCCAAAATCTGGATATTCTTCAATTTGCGTCGTTTTTATCTAAGGAACCTAAAAAGAGTCTTGGAACTACAAATATGCAAATATAATACTAAACGTATATAAAACAAAGTGAAACACTTATTAAATTATTTTAAAATAGATAGTAGAATGGGTAAAAATACGGTGTTATCACTGAACTGCTTCTTTTGGGCAGCTTCATTTGCCTTCAGTGATTCGGGTATAATTAAGGATCCAAACATTGGATTGTCCCCAATCCAATTGCATTTGAAAGCTGGTTGTCTCTACTTTGTTGTATACAAATTTTGTTATGACCAGACGGTGAAAAGGTTTTCTTTGATTGCAAGACTTATTGACGGTCCAAGTTTATCCAAAAACGTACTTTTGCTCCGAAATGCACTCTTTAATCCCGAGTTACCTGAAAAGAGTCTTAAAACCGCAAACATGCGAAACCCGTAATAAAGGCATAGAAAACCAAATGGAACACTTATTAAAGTATTCTAAAATATATAGTAAAACGGTAAAAATACGGTGTTATCACACCCCCATACTTAAACCTTGTTTGTTCTCAAACAAGATAAAGCTCAAACTTGGAAATGATCAAACGAAAATCATCGGGAACTAGAAATCTCAGAGACCATCCTTCTAAACCATAACCATCGAACTACATCAATCACAATCTAGCCTATAAAATTCTCACTAGAAGTTCTCGTAACACTATTCCACGGTATCCGTCATTCGAAATATAAACTTTCAAAATCCAAAAATAAGGTCAACTAGGTCTCTACATTCATTAATTATAGGCGTGGATTTCTCATCAACAAGATTAAACCAAGACAATCGATGCTAGGTATTTAAGGCATTTAGAGGTGAGGTTAAGAGTGTTTCGGGTCACCGTAATTTCGCCGGAAGGTGCGATATATTATGCAAAACAGCAAGAGAGGACGGACCTATTGATCACCACAACTTCCAGTCACTTCTTCTTGCGTAAAAATGTTTCACTTCCTCCTTTCTCCAAAAACAGAAGTTTTCTGTCATTCCTCCAGACTTCTCACAAATGTGGGCTCAGAATGACATACTTCTCACAAACGAACCATGGATGCCTCATAAGTATTTCTACCAACCTATACTCTTTTAAGGCTCTTGTTTCCTTTCCATTTCACTTGTTTTCGATGTTTTTTTTTTTTTGAAAGGGGGAAACGTCTTTTATTGAAGTAGAGTCTTAGGGGCACGTAAATTTACCATGATTTTGAGTCTTCCCAAGGCATAACCAAGCTCGCATCTTTGTTGAATTCACCACCACCGATCGCGTATAGTTGTCGCCTTTAGTGACTGAAAGATGTGTCGTTCCTCCCTCCCCGGCGTTTTTGCACATATATGCACATAAGTCAAAAAGAGAGTTGCGTGAGGTTTGAACAAAGGCCAACTAAAGATGAGCTGGCCATTCATGTACGACAAAGAGTGGTAAAAGGTGAAAGAACGTCATGAATGTATGATTCGTTATCTTTACCTAAACCTTTGAAGAGAAAATTAAGTCAAGATTAAGTCCAAAATAAAACAGAGCTAACATATTCCATCATAGAGAATCTCTACGGTCTAAATTCCTCTAGGGATTTCGCATTAACAGAAACTCTAGCTACCGCCTAGTGTAGAACCAAATTACGAAAGAGCATGTTACTAGGAGATAGCGTAGAAGCACAATGGTCGGTTATAATCATGGATTTCTTTCATCATTCCCTCATAACGTATTCCTACGCTTTTAGAAAACTTTGAAATTTTTAAGAAAAACGTCAAAAAATACAAAATGCAAAGACTCATGAAAGAAGTGGTGGTTAGTAAGGGATGAAATCCTCCCCAGACTTAAATCAAATTGTCCTCAGTGTGAAATAAATCGGGTAATGACAAATAAATAGATGGATGTAATAATAAAAAAACTTCAAGGAAAAAGAAAACTTAGCTGGATGTGGTTGGGGAATGGATTTGGGAATGGTTTGTAATCAATCGGGGATCGACAGAAATCGATCGGGATTGACAGAAGGCTGGCCTCGGGTCGGTTGATCACGACCGCAGCCAAGACCTAGCTCGCCAAGGGTCGGTGAGACGCACCCGCGGTCGAGCTTCTTTTGCGGTCAAGTCCTTCCTTGCGATTCGTGCTGGACCGAGCAGTTCCGAACCGTGTCTCCATCTTTTTGTCTTTTCGGGTTTTTTTTTTTGGTTTTTTTATTTGTTTAGAAAGCTGAAACTAAGAAAAAGAAAAAATTAGTAGAAAAAGAAAGAAAAACTAAAAAGAAAATCGTACCTAAAATGGGTTGCCTCCCATTGAGCGCTTTTGTTTAAAGTCGTTTAGCTCGACGTTGGTAACTAGGTGAGCCTAGTCGTAGAAGGACATTGTCTTACGACAAGTCTTCTTTGATTTAACCTTGTAATCCTTCGTATAGAACATATCACGCTATTCCCACTCGGGATTTATGTCATAAAGTCCGAGATGGTGATCTCCTCAGGGATCACAATGAAAAATCAGATTTCGAGCTTCCTTGGGGTATACTTCTTCTTCTTTGATATTCTCGGATGGTAGAGCTATGTTGCACGATGCATAGATGGTAGGCTCTAGTTCAGTTTGTGTCTTGGTTGGAGCTTGAGTGCTGATGGAGAAGAAGTCTTGCTCGAGGAAGTAGGATCGGGATGCAAAACATCGAAGTTGAGATGAACATGGGCTGGCCGCGTGTGGAGGAGGCAGAGCCGCGGCAAAAGGAAGCTTGGACGCGGGTCGGTGATGTGCACCCGCGGTGGAAGGAGGGTTGGCCGCGGGTGGAGAAGGCGCGACCGCGGTGGAGGTGTCTCGGGCAGAATTGCTCGACTCGTCGTCTCCAATGATGTATTTTGGTCCTAGGGTAGTATTTGGCTTCATTTAAGTCTCCATCACATCTCATATGAGCAAGGGCAGAGTGTGCATCAAAAGAGATCCTTTTGTACGTTGAAATTATCGGTTTAATGTTTTCGTCTAGTGTGACGGGTGCACCTTCTTTTAGAACGTTTTCAATGTTCTTTGTAGCTCTTCCAGGGTCTAAAATTGGTTCATCTCCGCTGCATATGTTCATAAAATGAGAGTCACAAAATTCTTTTACCTTGATCGAGCATGGAACGTCAAATCTTTCGGGATCCTTCTCCTTAGAAAATGTCTTCAATGGCGGCTCAGGTGTATCCATTAGTGTCTCATCCTTGACGAGGTCTGTCTCACACTCAACGTTGTGAGGAGCAGAAGGAGGAGAAGGCTTTGGTTCGTCGAGTGGAGGAAGCTTGTGATCTTGTTTGTCGTCATCAAAACTCTCGAACGAATCGATAGGGATAACATCGCCACTAGGAATAGAAACAGGTCCTTCTTTTCCTTGATGTTTTGCTTCGTTGAAACCATCATTTTCGTGCATAGATTCGTTGAGTTCTTGAAGAATATCCTCCATGTGTGCCTTGTAGACCATCGACTTCTCATAATCTTCATCGGTTTGTTGAGGTTGATGGTTGAGCCAAGGGGGTTTAAGATCATAATTTTTCAAAGCAAGGGATATGATCATTGCATTGAGTCGCTCCAAGCGAAGGCTAATTTCCAAGATATCATCATGCTGGTCCGAGGTTTGATAAGGAAGACCGTAAGGACTTTGTTGTGAGTCGACAAACGGAGGCTCAAAAGGCTCATCTTGGTAGTAATGAGGTTCGTATCATCTTTGAGAGTAGTTTATCGGTGCCGGTTTCCGATTCATGTAGTACGAATCACGGTAGTGGTGTGAATCGTGAGAGTAGTGAGCATAAGATGGGTCTGATATGCTCAAATTAATACCCTAAATAGTACTAAAGCAGTTGCTGCAGTATATCAGGGGTCAAACACAAGAACTCAGAGAAATCACACAATAGATTAAATAGAGTCGAATCAAGCTAAGCAGTTCAGTTTAAACAAAAAGCAGTAAGCCGTAAACGAGTTGTAATTCGATGGGAAAGAGATAGGTTCAGGGATATTTCTCAGGAAATCAATGAATGCAAAATAAACTAACTAATCAGGGTTCATGTTACGCACGGTTCTCGAACTCAAACCACTAAAGTATAATTAACCAACTGTCGTTGCGAGAACTATCTAAATCTAAACTTCAAAATCCCAAATTTCTTTGCAAATCCCTTAGAATAAATCAGCTTTAATTTCAAGTTTGATATGTTCACAAATCAATTAAACCAAATCTCTTTGCGAATAATCAATTTGCTCACCTAAGGTTCTATCAGGTAATTAATCGCACTGTCATGCCTAATCAATTATTCTAAGGTCTAAGTTCCAGGTGATCAATCTAGAATTAGCTTTGAGAACAACCTAAGGTGTAGAACTAATTCAGATTATGAACCCTAAATAACTAATCAACCTAGCATTCAAAGAAATCCTTTATGAGAATCTCCAAACCTAACAAGAGATCTACTCAGACATGGAAATTGAATCAATAGACATGTTTGAATAAATACTCAATAGAAAATAAGAAAGAGTAACAAGAGGTTTCAAGATCTGATCTCGGACGAAGGGAGATTCAGACTTGTTTCTCTCACCAAGTTCTCTCTTAAACCAAAGCAAAATAAAGCCTAGCCATAAAAGTGGTTGTAAAATCCCTATAAATAACCTAAAACACGAATTGGGGATTCTTGTAATTATTAAAGACTTCTGGGCACTTTTGCAATTCTTCAAATCTTGGAAAACTCGTGGGTCATGTCTTGCTGCGATGGGTATCGATCGATACTAGCCAGTATCGATCGATACCAAGGCATCATATCGGGTTCTCAGCAACACGAACTTCTGCTTTGCTCCAAATGCTCCAGAAAGCTCCAATATCTCCAATAATGTTCCCAACGTGCTATGACCTGTAAAAAACTCTAAAAGACTCCAAAATACTATAAAGACTCTATAAAAAAGACTTATATCATGGCTTAAATAGGGTAAAAACCATGATATATCAACTCTCCCAGACTTAGCTTTTGCTTGCCCTCAAGCAAATAGAAGCCTAAATCAGAGTAAGAGGTTTGAAAACGCGAAGACTCACATGTTCATAAACCATCGAAATGACCCTCTTTCCAAGTACCCAAATGTCACCTAATCTGTCTTCGATCTAACCACCATGTGCTTCTCTGTAGACATTCGTAGCTTTTCCAGACTCCACACATTACCCCACAGCATTGTTCAAATAAAACCCTCATCGCCAGATTCATCGCTGCAGCCAATGTTCAAGAACCTTCTAGATTCTTTACCATACAATATCATAACAAGGAACCACCCTTTTTCACACTTTTTGTATCAATTTCTCTCCCCCAGACTTGTTATTATGTTTCTAGCATTTACATATTAAGGGATTGAGACGCGAGTATTGATGGTGTTAGCCACCGAATCACCGGTTCTTCCCTCAAAAGTAATCAAAGGTGTAGGCGAATAATGGTATCATAGGAAATTTTCCTATCCTCGCTTTCACCTTTGTGTGATCATCTCCTCTGAAGTAGAATAATGGGATCTTTGGAAACTTTCCTAGCCCTCTACTCAGAAGAAAATCATTTCATATTTTATGCTCTTATCAACTTGTAACAGGGAGAGAAATACCATTATTTTAAACTCATGGGTTTCTTTGTCAGATATGAATGATGAATCAAGCTCTATGAACACTAACCCCATCGAAGAAGTGCAAAAGTTTAGCTCAGGCTTCAGAAGAACTCTGCTGGAGACATGGATGTTTTCTAATCAACTGGTCAGTCCTTGGATTTTTCATTAGTCGATCTAGAACTGATCTTGCAACGCTGTGCACTCAAAAACAAAATCAAATAAATAGGTTCGAGCACAGTATCATCGTCTCCAACAAGTTTTGACTCAATAAAAACGATTTTGACTCGGTAAAACGACTGACTCTAAGAAAAACAAACACAATGTCAGCATACACCTCCCCCAGACTTGAACAACACTGTCCCCAGTGTTATCTAGTGTAGAGTAGGTAAAAGAAGACAAAAGAATAGAAGAAACGAAGAGAAACAAGAAGTTACCTTGCTGGAACATCGAGTATCGATCGACACACAACCTGGTATCGATCGATACCAGGCTTAAATCGACTTGATGAACCGTACATTCGCGATTGGTGTCGATCGATACCAATGGGGTATCGATCGATACTAAGGCAATTTCAAGTCTGCTCCTTGTTCATCCTGACACAAAAACAAAAAATAACAGAAAAATACTTATATATATAGACTCACCAGTGGGTTGCCTCCCACCAAGCGCTCGTTTAACGTCAATAGCTTGACTGTAACGCCATTCAGGCTGTTGGTGCATCATCCAAAGGCATTATCTGCCCTGTTGGAATCTCGGCTTTCGCCCAATAGTGTTTCACCCTCTGTCCATTGGCAGTGAACTCATCGCCTGTAGGACTAATCAGCACGACAGCTCCATGTGGCATGACCTCTTTGATTGTGAAGGGACCTGACCAACGAGAACGCAATTTACCAGGAAACAATTGCAAACGAGAGTTATACAGAAGTACATGTTCGTTCCGCTCGAAATGTCTGGAGATGATCTTCTTATCATGATAGGCCTTGGTCCTCTCCTTGTACAGCTTCGAGTTCTCATAGGCGTGGTGCCTAATCTCATCCAACTCGTTCAGCTGGATAAATCTCCTCTCTGCAGCAGGCTTGATGTCAAAGTTCAGTAACTTCGTCGCCCATGCTGCCTTGTGCTCAATCTCCACTGGAAGGTGACATGCTTTCCCATACAGCAAGTGAAATGGTGTAGTACCCAGCGGTGTCTTGAAAGCAGTCCTGTAAGCCCATAGCGCATCATCCAACTTTGTAGACCAATCCTTCCTAGAAGCACCCACTATCTTTTCCAGAATCTCCTTGATTTGCCTGTTGGAGACTTCGACTTGCCCACTGGTTTGAGGGTGATATGGAGTAGCTACTCGATGGTTTACACCATACTTCTTTAGCAACCTCTCGAAAATCTTGTTGATAAAGTGAGAGCCACCATCACTTATCACAATTCGAGGTACTCCAAATATAGGGAAGATGATGGTCTTAAACAGCTTAACGACCACCGCAGAGTCATTCTTTTTACTAGCAATCGCTTCCACCCATTTGGACACATAGTCCACAGCAACCAGAATGTACCCGTTCACGTGTGACGAGGGGAAAGGACCCATAAAATCGATACCCCAGCAATCGAAAACTTCAACCTCAAGGATGAAATTCTTTGGCATCTCATGTCTCTTGCTGATCTTCCCTCTCCTCTGACAGACATCACACTGTGAGACATAGGCATGAGCATCCTTGAACATAGTAGGCCACCAGAAGCCTGCTTTAAGAACCTTGGACACCGTCTTGAAAGTAGCAAAGTGACCAGCATACTCAGACCCATGGCAATGAAAATGAATAGCTGGCATCTCAGACTCTGCAACGCATCTTCTGTAGATACCATCTGAGCAATGCTTGTATAGGTAAGGCTCATCCAAGAAGAATCTCCTTATCTCGCGCATAAACTTCTTCCTTGCATATTTTGTGGGATACTTTGGCTTAGCTTCTACAACAAGGTAGTTGGCGATGTCTGCGTACCATGGACGTGCAACACTAGAGTCAGCAGCTAGATAGACATCATAGGAGTTCAAGTGCTCTACGGACAAAACAGGTTCAGGTCGCGACGGGTATCGATCTATACTAGGTGAGTATCGATCGATACCGAAAGTCTGCATTCGTGAAAATTGCAGATTTTGGGGATAAAGATCTTGAAGCTGAGCTTCAATGAGGTAAACACCTTCCTCTGGCAAACAATCATCAATAGGGACGACCTCATCGACCTTTAGTCGCGATAAGTGATCAGCAACACCATTCTCAACTCCTTTCTTGTCCTTGATCTCGATGTCGAAACCTTGGAGCAAAAGAACCCATCGGCATATACGAGGCTTGAGGTCCTTGTTCTTCAGCAGGTATTTGAGAGCAGCATGGTCTGTGTGAACAATGACCTTGCTCCCAATCAAGTAGGACCGGACTTTCTCAAAAGAGAAAACGACTGCCAGCAACTCCTTCTCGGTGGTGCTGTAATTTCGCTGAGCATCATCCAACGTCCTGCTGGCATAATAAATAGCATGGAGTTTCTGGTCTTTCCTCTGACCCAACACAGCTCCAACAGCAAAATCACTGGCATCACACATAACCTCAAAAGGCAAGCTCCAATCAGGTGGTTGGACTACAGGAGCACTCACCAATGCCTTCTTGATTTCCTCGAAGGCTACAAGGCAATCAGATGTGAAATCAAACTTGACTTCCTTACATAACAGGGTTGTGAGTGGACGTGCAAGTTTAGAGAAATCTTTGATGAACCTCCTGTAAAACCCAGCATGACCAAGGAAGTTTCGTATCTCAGGAACATATCGTGGAGGTTGCAAGCTCGTCATGACCTGAATCTTAGCCTTGTCGACTTCGATCCCTGCCTTAGAAACCTTGTGCCCAAGAACAATGCCATCTTGTACCATGAAGTGGCACTTCTCCCAATTAAGAACTAAGTGCTTCTCCTCGCATCGCTGAAGCACCTTGCACAAGTTATCCAGACAGTCCTTGAATGACGATCTATACACAGAAAAATCATCCATGAAGACCTCCATAAACTCCTCAGTCATATCTGTGAAAATCGACATCATGCATCGCTGAAAGGTCGCTGGAGCGTTACATAATCCAAATGGCATTCTTCTGTAGGCGAATGTGCCATAGGGACATGTAAATGTCGTCTTTCCATGGTCCTCTGGATGTATAGGAATCTGGAAAAAGCCTGGGTACCCATCGAGAAAGCAGTAGTATGGGTGACTCGCTAACCTCTCCAGCATCTGGTCAATGAATGGCAATGGGAAGTGATCCTTCCGTGTAGCCGCATTAAGCTTCCTGTAGTCAATGCACATCCTGTGACCAGTGATTGTCCTTGTAGGGATCAGCTCGTCCTTCTCGTTCTTCACCACAGTTATGCCTCCTTTCTTAGGAACAACGTGAACTGGAATAACCCAAGAACTATCCGAGATGGCATAGATAATCCCTGCTTCCAACAGTTTCATCACTTCCTTCAGGTTCGGATTCAGCCTCCTCTGACACTCAATCGAAGACTTTGACTCGTCCTCCAGGTGAATCCGATGCATGCACAAGTCTGGTGCTATACCTGAAATGTCAGCAAGATAATAGCCAAGAGCCTTGCGATACTTGAGCAGCTTGCTCAGCAGTAAAGCAACCTCTGTGGTATTCAAGGAAGCATTAACGATTACTGGGTATGTGTAGTTAGAACCAAGAAAACTATACCTCAGATTCGCTGGAAGTGGCTTAAGTTCCACCTTAGGAGCATTCTCTGTATTCCAATCTCCAAGCCCAGTAGCTTGCTTAGAACCATCGACCAACTCTCCTTCTGGCCGTAGGGTATCGATCGATACCAGAGGGGTATTGATCGATACTGGTGATGTTGAATCAAGCATCTTCGAGTATCTAGCAGTTTCGTCACATGAACGGACCTCCGAAGTGGCCGAACAGACCAATGCTCTTTCCAGTGGATCCTCAGGGTGCATCTCCAGGAAGTACTCTTCAGCTATGTCACTGAAGGTGTCCACATATAATGTCTGCCCATCGATGGTTGGCATTTTCATAATCTTTTCCATGTTAAAGGACATCACTAAGTCACCGATGTTGAGAGCGATCTGTCCATTCCTGCAGTCAATTAAAGCTCCAGCAGTTGCAAGGAATGGTCTGCCCAGGATAAGAGGATCCTTAGGCTCAGCATCGTACTTTAGGACGATGAAATCTGTTGGGATCAAGCAATTCCCAATCTTTATTGGGACATCTTCAAGTAATCCCTCTGGAAGTCGCACTGAGCGATCAGCAAGTACCAGCGAAATCCTTGTAGATTGGAAATCTGTCATCCCCATTCGCTTGGAAACTGAGTGTGGCATAAGGTTCACACTCGACCCAATATCGTAGAGAGCTCGCTCAAATCTCTCTGTGAAGATAGTGCAGTCCAAAACAAAACTCCTTGGGTCTGGTAGCTTCTTAGGAATTTTGTTAAGCAGGATCGCACTGCACTCAGCTGTGATCATCATGACACCTTCCTCTAGGTTCACATGGCTAGAGACCATCTTCTTCACATATCTCCTGAAAGCTGGAGAAGTCTTAATAGCATCAACAAAAGGAAGTTCCACAATCAACTTATCCAGCATAGCCTTGCATCTGGCATCTTCCCATTCCTTCCTTGTTAGCTTAGGAAGTATAGGATAAGGTGCCTTGGGTGTATACACCATCTCCTTGACAATCTCGGGTTCCTTCTCTGGCTGTGTCTCAGCATCGATCGATACTTCAGGGGTATCGATCGATACACGGGATTTTGGATCCACTCGGGCAGATGTCTGGACTAGTGTCGATCGACACTGGCTTGTATCGAGCGATACCTGTGAATTCTCAGAATCCCAATCGTCATCTCCAGCAAGATCGACGAGATTTCCTGCAATTGGGCTGTTCTTCACTCCTGTAAGCACCTCTTTTCCACTCTTCAAGGTGATGGCGTTGATGTGTGCCCTTGGATTCTCAGTTTTCCCTGGAAGAAAACATTCCTGCCTCTTTACAGCTGCTCTTTACAGCTGCTGCTGTCTGAGCCACCTGAGTTTCTATCTTCTTCTAGGAAAGATTGATGGCTTCGATTTTCTCATTCAGATCGATGTACAGAGAATCAAATTTCCCATTGAAATCCACTTGCAACTTCTGCTGTCCCAGAAGAATCTGTTCCATCATGGATTTCATCTTATTATCTGTGGACTTGGGAGATGCTGGTTGGTACGAAGAGTTCCCATAATTGCGAGTGAAATCGCTGCTCTGAAGTGGTTTCTGAGTAAATTGCTTCGCTCCGAAACCAGATTGGTTCCCCTCTAACTTGTACCCACCTTGCTGATTGTTGTTGTTGAAGTTTCGGTTGTTGTTGTACCCAAATCGCTGACCTTGAAAACCAGAACCACCAACGTAGTTAACATCCTCTTCTTCTTCTTCCACATGAGCGACTTCATCAGGAAAGTGCACAGATTTCTTTGATTTCCCGATAAGGAAATCCAGTTTAGCCTGCACGTCAGCAATATGCGACCCATCAATTCCTCCAGCTTGCTTTTTCCTCTCGAAATCAGCATTCTTGGTGCTATTACTAGACGCCAAGTTCTCGATTAGAACAACCGCATCATCCGGATATCTGGTGAAGAAGTTCCCATTACTCGCAGCATCCATACCTATCTGGTATCTCCAATCAACCTCTATGTAGAAAGTGCCCAGCAGCTGCACCTGAGCGAACCCATGGTGCGGACAATCTCTCTGATAAGACTTGAAACGAATCCATGAAGCTTTGAATGCCTCTGTCGGACCCTGAGCGAACTGAGAGATCTTGTGCCTGAGCTCCTCGGATCTTGCATCATCATAAAAATTTATCAGGAACGCATTCTTTGTCTCATCCCATGTAGTTAGCGAATCATGAGCTAGCTGCTTCAGCCAATAAGCAGCATCCCCACCAAGAGAGTACGTGAAGAGTTTGCAGAAAATGAACTCATTGGGCACTACATTGTACTTCATACCAGTGACCAAGTCCTCGAACCTTTCGATATGATCCATGGGATGCTCATGAGGTAGGCCATGGAATGGGTTCTGACTTACGAGAGCATAGTACGCAAGCTTCAGCTCAAAGTCATTCCTCTGAAAAGTCGGGATGCGAATCGCAGCTCGATTGGCATAGAACTGATCATGCCTGTTGTTCTCACCAAGTGTTCTAGCTCGATTACCTGCAGCATTCCCAACGTTGGCGCGCCCAGCTGGCGCGACAATCTCAACAACAGCAGCAGGGACAACGACGTTTCCAGCTTCATCAAGCCGCTGCCCTCCCTCATTGCACACATGACCCTCTTGGTCTCTCAAGACTCCAGCTTCATCAGCTCTTAAAACTACTTGGTTGTTTATCCCTGATGTCTGCTTTGTCTTTCTGTTTGTGCGTTCTAAGCGTGGTAGCTTCTCTAACGATAGATTGACTAGCGGAGTGCTCTTGTTTCTTCTGGTTTCACGATTATGCATGCACCTGAAACACAAAGATCAAGAACGTAAGTAACAAAAACAAAATACGTTGAGTATCGATCGATACTGGTTGGTATCGATCGATATCAACAAAGAAATCGCCTGTGTATCGACCGATACTAGTGAGTATCGATCGATACCGACGAACTTAGTCGAAACTCGACAGCTAAAATCTAAAGGCGAAATTGAGTCCCCGGCAACGGCGCCAAATTTGATATGCTCAAATTAATACCCTAAACAGTACTAAAGCAGTTGCTGCAGTATATCAGGGGTCGAACACAAGAACTCAAAGAAATCACACAATAGATTAAATAGAGTCGAATCAAGCTAAGCAGTTCAGATTAAACAAAAAGCAGTAAGCAGTAAACGAGTTGTAATTCGATGGGAAAGAGATAGGTTCAAGGATATTTCTCAGGAAATCAATGAATGCAAAATAAACTAACTAATCAGGGTTCATGTTACGCACGGTTCTCGAAATCAAATCACTAAAGTATAATTAACCAATTGTCGTTGCGAGAACTATCTAAATCTAAACTTCAAAATCCCAAATTTCTTTGCAAATCCCTAAGAATAAATCAGCCTTAATTTCAAGTTTGATATGTTCACAAATCAATTAAACCAAATCTCTTTGCGAATAATCAATTTGCTCACCTAAGGTTCTATCAGGTAATTAATCGCACTGTCGTGCCTAATCAATTATCCTAAAGTCTAAGTTCCAAGTGATCAATCTAGAATTAGCTTTGAGAATAACCTAATGTGAAGAACTAATTCAGATTATGAACCCTAAATAACTAATCAACCTAGCATTCAAAGAAATCCCTTATGAGAATCCCCAAACCTAACAAGAGATCTACTCAGACATGGAAATTGAATCAATAGACATGTTTGAATAAATACTCAATAGAAAATAAGAAAGAGTAACAAGAGGTTTCGAGATCTGATCTCGGACGAAGGGAGATTCAGACTTGTCTTTCTCACCAAGTTCTCTCTTAAACCAAAGCAAAATAAAGCCTAGCCATAAAAGTGGCTGTAAAATCCCTATAAATAACCTAAAACACGAATTGGGGCTTCTTGTAATTATTAAAGACTTCTGGGCACTTTTGCAATTCTTCAAGTCTTGAAAAACTCGCGGGTCGTGTCTTGCTGCGATGGGTATCGATCGATACCAAGGCATCATATCGGGTTCTCAGCAACACGAACTTCTGCTTTGCTCCAAATGCTCCAGAAAGCTCCAATATCTCCAATAATGTTCCCAACGTGCTATGACCTGTAAAAGACTCTAAAAGACTCCAAAATACTATAAAGACTCTATAAAAATGACTTATATCATGGCTTAAATAGGGTAAAAACCATGATATATCAGGGTCGTAGGAACCCTACTTGTAGTAGTCATCTCGCACCAGAGGCGAGTTCATGTTTCAAAGCCTGAAACGAAGAAATTTTTTTTGTCTTAGAATGGATTTACCAACCTCTAAAGTGTGGCAGAACGAGTAGCGATTGCCTCCGCGGCAACGGCGCCAAAAACTTGATTGCCTCCAATCCAATTGCATTTGAAACCTGGTTGTTTCTACTTTGCTGTGTCCAAATTTGGGGATGATTAGACGGTGAAAAAGTCTCCATCAGCTGCAAGACTTCTTGACGGTCCAAGTTTATATCCGAAATGCACTCTTTTATTCTGAGTTACCTGAAACGTCTTTCAAATCTCTAAAATATAAAAATCACTTGAAAACCTTTGAAAACGGTGTTAAAACACCTGCAAAAGAATATGAAAGTGATCCATAAAAATGGTCAAAAACCGGTGTTATCAATCTTCTTTTGGATTCCTCGTCATGTGAATCATCGCTTGTTCGTGGATCAGGATAAAGTTCGGGATCCATCGTGCTAGGACGTCTTTCTTCTCTTTTTTGAGTGGTACAACAGTGTAGAACACGTCTTTGTCGATGTTAGCGAATGTAACACGTTGATTTATCCAATCCACGATGGCTCCAAAAGTTGATAAGAACGGCCATCCTAGAATTATCGGTGTTGCATCTTTTTTTGTTGTTTGGACGATGTAAAAATCGACGGAGGCTATGAAATCTCCGATTCTTATTGGCATGTCTCGGGCAATCCCTTTTGGTGTGGCACAAGTCTCGTCGGCATGCTGATTTTTGTCCGTGTATGGTGTATGTGCTTAATACCGATGCGCTTTGCGGTCAATTTTTACATGATGCTCAAACAAGCTCCGGAATCACAAAGAACATCTTTAAACTTAAATCCACGTATGTTGCAAGTGATTAGAAACTGACCTCCTTCTTTGATCTTATGGAGACTCTTAACGGGATTTCCGTTCATAGCATTCGTGAAAAGATCTTCTATCTCCTTAATGGATTCCTTGCTTTCACAAATGAAATGACCAATCATATGATCCATGCAAGCTCTAGCAAAGGTAGTACCTCTAGGTAGACCATGAACAATGTTGTTGAATTCTTCTAGCTTTTCTCGGCTTATCTTGTTCGGGTATCCTCGGTGCTTCTCGTGATGGAAGATTCAGATAGCATAGGAAGCGGCATTCGGTGTTATTGAATGTCTTGCTCTCCTGAAATAAGTGCGAATATCCTCCTTGCTTTCCATGTTGTAGCGGAAGAAAGCATGTAGCGGTCCCATTTCCCAAACTTCTTCAAAAGAGATATGCATCGGGATTGACCTCACAAAGTGGTTGAAATCAATCAATCTCTCCCGGGTTATGTTCTGTGTTCTTGGCTTCTCAGGCATTGGGTTTGTTGGAGGTGTTGCTTCAAAGGCTGAGTAAGGCATATAAGGTATGCAGATCCTCCTTAGTGGACTCCTTTGAAGTGTTGTTGATGAAGAGGATGAGACTTCTTCAAGAGCTTGAATAACCTTGCAAGATGCATATATCTGGTTCTAGGTCGCTTGAAGGCTCATATGAAGTTTGAGTGTCAATGGAGAATGCAGCTTGCTCGAGAGAAAGTGTACAAGACCCAAACGGTTCAAGGGTAGACGAGCAGAGGCTGGCCGCAGCTCCAACAGACGGAGGCGCGATGGATTGGAGGCTGCCCGCGGGTCAGGTGGCTGTACCTGCGGCCGGAGAGCTCGCACCAGCGGTGAGAGGAGTCCGTGGGGACTTGACCGGTTTGTCGTCTTCTTCATCTCCTTCGATGTTTTCTTGTTCTTGGGAGTCATTTGGCTTCTCCACCACGTCAGGAATATGATCATTAAGTGATGGATCATGCTCCTCATGATTTTAAGATAGTTTCTCCAAACGAGGCTTGCTTGTCTTTTGTGTGTCGGATAGATGACTAACCGAAGCATCGGTTTCTCTAACCTTGTATTCGAGTATGCTGAGACGATACTTGACTTCTTGAAGTTCATCATCAGTCTTCTCTCTGTACCAAGAGGCAAACTCACTAGTCTCTTTAATTTCTTGCTTTGAATCGCGAATCTCTATGGAATTTTGAATAATGTCGTATTTTTGCTTCATTTTTATTCGTCCTCCATGGTTTTTATCTTTTCTTGGATGGCAACAGCGTCTTGCAGAGTTTGTTCCTCAAGGGTGGTGATGTGAGCAGCAAGGTCATCAAACTTCTTGTTGAATTCGGTGTAGATTGTGTCTAGCCTTTTGTTCATGGCCACCTCGGTCACGACTTAGCAATCGAGGTATTGATTAAGCATGACGTTGATTGCGTCTAGACGCGTGCTAATCTCTGAGTTCAACACGTGATGTTCCGAGAATTGATGGTGTTGATGGTATGAACGTTGTCTAGAGTTGACAATGGGAGACGCAAAAGGTTTGTCTCGGTAGTAAGGAGGCTCGTGGCTTCCTTGAGAGTAGTTGGTCGGTGCCAGTTTCCAATCCATGTAGAACGAGTCACACACAACATGTGTGTCGTGATAGTGGTGAGCGCAAGATGGGTTATAGTAACCCCGCTCGTAGTAGCAATCTAGATCCAGAGGCTAGTTCATGTTTCAAAGTCTGAAACGAAGAAAAACAAAACCAAAAATCAAATAGAAATTTTTTGTTATAGAGTCGTTCTACTAACCTCTAAGGTGTGATAGAAACAGTAGCGATCTCTCCCCGGCAACGGCGCCAAAAACTTGATGTGTATCGGATTCGCCTCCGAAACTTCAGGTCTTAAATTTATAAACCTTAAAGCATGAAAGTGCACAGATGTGCGTTGTAGTACTTGAGGTATCGATCCACATGGAGAGGGTGATGTTCTATGAGACCTTAGATAATGTATAGTAAATAAACCTAGAACGAATATATTTGTATAGGGTTTTTGTAACTAGAATTGTAAAAAAACGAAAAACGGAAAATTTCCACTAAACTATTTATAAGGAAATCGATGGCTATTTTAATCTAGGGGAATCTAATTTCTAATCTAACACTAAGAGACTCTATACCTAATCCTAAGAAATTCTAAGACTAACCTAATACCTAAGAAAATCGACTGCTAGCCTAAACCTAATGAAGTCGCTAACTAAACTACTTCTACAGAATCTATTGCTAAACTACACTACTAGAGACGGTTGTAACTATTCTAAAACGTTGCTGGGTTGAGAGGAATATCTCAGGGTATGCTCGATTCAATCAAACGGCCCCTAACTCATTAGTAACCGGTGTTTCTAGATTATAACTCCACGAACAGGACATAATAATGACGTAATCTACTCCTGTACAACCTACGTCCTACAATCTATTCACTCGACCAGTAGCTTTCATCTCTGGCCGCGCGTAAGATTGTGATTTGCTAGTGGGTCCATAGGTTCACGGCACTTGGTAAGTATACTTTCGAAATCTTACGATTTGCACGCCTTGTGGATGCACTTTGCTGGTGATTATATGCAACACTTTCGTGGTTCTAAACTCCCATTATGAGCCTCTAGTTCATGGCACTAGATTCATGCATTAACAACTTTCCACAAGAAAGAGCTCTAGAAATCGGTTAGGGTTTACCGAGGGAAATCCTTATCGAACATAGAATTTCCCTTGATAATCCTTTAAACCCAACAAACTAAACTACTCACACCTCTTGGAAAAAGACATGATTAAATTAAACATGAGATTGGTGAAGAAGCCTCATGAATTCAAGAACTAAGTTCGGTGAGAAACGTCCTCACCAATCCCAAAATTCTCAATGCAAGAGTACATGAATGAAAGCAAAACTAATGTGTCGAAAGGTCTCCACAAAATTTCTGTCTAAAACAAGTATTGATAGGTCTTTAACATGCTTGGGTCGTATTAGGGTTTGACGGAAAAAGATGGTTTTAGCCTCGGGTTAAGAAACGGATCATCTCGGGCGGAACTGGGCTTGGCTACGGGTGCGTAGCTCCTGGCCGCGCCGAAATGGACCCTGTCCACGGGTGGAATGGCTCCAAGGGCGGCGAACTGATGCTTGGCCGCGACTAGGGGCCCTCCATACGCGGTGAACTGCTTCTTCGGGGCAGCTTCATTTGCCTTCACTGCTTTAGGTATAATTAATGATCCAACCATTGGATTGTCCCCAATCCAATTGCATTTGAAAGTTGGTTGTCTCTAATTTGTTGTATCCAAATTTGGTGATGATCAGACGGTGAAAAGGTCTTTTTTGATTGCAAGACTTCTTGACGGTCCAAATTTATCCAAAAACGTACTTTTGCTCTGAAATGCACTCTTTAATCCTGAGTTACCTGAAAAGAGTCTTAAAACCGCAAACATGCGAAACCCGTAATAAAAGCATAGAAAAATATATAGTAAAACGGGTAAAAAATACGGTGTTATCACTATCACAATGTACACGTAATGCTGGCACTGGCTTATCCCACATTAAAATATCTTCTATAAATTTTTGAAGCCACTCTGCGTCCTCTGCATCTTTATCTAAAGCTATGAATTCAGATTCCAGGGTCGATCTGGCTAACACAGTTTGTTTGGAAGATTTCCAAGACACTGATGCACTACCAAGCGTAAAGACATATCCACTTGTGGATTTTGAGTTTTTGAAGTCTGAAATCCAGTTGGCGTCACTGTATCCTTCCAAAACTGCTGGTTCTTTACCATAGTGCAGCCCATAACTTTTAGTATGACTTACATAGTCCAATACTCTTGGTGGGGATTGTTGGAACTATGTACGTCATACTAAAAGTGTTTATTGATGTATGACGTACATATTCCAACATTAATGAATGTGATAAGTGCTTTCCAGTGTTTATGTCATAGATTACTAGTGTAACGACTCAGTATATTGACTGCGTGCGCTAAATCGGGTCTAGTACAATTTGTTAAGTACATCAAACTTCCGATTACACGTGCATACTCTACTTGTGACACTGCTTCACCTGAATTATTTATCAGGTGAAGACTAGGGTCTATAGGAGTTTTTGCAATCCCACTTGAGTAGATTTTGAATATATCAAGTACCTTTACAGTATAAGTTATAGTGATCTTAATCCCTAGAATGACATCCGTTAGTCTCATATCTTTCATATCAAACTTGCTACTTCGCATGTCTTTATTGCTACCAATAATGAGCATGTCATCAACGTACAGACAGAGCAAAACGTATCAGTGCGGAGTACTTTTGATGTATATGCACTTATCACATTCATTAATGTTGAAACCATTTGACATCACTACGTTGTCAAATTTTTCATGACATTGTTTTCGAGCTTGATTAAGTCCATACAATGAGTTCACAAGTCGACAGACTTTGTGTTCTTGTCTTGGGATAAAAAGCCCTCCGGGTTGTTTCATATAAATCTCCTATTCTAAATCACCATTTAGAAAGGTAGTTTTCACATCCATTTGATGGATTTCTAGGTCTCTTAATGCTGCAATTCCGATCAGCATTCGAATTGAAGTTATTCTCGTTACCGGAGAATAGGTGTCAAAGAAATCTAGGCCTTCTTTTTGCCACAAGCCTTGCACCACAAGTCTAGCCTTGTACTCATCGATTGAGCCATCGGTTTTCAACTTTGTTTTGAAAATCCATTTACACCCTAGGGCTTTGAACCCTATTAACGGCTTCCTTCCAAACGGAGCGTCTGGTGTGTACATGGCTTCTGTGAAACTTCTCGGTTCATTCTCTAAAAGAAAGACCATTAACAAATTTTCACCATAAAAATTTTCCTTACGAGCTCTTTTGCTACGTCTAGGTTCATCTTCAACCTATTCTGCATCATCTAACAATGTGCCAGAAGTGCTCGCCTCATTTACATAGGTAATTGCATCTCTTTCTTGACGAGTTCGTTTCAGATTTTTATCTTTACTCGGAAACACGTGCTCAAAGAAAGAAACATTCCTTGATTACATGGTTGTATTAACATGGATATCTGGTACATCCTATTTATGAACCAGAAACCGATAAGCACTACTGTTGTATGCATATCCGATGAAAATACAATCCACTGTCTTAGGTTTAATTGTGACTTTTTTAGGAGGTGGAACTGCGACTTTTTCCAGGCACCCCCACACCCCACACTTTCATGTATTTGTAGGAAGATACAATACCTTTCCAAAGTTCATATGGTGTTTTACCAGTGACTTAGTGCGGTATTTTGTTGAGGATATAATTTTTGGTAAGCAACGCTTCCCCCACATGTTCTGAGGTAACTGCAACATCACATTCATCATCTCTTTAAGAGTTCAGTTTTTGTGTTTCGCAACTCCATTAGATTCAAGTGAATAGGGAGATGTCCACTACAAGAAAACAGGCAATTTGCAACGATTTTTTGCGACGATTTTAATTCGTTGCTAATTGCAATCGTTTTTGCGACGACTTTACGATGATTCTTAACGACGTCGTAAAATCGTCGCAAAATTGGGACGAAAATATTTGTTGTAAAATCGTCGCTAATTAGCGACGATTTTACAACGATTACCGACGACATTACGACGATTATCAAAATCGTCGTAAAATCGTTGTAAATTAGCGACGATTTACCGAGGTTCATATAAAACGTTGCAATTTCGTCGTAAAATTACCCACGAATTAGCAATGATTATTATAAGTTGAACTTTACATCGATTTCCCAACGATTAATCAGTTAGGTGAGCACGTTTTAAGTTCACGGTGTTCGGTTAGGTAAACATGTTTAATGTCGTTGTAAAGTCGATGTAAACATTTTTAGATTCGTTGTAAAATCGATGTGAAATCGATGTAAAATCGTAGGTAATTCGATGGTAATGAAAATAAAAATCTATATATAGTGGCCAACTTCATAATAAAATTTTCATATTCAAAAACATTTACTTCTTTCTGACGAACAAAAAATGTCAATATACGAAATTAGAAGATGGATGTATAATCGTCTTGATTCAGAGGGATCGCTAACAAAGGAGTTCAGTGATGGGGTGGAGGGATTCATGCATCAGGCAGGAAGTATACATAATACGATTATCAGTGGTAAGATGTACTGTCCTTGTGCCAGATGCTTGAATAGGAAATTTATCATTATCTCGAAGGTGTGGTCGCATATATTAAATAGAGGGTTTATGCCGCATTACTATATATGGTATTATCATGGAGAGGGTCATGGGGGAAATGCAGCTAGTAGTAGTAGCATATTATCAAGCATCGAATTTTGATGAGTCAAATAATTTTAATCAATTTGATGATCATGCGGAGCAGCATGGTGAAGATAATGATAGGATTCATGACATGGTTACGGATGCATTTCATGAAACCGTAAGTACATTTGCACATGATCATCATGATGAGGAACCCAATCTAGATGCAAAATTTTTTTATGATATGCTAGATGCTGCAAATCAGCCACTCTACGATGGATGTAGAAAAGGACATTCTAAATTGTCGTTGGCGGCTAGGATGATGACTATTAAAACTGATCATAACTTAGCTGAGGTTTGCATGGATGATTGGGCTGATTTGATTAAAGAGTATTTGCCAGAGGACAATATAGCTGCTGAAACTTACTATGAGATACAGAAGCTGGTTTATAGTCTTGGGTTGCCTTCTGAGATGATAGATGTTTGTGTTGACAATTGCATGCTTTTTTGGAAAGATGATGATAAGTTGCTAGAATGTCGATTTTGCCATAAGCCAAGATATAAGCCGCAAGGTACTGATCGGAGTAAGGTACCGTTCCAGCGGATGTGGTACCTTCCTATAACTGATAGATTAAAAAGAATGTATCAGTCTGAGAGGACAGCTGCATCGATGAGATGGCATGCAGATCATTTGCAAACAGATGAGGAGGTTACTCATCCTTCAGATGCAAAAGCGTGGAAACACTTTAAGACGGTACATCCAGACTTTGCTAGAGAGAAACGTAATGTGTATCTTGGTCTTTGCACAGATGGATTTAGTCCATTTGGTATGTCTGGTAGGCAATATTCTTTATGGCCAATAATCCTAACGCCTTACAACCTACCCCCAGATATGTGCATGCAAAGGGAATTTTTATTCATGAGTATTTTAATACCAGGTCCGAAGCATCCGAAGCGTTCCCTTGATGTGTTTTTGCAGCCTCTGATACAGGAATTGGAGCAGTTGTGGTATACCGGGGTTCGGACATATGATTTTGCAAGGAAAAAAAATTTACAATGCGTGCGGTGCTTATGTGGACAATAAGCGACTTCCCTGCGTACGTGATGTTATCAGGTTGGACTACGCATGGGCGATTGTCTTGTCCATATTGTCTCAATCGGACATATGCGTTTCAATTGAAACATGGTCGGAAAACAAGTTGGTTTGATTGTCACCGCCGATTTCTACCGATTCATCATGCATATCGAAGAAATAAGCGGTTGTTTAGAAAGAACAAAACTGTTCGTGTTCCTCCTCCTGTTTATATTTCCGGGGAAGATCTAAAAGCAGAAATTGATCATTATGGTGCAATGGAAACAGTCAATCGTGGTGGAAATTGACACACTCCAGCTAATATGCCGGATGGATATGGGGAGCATCACAATTGGCATAAGAAAAGCATATTCTGGAAGCTTCCGTATTGGAAGGATCATTTGCTTAGACACAATTTGGATGTCATGCACATTGACAAAAACTTTTTTGATAACATCATGCATACATTGTTAAACGTGCGTGGAAGGACTAAAGACAGCGGTAAGTCAAGGTTAGACTTGCCTGATCTTTGTTGTCGGAATGAGTTACATATTACAAGCAATGGGAAAGCACATGTCCCCATATTTCGAGTGGGTGCGAAAGAAAAGTCAGCTTTGTTCAAATGGGCGACATCTGATGTGAAGTTCCCGGACGGGTACGTATCTAATTTAGCTAAATGTGTTGAGAATGGCCAAAAGTTTTCTGGGATGAAGAGTCATGACTGTCACGTCTTTATGCAACGACTACTTCCTTTTGCATTTGCTGAACTTCTACCAGGAAATGTACACGAAGCAATTGCAGGCATTGGAGGGTTTTTTCGGGATCTTTGTACCCGTACTTTGTCAGAAGATGTTATTGCACAACTTGATTCTAGTATTCCTATTTTATTGTGCAACATGGAGAAAATATTTCCCCCACCCTTTTTTGATGTTATGGAACATCTACCTATTCATCTACCTCACGAAGCAGAACTTGGGGGACCTGTGCAGTATCGATGGATGTACCCATTCGAGCGATTCATGGGACATTTGAAGCGGAAGGCTAAAAATCTAGCCAAAGTTGAAGGTTCAATAGTAGCAGGAAGTTTAACAGAAGAAACTTCTCACTTCACGGGGTACTATTTTGGCTCGAAGGTTCGCACACGGAAAAGGGCAGCACGGCGATATGATGATGGAGGCGTAGGCCGAACATATGCTAATGAAGGTGTCCCAGATATCTTTTCTTCAATCGGTCGATTATGTGGAAGAGTGAAGTCAGTTTGGTTTGCCAATGAAAAAGACCATCATAGTGCACAAACGTATATCCTCTTAAATTGCGAAGAAGTTAGTCAATTTGAGACGTAAGTGTATAAACATACGTCTTATATATATGGCTAAATTATATATATGCTAGCTTTATACCAATTACAAATACTTTTGTATGCAGTGAATTTGTTAGACAAGTCCGAGAAGTCATTGAAGGAATCTCAGACGATGAAATCAACAAGCGTAAAGATCAACATTTTGCCCCGTGGTTGAAGACGCAAGTACGTAAAATTTTAAGTGATCTGATTAATTACTAACTTGGACAATTAACCTAATACATATTTTGATTACTTTTTAATTAAATTAATTAATGAAATATAGGTCGAGTATGGGGATACCGCATATCCACTCTGGTTCCATGAGTTAATAAAAGTCCCCATATCGAAGATAACGAGTGCACCTATGTATTGCACACGCGGATATATATTTCATACATTCAAATACGGCAATCAAAGAGCTACTGCCAACTACGGGGTATGTGTGCGGGGCGAAATAGATTTTTATGGAGTGTTGCAAGACATAATTGAAGTTGAGTACCCTGGTTGCTTAGGTTTGAAATGCGTTCTGTTCAAATGCGACTGGTTCGATCCAACAGTTTATCGAGGCGTCCGTAAAAACAAATTTGGGGCAGTAGATGTCAACCAATCACAACGTTACAATAAGTATGAGCCATTTATCCTAGCATCACAAGCAGAACAAGTCAGCTTTGTTCCATATCCGCGAGTTCGCACCACCCGTATCTCATGGTTATCAGTTATAAAAGTTTCTCCGAGGGGTCGAATTGTGGGGGTTGATGAGGAACTACCAATGCAGCAAGATCATTACTCTGATATGCCAGAACTAAATGAGAGCAATGAAGACATCCTTTTGATAGATCCTCAAAACAGGCAAGTTGAATATCTCCCAGACGATACAGAGGAAGAAGATGAGGAAGATGAGTTCGAAGAAAGTGATGAAGCAGATGATCAAGAAACGGATGTGTACTACTCTTCGTCCGAAAATGAATCAGAGTGACCGCGCTAGCTAGTAATTATTGTGAATTTAACGTATTAATATAATATTGTGATCGAGTAATTATTGTGAAATTTAAGTGATATGATTAATTTCTATGAAATCCCTTAAACCCCAAACTAAATTCCATCTCCGATCTCCACTCATTTTCCGCCGTAGGTGCGGCGATTAATAAATTACGAGACATATATATGTGTCTATGTGTCATGTAATTTATTAACTGCCCCAACAACGGTGGAAAATGAGTGGTGATCAGAAATGGGATTTAGTTTGGGGTTTAAGGGATTTCAAAGAAATCGTCGCTAAATCATAGCTAATTGTGATAGTCACAAAATCGATGCAAATTAGCGACGATTTGGCAACGACTTGAACTAATGGTGGCCAAATCGTCGCAAACACTGAATGTCACAAAATCGATGCAAAGTTGCGACGATTTAGCAACGATTTGTCATAAACCCTAAACCCTAAACCCTAAACCCTAACGTATTACCATCTCATTGTATTATGCATCTTTCAATGAAAGTGATCGTGACTTCAGAGAATTGTCCGAAAATGAAAACTCAGTAATATCCACAAACTGAATCATTGTATTAATCATCTTTAACGTATACGCAAACTATATGATTTACTTATTTTTCAATATCAATGAACTTATTGATAATTTCATGAATTTGGATTTACAGTAAACATGTCAAGTTGTTTATGGAACGTTGTATTCGACGGTACAATTTTGTACCTATACCCTAAACCCTAAAACCGATTTTACAAAAATCCTCACAAAATCGATGCAAATTGGCGACGATTTGGCAACGACTTGAACTAATCGTGGCTAAATCGTCGCAAACACTCAATGTCGCAAATTCGATGCAAAGTTGCGACGATTTGGCAACGATTTGTCATAAACCCTAAACCCTAAACCCTTTGCCCTAAACCCTAAACCCTAACGTATTACCATCTCATTGTATTATGCATCTTTCAATGAAATTGATCGTGACTTTAGAGGATTGTCCGAAAATGAAAACTCGGTCAATCACAGTAATATCCACAAACTGAATCATTGTATTAATAATCTCTAACGTATACGCAAACTATATGATTTACTTATTTTTCAATATCGATGAACTTATTGATAATTTCATGAATTTGGATTTACAGTAAACATGTCAAGTTGTTTATGGAACGTTGTATTCGACGGTACAATTTTGTACCTATACCCTAAACCCTAAAACCGATTTTACAAAAATCCTCACAAAATCGATGCAAATTGGCGACGATTTGGCAACGACTTGAACTAATCGTGGCTAAATCGTCGCAAACACTGAATATCGCAAATTCGATGCAAAGTTGCGACGATTTGGCAACGATTTGTCATAAACCCTAAACCCTAAACCCTTTGCCCTAAACCCTAAACCCTAACGTATTACCATCTCATTGTATTATGCATCTTTCAATGAAATTGATCGTGACTTTAGAGGATTGTCCGAAAATGAAAACTCGGTCAATCACAGTAATATCCACAAACTGAATCATTGTATTAATAATCTCTAACGTATACGCAAACTATATGATTTACTTATTTTTCAATATCGATGAACTTATTGATAATTTCATGAATTTGGATTTACAGTAAACATGTCAAGTTGTTCATGGAACGTTGTATTCGACGGTACAATTTTGTACCTATACCCTAAACCCTAAAACCGATTTTACAAAAATTCTCACAAAATCGATGCAAATTGGCGACGATTTGGCAACGATTTGGCAACGACTTGAACTAATCGTGGCTAAATCGTCGCAAACACTGAATGTCGAAAATTTGATGCAAAGTTGCGACGATTTGGCAACAATTTGTCATAAACCCTAAACCCTAAACCCTTTGCCCTAAACCCTAAACCCTAGCGTATTACCATCTCATTGTATTATGCATCTTTCAATGAAATTGATCGTGACTTTAGAGGATTGTCCGAAAATGAAAACTCGGTCAATCACAGTAATATCCACAAACTGAATCATTGTATTAATAATCTCTAACGTATACGCAAACTATATGATTTACTTATTTTTCAATATCGATGAACTTATTGATAATTTCATGAATTTGGATTTACAGTAAACATGTCAAGTTGTTTATGGAACGTTGTATTCGACGGTACAATTTTGTACCTATACCCTAAACCCTAAAACCGATTTTACAAAAATCCTCACACAATCGATGCAAATTGGCGACGATTTGGCAACGACTTGAACTAATCGTGGCTAAATCGTCGCAAACACTGAATGTCGCAAATTCGATGCAAAGTTGCGACGATTTGGCAACGATTTGTCATAAACCCTAAACCCTAAACCCTAAACCCTTTGCCCTAAACCCTAAACCCTAACGTATTACCATCTCATTGTATTATGCATCTTTTAATGAAATTGATCGTGACTTTAGAGGATTGTCCGAAAATGAAAACTCGGTCAATCACAGTAATATCCACAAACTGAATCATTGTATTAATAATCTCTAACGTATACGCAAACTATATGATTTACTTATTTTTCAATATCGATGAACTTATTGATAATTTCATGAATTTGGATTTACAGTAAACATGTCAAGTTGTTTATGGAACGTTGTATCCGACGGTACAATTTTGTACCTATACCCTAAACACTAAAACCGATTTTACAAAAATCATCACAAAATCGATGCAAATTGGCGACGATTTGGCAACGACTTGAACTAATCGTGGCTAAATCGTCGCAAACACTGAATGTCGAAAATTTGATGCAAAGTTGCGACGATTTGGCAACGATTTGTCATAAACCCTAAACCCTAAACCCTAAACCCTTTGCCCTAAACCCTAAACCCTAACGTATTACCATCTCATTGTATTATGCATCTTTCAATGAAATTGATCGTGACTTTAGAGGATTGTCCGAAAATGAAAACTCGGTCAATCACAGTAATATCCACAAACTGAATCATTGTATTAATAATCTCTAACGTATACGCAAACTATATGATTTACTTATTTTTCAATATCGATGAACTTATTGATAATTTCATGAATTTGGATTTACAGTAAACATGTCAAGTTGTTCATGGAACGTTGTATTCGACGGTACAATTTTGTACCTATACCCTAAACCCTAAAACCGATTTTACAAATATCCTCACAAAATCGATGCACATTGGCGACGATTTGGCAACGACTTTAACTAATCGTGGCTAAATCGTCGCAAACACTGAATGTCACAAATTTGATGCCAATTTGCGACGATTTAGCAACGATTTGTCCTAAAATATACCGCGTGTCGGTCAATTAACCTCCCGCGTGTATGAATGTCACAAAATCGTTGCAAAGTTAGCGACGAATTAGCTAGGGTTGATTGACTCGATTTAGCGACGACAAGTAATCTTATATATACACGCGAGTTCCTTGCCAATTCATTTACAAACACCTCAAAAAAAACTGATCATAACATCCTTGAGATTTCTTTCCGAAAAAAGGTAAATTTTTTTTTTTAATGTTTTTAATTAATTAGTATAGATAATTTTTTTTATATAGTAATTTTTTGCGAAAATAATTAGCAAACTGCCCGGATGTTTATAGATAGTAATTTTTTTTCATTATTATGCAGATGGGCCAACGTCGTGCACATTACGCTCAGTTTTTGAGAGAGATTGGTGATTCTTCTGGTACCGGGGTGCCCGTGTCTTCTGAGGCTACAGAGACAGATTTCGTCCCGGTGACGCAACCACAGAGTGCTCCGCCGCCTCCACTACCACCTCAGATTCCGAAATCTGGAGGCCATGCTCCGGCCCCATATGCACACATGACGGTTCATGATTTGCTTGCGCAGCCGGGCCGTCATAGGCTTAAAAGATTAGATCCGGATCATACTGACGGGTCGGAATGGTAATATATATAAATACATATTTATATTTATTTCTAACAATTCAAAATTTTACAATTTTTTGTTTCAGGTTTGGAGTTGAATCCTAAGTTGGACGCACCGTTTCCGACATCATCAAGTCTTATTTTATCGAGCCGCATACCAATTTTACCCAGCTTCCTCTACACGTCAAGGAGACATGGTTCAAGATGTTTGCGGTACGTATGGAAAACATATTTTTTCTCCCATAATTATTTTAATTATATTTAAATATATTTAATTTAATTTTATAAAATATGTAATTATTTTTGTTTCTCATGCAGCAAAAATATCACTGGGATCTTTCGATTCATGGCGAGGTTGAAACTTTATTTCTCGAGAGGGTGAAGTTTCGTATCCAAGGCGTGGTTGGTGAGTGGAAGAAAGCATGGAAGAAGGATGGCGATGAAGCAAAGCCCCTGCACATGGATAAAGCCGTTTGGGACGGCTTGGTGCGGTATTGGATGGATCCGAAATCCATCGTAACTGCTGAGAAGTGTTCGGCTTCCCGCAACACCGTTGATTCGGACGGGAGACTCAAGGCTTTGCCTCATACAGCTGGGCAAACACCTTTTGCGGGTGTTCGTCTACAGATGGTAATTAAATTTATTTAAATTAATTAATTTATTTAATTTACTTCGTTAATAACATAGTTTTTTTCTTTAGGCCGCCGAAGACGGAGGTGTACTCCCTCCGATGACCAGGGTTTTTGAGCGGACGCACCGGAAGAAGGATGGTTCCTTTGTTTCCGAGACGGCCGAGCACATCTTCAATGAGGTGACTTCCAAAGTCACCGAACGAGAGACACAGCTCTCTCAACAGCTATCTCCTGGTGGTTCGTCGGTCATGTCTGGAGGGTTGACCACACCCGATATTGACCGAATCTTCGAGCAGGTATATAGAATAGTTAGTCCTTATTAATTTTTAGTTTTTGATTTATTAAAAATTTCTAAATGCAAAATTTAAATATAGGTTGACCCTAAGAGGAAGGGGAAG
The DNA here is from genome assembly GCA_030161315.1 of Eutrema japonicum. Taxonomy (NCBI): domain Eukaryota; kingdom Viridiplantae; phylum Streptophyta; class Magnoliopsida; order Brassicales; family Brassicaceae; genus Eutrema; species Eutrema japonicum. Next base: position 28,842,304 of record BSQW01000001.1, read on the forward strand.
GTTGTCGGGATGGGATCTATTCGAGATGTCTCGGCTGCTTCTTCATATGCTCCGCGACGCCGATCGCCAGAAGATGATCCAGTCATGTTACGTGCCACGATTACGAGTCTTCAGGAGCGGGTTGAGACCGAGGCTACTCGGTCTCAGGCATATCAGGCGAAGATTGCGAGTCTTCAGCAGCGGGTTGAACTGGATGCTACGCAGAATGACGAACTCTTCGACATCTTGGCAACAGGGAACCCGACAATGCAGGCCATGCTACGGGAAAAGCGAAGACTCCGAGCAGAGGCAGATGCAGCGGCAGCGGCAGAGGCAGTGGCAGGCACATCCGGTTCGTCGAGACGTCCCGAAGACGATGTGAATCTCGACGATTACGATATAGTTATTTAGATTTAGGATTTCGAATTCTAATTTTGGTTTTTTTTTTGTAACAGATTATAATATTTTTTTTAATAAAATATTATTATATATTATTTTTAAAATTTTTATTTTATAATTTCGAAATTAATAAAATTTTAAAAATAATAATAAAAATCATATATAGAATTGTCGGTGATTCGATGGTAATTCGTTGCTAATTAATAGTCATAAAATCGTGGCTAATTTACAACGATTATACGACGATTTATTCGCAACGATGTTGCGACGATTATTTAGCCACGATTTTAGAACGATTTATTAGCAACGATGTTGCGACGATTATTTAGCCACGATTTTACGACGATTGCTTTGCAACGAATTAACGACGATAATTTTTTGCCATCGATTTTACAATGAAAGATCTGCCTTCGAATTAGCAACGATGTTACGACGTTTTCATATTCGTCGTAATTTCAATGTAGTATTTACGACGAATTTACAACGGAAATTTAGCGACGATTTAGCGACGAATTTTTTTCCCTCGTAACTTTCCCGACGAATTTACGACGATTTGTGGTTTGCGACGATCAGTTAACAACGATCTCTTTTTCGTCGCAAATTCGATGCAAACTCTCTTTTGCAACGATTTTACAACGATATCGTTCGTTGCAAAAAGGGTGTTTTCTTGTAGTGGTCATTTGATGGATAATGTCATATTCATTACAAAACGCATCGAATAGTCCATCATATTCGCCTCCTCTATCACTTCAAACTATCTTTATAGTTCTATAGAGTTGGTTTTCAACCTCGATTTTATATTCCTTGAATTTTTCCAAGGCTTCATCTTTGGTTCTTAGCAAATAGACATAACAATATTTTGTACTATCATCTATGAAAGTCACAAAATATTTTTTACCGCCAAGAGTTTGAACAAATTTTAAATCACACAAATTTATGTGAATTAAACCGATATGTTCAGTTGTCCTATCTACACGAGAGGATGTGGTTTTTGTGAGTTTAGCATGTACGCATACTTCACATTTGTCTTTACTTGATTTGCTTTTCAGAATTAGGTTCAAATTAATCAATCTTTGTACAAATTTATAATTCACATGTCCTAACCGTTCATGCCAAATATTAAAAGACTCAACCAAATAAGCAATTGGGTCATTCTTATTGATTGAAACATCTGTTACAATATTTTTGGGTAGGGCTGTCATTACACTCATTTTGACCAGTCCTCCCGTAATATATCCCTTTCCCAAGTACACCCCATGTTTCTTGAGCACAAGTTTGTCAGATTCGAAAGTAATAGCAAATCCGGCAGCGCAAATAAGCGTCCCAGAAATCAGATTCTTCCGCATGTCTGGCACATGTTTGACATTTTTGAGAGTTGTCTCATGTTCCGATATCATCTTGAGCTTCACTTCGCCACGACCTTCAATCTTGGACGAGCCGGTGTTACCCATTAACAACCGCTCCTCACTCTTGCATTTTTAATAAGTGTTAAACATGCCCTTATCAATGCATATGTGAGTGGTGGCACCTGTGTCGTACCACCAATCCTTCGAGTTGTCCTCAACCTTGTTGACCTTTATGACCATAGCGCACAGGTCATCTTGAGTCAAGTTGGCTTGAGCCTTTCCTTTCCCTTTGTCTTTGTGAACAACAACAATAGCAGTGTGCTCACACTGAACACCATATGCCTTACGGTTTCAAGAATCGATTCGCAGCCTGACTATCAAGTCTCAAGGGAAATTGCATTCCAACTTGGGGGAAGTTTCTCAATAAAACAGTTCACCATGAAAATATCACTGATAAACATGCCTTCAGCAGCTATCTCATGCGTTAGCAATTGCAGCGCTTCCCCTTGTTCCATGATGGGTTTTGAATCCACCATTTTAAAGTCTAAAATTTTCGCAATTGGGAATTTCTTACAGCATGTATCATCACACTTATATTTTTTCTCTAAGGCAACTCAAAGTTCCTTCGAACTGTTGACCGTATTGTATACATCGTACAACAGGTCTATCAGGCGACTTAGAATCAAGCATTTGCATAGAGAATCTCTTTGGTCCCAATTATCAACACTCTTGAGAGTGAAAGCATCATTATTCCCATGAGAAAGCAAAGGCTCGTCCTCACCGAGATACGTCTCAAGCTTAAACATGGTCAGAAATAATAACATCTTTTTCTGCCATGTTTTGAAATTAGTTCCATTGAACATTTCTGGCATCAGTCCCGCGGTTACAGCGTTAGGCACTGGTGGAATATGGACGCTCATAACCATCAGAAAACATTCTAGTTCCTACGGCAAACGTAATTATTGGTGGCAGCCCACTCCCAAATGGCGTTTGGGGCGTCGACTCACTAAATCCATTGTCATCCGCACCACTGGATCCATCAATGATCGGGGGGTTGTTGATCACGTCAATGTTGTTAGTCATACTTTGAAAACGAATAGTAATCAGTTCACAAAGAATCAAAATGTATTAGTATACTAATCAATACCAAACACAAAGTTCAAAGAGATAAATTATATACAATTTTATAAATTAAAAATAAATTGTAATAATTAATTAAATAATTGAATTAAAATTGTCTAAATTAGTAAATTCAAAAATAATTTAATTTAATGCAAAGACATAATATATGCAATTTAGACTAAACGAATAATTGCATAAACAACCCAAATAAAATTTTCAGAATTAACAAAATCTGAAAAATATAAAAATATTATTAAACACAGGAATTACTGTTCCGATTGTTTGCTTAGGTAATAACAAATACCTAAGCCTTTAAACCGGTTCAGCCAAACCAAAAGAAAATCGTGCTTTAAACAAAGTACACATCTTTATTTAACAATTCAAAAACAAACCAGATTGAACCAAAAACAAGCTTTGAAGAACAAGCTCGAAACCAGTTTCGAGACAAAATCTATATATTTGGGAAAATGATCCCACATCGGAAGCTGGAAAGAATCTTAAGTAATATATAATAGACATGAACTAATCCACTCATTGCCAATTGGTTTTGAGTTGGAAGCTCATTTAACTTAACATGGTATCATAATCTGATCCATACTGTCCAACCATATCCATTATCGACTTGACCCAAAGTTGGTCCATCGATCCATACCCGAACATACCGAGATTGATAGGCAAAGAGCCATTATCTCTTTAAGAGTTCAGTTTTTGTGTTTCGCAACTCCATTAGATTCAAGTGAATAGGGAGATATCATTTGATGGATAATGTCATATACATTACAGAACGCATCGAATAGTCCATCATATTCGCCTCCTCTATCACTTCAAACTATCTTTATAGTTCTATAGAGTTGGTTTTCAACCTCGATTTTATATTCCTTGAATTTTTCCAAGGCTACATCTTTGGTTCTTAGCAAATAGACATAACAATATTTTGTACTATCATCTATGAAAGTCACAAAATATTTTTTACCGCCAAGAGTTTGAACAAATTTTAAATCACACAAATTTATGTGAATTAAACCGATAGGTTCAGTTGTCCTATCTACACTAGAGGATGTGGTTTTTGTGAGTTTAGCATGTACGCATACTTCACATTTGTCTTTACTTGATTTGCTTTTCAGAATTAGGTTCAAATTAATCAATCTTTGTACAAATTTATAATTCACATGTCCTAACCGTTCATGCCAAATATTAAAAGACTCAACCAAATAAGCAATTGGGTCATTCTTATTGATTGAAACATCTGTTACAATATTTTTGGGTAGGGCTGTCATTACACTCATTTTGACCAGTTCTCCCGTAATATATCCCTTTCCCAAGTACACCCCATGTTTCTTGAGCACAAGTTTGTCATATTCGAAAGTAATAGCAAATCCGGCAGCGCAAATAAGCGTCCCGGAAATCAGATTCTTCCGCATGTCTGGCATATGTTTGACATTTTTGAGAGTTGTCTCATGTTCCGATATCATCTTGAGCTTCACTTCGCCACGACCTTCAATCTTGGACGAGCCGGTGTTACCCATTAACAACCGCTCCTCACTCTTGCATTTTTAATAAGTGTTAAACATGCCCTTATCAATGCATATGTGAGTGGTGGCACCTGTGTCGTACCACCAATCCTTCGAGTTGTCCTCAACCTTGTTGACCTTTATGACCATAGCGCACAGGTCATCTTCAGTCAAGTTGGCTTGAGCCTTTCCTTTCCCTTTGTCTTTGTGAACAACAACAATAGCAGTGTGCTCACACTGAACACCATATGCCTTACGGTTTCAAGAATCGATTCGCAGCCTGACTATCAAGTCTCAAGGGAAATTGCATTCCAACTTGGGGGAAGTTTCTCAATAAAACAGTTCACCGTGAAAATATCACTGATAAACATGCTTTCAGCAGCTATCTCATGCGTTAGCAATTGCAGCGCTTCCCCTTGTTCCATGATGGGTTTTGAATCCACCATTTTAAAGTCAAAAAATTTCGCAATTGGGAATTTCTTACAGCATGTATCATCACACTTATATTTCTTCTCTAAGGCAACTCAAAGTTCCTTCGAACTGTTGACCGTATTGTATACATCGTACAACAGGTCTATCAGGCGACTTAGAATCAAGCATTTGCATAGAAAATCTCTTTGGTCCCAATTATCAACACTCTTGAGAGTGAAAGCATCATTATTCCCAGGAGAAAGCAAAGGCTTGTCCTCACCGAGATACGTCTCAAGCTTAAACATGGTCAGAAATAATAACATTTTTTCTGCCATGTTTTGAAATTAGTTCCATTGAAAATTTCTGGCATCAGTCCCGCGGTTACAGCGTTAGGCACTGGTGGAATATGGACGCTCATAACCATCAGAAAACATTCTAGTTCCTACGGCAAACGTAATTATTGGTGGCAGACCACTCCCAAATGGCGTTTGGGGCGTCGACTCACTAGATCCATTGTCATCCGCACCACTGGATCCATCAATGATCGGGGGGTTGTTGATCACGTCAGTGTTGTTAGTCATACTTTGAAAACGAATAGTAATCAGTTCACAAAGAATCAAAATGTATTAGTATACTAATCAATACCAAACACAAAGTTCAAAGAGATAAATTATATACAATTTTATAAATTAAAAATAAATTGTAATAATTAATTAAATAATTGAATTAAAATTGTCTAAATTAGTAAATTCAAAAATAATTTAATTTAATGCAAAAACATAATATATGCAATTTAGACTAAACGAATAATTGCATAAACAACCCAAATAAATTTTTCAGAATTAACAAAATCTGAAAAATATAAAAATATTATTAAACACAGGAATTACTGTTCCGATTGTTTGCTTAGGTAATAACAAATACCTAAGCCTTTAAACCGGTTCAACCAAACCAAAAGAAAATCGTGCTTTAAACAAAGTACACATCTTTATTTAACAATTCAAAAACAAACCAGATTGAACCAAAAACAAGCTTTGAAGAACAAGCTCGAAACCAGTTTCGAGACAAAATCTATTTGGGAAAATGATCCCATATCGGAAGCTGGAAAGAATCTTAAATAATATATAAGGGACATGAACCAATCCATTCATTGCAAATTGGTTTTGAGTTGGAAGCTCATTTAACTTAACATGGTATCAAAATCTGATCCATACTGTCCAATCCTATCCATTATCGACTTGACCCAAAGTTGGTCCATCCATCCATACCCGAACATACCGAGATTGATAGGCAAAGAGCCATCATCTCGAGGGGCGTATTAGGGAATATTATCCCACATCGGAAGTTGGAAGGGATCCTAAATAATATATAAGGGACATAGACCAATCGACTCATTGCCAATTGGTTTTGAGTTGGAAGTCCATGTAAGTTAACATGGTATCAGAGCCTGATCAATATTGTCCAACCCGATCTATTATCGACCCGACCCAAAATTGGTCCATCGATTCATGCCCGAACATACCGAGATTGATAGGCAAAGAGCCATCATCTCGAGGGGGCGTATTAGGAAATATTATCCCACATCGGAAGTTGAAAGGGATCCTAAATAATATATAAGGGACAAGAATCAATCCATTCATTATCAATTGGTTTTGATTTGGAAATCCAAGTCTCTAATATATTACTTAAACCGATTATGAATAATTGATTATGACGAGACTTAAATCAAGTTTCGAAAAACAAAGTCAAGCCAGTGAGAAACCGATGAAACCTGAAGCCGACTGCCAAAAACAATTTTTTTTTCTTATATATTTTCCTTTTCTATGTTCCCAAAAACGTTTTCACGAGTCAAAAACAGAGAAAACACAAAAAATCAAATCCGATTAATTAAATCGCAAACACGTATTAAAAAGACGAAAGTCGATTAAAATTATTAACCAGAATACCCTGCAGATTAATCCAACTACCCAGAAAAAATCGCAATCATAAGCGCAATGACCAACGAAAGCAATAATGGTTAAATAATATTGCAGAAACGATTTCGGCCCAGTTCAAACAATTAACAAATTTTTTGATGAACACTCATAAAACTTTAACAAATATCACTATCGTTAGTGCAAAAAGCATAAACAATTTTAAAGGTTTAAGAGTCTAATGACTTCAATTTCTATAACAAGGCAACTGATATACGTAAATACAATTTAAGAACAGAAACCAAAAAATACAATACCAAATCTTAAATATGGTAAATGATTGCAGAGTCGAGACAACGAATCTCTTTTCTTAATCTTTTAAACGCCTCGTAGTGTGACGGTTTTGTAGCCATAAGATTCTCAGGATACAATTGCGTTGTTTATATTTTCCAGTACCAAAGAACAGAATCTATCGAAGCAGATTTTCTATGAGTACTCTCATACTCTATGAAATACAAAGAAGAAGAAGATAAGGATTGCTGTGTTTTTTGATGTTGTTAGATGATAAGAAGAAGAGAAGCCAGTGATCTTGTTTTATAGTCATATTCTCAACGTATGAGACTAGGAGCAATAAAGTGAGATTTGAGAATTCATTCTCATTAAAAAGATTTGAACGTAAATTAAGAGTTATGTTACAAAAGCAATCACAATTGAATTTACACTTAATGGCCTACTCATGTCAAAGTAACAATGAAAGGAGAACATATTTGTTGACTTAATCAACAAACATATTCAAAAGAATTTGGGCCAAAAAAGATTAAACTTATTTTCCAAATTCTGAAGCCCAAACCCGGTTCGGTTATCTTCTTTCACAATACACCGAAGTGTATAAAGGTTTTGAACCTTGTTTTATTTTCTCCATTTATACAAGAGAAATTTCACCTCATGTTTCCAATGTGAGACATTTAACAAATGTGCATTTTCAGCTTTACAAACAATCCATTTTGGACCTCCATTTCTTATTCATACTAACTCTGTTTTGGACATATGAATACACTATCTCATAGAGCTCACAACAAAAAAATCCAACGATTCTAAGATACGGTCATTCCGAAAACCGAGTTATCCAAAAACGCCACCGAAATATCACTACAAGAAAACTGTCTATTTTCAACGAAAATTTAAGACCGTTTTAAATCGATATAACTTTACATCGACATTACGACGACTTTACGACGAAATATGTGTTTGATGTAAAATCGTCGTAAATATGTGTCGTCGTAATATCGATGTAAATTTACGACTAGTTTACGACGACATTACGACGACAACATAAATCGTCGTAATGTCGTCGTAAATTTACATCGATATTACGACGAATATGTCTTCTGTATATTACGTTGATATTACGACGATTTGACGTCACATGTTCCCAGTTAGGTAGACCACGTTTTTTAATAGGTCCACCTACTAAATTTACATCGATTTTACATTGTAAAATTCGTTGTAAATCCGTTGGAAAATCGTTGGTAATTCTGAAAAAATTTCTATAAATACAGCCTAACTTCAAACGAAAGAATCAAAAAAAAAAACAAACAGAATAAATAAAAAATATATATATAAATATCTATATACGAACTACGAAAATGGATGTATACGCAAAAGGATTCAGAGGGAGATTTGACGGAAGAATTCAAAGAAGGGCTTGAAATATTCATGTATCAGGCCGGAAATATGTAAAAACCCCTGGAAAGTGGTAAGATGTTATGTCCTTGTCGTAAATGCAAGAATACGAGATATATGTTTATTGAGATGGTGTGGAAGCATTTACTAAATAGAGGGTTTATGCCGCAATATTATGTTTGGTATCAACATGGAGAGGGTTTTGAAAGAACTCAAGCAACGGATAGTAGTAGTAATTATCAAGGTCAAGTAGAATTAAATTATCAAGGTAGTTATGATCATGGTCAACATCAATTTGATCAGGGTGCATATCATGATAGGATGCATGCCATGGTTAATGATGCATTTCATGAAACAAATGCTGATAATAGTACTGTTGAGGAACCCAACGTAGATGCGAAGCGATTTTATGATATGCTAGACGCTGCAAACCAGCCACTCTACGATGGATGTAGAGAAGGTCAGTCTAAATTTGTCGTTAGCAGCTAGGATGATGACAATTAAAACTGATCATAACTTAGATGAGGTTTGCATGGATGATTGGGCTGATCTTATTAAAGAGTATTTGCTAGAGGATAATTTGGCTGCCGAAACATACTATGAGATACAAAAGTTGGTGTTTAGTCTTGGGTTGCCTTTTGAGATGATAGATGTATGTGTTTACAATTGTATGCTTTTTTGGAAAGATGATGATAAGCTGCAGGAATGTCGATTTTGCAAAAAACCGAGATTTAGGCCCCAAACAACTGGGCGTACAAAGATACCATACCAACGGATGTGGTATCTTCCTATAACTGATAGGTTGAAACGATTGTATCAATCTGAAAGGACAGCTGCATCGATGAGGTGGCATGCAGAACATCCACACAGAGAAGGAGAAGTGACTCACCCGTCAGATGCAAAAGCTTGGAAACACTTTAACACGGTACACCCTGATTTTGCTAACTCTAAGCGAAATGTGTATCTTGGTATTTGCACTGATGGATTTAGTCCATTCGGTATGTCTGGTAGGCAATATTCTTTGTGGCCAGTTATCGTAACTCCTTATAACCTTCCCCCAGATATGTGCATGCAAAGGGAATTTCTTTTCCTGAATATTTTAGTCCCTGGTCCCAATCATCCGAAGCGGTCCCTTGATGAGTTTTTGCAGCCTCTCATTCATGAGTTGAAACAGTTGTGGTATACAGGAGTGCGGACATATGATTGTTCGAGGAAAAATTTTTTTACGATGCGTGCGGTGCTTATGTGGACAATAAGCGACTTCCCTGCATACGGAATGCTATCAGGTTGGGCGACGCATGGGAGGTTATCTTGTCCTTATTGCCTCGATCGGACAGATGCGTTTCAACTGAAACATGGTCGAAAAACATGCTGGTTTGATTGTCACCGCCGGTTTTTACCAATCAATCATCCATATAGGAGAAACAGGCGGTTGTTTAGGAAGAACAAAATCGTGCGTGTCCCCCCACCAGTGTATCTATCTGGGGAAGATCTAGAAGCGCAAATAGATCATTTTGGGAGACTAGAAACTATGAATCGTGGGGGAAATTGGCACACTCCAGCTAATATGCCTGATGGATACGGGGTTAATCACAATTGGCACAAGAAAAGCATTTTTTGGGATCTTCCGTACTGGAAAAATCATCTACTGAGACACAATCTTGATGTCATGCACATTGAGAAAAACGTTTTTGATAACATCATGTATACAGTGTTAAACGTGAAAGGAAGAACCAAAGACAGCGGAAAGTCAAGGTTGGACTTGCCAGATATTTACAACAGAAATGAGTTGCATATAATGAGCAATGGAAAATCACCAGTTCCTATATTTTGGTTGGGTGTAGAACAAAAGGCATCGTTGTTCAATTGGGTTTCATCTGACGTGAAGTTTCATGAAGGGTATATATCCAATCTTGCTAAATCTGTTGAGAAAGGAGAAAGGTTTTCAGGGATGAAGAGTCATGACTGCCACGTGTTTATGCAACGTTTACTTCCTTTCGCATTTGCCGAACTCCTTCCAGAAAATGTTCATGAAGCAATTGGAGGTAAGATACTTCATCACATATAAAATTATTGAGATTAATTATATATATATATATATATATATATATATATATATATATATATGTTACAATGTATATAAGTTTGTCTTTGCAGGCATCAGAACATTTTTCCGGGATCTTAGTACACGGACGTTGTCAGAAGATGTAATTGCACAACTGGCTGCTAATATTTCAATCTGGAGAAGATATTTCCCTTTGTGTTTTTTGATGTTATGGAACATCTTCCCATTCATCTCCCCCACGAAGCAGAACTAGGAGGCCCTGTTCAGTTTAGGTGGATGTACCCATTCGAGCGCTTCATGAAACATTTAAAGGGAAAGGCAAAAAATCTAGCAAGGGTTGAAGGATCAATTGTTGCGGGAAGTTTGACAGAAGAAACTTCACACTTCACTTCATATTATTTCGCTCCAAAAGTCCGCACACGCAAACGGGCTCCCCGACGATACGATGATGGCGGTGTGGGACGAATTTATGCAGTAGAGGGTGTCCCATATATATTCTCACCAATTGGTCGTCCTAGTGGAAAATTGAAGGAAGTTTGGTGGGATAACGAGCATGACAGGCACAGCGCACATACGTACATCCTCATAAACTGTGATGAAGTGAGTCCTTACGAAAGGTAATAACAAAACTATTTAATTAATCAGTCATTAATAATTAATTAATATAATTATAATTAAATGTGTTAATTTTTATGTCTATATATGTATTTTGCAGCTTATTTGTTACCCAGGTACGAGAATGCATTGAAGGGGTTTCAGATGATGAAATAAACGACCGTAAAGATCGTCACTTTGTTAAGTGGTTTAAGACGCAAGTAAGTTAATATAGTTATAAATATTTCATTTAATTATATCGGCTTTCAATCTAACTTTTACACTTATCATAGGTTGATCATGGCGATCCCGCATATCCATTTTGGTTTCATGAGTTACTCCTAGGCCCCATCGGGAAGATAACGACCGCACCCATGTATTTTACCCGTGGTTATGTGTTTCATACATACAAGTATGGCGTTCGTCGGGCAACTACCAACTACGGAGTATGTGTTAGGGGTGAAATAGATTTTATGGGGTTTTGCAGGAAATAATTGAAGTGGAGTACCCCGGACTGGTTAGGTTGAAATGCGTTCTCTTCAAATGTGATTGGTTCGATCCAACAGTCGGTCGAGGGGTGCGAATTAACAAATTTGGTGTGGTTGACGTCAACAAACCACGACGTTACAACAAGTTTGAGCCATTCATCCTAGCATCACAAGCAGAACAAGTAACGTTCATTCCATATCCGCGAGTTCGAACATCTGGGATCTCATAGTTATCGGTTATTAAAATAGCTCCAAGGGGTAAAATTGTTGGTGTTGATGATCTTCCAATGCAACAAGATTCTTGCCTTGATATTACAGAACCAGAGATTACAGAGAACGTTCTTTTAATTGATCCACGAAACAGGCAACTTGAATATCTACCTGACGACACAGAAGAAGAAGGCGATTCCGACGAGTTTGAAGAAACTGACGATGATGATGGACCTGAAGATGATGAACCCAATCAAGATGATGAGCCCAACGAAGATGATGATTCTGATTGAAAGCTTATATATATATGTAATTTTTGGTTTGTTAAATGTTTAAGTTTTTGTTGTAAAATTATATATTAAACTAATAAAAAATCGACGAAACATTGATGAATTAACAATTTTTGTGAATGAAACACGTAGATTAGGGTTAGTTTAATTTTATTACATAATGCTAAACCCTAAATATACAGTTATTTAATGTAAATCTGATGGTACTTAACGATGATTTTACGACGAAATTACGATGCCTAGGACCACATTCGTCGTAATATCGTCGTAATGTCTTCTTGGGTTTAGGAGCAGAACGTTGTATTCCCACTTTTGATGATCTGGCCAACAAAGAATTCTGGGGGTCGAGTTTTCTAGATTCATAAAGACCAACCACCATAAGTGAAAGATACATAGAATTGGACATCCTTATATTACGAAGGATTTACATAGATGTCCAATTCTATGAATCATTCACCTATGGTAGTTGAAGACTGTCTTTACTTGAAAACAAGATCCTACATGATTATTTGTTGGCCATATCATCAAGAAGTGGGAACACAATGATCAGCGTAAAAAATCAAGGAAAAGTGGGTACGTATATATTTAATGTGTATTTTTTTTGAGTTAGCATTGAAGGTGTGGAATGTATTTATAGAAATATTTTAGAAATTACCAACGGATTTGCAACGAAAATTTACAACGGTTTTACATCGAATAGCATTACAACGATTTTACATCGAATATGCGACGGAATTACGTCGACAAAATGCGATGTAAATAATTAGGTGACCTATAAAAAACCGTGTTTTACCAAACTCTCAGAGTCGACGTGAAATCGTCGTGATACCGATTTCACTCATTTCGTCGTAACATCGTCGTTATTTTACTACGCGTTTACGACGATTTAGGTTTAACTTACATGTTTGGTTTATCAACGTATATCATGGTTTAATTTACATGTATGTTTTATTACAACGAAATTACGATAGATTCGTCGTAAACTCGTTGTAATTTTACAACGATTTTACGACGATTTAGTCATAATTTCGTCGTAATTTCTAAAATTTGGGGTTTAGGGTTTGATTTACATGTTTGGTTTTTTTTATCTTATATCTTTTTTTACGTAAGTTTTAATCATAGTATGTTTTTACAAAATCATTTACATTATTTAAGTCATGCATGTTACGAATATACTTATAAGAACGAATGATATACATTATTATGTAAGATAAGGAAATCGACGACGATATAGATTCAATCGTCGTTATTGAATCTGTTGTTAAATAGTAGAAGTATTAGATGCACAAATAAACTTCGTTCTTACTTCCAGGATATGTGTATTGTGATTTAGGGTTTAGGGTATAGATTTATTTTATTACAACGAAATTACGACGGATTCGTCGTAAAAGCATTGTAAGTTTACAACGATTTTACGACGAATCCGTCGTAATTTCGTTGTAATACCTAAAATATAGGGTTTAGGGTTTGATTTACATGTTTGGTTTTTTATCTTATATCTTGTTTTACGTAAGTTCTAATCATAGTATAAACAAGTTTATGTTTTTACAAAATCATTTACATTATTTAAGTCATGCATGTTACGAATATACTTATATATAAGAAACGAATGCTATACATTATTATGTAAGATATGGAAATCGACGACGATATAGATTCAATCGTCGTTATTGAATCTATTGTTAAATATTAGAATTATTAGATGCACAAATAAACTTCGTTCTTACTTCCAGGATATGTGTATTGTGATTTAGGGTTTAGGGTATAGATTTATTTTATTACAACGAAATTACGACGGATTCGTCGTAAATTCGTTGTAAACTTACAACGATTTTACGACGAATCCGTCGTAATTTCGTTGTAATACCCAAAAATTTAATTTACCGCGTGGGGGGAAATTTCGATAGGTTGAATTTTCGGTTCCAGTATTACGACGATTTTACGGCGATTCCGTCGTAAAATCGTCGTAAATTCCCAACGATTTTACGACGACAACAAAATCTATATATACGTGACCAGATTTTTCCTCCCTCACAATCTCATAACTCACTCTCTCTCTCTAAAACCCTCTGCCCTCTCTCTAAAAAAAGGTAACATTTTTTTTTGTATTTTTAAATTATATTATCGTTGTAAGGATTTTGAATTGTTAGTTAGGATTGTAATATTTATTAGTTAGGATTGGAATTATTAGTTAGGAATGGAATTATATTATACTAAAATTTAGTTATTTTTAAATATTTTTTAGATATGGCGCCACGTAAGGCACACTATCGGCATTTTCTCGAGACGGGACCGAGTGATAATTCGCAACTCCCGTCATCTTCTGCGACACAGTCCGCTGTTTCGGTTTCTTTTTCCGGACCAGCGCCGCCTCCAGAAGCAGATGCTCGACCGCCGTTGTTGTATGCGGGATTGACGGTCAAAGATATTTTGCAGTCGCCGGGGCATGATTCTTTAGACCGGTTAGATCCGCGACGGCTCCCGAATATTTTTTGGTACGTAACTACAAATTGTTTTTTTTAATAACATTATGAATTTGTTTTTTTATACTAATAATTTTTGTTTTATTTCTCAGGTTTAAGGAAGATAACAAAGTTGGACGGAGTGTGGCTGACACCATTAAAGCCTATTTCATGGAGCCTCACCGCAATTGTTCTTCGGTTCCGGAAGACGTTGTCGAGACATGGTTTAAATGTTTCGCGGTAAATTTTTTTTTTTTAATTCATTATTATTTTGGATAATTCTTTATATTTAATATATTGTTTCTATTTTTTTTTTTGTATAGCAAAAATGGCATTGGGACATTGCGATCAACGAGACGGTGAAGGCGGAATTCAAAAAGAAGGGAAAATTGCGGCTCAATAATACCATCTCCGATTGGAAGAGGAAGTGGGAGGTTAAAGGCGATCATGGGAAGCCGCCATACATGTCTTCCGATGTTTGGAACGGCTTGACGGCATACTGGAGAGATCCGCATGAGCAGCAAGTGGCCGCTATGTGTTCGGCTTCTCGAAACACTATGGGTCCAGACGGTCTTCCAGCGTTTATGCCTCATACGTCGGGTCAAACATCTTTTGCGGGAAGACGCCTTCAAATGGTAATAATTTTTTCGCTTATAATTTTATTTATGTAATTTTAATTTGTTATTAATTTATATTATCCATCAACGGTTTGATTTCTTTTTGAATCTATTTTTTGTTAGGCAAATGGAGGCGAACTTCCTCCAATGACCCGAGTTTTTGCGGAAACTCACAAGAAGAAAGGCGGATCTTTTGTAGATCCTCGAGCTGAGGCGATCTACAATGACGCGCATGCAAGGATCGACGAGCGTCAAACTCAGCTTTCTCAGCAGCTATCACCTGGCGGTAGTTCGGTCCAATCCACTGCGACTTTGACGGTTGCCCAGATGGACGACATATACGCAGAGGTAATTTAACGTTTTTTTTTTTACAAAAGTTAATGTTTCTTTACACAATTTATTAAATTTTACGTTTCTTTTTTAAAGGTTGCCCTGAAGAAAAAGGGCAGAGTTTTAGGGATGGGATCGATCGTAGATAGTGCCGCCGCGTCGTCCCGTCGTCAGCTTTTCGACGATCCGGTTATTTTGCGGACGGAGTTAAACACCGCCAACTCCGAGATCAACACTTTGCGGGCGAAGCAGGTGGTATACGATGAGAAGATCCAAGGATACGATAAAACAATCCAAGGATACAACACTCTCTTCGATATTATTGCCCTGACTAACCCGACTTTGGCGGTTGCACTAAGGCAGCAGGAAGGATCGACATCGGGCCAGCCGAGTGATCCGCTCGCGCAAGAACAAGCGAATATGGAGCAGAATGGATCGGACGACGAGCTTTTTGATAATTTACGTTTTTCAGCTGGGCAATAGTTTGTATTAAGAATTTTATTTTGTATTTTGTATTTTTTATTTTAAATTTTATTTTAAATTTTGAATTTATTTATAAAATTTTAATTTATAATTTAATTTTTTAATTTTTTTAAAAATTTTATTTAATTTATATAAAAATTATAAGTGATTTACGACGAATTTACATCGAATATTTTACATCGATTTTACATCGTTCAATAATTTACATCGATTTTACATCAATAGTTTTACATCGATTTTACATCGTTCAAAAATTTACGACGAATTTACATCGAATATTTTACATCGATTTACCAACGCATTTACAGCTACATATTACGACGAATTTACGACGGATTATCAAAACAGAAATTGTATAATTCGATGTAAATTCGATGTAATGTTTCATCCTATTACGACGACTTTACGACGGATTGTCGAAAAAAGAATTGTATAATTCGATGTAAAATCGATGTAATGTTTCATCGTGATATCGATGTAAAATCGATGTAATGTATTCGTCGTAAAATCGTTGTATATGTACATCGATTTTACGACGAATAATATACGATGATTTTACGACGATTTTTAGTCCTCCTTAATAGTACGACCAATTTACGACGATTTTCGATTAACGACGATCATATTACGACGAATTGTTAATCGTCGCTAATCCGTCGTAAACCATATTTCACGACCAATTTACGACGATTATGTTAGTTGTAAGGGCAGTTTTCTTGTAGTGTATGGTCTAAAACCATTAGTCCAAAAGCGAGTTCCGACAGTTCAAAGCTCCGCCTTTCATGATTTTCTTCTAACAAAAGAAACTACACTTTTACCCTTTGTTATAATGATCTAAGGTTACCAATACAGTGGAACCTATCATATACCACTAAATTACCAAGCTTTAGCATTTTATTCAAGATTTGAGAAGCAACCATTATAGTGCCAAATTTATGAGAATTTGTATTACACTCAAGAAGTTTTCTTTATAGTGATTAATTTACATCATTTAGAGCCTTTAATGCAAGATCATATACAAATAAAACCAAAACAAAAAAGATCACACACAAAACCGAAGAAATTCAAATAATATAAGTATACATTAAGATCAAACCTACGAAAACATTTCATCGTTCGTTATCCTGGGGGAGATGTTACAATATCTAACACCAATTGTCTTTGAAATGGTTAACAAACATCAATGGCTGTCATCTCGCAACCAAAATTCAATTCAATCAAATGTTTGATAAAGAAATCATCTTGAGAGATGTTAGGAGGTTTCATCGTTTCAACAATGGAGATTATCGGTGGAAGACGAACTAGTACGGAAAATTCTTCATTGTATCTCTTGCAAGTGTTGATTCTTGTATTATTCTGTTTTAATAAAATAATAATTAAAAAGCTGAAGTTTTTTGTTTTTTTAACATTTGATTATATTATATGGTAAAAGGGTAATACAATAAGTTAATCATCCAACTAGGAGGAATATGAAAATAACAAAACAATAAATCTGAAACATGTGATGGTTTGGATAATCTATCAGCTACTTGATTCCTCTCTCGATTCACATAATCTAAGAGCAATCATGAAGCTTTGACATCCAATATTTGATATCATAAATTAGATTCCCCAGCTATGTGCATTCTTCCCTTCTATTAATCATATTCGTCAAGACTTTACTATCTCCCTCAAACCATACATGGCGATAACCCTGAATCCATGATTGTGGTAATGCATGCATAAAATTTGATGCTTCTGCGTATAAGACTCCATTTCCGATCTTTACCTTTGCAAAATCTGAGTTAAGATGAGCTCCCGATGAGTCTCTAAATATCCATCCAACTCCAGTATATTCCGAATTCATTCTGAAGCTACTATCAAAATTGCATTTAATCCCATTTTCTGGTGGAGGTTCCCATTGTGTATTATTTTCCTGATGACTTCTTTTATCTCTAAAGATTCTCGAATCATGTGCAACAATCCATTCCCCAGCAGCTTCAATAGATTTTTGTACATCTTCATTAGGATGAACATATCTTTTATCTAACAAATATTCATTCCTTGATTTCCATAAAATCCATAATGTCCAAATAGATTAAATTCTAACCTGATTTGACAAAGAATACATATCGTATTTTTGGAAAATAGTTATGATATTGTCTTCTAGATCCGAAAAAATATTTTCCAGCCCCTGTAAATTTGAACATCTCCATATTGATTTTGCGTAAAGGCATTTAAATAAAACATGGTTAATTGTTTCCTCAGCTTGACAACATCTCTGGCATACATGTCAATTGTTATTCCTCTAGAACATAATCGTTCTGCTGTTGGAAGTGCCCCAATAATTACTTTCCATATAAAGTGTTAAATTTTAGGCATAATTTTGAGTTTTCATACCTGTATCTTCAAATCTAAAGATCCATCTGGTGGTTCGATTATTTATTCCTCAGGCACAATATGTGTAGCCACCAAATATCTTGATTTGACATTATATTATGAATTTGTAGTATATGGCCAAATATAATGATTTGCATCAGCATACCTTGACAAATGGATGTTCTTGATTAACTCAGCATCCTCATTGTGAAAAATAGCATCCACGAACTCCACATTCTATTCAACGGAAAAGCTCATTTACTTTCATATTATGATCGTAGTCTATACCATTTGCTTTTCTTGGAGGTAATGTTGGAATCCAATATTCTTCCCAAATCTTTGTTTCTTTACCATCTCCTATTTGTTTTCTTAAACCCTTTTGTAGCAGTTGTTTTCCTGCGTGAATAGACCTCCATCCATATGAAGGCTCTCATCCACACTTCGATTATAAGAAATCATAAGTGTTATGATATTTTCCTCTATAAAATCTGACCAAAAGTGAAGACGGATTAGTGAGAACTCTCCAAGCTTGTTTGGCTAACAAAGCTAAGTTGAAATTGTGGAAGTCTTTAAATCCTAACCCCCCCCCCCCTTTCTTTGGTATCGCTAATCTTTTCCAAGCTATTCAATAAATCTTTCT
This sequence comes from Eutrema japonicum, assembly GCA_030161315.1. NCBI lineage: Eukaryota > Viridiplantae > Streptophyta > Magnoliopsida > Brassicales > Brassicaceae > Eutrema > Eutrema japonicum. The sequence goes on from BSQW01000001.1 coordinate 28,861,205, forward strand.
CTTCCCCTTTTCTTTTCCCCACCAGAAACCATATAATAATCCATTAATTTCATCACAAAGTGACTTCAGAATGAGGAAACAATTCATAGTATATAACGGTTTTTCTTGAGCAATAGACTTGATTAACTCTTCTTTTCGTGCAGGTGCAAGAAATTGGTTATACCAACCATCAATATTGTCTCGAATCCTTTTAACTACAAAGTCAAAAAGATATGTTTTGCTCCTCCCAAACTGTTCTGGAAGACCCATGTATTTACCACCACCTCCAATTTGATCAATTTGCATTATTGATTGCAGTAAACTTCTTATGTTTACACATATCTTCATTCTGAAAACCATCAATGATTTAGCGTAATTGACCTTCTGACCAAAAATCTTTTCATAGTCCATTAATATATTTGCTAATCTTTGACAATCTTCAGCCTTCGCTCTATAGAAAAACAAAGAATCATCTGCAAAGAGAAGATGAGTAAAAATAGGGCAAGATCTAACAAGTTTCATTCCCATGAACTCTTTATGTTTCTCTGCTTTTGTCAACATCTGACTTAGGACTTCTACGCATAATAAAACTAAATATGGAGATAGTGGATCACCTTGACGAATCCCACGAGAAGGTTGAAAATGACCATACACTATACCGTTAACCAAGACTGAAAACGTGACTGAAGTTACACATGACATGATCCATGTAATCCATTTCGTATGAAATCCCATTCGCTTCATAAACTTCTCCAAAAAATATACTCCACCCTATCATATGCTTTGCTAATATCAGTTTTGATTGCCAAATAATTCTCTGCACAATTTTTATTTGATTTTAGCACAATTTTTCTTTGCTCATGAGCAACCAATATATTATTAAAAATGCTTCTTCCAATAACAAATGCTGCTTGTGATTCAGATATTATGCAACTCAAGCTATCTTTAAGTCGTAAACATTTGTTACTTACAATGCAAAGAATTATGGGTATGTAATCTGCCATTGTTGAAGCATCAATTGTTTTTGGTAAAAGGTAGATTTGAGTATGATTTGATCGTTGTTAAACTTGTCTTGTTTCAAAAAAATTATGTACCATCTTGCAAACATCATCAGCGATATCTTCCCAAAATTGATGGTAGAAAGCAGTTGTATACCCATCAGCTCCAGGAGCCTTGTCTACACCTATCATAAATACATTGTTTTTAATTTCTTCATCAGTAACCAATCTGGTGAGATTTCGATTCATTTCATCAGTGATCCTGCATTGTAAATATGGCATTACATCATCTAGGCAATCAAATATTAGATGATGTAAATAATTCTTTAAAATAGTCTTCTCCTACCTTAGCTATGGCTTCATCTCGATAATGAGAAATTCCATTGCCTTCCTTGCTTTCGTAGCTCAAAGAGAAAATCTCGTGTTTCTGTCACCAACATTCAACCACCTGTTTCTGCTTTTTAGTTTCCAAAAGAGCTATTCATCATGATAAGCTTTGTTAAGATCTTTTTTCAATTGGTGAATATCTGCTATTGGAACATTATGATTTCTTAATGCAACACTTCAATTTTGGATCTCAACTCTCTGATTCTTATTGCTGCATTTGATCGATTTCTCTTTTTCCATCTTGAAATCTCCCTTCCACAAGAAACCAGTTTTGTTGATATGTCATTATCATCTCTTATATGTTTCCAACAGCTCCTTACTATTTCTGCAAAATCATCGATGTAATAAAGTCTCTTATCATATCTGAACTGACATTTCTTTACATTTGGCTCATGCTCGATATTGATAATCATCGGTCTATGGTGTGATTCTGCAAGCTCCAAATATTTTGTGTTTGATGCAGGACATTGTTGCAGCCACTGAGAGTTTACTAATACTTTGTATAAGCAGCATTCAATTATCTTGTGTCTTCTTCTTCCTACCCAACTGAATTGATTACCCTTATGTACTAAGTCTTTCATATCACATACATCAGTTATTAGTTTAAACTCTTTGAAACTACTTTCGGTTCTAATCTTTCCACTTTTCCTTTCGTTTTGGTGAAGGATTTCATTAAAATCCCCACACATCATCCACGGTTATTGTCTTAAAGTAGCTAATCTCTGCAAATTTTCCCATAAATGATGTCTTAGTTTTGGTACAAGATTTCCATAAATGCAAAACAAGAAGAAATTAAAAGATTTATATTGAACATATTAGTCTACAAGCCTTGCATCAAAAGAAATACATTGAACTGAAACATAGTTTTTCTAATAAACCACTAAACCACCACTTAAACCATCATGATGAACTATTACCATATCATCATAACCTAGCCAAACTCCAATATCCCTAACATAGTTAATATTCTGCTAAGTTTCCACCAAGAACAACATGTCCGGGAGATACAACCTTTGCATCTCCTATAGACGTCGAATTGTGAGGCGTTGTCCCAAACCTCGACAGTTCCGCACCTCAACTCTCATGGATATTCTTGTGGATTCGGGCCCACCGCGCCTCTAGTAAGTGAAGTTGGGTCTGGAGGAGTTTGATCCTCATCATCTGCGTAAACAACTTGAAGCTTTTTCAGAGTATTTGGTGAATTAGTTTTTTCAGGTCTGTCAATGAATTTTTCCACCGTGACTGGTGATCGCTTTTTTCTCTTTTGAGAAGGACATGTAATAATAAACTTAATACTAACCAAAATTTCCTTAATCTCAATTATAGATTGTATAGTACTTGTATTCTGAGATTTTTCTGCCGAAGAATCACTTTGAACATATCTTGTTCCCAGGAAGCTACCATACTGTTCAAAGAAACCATCACGAGCTCGCCAGTCTTCCCATGGCAGAATCGGATGATCTTCATCTTCCTCTGGATCAAGTACTGTTGGCGTATGGACTTCTTCTTGTACCGACTCAACCATGATTTCATTGAGTAGATTTTCCACAAATCTTATTTTTCGTTGTTCCCTTTCTCTTATCTGATTCACTTCGGCTTCATGCTCATTAAGAGTTCTTTGATAATTTATCATCACTGATTGAGTCTCCTCAGAATATATACGTAGAAAATTAGGCACCATCGTTAAATTACTCTCCTGGATCTCAGTTAGATTTGCAGCAATATGGCCATCATGAATACCCACTTCAGCATTCACATCAACAATAGCATTATAACCACCATCATTCTATGGATCTTCATTGGTATTTGATAACACCGTATTTTTATCCGTTTTGCTATATATTTTAGAACACTTTAATAGGTGTTCTGCTTGGTTTTCTATGCTTTTATTACGCATTTCGCATATTTGCGGTTTTAGGACTCTATTCAAGTAACTCGGGATTAAAGAGTGCATTTTGGAACAAAAGTACGTTTTTGGATAAACTCGGACCGTCAAGAAGTCTTGCAATCAAAGAAGACCTTTTCACCGTATGATTATCACCAAATTTTGATACAACAAAGTAGAGACAACCAGCTTTCAAATACAATTAGATTGGGAACAATCCAATGAATCCAATGGTTGGATCTTAAAATATACCCGAAGCACTGAAGACCGATGAAGCTGCCCGAAGAAGCAGTCCACCGCGAGTCAAGGAGCCGGACCCGTGGCCAAGCACCGTTCCGCCGCCCCTAGAGCCACTCCACCCGCGGCAAGGACCCAGTTCGCCGCGGCCAAGCCTAATTCTGCCCAAGACGATCCGTTACTTCACACGAGGCCAAAACTCGTCGTTTTCTTTTTGTTGATATCGATCGACACCACTTGGTATTAAAAAAAATATCGATCGACTATTTGAGATTAAAAAAAATAGTCGCAAATATTTGGTCGCTAAATAAAGTGGTCGCAAAACAGTGTCTAAATTGCGACTAATATGTGACTTCTAATATCAATCGCAATTTAGAGACTGATGTGTGACTCCCACTATCAGTCATAATTTAGAGACTGATTTGTGACTACTAGTAAAAAAAAATTTAAAAAAAAAAAATTAAAATTCCATAAATCTGATTCAATATCCGAAACAAATGCTGAATTTCAAATCTTTTATAGCAATAATGTTATATTCAAATTAGTCAAACATGTAACAAAAGATCCCAAACATAATATATATATACTAGATAAGTATCCGCATATATGCGGGTTTGTAATTTAATATTTTATAACCCGTTAAAAAAATTAAAGACAAAAAATGGAAATCAAAATTAGATCACCCGTGAAAATATATAATACATAAAATTAGAAACAAAAGTTACGATGAAATAAATATGTATATCTTGAAAGAAAAATTTGGTGAAAAAATGCAATAAATAGCTTTGGATACGATTATTGGACTTTTATTTTTTGGTGTGTAATTGACACACTACCAAATTGTGGTTTATATAGATGTGAGAAATTATAATTATTTTCCTTTTATGATTAATTTCCTTAATCTAAATGGAAAAACTAAGGGTTTTTTCCTTTTTATAATAATTTTGTCTTTTAGGATAAATTTAATTTTTAACTTTTTAATTTTATTTTATTTAGTAATTTTATATTTTAAGATTAAATTTTCAACTTTGACTTTTCAAAATTTTTGAGTTTTTTATTAATTGATTTTAATATTTTTAACTTTGATTTTTAGTTATCAAGCGATTAATACGTATTAATCTATTTGATTTCTATTAGTCTTGTTTATGTACCTAACGAAGCATAATTTCCTAACATAACGAAGCATAATTTTCTCTAACATAATTTCGATAACGTACAACATAATTTATCTTTTATTTTAGATAGCGTAGAACATAATTTTGGGTGCATATAACGAAGATATGTGAAGCGGGTGTATATAACGAAATTTTTTTGTTGTAAAATTGAGAAACTATCAAATTGGTTATATAGAGATGATGAATTAGAATATCTTTTCTTTATAGGATTGTATTTTTTTTTCCTTTAATCAAAATAGAAAAAATTGTATCTCATTTTTTAAAACCTTAGCTTGTCAATCTATTGTTTAATTGTTTTAATATAAACATGATTTTTCTCATTTAAAAAAAAAACTATAAGATTAATTTCTTTAAACTAAAAACAACTTTTTTTTTTTTGCTAACTTTACTTTTAAGATTAAATCTATATTATATGTTTTTATTTATTGTGAAATTAAAAAAAACGTTAAGATAACTTTCCTTAATCTAAAAGGAACATTTATTTTCTTTTTTTGTGCTAACTTTACTGTTATGATTAAGTGTACATTATATTTTTTTATTTTATAGTTAAATATTATATGTCAAAATCTAATTGGTAATTTTTTACACGTGTCAAAATCTAATAGATTAACTCGACACGTGTCGCGATCTTGCGAGTTACTAACTTTGAATCATTCTGCTTTATATATATATATATAGATATATATATCTATTACACAAAGAAAATCAAAAATATCAAAGAAGCTACTAAGTTACTTTTTAAGATGAAGGAGAGGTTGAATCTTGGCGATGATGCCCACTTCCACGATCCTGAAGAACAGCACTTGAGCTAGCTTGGCTCCCCATATTGTTGTTCCTCCGGCTTGAACTGCTGTTACATCCGAATATAGCAGCATTCCAAGAATCCCTGCCATGGTAAGCTGATTGCCAAAAAAAAAAAAGAGTTGAAATTTTGTACAATAAAATATTCAGTAGTTGAAAGACAAAGGAGGAAAAACCGTAGTAGATTCTTACCTTCCTTTGAGAAAATACATAAGCACATGATATGACCCTAGACGACACAACGGAGGTTAATCATTTAGCCGAGGAGAAGCTTGAACCCGAGGAAGCTTTGCACATTCCGGAAGGATCTTTGACGAGAGCTAAGGCGAAAAAGCTCAAGGAGGCATTAGGAGGACTTATTCAACACGTTCACGAGACCGTGGGTTTGGAGGAGGAAGTGCTTCGAACCGCATTGGTTTCGATACAAGTCCAAGTGTGCTCTTTTCCTTAGTCCCGGTTTTACCCAACGGGTTTTACGTGACAAGGTTTTTAACGAGGCCTTGGAACACTTTTTCCCTCAAGCCCATTTCCCTCAGCGTGTCCCGCAGCAATTTCCCGCAGATTTTTCCCGCAGCAAATTCCGCGGAAAAATCCCTCAAGAAGACCAAGGGACTTCCGATTTTATTAGTCAGTTTCAGCATTTAATTTTTGTCATTTTCTAAACTTTTCTTCTCTCATTTTCGAGAAGTCTTCTCTCATTTTCGAGAAAGGCTTAGACCTTTAGACTTCTTTGCTTATTTAAACAATGTAATTCTCATTTGAGAAACGACAATTTATCAAACAATCTTTTAATCAAAAAAACCTTCTTTCATTTGCGATTTCTAGAGAGTGATTCTCAAAAGTTCGAAGTGAGAAACTTCGGTTATTTCTTAGAGTGATTCCGAGAGATAATCGTTGGGTTTGTCAAGGGATTTTCCGCCATCCTTTGAGTCGCCAATCAACCGATCCCCGTGAAGAAGCGTCCATAGCGAGTCTGTTTTCGAAAGGATTTTCGGGAGTGATTCCCACGCCTTTCTAGCTACTCCATGTTTCCAAGCCGAGATCATCACCGCCTTGTTCATAGTTCTTTCGAGAATTATTTCCAAGGATTATCCCCAAGTTTTCGAATCTACCCAGCACTTGAGAGATCTTGCGGTCAAGGGTGTATCAAGTGGTATCAGAGACACTCAAGTCAATCCGGTAAATTCGTTCCATCTCTAGTTCATCTCTTTCGATTTTTTCGATTGACTTGAGTGGCTCTGATACCACTTGATACACCCTTGACCGCAAGATCTCTCAAGTGCTGGGTAGATTCGAAAACTTGGGGATAATCCTTGGAAATAATTCTCGAAAGAACTATGAACAAGGCGGTGATGATCTCGGCTTGGAAACGTGGAGTAGCTAGAAAGGCGTGGGAATCACTCCCGAAAATCCTTTCGAAAACAGACTCGCTATGGACGCTTCTTCACGGGGATCGGTTGATTGGCGACTCAAAGGATGGCGGAAAATCTCTTGACAAACCCAACGATTATCTCTCGGAATCACTCTAAGAAATAACCGAAGTTTCTCACTTCGAACTCTTGAGAATCACTCTCTAGAAATCGCAAATGAAAGAAGGTTTTTTTGATTAAAAAATTGTTTGATAAATTGTCGTTTCTCAAATGAGAATTACATTGTTTAAATAAGCAAAGAAATCTAAAGGTCTAAGCCTTTCTCGAAAATGAGAGAAGACTTCTCGAAAATGAGAGAAGACTTCTCGAAAATGAGAGAAGAAAAGTTTAGAAAATGACAAAAATTAAATGCTGAAATTGACTAATAAAATCGGAAGTCCCTTGGTCTTCTAGAGGGATTTTCCGCGGAATTTGCTGCGGGAAAAATCTGCGGGAAATTGCTGCAGGACACGCTGAGGGAAATGGGCTTGAGGGAAAAAGTGTTCCAAGGCCTCGTTAAAAACCTTGTCACGTAAAACCCGTTGGGTAAAATCGGGACTAAGGAAAAGAGCACACTTGGACTTGTATCGAAACCAATGCGGTTCGAAGCACTTCCTCCTCCAAACCCACGGTCTCGTGAACGTGTTGAATAAATCCTCCTAATGCCTCCTTGAGCTTCTTCGCCTTAGCTCTCGTCAAAGATCCTTCCGGAATGTGCAAAGCTTCCTCGGGTTCAAGCTTCTCCTCGGCTAAGTGATTAACCTCCGTTGTGTCGTCTAGGGTCATATCAGCACATAACCAAGTGATTCCAAATCATCCCTTCGACTTTGTTCTGTTCAAACACCAGCAAATAATTAAGTATCAAACCAAAAATACAAAAAATATATAATACCACAGAATAACACCCTTACCAAATCCAAGGTGAGTGTTGACACTTGCGAACCGAGCTGTCCCAATGATATTTTTTTTTTCTCTGTCACAAAAATTGATCTTTCCTTTTGAGTTTACGGAAATCAGAATGCAAAAATGCAGATCCTTGAGTAAGGATAAAGGAAACAGATAAACATGGCATATTCTTACCTGTAAGGAATGTGCTGGTGAGTCTTAAGGTCTCTGTATTTCTTTCCTAATCCGAAATCAATGATATACACCTGAAATATTGCGGGAATCTCAGAAGGTTGATGCAGAAACCACCATCACAATTACATATGATGTATAAGCATTTATATGGCTAAGCACAAGTTTTTTAATAAAGATAGATTTAAGCACCTGATTTGCTTTGCGTCCAAGGCCCATTAAAAAATAATCAGGCTATATATCACGGTGAAGGAAACCTCGAGTATGCATATATTCAACCTGATGTAAGACTCAAGGTCGATTTACAAACAAAGGCCTCAAAGTGATTCAAGAGGCTTGGATGCGGAAGGATGGGTCGAAGGTGATGGTTGCGGAAGCTTGGCTCGGTCGTGATGGGTCCGAAACAAACAAGATGAAGCTTAACTCTCCTGGGGGGAACCACGCTCTAGAGAGAGAAGATTCAATTAGTTCTTAAGCAAGGGGGACACCTCGCACAATACCTAAGAACAAACGAAAGAAACCGATTCAAAGGCAACGAAGCTTTGAGACTTAAAACTTGAAAGTTTATTAAGAGATGAATTGTGAATTCTCTTTTCGACAGTACAGAAGCAAATGAGCTTTATAGGAGCTCGACAAGGAGACCTAACGGCCATAAAATTCAAATACAAGGAAAGCATTAAAAGAAAATCTTCGATAGTTGCCATTGGTGAGATTGTGAATCTTTGGGCGATTCTCGTGGGGCTGATGGAGACACGCCTTTGTCTAGGTTAATTGGGTTGCTGGACGTCTAGGATGCGATGGTGAGAATGGATGGCCGAGATTAGAAGCAAAGAACTTGCCTTGATCTAGCAAATCGCGTGTATAGCCAAATAAGGTAAGTTCATTAACCTTAGAGTTAAAACGACCGTGCAGCATATTTGAGCGTGTCTTCTTGTGCTCTGGTGGTCTAGGCCCCATTGTATACTCAGTAGACAGCATGACACGTGAGGAGAAGTTGTGCAAAGGACCGGAAGTCGGACTTTCCTTACTTGGCTCAAAACGGGTCCGTGTAGGAGATTGGCCTTCCCGATTTGGATTCTGATTGTGCCAAGTCAAATCTTCATTTGGTTTGGACCATAAGAGGCTCCAATAGGCGTGTTGGGCCTTGGCTGAATCGGTGGTCGAAGATCTTGGGCCAAAGCACATGTTTCCTGGCTCATACGCTCTCCCGGGTGCAATGTGGTGCATGGCTAAGGTGAAAGCTTGTTTTGGTCGAGCCACGGGGATTCTGGCTCGACTGTTCTCTTCTCCATGGTGGGTTGGTCGATGAAACCCATCTCTTTTGGGTGGTGGGACGTTTGGACCCTCCTGGCCGTCGAGCTCACCAATCTTGCTTGATTCGTAAACGATCGGGTCACCGTGATACCAAGGTCGAGCTAAGGGAATTCTGGCTCGACTGTTCTCTTCCTCATGGTGGGTTGGTCGATGAAAGTGTGATCCCTCAGTTAATTTGATGCACGGTTTCCTCGGTTCAACTCCGGTAAGATTTCCCTCGGTTTTGGGGGAAATGTCTTCATCTTCGGATTTCTTGAAATGGGGCTGAGGGATTTGATCAGAGTGTTGGTTATAGTCACTCTGTCGATGAAAGTGTGATCCCTCAGTTGGTAGCTTAGGAACTACTGTCCCGACCTTAGGAATGGAACCGCTGTTGCCTATAGGACGAGGGTCTAAGCCTGCCGTACACTCAGTACAGCCCATTTCAAAGGTAGTAGCAATCCCATGAGCTGTCATGGCTTTGATCTTGGGTCCTTGTGAACTTTCTGACTTGATGTCCTCATCACAACCCTATTAAGCTGAAACGTAAACAGAGAAAACTATACTCCTCCATTAGGAACAAATTCATAAAATTCAGCGAACAGAAGAACTGAAAACCAATTAGCAAGATAAATATACTCACTAATTGGTCGGCAAGTATGAGAACAGTTTTCAAGGTGAGCTTCATGTTGCAGTAGTTAAACAAATCTTCAAGTCTATGACCTAGAAGGTCAATAACCATTACAATGTATTCACCGTCAACTCCAAACCACTTGAGGCTGCAATAGCAAACATCAATTAAGAAATCACCATTATCCACATTAAAGAGAAGCAACATAGAGTTATGCATTTTCTAAAAGTCGAACTTTGGTAAATCTCCTCTTGTCAGTAACGAGAAAACCCAAGAATCAATCTCGAAAGCAAGTATCTCTAAAGTAAGCTTCAAAATACAGAGAAACAGTAATCCAATTAAAGGCAAAACAATCGGGAAAAAATCATTCAAAAATTCATAACCAAAGAGCACACATTCATCTCCAATTCTAATACAAGAAAAATTTGTGAATAATGAAAAGGGAATTACCGAAGGGAGAGTAAGGATCGAAGTAGTAATCGGCGCTGGTGGTATCATCAGCGACATCGGTGCTCTATGCGGCGTCGCACATGGATTCATCTATGCGGCGTCGCCCCAAACTCAGGTGAAGAAGATTCGGCATCCCCACGAAGGGGAGCGACGAAGGAAGAGGGTTGTGGAGAAGATGGATCTGTCAGGTTTGGTATTTGGGAAATCGAGAAAATAAACAGAGGGAAAAGTAGAAGACGATTAAGGAAGAAATTGTTTTGGAGCAGAAGAAGAAAAACCTCAAGGGAGAAGAGGAAGAAGAAGAGTGGTGGGTTTGGTTTGAAACGGACGGAGCTGCAACAAGGGGAATAGCCAAGTCTGTCTCAGAGACGGTCGATTGGGCATTCTGGTGGCTCGGCCAGGATGAGCTCGGCGAGGACGGGAGCACGGGATCAGGATTTTCAGTCGGGAGAACCGGGGAAGAACGAAATTGAGAGAGAAGAGAAGAAAATAAAATGAGCAGAAGAAAAATAAAATTGATAGGGTTTCGGAGATTGAGAGAGAACGAGGACTGAATTCGGAGATTGAGAGAGATAGGGTTTCAGAGATTGAGAGAGTGTCGACAATACAAGGGAAAAGAAAGAAGAGAAAGGAAATAAACTTTGCTTAGTAAATAACGTTAGTCGCAAAAATCGGTCGCAAATAACAAAAAAAGAGGGATAAGTTGCCGCGTTAATTTTTCATTAAATTTAAAATGGTCACGAATCAGTAGTAAATCAATGGGTGTTTTAAGACACATTTGTAACTGCTATTAAAATTATTGAAAATATGTTATGATGGTAACAAAGTAGTTACAAATTTGTGACTGTTTTATGACTATATTTTGTAAATCATAAATTTTTACCCTAAATCATAAATTTTAAGAGCAATGAATGTGGGAATATGACTTTACAATCTTTCTTATTATAATTCTAAACTATAAATCTCTTTTTAAAGAGTAAACTAACATATTGTAACTAAATAATAAAAGATATAAATCTATCAAAATCATTTCATGTGAATACACATGTAACATTTACTAAATGTGTTAGAAGATACAAACATAAATTTAAAATATTTGAAATTAAAAGTTTTTTCACTTTTATGATGATTCAATATATATATTAGTTGAAATCAATGTACAAACGTATGAATTATCATATTTACAATTCAATATTGATGATTTTTTAAAACAAATCGAGTGGAGTTACTAAACGGTCGCAAATTTGAGACTCTTTTATGACTACTATTAAAAAAAGTATAATGGAGTTGCTAAACGGTAGCAAATTTGATATTTTTTGTGACTACTTATATATGTTATGAGTAGAAACAAACATAAGTTTAGAATATTAAAAATTACAAGCTTTTTCCTCTAATATCATGATTCAATCTATATAATAGTTCAAATATATATAAAAACGTCTAAATTAACCTATTACAATTATATATTGATGAATTTCTTTAAAAAATCGACTAGAGTGGCAAAACCGAAGCAAATCAGTCACAAATTTGTGACTACTTTTGCGACTACAAAGTAAGACTACAAATCAGTCACAAATATGCGACTCATTTGTGACTACTATGTTTTGCCGTTAATTCCTTTAAAAAATCGACTGGAATGGCAAAATCGAAGCAAATCAGTCACAAATTTGGGACTACTTTTGCGACTACAAAGTCATACTACAAATCAGTCACAAATTTGCGACTCTTTTGTGACTCCTCTGTTTTGTCTTTAATTTGCCACTGTTTTGCCACTGCATTGCGAGTAGTCGCAAATTAGTCACACTTTCGTCTCACTTTTTTGCGACCAAAAAAAGAGTCACAAAAATTGGTCACAAAAGCTGTGTTTTCTTGTAGTGACAATGGAGTGCCCAATGAGTTCCTCTTCTGCAAATTTTTCCCGTACTCTCTTAGTGGGGATGCTGCTTATTGGCTGAAGCAGTTGGCTCCTGGTTCGCTAACTACATGGGATGAGACGAAGAACGCATTCCTGAATAATTTCTATGATGATGCAAGATCCGAGGAGCTCAGGAACTAGATCTCTCAATTTTCTCAAGGTCCAACAGAGGCACTCAAAGCTGCTTGGACTCGTTTCAAGTCATATCAGAGAGATTGTCCGCACCATGGGTTCACTCAGGTTCAGCTGTTGGGTACTTTCTACAAAGGAATTGATTGGAGGTACCAGATGGCTTTGGATACTACGAGTAATGGGAACTTCAACACCAGGTATCCAAATGATGCGATCGTGCTAATTGAGAACTTGGCGTCTTGCAATAGCACCAAGAATGCTGACTTCGAGCGAAAGAAGCAGGCTGGAGGAGTTGATGGTTCGCAGATTGCTGAAGTTCAGGCCAAGCTGGATTTCCTGAATGGGAAATCCAAGAAGGTTGTACACTTTGCTGATGGAGTCGATAATATCGGTGAAAACGAAGTGGAGGATGTTAACTACGTTGGTGGTTCTGGATTTCAGGGTCAGCAATTTGGGTACAACAACAACCGAAACTTCAACAACAACACTCGCAATTACGGGAACTCTTCGTACCAACCCATCTCTCAAAAGTCCACAGAGAATAAGATGGAATCCATGCTTGAACAACTTCTTATGGGACATCAGAAGTTGCAAGTGGATTTTAATGGGAAGTTTGACTCTTTGTACATTGATCTGAATGGGAAAATTGAAGCTATCAATCTTTCTCAGAGAAAGCTGGAAACTCAGGTCGCTCAGACAGTAGCAGCTGTGAAAAGGCATGAATGTTTTCTTCCATGGAAAACTGAGAATCCAAGAGCACACGTCAATGCAATCACCATAGGAAGTGATAAAGAAGCCACTGTAGTGGTAGAAATGGGTTTTGATGCAGGAATTTTCGACGATGTTGTTGAAGATGACGACTGGGATTCTGAAATCATCCGAGTATCGATCGATACCAGCCAGTGTCGATCGATATCGGTCCAAACACCTGCACGAGTGGATAGAAAATCACGTGTATCGATCGATACCCCTCCAGTATCGATCGATGCTGAGACGCAGGTCGAGAAGAGGCCCGAGATTGCCAAGGAGAGGGTCTATTGATATGCTCAATTTAATACCCTAAAAGTACTAAAGCAGTTGTTGTAGTAAGTGTAGGGGTCGAACACAAGGACTCACAGAAATCACACAATAGATTGCATAGTATCGAATCAAGCTAAGCAAATAAGATGAAACAAAAACAATAAGCAGTAAACGAGTTGTAAATTCGATGGAAGAAATATAGATTCAAGGTATTTATCAGGAAATCAATAAATTCAGATAAACTAATTAACCAGATTCAGATTTAGCGCGGCTCTTGAACTCAAATCACTAAGCTATAATTAACCAACTGTCGTTGCGAGAATTATCTAAATCTAAACCTCAGAATCCCAAATCTCTTTGCAAATTCCTAAGAATAAATCAGCTTTAATTTCAGGTTTGATATGTTCACATATCAATTAAACCAAATCTCTTTGCGAATAATCAATTTGCTCACCTTAGGTTCTATCAGGTAATAAATCGCACTGTCGTGCCTAATCAATTATCCTAAGATCTATATTCTAGGTAGCTAATCTAGAAAAGCCCTTGAACACAACCTAAGCGAAGAACTAATTCAGATGGTGAATCCTAATAAACTAATCAACCTAGCATTCAGAGAAAACTTTTATGAGAACCCTGAACCTAAATTGGATCTACTCAGACATGGAGATTGAAAGCAACATGATTGAAAAGATCATCAAAGAAAACAATAGTAAACAGGAGTTCAGAGTTGTCTCTCCAAAAACCAAAGGTAAAATCAAAGTAGAATAAAGCTTAGAATAAAGCATAGCCATCAAAGTGGCTGAAAAACCTAATTATAAAGCTAAAACACAAATTGGGGTCTTCTTGTAAATATTAAAGTCTTCTGGGGCAAATCTGCAATTTTTCAACTCTTGGAAAAGTCGCGACTTGTAATCTACTTCGATGGGTGTCGATCGATACCAGAGGGTATCGATCGATGCTTGACGCTTCGATTGGGCACTTAGTCACCAGACTTCAGTTTCGCTCCATAATGCTCCATAAAACTCCAATATTTCCAATAATGCTCCAAATGTGCTAAAACCTGTAAAAGACTCTAAAAGACTCCAAAATACTAGAAAGACTCTATAAAACGGACTTATATCATGGCCTTAAAGGGGTAAAACCATGATATATCAACTCCCCCAGACTTAGCCTTTGCTTGCCCTCAAGCAAATAGAAGACTAAACCAGAGAAAGAGGTTTGAAAACACGGAGACTCACCTATTCAGGAACCATCGCAAAGATCCTTTTTTCCAAACACTCAAATGTCACCTAACCAGCTTTTGATCTAACCACCATGTACTTCCCCGTAGACATTCACAGCTTTTCCAGACTCCACACATTATCTCGCAGCATTGTTCAAATAAAGCCCTCATCGCCAGTTTAATCGATGCATCCAATGTTCAAGAACCTTCTAGATTATTTACCATACAATATCATGACAAGAAACCACCCAATTTCTCACTTTTTATATCACTTTCTCTCCCCCATACTTATTTCTTATTATGTTCTCTTTTTTGTTTTAGATCTGCATATACACATCAAGGTCCGAAACGCGAGTATTGATGGTGTTTGCCACCGAATCCCCGGTTCTTCCCTCTCTATGCTCCTCATGATCTTTAGATAGTTTCTCCACTTTTTCTTCTACTTCGTCGATAGCATAAATGAGTCGGTCTAGTGTAAGATCGAGCTCTCTCGTTTGTCCTTAACTTCTCCTACTCCTTCCCACACCTCGAGGGTATAGTTGTAGGTGGTGTTACTGTTGTCATTGACGGAGTTATCCAAATCATCAAGCTTGTAGTTCAAAATACGTACCCCATCATTAGCTTTCCGGATATCGAACTTTTGTCTTCCTTGTTCTTTTTCAACGAGTTCCATCCTCCCGTTTATTGTTGTAGCGTCTTTAAGGGTCTGTTCTTCAAGGATTTTGACGTGGGCAATAAGGTCATCGATCTTCTTGTGGAATTCGACGGAGATGAAATCTATACTCTCATTCAAAATGGCTCCGAACTCGGCTTGAGACTCGATGGTTTTGTTGATGACGTATTCTATTCACTTCAAAAGAGCGCTGAATTCCAAGCTTTCATCGTGCTGGTTCAAGATTTGGTGAGGAAGACGGTATGCTTGTTGTCTAAAGTTGACAATGGGAGATGCAAAATGCTCATCTCGGTAGTAAGAAGGCTCGTGGCTTCCTTGAGAGTAGTTGGTCGGTGCTGGTTTCCGATCCATGTAGAACGAGTCACACACATCATGTGAGTCGTGACGGTGGTGAGCGCAAGATGGGTCATAGTAACCCCGCTCGTAGTAGCAATCTCGCTCCATAGGCGAGTTCATGTTTCAAAGCCAGAAACGAAGAAAAACAAAACCAAAAATCAAATAGCAAAAGTTTGTTCTAGAATCGTTTTACTAACCTCTAATATGCTCAAATTAATACCCTAAAAAATACTAAAGCAATTGTTGTAGTAAGTGTAGGGGTCGAACACAAGGACTCACAGAAATCACACAATAGTTTGTATAATATCGAATCAAGCTAAGCAAATCAGATGAAACAAAAGCAATAAACAGTAAAAGGGTTGTAAATTTGATGGAGGAAAATATAGGCTCATGGTATTTCTCAGGAAATCAATGAATGCAGATAAACTAACTAACATGATTCAGATTTAGTGCGGTTCTTGAACTCAAATCACTAAGATATAATTAAACAACTCTCGTTGCGAGAATTATCTAAATCTAAACCTCAGAATCCCAAATCTCTTTGCAAATTCCTAAGAATAAATCAGCTTTAAAGTTTAGGTTTGATATGTTCACAAATCAATTAAACCAAATCTCTTTGCGAATAATCAATTTGCTCACCTAAGATTCTATCAGGTAATTAATCGCACTGTCGTGCCTAATCAATTATCCTAAGATCTATGTTCCAGATTCGTCAACCTAGAATTAGTTTTGAGCATAACCTAAGGAGAAGAACTAATTCAGATGGTAAATCCTAATAAACTAATCAACCTAGCATTCAGAGAAAACCCTTATGAGAACCCTGAACCTAAAGTGGATCTACTCAGACATGGAGATTGAAAACAATATGATTGAATATATCATCAAGAAAACAATAGAAAACAGGAGTTTAGAGTTGTCTCTCCTAAAACCAAAGTAGAATCAAAGTAGAATAAAGCATAGCCATAAAAGTGGCTGTAAAATCCTATTAAATAACCTAAATCACGTTTTGGGTCTTCTTGTAAATAATAATAACTTCTGGGCACTTTTGCAATTCTTCAACTCTTGAAAAAGTCGCGGGTCGTGTCTGCTGCGATGGGTATCGATCGATACTAGGCAGTATTGATCGATACTGATGCTTCAAATCGGGTACTTAGCAACACGAACTTCTTCTTTGCTCCAGAATGCTCCAGAAAGCTCCAATATCTCCAATTATGCTCCAAACGTGCTAAAACCTGTAAAAGACTCTAAAAGACTCCAAAATACTAGAAAGACTCTATAAAATGGACTTATATCATGGCTTAAAAGGGGTAAAAACTATGATATATCAACTCCCCCAGACTTAGCATTTGCTTGCCCTCAAGCAAATAGAAGACTAAACCAGAGAAAGAGGTTTGAAAACACGGAGACTCACCTATTCAGGAACCATCGCAAAGATCCTTTTTCCAAACACTCAAATGTCACCTAACCAGCTTTTGATCTAACCACCATGTACTTCCCCGTAGACATTCACAGCTTTTCCAGACTCCACACATTATCTCGCAGCATTGTTCAAATAAAGCCCTCATCGCCAGTTTAATCGATGCATCCAATGTTCAAGAACCTTCTAGATTATTTACCATACAATATCATGACAAGAAACCACCCAATTTCTCACTTTTTATATCACTTTCTCTCCCCCATACTTATTTCTTATTATGTTCTCTTTTTTGTTTTAGATCTGCATATACACATCAAGGTCCGAAACGCGAGTATTGATGGTGTTTGCCACCGAATCCCCGGTTCTTCCCTCTCTATGCTCCTCATGATCTTTAGATAGTTTCTCCACTTTTTCTTCTACTTCGTCGATAGCATAAATGAGTCGGTCTAGTGTAAGATCGAGCTCTCTCGTTTGTCCTTAACTTCTCCTACTCCTTCCCACACCTCGAGGGTATAGTTGTAGGTGGTGTTACTGTTGTCATTGACGGAGTTATCCAAATCATCAAGCTTGTAGTTCAAAATACGTACCCCATCATTAGCTTTCCGGATATCGAACTTTTGTCTTCCTTGTTCTTTTTCAACGAGTTCCATCCTCCCGTTTATTGTTGTAGCATCTTTAAGGGTCTGTTCTTCAAGGATTTTGACGTGGGCAGTAAGGTCATCGATCTTCTTGTTGAATTCGACGGAGATGAAATCTATACTCTCATTCAAAATGGCTCCGAACTCGGCTTGAGACTCGATGGTTTTGTTGATGACGTATTCTATTCACTTCAAAAGAGCGCTGAATTCCAAGCTTTCATCGTGCTGGTTCAAAATTTGGTGAGGAAGACGGTATGCTTGTTGTCTAAAGTTGACAATGGGAGATGAAAAATGCTCATCTCGGTAGTAAGAAGGCTCGTGGCTTCCTTGAGAGTAGTTGGTCGGTGCTGGTTTCCGATCCATGTAGAACGAGTCACACACATCATGTGAGTCGTGACGGTGGTGAGCGCAAGATGGGTCATAGTAACCCCGCTCGTAGTAGCAATCTCGCTCCATAGGCGAGTTCATGTTTCAAAGCCAGAAACGAAGAAAAACAAAACCAAAAATCAAATAGCAAAAGTTTGTTCTAGAATCGTTTTACTAACCTCTAATATGCTCAAATTAATACCCTAAAAAATACTAAAGCAATTGTTGTAGTAAGTGTAGGGGTCGAACACAAGGACTCACAGAAATCACACAATAGTTTGTATAATATCGAATCAAGCTAAGCAAATCAGATGAAACAAAAGCAATAAACAGTAAAAGGGTTGTAAATTCGATGGAGGAAAATATAGGCTCATGGTATTTCTCAGGAAATCAATGAATGCAGATAAACTAACTAACAGGATTCAAATTTAGTGCGGTTCTTGAACTCAAATCACTAAGATATAATTAAACAACTCTCGTTGCGAGAATTATCTAAATCTAAACCTCAGAATCCCAAATCTCTTTGCAAATTCCTAAGAATAAATCAGCTTTAAAGTTTAGGTTTGATATGTTCACAAATCAATTAAACCAAATCTCTTTGCGAATAATCAATTTGCTCACCTAAGATTCTATCAGGTAATTAATCGCACTGTCGTGCCTAATCAATTATCCTAAGATCTATGTTCCAGATTCGTCAACCTAGAATTAGTTTTGAGCATAACCTAAGGAGAAGAACTAATTCAGATGGTGAATCCTAATAAACTAATCAACCTAGCATTCAGAGAAAACCCTTATGAGAACCCTGAACCTAAAGTGGATCTACTCAGACATGGAGATTGAAAACAATATGATTGAATATATCATCAAGAAAACAATAGAAAACAGGAGTTTAGAGTTGTCTCTCCTAAAACCAAAGTAGAATCAAAGTAGAATAAAGCATAGCCATAAAAGTGGCTGTAAAATCCTATTAAATAACCTAAATCACGTTTTGGGCCTTCTTGTAAATAATAATAACTTCTGGGCACTTTTGCAATTCTTCAACTCTTGGAAAAGTCGCGGGTCGTGTCTGCTGCGATGGGTATCGATCGATACTAGGCAGTATTGATCGATACTGATGCTTCAAATCGGGTACTTAGCAACACGAACTTCTTCTTTGCTCCAGAATGCTCCAGAAAGCTCCAATATCTCCAATTATGCTCCAAACGTGCTAAAACCTGTAAAAGACTCTAAAAGACTCCAAAATACTAGAAAGACTCTATAAAATGGACTTATATCATGGCCTAAAAGGGGTAAAAACTATGATATATCAACTCCCCCAGACTTAGCCTTTGCTTGCCCTCAAGCAAATAGAAGACTAAGCCAGAGAAAGAGGTTTGAAAACACGGAGACTCACCTATTCAGGAACCATCGCAAAGATCCTTTTCCCAAGCACCGAAATGTCACCTAACCATCTTTTGATCTAACCACCATGTATTTCTCCGTAGACATTCGCAGCTTTTCCAGACTCCACACATTATCTCGCAGCATTATTCAAATAAAGCTCTCATCGCCAGTTTATCGCTGCAGCCAATGTTCAAGAACCTTATAGATTCTTTACCATACAATATCATGACAAGGAACCATCCAATTTCACACTTTTTGTATCACTTTCTCTCCCCCAGACTTACTTCTTATTATGTTATCTTTTTTTTTTTAGATCTGCATATACACATCAAGGTCTGAAACGCGAGTATTGATGGTGTTTGCCACCGAATCCCCGATTCTTCCCTCTCTATGTATCAAAGGTTTAGGCAAATAGTGGTATCACTGGAAATTTTCCTAACCTCGCTTTCAACCTTTGTGTGATCATTCCCTCACAAGTAGAATAATGGGATCGCTGGAAATTTTCCTAGCACTCTACTCAGAAGAAAATAATTTCACCTTTTATGCTCTTATTTATCAACTTATAACAGGGTAGAGAGATACCATTACTTTAAACACATGGATTCCTTTGTCATATATGAATGATGAATCAAGCTCTGTAAACACTAACCACATCGATGAAGTGCAAAAATTTGGCTCAGTTTTCAGAAGAACTCTGCTGGAGACATGGATGTTTTCTAGTCAACTGGTCAGTCCTTGGATTTTTCATTAGTCGATCGAGAGCCTATCCTGCAACACTGGTCACTCAAAAACAAAATCAAAACAACAATTCAAGCACAGGATCATCATCTCCAACAAGTTTTGACTCAATAAAACGACAATTTTTTTTTATGACTCTAAGAAAAACAAAAAAATGTCAGCAGACACCTCCCCCAGACTTAAACAACACTGTCCCCAGTGTTATCTAGCCTAGAGTAGGTAAAAGAAAACAAAACAACATAATAGAATTAAGAAAAACAAGAAGTTACCGTGCTGTAACATCTGGAATCGATCGACAAACGGCCTGGTATCGATCGATACCATGCTTAAATCGACATGATGAACCGTACATTAGCGATTGGTGTCGACCGATACCAATATGGTATCGATCGACACTCAGGCTATTTCGAGTTTTGCTCCTTGTTTATCCTGACACAAACACAGAACGAAAAAGAAAAAGAAAAATGACTCAAAAGCAGACTCACCAGTGGGTTGCCTCCCACCAAGCGCTCGTTTAAACTCAGTAGCTTGACTTTGGCTCAAGTGATCAGTCAGGAGATGATTGAGAGCTTACTCCCATGCAAGTACCACAACTATATACTTGCAGACTCAGAGTTCTGCTCAACATGCTCTCCATAAATTCCTTTCCTTTCTCTTTCAGCTCCGAAGTAAGAAGAACTCGAGTCTTAGAGAATGGCTTCAAAGTTTCTTTGCACTTCACCTTGTACTCAATCGAATCTCCATCACACTTCTGAGGGATTAAGGTCATAGAGGGAGTACTCTAGACTCTTTTGCTCTTCGCCTTCTTCTTTGTTGCCTTAGCCTTCCTGACAACTTTCTTGGGGATGCTGGGCGGTTCAACCAAAACGTCTATGACAGTCGGGTCGTCAGGAGGCTATTCCAAAAGATCAAATACCAATGTCTCTCTTGTGACAACAGTGAAGCACGAGACATGTGTGGGAGCACCTCTAGAGGGAATGGCATCATAATAGACCTCTCTGTCAATGTAAAAGAAAGAGAGTCTCTTATTAGGTGTGTCTATGATCGCGCCAGCAGTAGCCATAAACGGTCGTCCCAGGAGCAAAGAAACCTCAGATCCTTCGCTCATCTCCACAACCTGAAAATTAGTGGGTACCAGACAATCTCCTACTTTAACAGGCAAAGCATGGATAGTACCGTATGGAGGTGAGGTTGAGGAGTTCGCAAATGTGAGAAGCATCGTAGGTGATCTGATATCAGCCCTTAATCGTTCAGCGATGTCCCGTGATATGACATTGACGCTAGACCCTGAGTCAACGAGAGACTCGTTGAATTCAACTCCAAAGATGGAGCATGGAACCGCGAATTTCCCTGGGTCTTCCCTCTGGGTCAACTGCCTCAGCGGTAGTGACTTGCGTCATTCCTTGATGAAGAGTGCCTTAATTTCTTCCAGAGTTTCTCTGCAATCTTTGAAGAGACTTAGCAGAGGCCAGCCCTCTAGAGCTTCTTCAAAAGTGAACGAGTGGGGTATCCTTCGTACCATCTTCTCAAAGCAACGTAGCTGCTTTGGAGTGATGGGGGCTCGGAGGTGTTGAGGAATAGGATTCAGCTTCTTGGGCTTGTGAGGTCTGTCAACACTCATACTCGGCTCCTTTGAAGTATCTGGGAGGGTATCGATCGATACAGGTAGGGTATCGATCGATGCTGGGGAGGTGTTCGAATTCTCATCGTCAGATAAATCATCTACCATAGGAAACTCCACAACCAACTTATCCAACATAGCTTTGCATCTGACGTCCTCCCATTCCTTATTTGTCATAATACGAGGCATATGATAAGGTATTATGAGTTTATACACCCTCTCCTTTAAAATCTCAGCCTTCTTCTCGACCTGCGTCTCAGCATCGATCGATACTGGAGGGGTATCGATCGACACATGTGATTTTCATCCAATCGTGCAGGCGTTTGGATCGGTATCGATCGATACTGGCTGGTATCGATCTATACTTGGACGATTTCAGAATCGCAGTCGTCATCTTCAACAGCATTGTCGAAAATTCCTGCATCAAAACCCTTTTCTACCATTGCAGTGGCTTCTTTAGCACTTCCTATGGTGATTGCATTGACGTGTGCTCTTGAATTCTTAGTTTTCCCTGGAAGAAAACCTTCATGCCTTTTCACAGCTGCTGCTTTTTGAGCGACCTGAGTTTCCAGCTTCCTCTGGGTCTGATTGATAGCTTCAATTTTCCCATTCAGATCAATGTACAGAGAGTCAAACTTCCCATTGAAATCCACTTGCAACTTCTGCTGTCCCTGAAGAACATGTTCAATCATGGATTCCATCTTATTCTCTGTGGACTTTGGAGAGATTGGTTGGTACGAAGAGTTCCCATAATTGCGAGTGTTGTTGTTGAAGTTTCGGTTGTTGTTGTACCCAAATTGCTGACCCTGAAATCCAGAACCACCAACGTAGTTAACATCCTCCACTTCGTTTCCACCGATATTATCGACTCCATCAGCAAAGTGTACAGTCTTCTTAGACTTCCCGATCAGAAAATCCAGCTTGGCCTGAACCTCAGCAATATGCGATCCATCAACTCCTCCAGCTTGCTTCTTCCGCTCGAAATCAGCATTCTTGGTGCTATTACTAGACGCCAAGTTCTCAATCAACACAACCGCATCATCTGGATACCTGGTGTTGAAGTTTCCATTACTCGCAGTATCCAAAGCCATCTGGTACCTCCAATCGATTCCTCTGTAGAAAGTACCCATCAGCTAAACCTGAGTGAACCCATGGTGCGGACAATCTCTCTGATATGACTTGAAACGAGTCCAATCAGCTTTGAGTGCCTCTGTTGGACCTTGAGAAAATTGAGAGATCTTATTCCTGAGCTCCTCGGATCTTGCATCATCATAGAAATTATTCAGGAATGCGTTCTTTGTCTCATCCCATGTAGTTAGCTAACCAGGAGCCAACTGATTCAGCCAATAAGCAGCATCCCCACTAAGAGAGTATGGGAAAAGTTTGCAGAAGAGGAACTCATTAGGCACTCCATTGTACTTCATACAAGTGACCAAATTTTCGAACCTCTCGATATGATCCATGGGGTGTTCATTGGATAGGCCATGGAAGGGATTCTGACTCACAAGAGCGTAGTACGCAGGTTTCAGCTCAAAATCATTCCTCTGAAAAGTTGGGATGCGAATCGCAGATGGATTAGCATCGCAAAGAACTGATCAGGTCTGTTGTGCTCAGCAAGTGTCATACCTCGATCAACTGCAGCATGAGGGACAATGACGTTTCCAGCTTCTTCAAGTCGCTGCCCTCTCTCATTGCACACATGACCCTCTTGGTCTCTCAGGACTCCAGCTTCATCAGCTCTTAATACCACTGGGTTGTTCATCCCTGATATTTGCTTTGTATTTCTTTTTATGCGTTCCAAAAGTGTTAGCTGCTCCAAAGACAGTTCAACTAGCTGAGTGTTCTTGTTCCTTATGGTTTCACGATTAGGCATACACCTGAAAACAAGAGTCAAGCACGTAAGTAACCAAAAAAACGTGATGAGTATCGATCGATACCAAGTGGTGTCGATCGATATCAACAAAACAAAATGACGAGTATCGACCGATACTAGGTAGTATCGATCGATACCGACGAACTTAGTCGAAACTCGACAGCTAAAATCTAATGGCGAAATTGAGTCCCCGGAAACGGCGCCAAATTTTATATGCTCAAATTAATACCCTAAAAGTACTAAAGCAGTTGTTGTAGTAAGTGTAGGGGTCGAACACAAGAACTCACAGAAATCACACAATAGATTGTATAGTATCGAATCAAGCTAAGCAAATAAGATGAAATAAAAAAAAATAAGCACTAAACGAGTTGTAAATTCGATGGAAGAAATATAGATTCAGGGTATTTCTCAGGAAGTCAATGAATACAGATAAACTAATTAACAGGATTCAGATTTAGCACGGTTCTTGAACTCAAATCACTAAGCTATTATTAACCAAATGTCGTTGCGAGAATTATCTAAATCTAAACCTCAGAATCCCAAATCTCTTTGCAAATTTGTAAGAATAAATCAGCTTTAATTTCAGGTTTGATATTTTCACAAATCAATTAAACCAAATCTCTTTGCTAATAATCAATTTGCTCACCTTAGGTTCTATCAGATAATAAATCGCACTGTTGTGCGGAATCAATTATCCTAAGATCTATATTCTAGGTAGCTTATCTATAACAAGCCTTGAACATAACATAAGCGAAGAACTAATTCAGATGGTGAATCCTAATAAACTAATCAACCTAGCATTCAGAGAAAACCCTTATGAGAACCCTGAACCTAAAGTGGATCTACTCAGACATGGAGATTGAAAGCAACATGATTGAATAGATCATCAAAGAAAACAATAGTAAACATGAGTTCAGAGTTGTCTCTCCAAAAACCAAAGGTAAAATCAAAGTACAATAAAGCTTAGAATAAAGTATAGCCATCAAAATGGCTGAAAAACCTAATTATAAAGCTAAAACACGAATTGGGGTCTTCTTGTAAATATTAAAGTCTTCTGGGGCAGATCTGAAATTCTTCAACTCTTGAAAAAGTCTCGACTTGTAATCTGCTTCGATGGGTGTCGATTGATACCAGGGGGTATCGATCGATGCTTGACGCTTCGATTGGGCACTTAGTCACCAGACTTCAGTTTCGCTCCATAATGCTCCATAAAACTCCAATATTTCCAATAATGCTCCAAATGTGCTAAAACCTGTAAAAGACTCTAAAAGACTCCAAAATACTAGAAAGACTCTATAAAAGTGACTTATATCATGGCCTAAAAGGGGTAAAACCATGATATATCATATATATACCCAAGATACCTTATCATATGCCTCCTAAGATGACAAAGAAGGAATGGGAGGACGCCAGATGCAAATTTATGCTGGATAAGTTGGTTGTGGAGCTTCCTCTTGTTGATGATATATGTGAGGATGAGAATTTGGACACCACCTCGGTGTCGACCGATACCCTATCGTATCGATCGACACCCATCCAAGAATCTGTCAAGGGCGTCTCGAAAGAGCAACCATCGATCGATGCCCTCCCAGATACTGCAAAGGAGCTGCGTATGAGTGTTGAAAAAACCTCACAAACCCAAGAAGTTGAATCCTATTCCTCAACACCTCCGAGCCCCCATCACTCCAAAGCAGCTGCGTGGCTTTGAGAAGATGGTACGAAGGATACCCCACTCGTTCACTTTTGAAGAAGCTCTAGAGGGTTGGCCTCTGCTAAGTCACTTCAAAGATTGCAGAGAAACTCTGGAATAAATTAAGGCACTCTTCATCAAGGCAATAAGCAAGTCACTACCGCTGAGGCAGTTGACCCAGGAGGAAGACCCAGGGAAATTCGTAGTTCCATGCTCCATCTCTGGAGTTGAATTCGATGAGTCTCTCGTTGACTCAGGGTCTAGCATCAATGTAATATGAAGGGAAATTTCTGAGCGATTGAGGGCTGATATAAGACCCCCTACGATGCTTCTCACGCTTGCGAACTCCTCCACCTCACCTCCATACGGTACTATCCATGCTTTGCTTGTTAAAGTAGGAGATTGTCTGGTGCCCACTAATTTTCAGGTTGTGGAGATGAGCGAAGCATCTGAGGTTTCTTTGCTCCTGGGACGACCGTTTATGGCTACTGCTGGCGCGATCATAGGCACACCTAATAAGAGAATTTATTTCTCTTACATTGACGGAGAGGTCTACTATGATGCCATTCCCTCTAGAGGTGCTCCCACACATGTCTCGTGCTTCACTGTTGTCACAAGCGAGACATTGGTAGTTGATCTTTTGGAAGAGCCTCCTGACGACCCAACTGTCATAGACGTTTTGGTTGAACCGCCTAGCATCCCCAAGAAAGTTGTAAGGAAGGCTAAGGCAACAAAGAAGAAGGCGAAGAGCAAAAGAGTCGAGAGTGCTACCCATGTGACTCTAACCCCTCAGAAGTGTGATGGTGATTCGATTGAGTACAAGGTGAAGTGCAAAGGAACTTCCAAACCATTCTCTAAAGCCCGAGTTCTTCTTACTTCGGAGCTGAAAGAGAAAAGAAATGAATATATGGAGAGCATGTTGAGCAGAACTCTGGGTCTGCAAGTATCTAGCTGTGGAACTTGCATGGGAGTAAGCTCTATATCTTCTCATGACTGATCACCTGAGCCAAAGTCAAGCTAATGACGTTAAACGAGTGCTTGGTGGGAGGCAACCCACTGGTGAGTCTGCTTTTGAGTCATTTTTCTTTTTATTTTTCGTTCTGTGTTTGTGTCAGGATATACAAGGATCAAACTCGAAATCGCCTGAGTATCGATCGATACCACATTGGTATCGGTCGATACCCTACGCGAATGAGAAGTTCATCATGTCGACTTAAGCTTGGTATCGATCAATACCAGGCCGTGTGTCGGTCGACACCAGATGTTCCAGCACGGTAACTTCTTGTTTCTCTTAATTTTATTCTATTCTTTTGTTTTTTTTCACCAACCTTAGGCTAGATAACAATGGGGACAGTGTTTTGTTCAAGTCTGGGGGAGGTGTCTGCTGACATTGTGTTTGTTTTTCTTAGAGTCAGTTGTTTTATCGAGTTAAAAACGTTTTATTGATTCAAAACTTGTTGGAGATGATGATCCCGTGCTTGAATTGTTGTTTTGATTTTGTTTTTGAGTGACCAGTGTTGCAGGATCAGTTTTAGATCGACTAATGAAAAATCCAAGGACTGACCAGTTGACTAGAAAACATCCATGTCTCCAGCAGAGTTCTTCTGAAGCCTGAGCCAAATTTTTGCACTTCATCGATGTGGTTAGTGTTTACAGAGCTTGATTCATCATTCATATATGACAAAGGAACCCATGTGTTTAAAGTAATGGTATCTCTCTCCCCTGTTATAAGTTGATAAATAAGAGTATAGAATATGAAATGATTTTCTTCTGAGTTGAGGGCTAGTAAAATTTCCTGCGATCCCATTATTCTACTTGTGAGGGAATGATCACACAAAGGTTGAAAGCGAGTTTAGAAAAATTTCCCGTGATACCACTATTCGCCTAAACCTTTGATACATAGAGAGGGAAGAACCGGGGATTCGGTGACAAACACCATCAATACTCGCGTTTCAGACCTTGATGTGTATATGCTGATCTAAAAAAAAAAGAGATCATAATAAGAAATAAGTCTGGGGGAGAGAAAGTGATACAAAAAGTTTGAAATTGGATGGTTCCTTGTCATGATATTGTATGGTAAAGAATGTAGAAGGTTCTTGAACATTGGCTGCAGCGATGAAACTGGCGATGAGAGCTTTATTTGAACAATGCTGCGAGATAATGTGTGAAGTCTGGAAAAGCTGCGAATGTCTACGGAGAAGTATATGGTGGTTAGATCAAAAGATGGTTGGGTGACATTTCGGTGCTTGGGAAAAGGATCTTTGCGATGGTTCCTGAATAGGTGAGTCTCCGTGTTTTCAAACCTCTTTCTCTGGTTTAGTCTTCTATTTGCTTGAGGGCAAGCAAAAGCTAAGTCTGAGGGAGTTGATATATCATAGTTTTTACCCCTTTTAGGCCATGATATAAGTCCATTTTATAGAGTCTTTCTAGTATTTTGGAGTCTTTTAGAGTCTTTTACAGGTTTTAGCACGTTTGGAGCATAATTAGAGATATTGGAGCTTTCTGGAGCATTCTGGAGCAAAGCAGAAGTTCGTGTTGCTAAGTACCCGATTTGAAGCATCAGTATCGATCAATACTGCCTAGTATCGATCGATACCCATCGCAGCAGACACGACCCGCGACTTTTCCAAGAGTTGAAGAATTGCAAAAGTGCCCATAAGTTATTATTATTTACAAGAATGCCCAAAACATGATTTAGGTTATTTAATAGGATTTTACAGCCACTTTAATGGCTATGCTTTATTCTACTTTGATTCTAATTTGGTTTTAGAAGAGACAACTCTAAACTCCTGTTTTCTATTGTTTTCTTGATGATATATTCAATCATGTTGTTTTCAATCTCCATGTCTGAGTAGATCCACTTTAGGTTCAAGGTTTTCATAAGGGTTTTCTCTGAATGCTAGGTTGATTAGTTTATTAGGATTCACCATATGAATTAGTTCTTCTCCTTAGGTTATGCTCAAAACTAATTCTAGGTTGACGAATCTGGAACATAGATCTTAGGATAATTGATTAGGCACGACAGTGCGATTAATTACCTGATAGAATCTTAGGTGAGCAAATTGATTATTCGCAAAGAGATTTGGTTTAATTGATTTGTGAACATATCAAACCTAAACTTTAAAGCTGATTTATTCTTAGGAATTTGCAAAGAGATTTGGGATTCTGAGGTTTAGATTTAGATAATTCTCGCAACGAGAGTTGTTTAATTATATCTTAGTGATTTGAGTTCAAGAACCGCGCTAAATCTGAATCCTGTTAGTTAGTTTATCTGCATTCATTGATTTCCTGAGAAATACCCTGAGCCTATATTTTCCTCCAACGAATTTACAACCCTTTTACTGTTTATTGCTTTTGTTTCATCTGATTTGCTTAGCTTGATTCGATATTATACAATCTATTGTGTGATTTCTGTTAGTCCTTGTGTTCGACCCCTACACTTACTACAACAACTGCTTTAGTACTTCTTAGGGTATTAATTTGAGCATATCAGAGGTTAGTAAAACGATTCTAGAACAAACTTTTGCTATTTGATTTTTGATTTTGTTTTTCTTCGTTTCAGGCTTTGAAACATGAACTCGCCTATGGAGCGAGATTGCTACTACGAGCGGGGTTACTATGACCCATCTTGCGCTCACCACCGTCACGACTCACATGATGTGTGTGACTCGTTCTACATGGATCGGAAACCAGCACCGACCAACTACTCTCAAGGAAGCCACGAGCCTTCTTACTACCGAGATGAGCATTTTGCATCTCCCATTGTCAACTTTAGACAACAAGCATACCATCTTCCTCACCAAATCTTGAACCAGCACGATGAAATCTTGGAATTCAGCGCTCGTTTGAAGCGAATAGAAGACGTCATCAACAAAACCATCGAGTCTCAAGCCTAGTTCGGAGCCATTTTGAATGAGAGAATAGATTTCATCTCCGTCGAATTCAACAAGAAGATCGATGACCTTAATGCCCACGTCAAAATCCTTAAAGAACAGACCCTTAAAGACGCTACAACAATAAACGAGAGGATGGAACTCGTTGAGAAAGAACAAGGAAGACAAAAGTTCGATATCCGGAAAGCTAATGATGGGGTACGTATTTTGAACTACAAGCTTGATGATTTGGATAACTCCGTCAATGACAACAGTAACACCACCTACAACTATACCCTCGAGCTGTGGGAAGGAGTAGGAGAAGCTAAGGACAAACGAGAGAGCTCGATCTTACACTAGACCAACTTATTTATGCTATCGACGAAGTAGAAGAAAAAGTGGAGAAACTATCTAAAGATCATGAGGAGCAGGATACAACACTTAAAATACATGTTCCTGACCTGGAGGAGAAGCCAAATGACTTTAAAGAACAAGAAAACACCAAAGGAAGTAAAGAAGACGGCGAACCGTTCAAGTCCCCACAAACTCCTCTCACCACTAGTGCGAGCCTCCCGGCCGCGGCCAGCCCTCCCTTCGCCTCGTCTCCACCCTCTCGGCACATGGCCACCCCTCCCTCCGCCGCGCCTCCATCCCTTGAACCCACGGCTAGCCTCTGCTCGTCTCCCTCCGAATCGTTCGAGTCCCGAACGCTTTTCTTCGAGCAAGCTGCACTCGCTACTGATTCTCAAGCCTCAACAAAGCCTACAACCACCCTAGAACAAGACTTCATTGCACCGTGCAACAAGGTTTTATCAACAAAATCCTCCAATGAAGTTGAAGAACAATACTCCGAAGAAGAATACTCGAGGTTATTCTTTCGAGAATCCGATTTTAGCTCGTTGAGTGACTCTGGCCTTGCACCAATACCACCACCAAATCCAATAACGGAAGAGCCAAGGACAGAATGCATCAACTGAGAGAGATTGATCGAGTTTAATAGATTTGTGAAATCAATCCCGATGTACACCTCCTTCGAAGAATTTTGGGAAAAAGGACCTACAAACGCTTTCTTCCGCTACAGCAATGAGAGCAAGGAAGACATTCATGCTTATTTCATGAGAGCAAGACGTTCAACAACACATTATGCCGCTTCTCATACTATCCTAATCTACCATCCCGAGAAGTACTGAGAATACCCGAACAAGATAAGCCAAGAAAATCTAAAAGAATTCAACAATGTTGTTCGTAGTCTACCTCGAGGTGCTACTTTTGCTAGAGCTTACATGGACCATATGATTGGTCATTTCTTTTGTGAAAGCAAGGAGTCCATAACGGAGATAGAAGATCTTTTCGACAATGCCATGAACGGAAAACCCATTAGGAGTCTCCACAAAATCGAAGAACAAGGTCAGTTCCTTATCACTTGTAACATCTGTGGGTTAGAATTTAAGAACGTTCTTTGTGATTCCGGACCTTGCTTGAGCATCATGTCAAAATCGACCGCAAAGCGCATCGGTATTAAGCACATACACCCTACCCGGACGAAAATCAGCATGGCCGACGAGACTTGGACCACACCAAAAGGGATTGCCCGAGACATGCCAATAAGAATCGGAGATTGCATAGCACTCATCGATTTTTACATCGTCCAAACAACGAAGAAAGATGCAACACCGATAATTCTTGGATGGCCGTTCTTATCAACCGTTGGAACCATCATGGATTGGTCAAATCGACGTGTTTCATTCGCTAACATCAACAAAAACGTGTTCTACACTGCCATACCACTCAATAAAGGAGAAGAAAGACGTTCTAGCACGATGGATCCCGAACCCGATCTCGATTCACGAACAAGCGATGATTCACATGACGAAGAAACCAAAAGAAGATCAAAGAAGACCTGTCGTAAGACACTGTCTTTCTACGACTGAGCTCACCTCGATACCAACGTCGAGCTAAACGACTTTAAACAAAAGCGCTCAATGGGAGGAAACCCCTTTTAGGTACGTTTTTCTTTCTTTTTCTACTAACTTTTTCTTTTCTTAGTTTTCAGTTTACTAAAAAACCCAAAAAATCAAAAAAATGAAAAGGCAAAAAGATGGAGACACGGTTCGAAGCTGCTCGGTCCAGCCCGCACCGCAAGGAAGGACTTGACCGTAAAAGAAGCTTGGCCACGGCTGCACAAGCCAGACCCGCGGCGAGCTAGCCTTTGGTCGCGGTCGCGATCAACTGACCCTGACCAGCCCTGTGACGATCCCGAACGAATTTTTCGTCCCTCGATCGATTCCAAACCATTCCCAAACTCGCCCACATCCATTCCCATTCCCATCACCATATAACCATCTAACATCCCCCATTCACCACCATTCCATCCCCACATCCATTCCCCGACCGCATCCATGTAGGTTTTCTTCTTCCCTTAAACTTTTTCAATTAATTACATCCATCTATTTATTCGTAATTACCCTATTTATTTCACACTGAGGACAGTATGATTTATGTCTGGGGGAGGATTCCATCCCTTACTAACCACCACTTCTTTCATTTGGTTTTGCATTTTGCATTTTTCGACGTTTTTCTTAAAAAAATTCAAGTTTTTTTAAAAGCGTAGGAATACGTTTTGAGGGAATGATGAAAGAAATCCATGACGATAACCGACCAGTGTGCTTCTACACTATCTCCTAGTAACATGCTCTTTCGTAATTTGGTTCTAGACTAGGCGGTAGCTAGTGTTTCTCTAGGATGGAATATACTAGCTCTATTTTATTTAGACTTAATTTAGACTTAATTTTCTCATCAAAGGTTTAGGTAAAAATAACAAATCATACATTCATGACGTACTTTTACCTTTTACCTTTTACCACTCTTTGTCGTACATGAATGGCCAGCTAATCTTTAGTTGGTATCCCACCCGAAACTAAACCTTTGTTCAAACCTCATGCAACTCTCTTTGTGATTTATGTGCAGATATGTGCAAAAACACAGGAGAGGGAGGAACAACACATCTTTCAATCAATAAAGATGAAGACTATACGCTATCGGTGGTTGTGTATTCAACAAAGATACGAGCTTGGTTATGCCTTGGAAAAACTCAAAATCATAGTAAACTTTTGTGCCCTAAGACTCTACTTCAATAATAGGCGTTTCCCCCTTTCGAAAAAAGTCTAGGTTGGTCAAAATACTTATGAGGCATCCATGGTTCGTTTGTAAGAATTATGTCATTCCGAGCTCACAGAGTATTATAAGTCTAGGGGAATGACAGAAAACTTCTGTTTTCGGAGAAAGGAGGAAGTGAAATGTTTTTACGCAAGAAGAAGTTAATGAAAGTTGTGGTGATCAATAGGTCATTCCCCTCTCGCTGTTTTGCATAATATCTTGCACCCTCCGGCGAAATTACGGTAACCTGAAACACTCTTAACCTCACCTCTAAATGCCTTTAATACCTAGCATCGATTGTCTTAGTTTAATCCTTTTGATGAGAAACCCACACCTATACTTAATGAATGTTGAGAGCTAGTTGACCTGATTTTGGGATTTTGAAAATTTGTATTTCGTATGACGGATACTATGGACTAGTGTTACGGGAACTCCTAGTGAGAATTTTCTAGGCTAGATTGCGATTGATGTAGTTCGATGGTTATGGTTTATAAGGACGGTCTCTGAGATTTCTAGTTCCCGATGATTTTCGTTTGATCATTTCCAAGCTTGAGCTTTGTCTTGTTTGAGGACAAACAAGTTTTAAGTCTGGGGGTGTCATAACACCGTATTTTTACCCGTTTTGCTATATTTTAGAACACTTTAATAAGTGTTCCGCTTGGTTTTCTATGCTTTTATTACTCGTTTCGCATGTTTTCAATTATAAGACTCTTTTCAGGTAACTCAGGATTAAATAGTGCATTTCGGAACAAAAGTACGTTTTTGGATAAACTCGGACCGTCAAGAAGTCTTGCAATCAAAGAAGACATTTTCACCGTCCGATCATCACCAAATTTGGATACAACAAAGTAGAGACAACCAGCTTTCCAATGCAATTGGATTGTGGACAATCCAATGGTTGGATCCTAAAATATACCGAAGTACTGAAGACCGATGAAGCTGTCCAAAGAAGCAGTCCACCGCGGGTCAAGGAGCCGGACCGCGGCCAAGCACCATTCCGCCACCCCTGGAGCCACTCCACCCGTGGCCAGGACCCAGTTCGTCATTGTCAGAGGCACCGAACCCACAGCCAAGCCTAATTCTGAACAAGACGATCCGTTTCTTCACCCGAGGCCAAAACCATCTTTTCCCGTCAAACCCTAAAACGACCTAAGCTTGTTGAAGACCTATAAATACTTGTTTTAGACAGCAATTTTGACAGAGAGAGAAGAGAGAGAACCTTAGACATCATTCTACACATTATTTTTTCTTTCATTCTTGTACTTTTGCATCGAGATTTTCGGGATTGGTGAGAAGGTTTCTCACCAAGGTTAGCTCTTGCTCGTGAGGCTTCTTCACCTATCTTATGCTTAATTTAATTATGTCTTTTCAGTATGTTTGAGTACTTTAGATTGTTGTGTTTAAAGGATTATCGAGGGAAATTCTATGTTCGATAAGGATTTCACTCGGTAAACCCTAGTCGATTACTAGAGCTCTTCTTGTGGAAAGCTGTTAATGCATGAATATAGTTTCATGAACTAGAGGCTGATAGGGGGAGTTTAGAACCAGAAGTGTTGCATCTAATCACCAGCAAAGTTCATCCATACGGCGTGCGCGTCGTAAGATTTTGGAAGTATACTTACAGAGTGCCGTGAACCTATGGACCCACTAGCATATCACAATCTTCACGCGGCCAGAAACGGAAGCAACTGGTCAAGTGAATAGATTGTAGGGCGTAGGTTATACGGAAGTAGACTACGTCATTATTCTGTCCTGTTCATGGAGTTATAATCTAGAAACATTGGTTACTAATGCGCTAGGGGCCGTTTGATTGAATCGAGCATACCCCGAGATATTCCTCTCGACCCAGCAACGTTTTAGGATAGTTACAACCGTCTTTAGTAGTGTAGTTTAGCAATAGAGTATGTAGAAGTAGTCTAGTTATCGATTTCGTTAGGTCTAGGTTAGTTGTCGATTTTC
Organism: Eutrema japonicum; assembly: GCA_030161315.1. Classification (NCBI taxonomy): domain Eukaryota; kingdom Viridiplantae; phylum Streptophyta; class Magnoliopsida; order Brassicales; family Brassicaceae; genus Eutrema; species Eutrema japonicum. The sequence continues at coordinate 28,895,538 of BSQW01000001.1, forward strand.
TTAGGTATTAGGTTAGTCTTAGAATTTCTTAGGATATGTTTAGTTTCTCTTAGCATTAGTTTAGTAGTTAAAATTCCCTTAGTTTAGAGTAGCCATCGATTTTCTTAGATTTTATTAGTAGAAGTTTTCCGTTTCTCGTTCGTTACAATTCTAGTTACAAAAACCCTATAAAAATATATTTGTTCTAAGTTTATTTACTATACAGTCTCTAAGGTCTCATAGAACAGCACCCTCTCACTGTGGATCGATACCTCAAGTACTACAACGCACATGTGTGCACTTGCAGGCTTTAAACTTTATAAATTTAAGACCTGAAGTTTCGGAAACGAATCCAATTCGCTGCAATAATAGGAGCATCATAATATCCTTCTTCCACTAGAGTAGCATTGATAGTTGCAACAACATGAGTATCATAATTATACCCTCTTCCACTGGCTCAACATTGATATTTTCAGCAACAGGAGCAACATAGTTACCTTCTTCCACGGGATCAACATTGACATTCACAGCAACAAGCAACTTGTGCATTACCTCATTAAGTGGTTCCCATTGTTATTCTCCGCATCTATGTTGTCATCGTCTGCATCATCATCTCCACCTTCTTGGTTTGCGTCTTGTTGAGGTTGAACACATTCGCATGTAGTAATCATTCTGAAAGCTTCACAGAATCCTCTGAGTTTTTCATAACGAAATTTGAGGAGCGTATTAACTCCAGGGGAGAAATGAAAGTTCTTCTGGAACCGTAATGGAAGGTCAATGTTCCAGTTGATCTTGATTCTGACAAATTCTACCGCCGCAGCCATCTCCGGATTAAAATCTACATCAGTGACTTCACCCAAACTCCTTCTAATGTGCCTGATAACTCTTTCTGTGAGGGATTGAAGAGGTATTCCTCTTATTTGAACCCAAAAAGGTATGTAATTGAGCATCAATGCATCCATATATGGAGTCCATCTTTGCATCACCAGCATCATGTCATTAAAATCCCAGAGCCCCCGATTGAGTACCGATTGCAACAGATCTTCCGATGGGAAGATGAACTTAAATCTTTTGCGCTCCACCATTCGACCTGAAAGCAGACCACCGAGACCCCAAATTCTTGGGAGAGTTGCAACAATAGCCCTGATGTTTTGTCTGCGAGAGATCGAAGGTTTTCCCATAAGTGAAAATTGATTCACTCGCACAGCTTTGGAGCCGACATCAAGAGGAAGAGTAACACGTTCATCTTCAATCCCCAAATTGAGATATTGGATCGCTCTACGTAAATTTTCTGCCATTAGAAAGAAATTAAGTAAGAATCGAATTCTGAATAATATTGCAGATGAAAGTGTGAAATTTAGATGAGAGAAAATCGAGAAATCGCAGAGTATATAGCGACAGTCTCGACGGTTTCGTAACCTATTATCATTGTAAGGCGTTATTGGCAAAGTGGACAAGGAAGGAGTAGCTGAAAGCAGCTGGAGCGGAAGCTGGGAGCTGGAGCGGAAGTCGGGAGCTGGGAGCTGGAATTAGGAGCTGGAGCTAGAGTTGGGAGCGGGAGCTGAGAGCGGAGACTTAAAATAAAATTTATAATTAAAATATAAAATTAATTTATTTAAAATTAAAATACTAACTAAAAACAAGAAATTGAAAAAAAAATTAAAAACTAACCAAAACTTAAAGAAAACTATCTACGAGTTCTCCATATACTCTCTGCAATGTTGTTTCAGATACCCGCCATATATGCATCACCTGTGGGCACGTAACCTCTTTGTTGAACTTCTTCATCATCATCTGAATCTGACAATTCAAGCATTTCACCTTCCATTTGTTCGTACTCTTGAAAATCTTCATCATTCTTCTTTGATTTTTGTACGAAGTTATGTAACGCCATAGTCGCTACAACAATCTTGCACTGCGTTTGTAGGTCATAGCGTGCTGGATTTCTGATAATAGCAAATTTTCCTTTCCACACCCCAAAAGTTCGCTCAATCACCGAACGCGGAGAAGAATGACGTCTATTAAATGTTTCACTCTTATTTTATGGTGGTCCTCCTCGCCATTGATGCGGATGATATCGAGTTCGGCGATACGGAGCAAGATATCCTTTTCTGTTAGGATACCCTGAATCAACGAGAAAATATTTTCCTTCAGGTGGAGTTGGTAAATATTCGTCATTTTGTGCACAATATGTTAATATCTTCGAATCATGGGCTCTTCCTGGTGTTCCCACATATGTATTGATACAGGACTTTTAGGTCTCTATGAGGTATCAATAACTCCAATACGTGTAGTATGAAGGTTATCAATCCATAAAAACACTAAGAATGAAAGGAACAATTGTAAGTTAAGCTAAACAAATATGTTGTGATTAGGTATACTAATTAAAGCAAGTAAAAACCTAAGCAAGATGTAAATCAATAAGCAAAAGCGGATCTAGAGATAGGGTTATCGATATAAGAAGTCCCAAGTTCAATTCATGATGCTCATTTACTCAAACAAGCTTATCCCTAGGCATAAGATCCTAAACTTAACTAATTCTCTTTCAAGCAATTAATCACTATGCTAATCACCTAATCCATTAACAAACTCTCATTTTGGATCATTGATTAGCAAGCATTAAGTCTAAATCAATAAGATCAACCAAAGATACACTCTAGACAACTATTATCATAGGCTAGAAATATAAATCTCTTGTTTAATTCATCAAGGCATTTCATCAAACACTTGGTGTGCATGAAATGCCTTATGATCTAAACCTACTTTCTCAAGCTAGATTTAGCATTAAGAACATTAAACAATAAATGATATAAGAAGATCTAACCCTAAACACCATGAATCAAGCCTTGGATTATCCTAATATATCCCATCTCTAAAACCTAAAAGACTACTCAAGACCCATGAAAAGCCCCTCAAAATCGATTTGGATAGGAGAAGTTTTCATGGATGAATCTTGAATAGATAAGATAGAAAGAAGATTAGATGGAAGGAATCAATGAAAACAAAGACTTAATTGCATAAAAAGTAGAAGATCCTCTCTTATAAATCCAAGAACTTTCTCAAAAGGGGAAAGGGTTTCTTAGACAAAAGAAAGCATAAGTGGCAAAAATTAGGTAAAGTTGTGTTTATAGTGAATAGTGTTCGACCGGATCGACTCGGAACAAACCGGGTTCCGACCCGGTTTAGTTTGATCTTTTTGGGTGAGAAATCCTAACCGCCCGGGGCTAACCGAGCTGATTGGGGTCGGTCGGATTTCTCTCGGTGGAAATTTAGCCGAGGACTGCGCTCCTTCGGAACGGTCGGATTTTCTTCTTCGGGCCAATCCAAATCCCTGTTCCTGGACCGACTGAAACGGACCTCGCTGATTGGGGTCGGTCGGATTTTCCCCGGGGGGGATTTTTAGCCGAGGATCGCACTCTTTTGGGACGGTCGGATTTTCTTCTTCGGGCCGGTCCAAATCCCTGTTCCAGGACCGGCTGAAACGGACCTTGCTGATTGGGGTCGGTCGGAAATTTCCCAGGGGGAATTTTTAGCCGAGGACCGCGCTCCTTCGGGACGGTCGGAGTTTCCTCGATGGGGCGGTTAGCTTTCCTGGACCGGCTAAAACGGATCGCACGGGTGCTGGTCGGTCGTGCTTGAGCTTCGGGACTTCCCGAACATCTCTGAACCACTCCAAAGTACCTAGAATAGACTCCAAAACATGCAAGACACTCTAAGACCTAGTGCAAAACGTCCTATTCTCTAAACAAGACCAAAACATGCATGAAAGACTTAGGTATGTTATGAAGGCTAAAATGAGTTGATATCAACTCCCCCGAACTTACTCTTTTGCTTGCCCTCAAGCAAACAAATAAGGTAAAGTGGGGAGAGAGGTTCGATGGTGGGAACTCAAATCCACAAGCAGCACAAAAAGAAATCACGTTCAACGTCCAAGTAATGTTATTCTAAAATGCACAAGTGAGCCTACTCCAAAGGAGTTAGCCATTCATATCTCATCATGTATCAAATCTAAACCCCAATCTACACAAACAATCATATTCCCCAACCCCTTAACATTCATTAGTGGTGTAACCATGAGTCATGGTTATGCAAAGTTAAATTGAATTCGTTTGGCTAAGGGTATGGTTATGATATGAAGGTGATCTCATTATCATGCATGGGTAATTAAGTTCACGGATCTCTCATGGAATGAACAAAACTTAGCAAAATGCTAAATGTAAAAGGCAACCTATGCATACAAGGGAGAATTCTCACTACCCAAGTGCCTAGAGTGTCTCTAACCTAAAGCCTTCTAACCCCTTTGTGCCCACATCCTAAGCTACCCTTTTTATTCCAAGGCATTTTGCCTTCTTAAACCCACACATGCTTCTTGTCATTTCACTTCACCTTCTTCTCATTCGGAGATCAACTTCTTCTTCCTTGTTCTCATGGTTTGGTGCTTTTTTGTTGTGACTTAGCTCTCTCTTTTTTTTCTTCATTTTTGTTCACGCCTCTTTTTTTTCTTCTTTGATGCTTTGGCCTTTTCGGCTTTCTTGTTTTTCTTTGGATCTCTTGAGGCTATCTTATTCTTAGAGCTAGTCTTATACTTTTGCACCAACCAATCTATAAATTCGATCCCCTTTTCCCTTCTCCTTATTCACCTTTCCCATTCCACAATCTATTCCAAACACATCCGTTCACCAAATTTCCAAACCGTTCCTCCAAACTTAAACCAAGAACCGCCAACCTATCTAGCCTATTCCTAGATTAAATCCGTGATGATGGAGCTAAATCTACATGAGAATTCCTCCTTGTCGCCCTAAACCTAACATTTTTTTGCCAAGTTCGCTCGGAAGAATGCCTCACCAATCACACCCGAATATCAATGGCTAGAAAGAAGGTTGCGGTTAGGGTAGGGGAAACCATTCCAATGATGGGATATGGCTACTTGGATAATCAAGAGTGGTAAAAAGGGAAGAGATCATCCAAATATGTATATGTTATCCACGAATTCATTCAAACATGCATAAACACGATATTTACAAGTCAAGATTAGGGTTATCACTTAAATGGGGTTTGGTGCAACTCAAGCATACTCCAATAAAGGCAAGTATGATGATACATGAGAGCTAAGAATGGTTCATCTTTACTTTCATGCTCACTTAAATGCATTTAACAATTACGAACGAGGGAATTGAATTAACTTCTTAAAGTGCTACTCTACAAGGAAAATTCATCATTGTTCACATGCACGTGCGATGAATTCTAAGTATGCGTGGCTAGACTCAATGTACAAATAAAAAATGCATCCTAAATGGCAACCTAAATGACTTCTTTTTGTATTTCAATTTTCAAATTTTTCAAATTTTGTTGTTGTTTTATATGCCTTAGATGAATGCATGAGACTCAAAATGCAAAACTCAAAATAAGAGAAAGCAAACGTTATTAGATACCGGTCCCTCCCCCAAACTTAAATCACACCGTCTCGGTGTGAAATAAATCAAAGGAAGAGACCCAAAAATAAAAGATATAATAAGTTATACGATGCAAGACTCAAGATAAGAAAACTATGTACAAGTGTCACGGAGTGTTACCTAGATACTTTGAGATGGGGAAGAAGACCCAATGGAGTACGAAGCGTTGCTAGAACCGAGAGATGGGGTCGGGATGTTTACCTCCTCGTCCGTGTTGTCTTCATGAATACGTTGAGCTTGTGTCCCGTCATGAACCATAAAAACTCCTTGATCTATCCCTTGACCACGCGATGTACTTGCTTCTCCATCCTTCCCCTTTAGCTTCTTAACCACCTTCTTCAAGCTCCTCACCGTCTTTACCAACTTGTGGATGGTAGCATCTTGCCACTTGCACCATCTTTGGAGAAGCTGTGTTTGGTTATTGGCGTGGCGGGTCGCGGTGTTGGGCATAGTCCCATCAAAGGGGTCGAAATGATATCTCTTTCCACCATAGATGTGAGCGGGAGAAGAGGGCTCGGTCTCTTCATCGTCTTCCTCACTTGACCCTATTGGTGACATCGGAGTCTCCTTTCTCATCGCACCCTTCTTCACCTTCGCCCTACTTGTCACATCGATAGACGGATCGGTGGCCGGGTTGTACAAAAGATTCCGCAGGATGTAGAAAGAGATATTTCTACTCTCATGAATGTCGGTGAGAGGAGGGTTAGGCAATAACACTTGGCACACGTCCGTTTGAGAAAGCTTGACGTTGTGTGCAAGCTTATCTCCGACTCTCCCTTTTAAGGACAAGGTCCTAGTTAGGTAAGCCTCATCCAACAAATCCCATTCTAGGTTCTCAATTGACATATTCCCGCCTTTGGCTCTTAGGATCGGTGCAACTAGCCATCCGATCTCTATCTTGGGCTTGTTATTGTTTGTCCCAAACGCCCACTCCTTGAGGCAAAAGAGATTTCTCACCAAGAGAATAGCTAGTGAAGGCATTAGCTCACATCCCTTGAATTCACTTCCATCTCCAAAAGTCTTGAGAAAAGGCTTTAACCCGACGCCCAATAACTCCAGTTCGTCAAGTCCAACCGTCCCAAATTCGATCTTGGCGAAGAACATGTGAGCGATCACCTTGTGTGCATAACGGATTGCCGGATGACGAATGGAATTGGACTTGATGTGCCCGGCAACATACTTCCCACAGCCAATTGTTTCTCACAATTTCCTTAACTCGTTCTTCGGGTAATGGAAATAGACACCGCAATGAATACCCTCCTTTTCGAAACCAAAAATTTCACATAGCTCTAGGAAAGTGGTCCGGTAGTCGGTTTGGCCAATGGTGAAGTAAAGGACTCCAAACCCGGTCCGAGCATTTGCCTTGGAGGATCTCTCGTTGTAGAACGTCACTCTAAGGGATGAGAGGAATTGGCATGTGTAGATTTGGTGAGCTATTTCTTTCATGAAGACGAACTCCCCAAACCCAATGTTCTCGAAGATTGCGGTTACATCTTCAAGAATGCCCATTCTCTCTAGCACTTACGGGTCCAAAAACCTCATTTGCTTAAAATCCATTTCCATGAACATGTTGAAATACTCAATGACGGGTGGATCATTATCCATTTCATTTCTTTTCATCTCTTTAATCGTGATTGAGGCATCCAAAGGCACATCCTTTCCTTTCTCCTTTGCCGTGGCTCTCTTCTAGGGTTTAGAGCTTGAAGCAACTTCACTTAATCCAGCTCGGACTAGGACCTCCTTGCCTTGTGCATTTGCCTTCACTCTTGCCATTTCCTACAAATTCTCAAAGATCCATTAAAATCCAAAAAATTTGCCAAGAAAAATCAAGAAGCAAAATTTTGAAGAGATTATCAATTTGAGAATTTGTACCACGAATAAGAGTAATTTAATCTAGCAAAAACAATTTAAATTATCAAATCATCTAGATTAAATGCCCTTTTCTAGAAAATTCAAGAAAGTAACCATCTTGGAAGAAAACAATTCCATAAATCCATATCTCAAAAATTTCTCAATTGAATGCACAAGCTTCTCCATGAATCCAAGATATCTACCCCTTTTCAACCCTAATCCCAAGGATATAATCCCATATGCTAGCTATTTCCAAGAGAAAACAAATGACTAATCAAAAGTTTGAGTTTTTGCTAACTATGGAAATGATGAATCTTTTATGAAAATACCTTGGGATCTTGTGCTTAGGGTGTCAAAACAATGTTGAATGCACAAAGTAGAGTGAAAAAATGAGCCTAGAGCAACTTGAATCTCGATTTTTGATTGAGAAATGAGAGAGATATGAGCAAATGAAGATGAGAGAAGAGAAGGATTTGTCTTAGCCTTTAGGGGAGAGAGTGAGAGAGACGGTCGGGTCGGGTCGGGTTTTGTGAAATGGGTCGAGACACCGGGGGACCTCTGGATAATAGATCTACTTTGACTGGTCAAAGGTCTCAAATTTTTGAAATTCAAAAATTTCTAACCCCCCCCCCCCCCCATGAGCTCGGTCCAATCCGTGCGGTTAGCTTCTCGGAGAATCCGAGGGAGTTTTAACCGCCCCCATTAGCTCGGTCCAATCCGTGCGATTAGCTTCTCGGGGAATCCGAGGGAGCTTTTAACCGCCCCTATTAGCTCGGTCCAATCCATGCGGTTAGCTTCTCGGGGAATCCGAGGGAGTTTTTAACCGCCCCGCCCCCCCATGAGCTCGGTCCAATCCGTGCGGTTAGTTTCTCGGGGAATCCTAGAGAGTTTTTAACCGCCCTTCATCGGGAAGGTCAGATCCGTGTGGTCCAAATTTCGGAGAATCCCTGACCTAGGACCGACCCAATTGGACCTTGCTAATGGAGCAAGGTCTAGATTTTCCCAAAATTATCAACAACATATTAACACTTAGCAAAAATATCAAAACGAACTAACACAGATTGAAAATCATATAAAGAGAAATATATACAAGGATAAGCTTGGGGTGTCTCCCAAGAGCACTTTGTTTAACGTCACTAAGTTCGACGTTTGTTACCGTCCTCAAGCTAGAGGGACATCATCGAGAGGGATCGAGCCTCCCTTTTCGATGATTTGGTTTGCTCGGTAGAGTTTGAGCCTTTGGCCATTAGCAATGAAGTCTCGGCCATCTTTGTTAATAAGCACCACGGCTCCATATGGCCTTACTTCCTTAACCTCAAACGGACCCGACCACCTCGACTTGAGTTTCCCGGAAAAGAGTTTCAACCGGGAATTGAACACCAACACTAGGTCCCCAACCTTGAAGTCCTTGTGCACAATCTTCTTCTCATGGAATGCTTTGGTCCTCTCCTTGTAGATTCTCGAGTTCTCATAGGCTTCAAGCCTACTCTCCTCTAACTCTTGAAGTTGAATGAACCGCCTCTCTTGTGCGGCCTTGATGTCGAAGTTAAGAAGTTTCACCGCCCATAGGGCCTTGTATTCTAACTCGACCGGTAGATGGCATGACTTCCCGTAAAGCAAGTTGATTGGTGTAGTCCCTATTGGCGTCTTAAAAGCGGTACGGTAAGCCCACAACGCATCATCTAACTTGTTCGTCCAATCTTTTCTCGAATTCCCAACCGTCTTCTCTAGTATGGCTTTGATTTGCCGGTTGGATACTTCTACTTGGCCACTCGTTTGAGGATGGTAAGGTGTTGCTACCTTATATCTCACATCATGTTTCTTAAGTAAACTTTCAAACACCTTATTGATGAAATGACTACCTCCATCACTAATGACCACTCTTGGGACTCCAAACCTTGGGAAAATGATGGACTTGAATAGTTTTAGGATAACCTTAGCATCGTTGGTAGGATTTGCAATGGCTTCCACCCACTTGGAGACGTAATCAACCGCCACCAATATGTATTTGTTACCATAGGATGACGGGAAAGGTCCCATAAAATCGATGCCCCATACGTCAAACATCTCCACCACAAGGATTGGGTTTTGGGGGCATTTCATCTCTCCTCCCAATATTCTCTTTCCTTTGGCACGCATCACATGTGGTGACAAATAGGTGCACATCCTTGAATAATGAAGGCCACCAAAAACCGGATTGCAAGACTTTTGTAGTGGTTTTGCAGGATGCGTGATGACAACCATAGCTTGATCCGTGATAATGGAGTAGGATCCCTTGGACTTCTTCTTTCGTCACACATCTCCTATACAAACCATCCGAGCACAACTTGTATAAGTAGGGCTCGTCCCAATAGTATCTCATCACCTCGTGGAAGAACTTCTTCTTCTTATACCCATTCAAAGGCGGTTCCTTCCCGCACACTAAGTAGTTCACTAGTTCTGCAAACCATGGTAGTTTCTCGTCTTGTAACCCATAAGCACTCTCTAGTCCGCGCATGGCTTCAACCCATTTATTCAAGACACCAACAACCATGAGACTCTCCTTGGGGAGCTTATCATCAATTGAGACAAGGTCTTCGATCCTCATTCTAGACAAGTGATCCGCGACGCCATTCTCTATCCTCTTCTTGTCGACTATCTCCAAATTGAACTCTTGTAGAAGCAAGATCCAACGGAGTAGCCTTAGCTTTGTGTCTTTCTTGGCATGAATGTATCTCAAAGCCGCGTGATCGGTGTAGACAATCACCTTTGATCCCACAACATAAGACCTAAATTTCTCCATTGCAAAGACCACGGCTAGCAACTCCTTTTCCGTTGTGGCATACCGGGCTTGAGTTTCATCTAAAGTCCTACTTGCATAGTAGATGACATTGGTCTTCTTGTCCTTCCTTTGGCCCAATACCGCTCCAACCGCGTAGTCACTAGCATCACACATGATCTCGAAAGGAAGATCCCAATCCGGGGCTTGTACAATGGGAGCACTAACCAACGCCTTTTTGATCTCTAAAAACGCCACCATACACTCCTCATCAAATACGAACTCAACCTCTTTGCAAAGTAGCCTTGTGAGGCCTTGTGATTTTCGAGAAGTCTTTGATGAACCTTCGGTAGAACGCCGCATGACCCAAGAAAGACCGGATGTCCTTGACCGACTTAGGCGGCTCCAAGCCAACCATCACCTCTATCTTGGCCTTGTCTACCTCAATCCCTTTCTCGGAGATCTTGTGCCCAAACACGATGCCTTCACGTACCATGAAGTGCCACTTCTCCCAATTGAGCACCAAGTTTGCTTCTTCGCATCGTTGCAAGACCCTACAAAGATTAGACAAGCAAACACCAAAAGAAGACCCATACACGGAGAAGTCGTCCATAAAGACTTCTACCATGTCTTCAATAAGATCAGAGAAAATGGACATCATACAGCGTTGGAATGTCGCGGGTGCATTACACAACCCGAACGGCATCCTTCGATATGCGAAGGTACCGTAAGGACATGTGAAAGTTGTTTTCTCTTGGTCATTCGGGTGTATGGGAATTTGAAAGAAACCCGAATAACCGTCTAGAAAGCAATAGAATGGATGATTAGATAAACGTTCAAGCATTTGATCTATGAAAGGTAACGGAAAGTTATCCTTACGAGTGGACGAATTTAACTTCATATAGTCAATGCACATTCTATGCCCGGTTATTGTCCTAGTAGGTATCATTTCATTCTTTTCATTTTTAACAACCGTTATCCCCCTTTCTTAGGCACGCAATGAACCGGTGAGACCCAAGTACTATCTGATATTGGGTAGATAATGCCCGCGTCTAAGAGCTTAAGAATCTCTCTCTTTACAACATCTTTCAAATTAGGATTCAACCTTCTTTGATGTTCAATAGAGGTCCTTGATTCATCCTCTAAATGGATTCTATGTGTGCACAAGCTAGGGGAAATACCCTTGATATCATCCAAAGAATAGCCAATTGCTTTCCCATATTTCCTAAGTTCTACAAGAAGGGAGGCTAGTTCATTCTCATCCAAACTATCGTTTACAATAACCGGGTATGACTTGTTCAGGCCTAGGAAAGCGTACCTTAGTCCCGTGGGAAGTTGCTTTAGGTCCACCTTTGGCGCTTTGAGTTCGCTCCAATCGTCCTCCTCAAGACTAGGTTTACCCTTGCTAGTCTCTTCAACGGCTAGAACAAACTCCTCTTGACCCATGCTAACCCTTAAGCCATCTTGACCCTCGGAACCGCGAATGCACAACTCAACAAATGTAGTGTCTTTTTAGACCGGTTTGTGAGAATCCATGAGTAGTTCATAACCTTTACTCTCCTTGCTCAAGAACCCATGATCGCCATACTCCTTGGTCAAAACCACTTCCAACCCGTCTTCTACTCTCATTTCCTCAAGTAGCTCGTCGGCTAGCTCATCCATGGTCTCTATGTAGAAACATTGGCCATCTATAGTGGGCTTCTTCATCACTTTGTTGATATCAAACTCAAGGACTTCTCCTTTACCCAAATGGAGATCTATCTTGCCTGTCCTCACATCGATTATTGCTCCCGCAGTTGCTAGGAATGGCCTACCAAAGATAAGAGGGTCTTTTGGTTCTTCATCCATTTCAAGTACTACAAAGTCCGTGGGGACAATGAAATCCTTCAGCACAATAGGAAGATCCTCAAGTAAACCAATAGGAACCCTCACGCTCCTATCCACCAATATTAGGGAGATGTTGCATGCCTTGTAGCGTGTGAAGCCTAGTCTCTTGGCTACCGAAAATGGCATGAGGCTTACACTTGCTCCAAGATCACACAAACAATGGTTGAAAGCTAGAGGACCAAGTGCACAAGGTAGGGTAAATGATCCCGGATCTCCTAGCTTCTTTGGTACCATCTTCTTTTGTATGATGGCACTACACTCGTGAGTTAGAATGACCATGGACTCCATTTCCTTAGCTCTCTCATTCACGACATCTTTCAAGAATTTGGCGTATTGAGGGACAAGCAAGAAGGCATCAACCAAAGGCATTGTGAGTTCTACCTTCTCCATTTGCCTATTAAAGATGGCTTTATACTTGTCCATAAGTTGCTTCTTGAACCGCCCGGGGAACGGTAGCTTAGGAACGTATGGCTTAGGGACAAACACATTCTTCGTTGGTTTCTCTTGAGAAACAACAACCCTAGGCTTGACCTTCTAAACTTCTTCAACCTTGTCTTGCTCTCTCACTACCTCGTCTTCGACCAATTCGTCATCTTCATGAAGTTCCACCTCCCCACTTTGCTTCTCAATGTCCGCATTTAGAGTAGAAGGAACTTCTCTTGGATGCAAAACCGTACCACTTCTCAAGGTGATGGCGTTTACATACTCCTTAGGATTAGCTTCGGATTTGCCAGGGATTTGACCTTGTGGACGTGAAGAAGAAGCAACACCTTTGTTCTCCATGTTTTTTACCTTGGAGTTCAAAGCCTCAATCTTTGTATTGAGGTCGTTGTAAGAGCAATCCACCCGCGTAATGATCTCCTCTTGTCCCTTGAGTAATTGTTGGAACATGGAGCTCAAATCAAGCTCTTGCGGTGTAGACGTAGTTGCTTGACCTTGAGGCACAAACCCTTGTTGTTGGCCTTGAAAACCGGGTAGAGCTTTGGGTTGAAATCCACCTTGGTTCCCTTGGAATTGGTTCCTTGGGAAAAGCCTTATTGGTTGGTATTAGAAGCTTGGCCTTGATGTTGGAATTGCTTTTGTGGGGCTCCTTGAGTTTGATTAGGTTGTGGAGGGTAGACTTGGTCTTGTGGGTTCTCCACATTTGTGTTCCGGTAAGAGAAGTTGGGGTGGTTCCTATAGTTTTGGTTGAACCCTTGTCTTTGGTAGTTCCCTTGGTTTTGGTAGTTCCCTTGATTCTCCACGTAGTTTACCTCCTCTTGAGTGTTCATGTCCACGTTCTCCTCTTGATAACAACCTTGGTTCTCATCATAGGCATCCACAAAGTTGACCGTCTTTTGAGAGGACACTAGTAGTTTATCAATCAAATTGGCTTGCTTGTCCAACTTGTCGTTAAGAGCTTTCATATCTTTGGCCCGCTTGTTCTCATCAAAGTCGCTAGTGGTCCTTGTGGCACGGTCATAGTCGTCGCCATAGGTACCGTCACTTTGGGCCAAATTCTCGACAAGCTCCATTGCTTCCTCAACGTCCTTAGCCAAGAAGTTCCTGTTAGATGCTGTGTCAAGTAGCATACGGATCTTAGGCAAAGCACCGCGGTAGAGGGTGCTTAGGAGAGAAGCGTTGCTAAAACCGTGATGTGTGCATTGAGACGTGTAGCTTCTAAATCTCTCCCAAGCCTCGTTGAAAGACTCATTGGACCGTTGTGTGAAGCTTGAGATCTCGTTGCAAAGCTTGGCGGTTCTAGCCAGTGAAAAGAATTTGGCGAGAAACGCACGTTTGCAATCATCCCACGAGGTGATAGATCCTTAGGGTAATGTCTTTTCCCATTGGTGAGCCTTGTCACCCAAAGAGAACGGGAATAGACGAAGCTTGAACCCCTCTTCGGAGACCCCATTGATCTTCGTGAGACCACATATCCGGTCAAATTGGTCAATGTGGTCTAAGGGATCCTCCATGGACAAGCCGTGAAAATTGTTGGCTTGAACCATATTGATAACCCCAGGCTTCACTTCAAAGTTGTTGTTCTCCACCGGTGGAGCTTGAATGCCTTGGCGGTTTTGGTGAGCATTAGCAGCATCACCCTCTCCAACAACGTTTCTAGCTCTTGGTGGATGGTTGGGACGGTGATGGTTTCCATTGCCACCACCTCCTTGATTGTTGTCGTTTCCATCCCCATTCCCACCGTTCCTTTGGTGGCGAATGGGTTCATTGATGTTCCGAAGGGCAACATTCTCAAAGTGCTCCATTTTTTCGTTGTCAACCTCTTCTTGAAATCTAACTCGGCTTCTCCGTGCCCGTGAACCTCTATCTAGTTGATCGATATCGTCTCTTGGTTCAACGAGATTGGTGTTGCCTCGGGAACGAGTATGCAAACACCTAGAGAGTACAAAAGCAATGAGTAGCAAACAAGATTAGTAACTTGGAAGCAAATAATACTTAAGCTCACTAAGAACCTAAATCTCAATGTTAAAACAAATCTCAATATGGCAACGGCGCCAAATTGATACAGGACTTTTAGGTCTCTAGGAGGTATCAATAACTCCAATACGTGTAGTATGAAGGTTATCTATCCATAAAGGGATTTATCCTAAACACTAAGAATGCAAGGAACAATTGTAAGTTAAGCTAAACAAGTGTGTTGTAATTAGGTAAACTAATTAAAGCAAGCAAACAACTAAGCAATATGTAAATCAATAAGCAAAAGCGGATCTAGAGATAGGGTTATCGATATAAGAAGTCCCAAGTTCAATTCATGATGCTCATTTACTCAAACAAGCTAATCCCTAGGCATAAGATCCTAAACTTGACTAATTCTCTTTCAAGAAATTAATCACTATGCTAATCACCTAATCCATTAACAAACTCTCATTTGTGGATCATTGATTAGCAAGCATTAAGTCTAAATCAACAAGATCAACCAAAGATACACTCTAGACAACTATTATCACAGGCTAGAAATGTAAATCTCTTTTTTAATTCATCATGGCATTTCATCAAACACTTGGTGTGCATGAAATGCCTTATGATCTAAACGTACTTTGTCAAGCTAGATTTATCATTAAGAACATTAAACAAGAAAGGATATAAGAAGTTCTAACCCTAAACACCATGAATCAAGCCTTGGAACATCCTAATATATCCCATCTCTAAAACCTAAAAGACTACTCAAGACCCATGAAAAGCCCCTCAAAATCGATTTGGATAGGAGAAGTTTTCATGGATGAATCTTGAATAGATCATATAGAAAGAAGATTAGATGGAAGTAATCAATGAAAACAAAGACTTAATTGCATAAAAAAGTAGAAGATCCTCTCTTACAATTCCAAGAACTCTCTCAAAAGGGGAAAGGGTTTCTTAGACAAAAGAAAGCATAAGTGGCAAAAATTAGGTAAAGTTGTGTTTATAGTGAATAGTGTTCGATCAGGTCAACCCAGAACAAACTGGATGCCGACCCGGAACAAACCGGGTTCCGACCCGGTTTAGTTGGATCTTTTTGGGTGAGAAATCCTAACCGCCCGGGGCTAACCGAGCTGATTGGGGTCGGTCGGATTTCTCCCGGGGGAAATTTAACCGTGGACAGCGCTCCTTCAGAACGGTCGGATTTACTTCTTCGGGCCGGTCCAAATCTTTGTTCCAGGACCTGCTGAAACGGACCTCGCTGATTGGGGTCGGTCGGATTTTCCCCGGGGGGATTTTTAGCCGAGGACCGCGCTCTTTTGGGACGGTCGGATTTTCTTCTTTGGGCCGGTCCAAATCCCTATTCTAGGACCGGCTGAAATGGACCTTGCTGATTGGGGTCGGTCAGAAATTCCCCCGGGGGAATTTTTAGCCTAGGACTGCGCTCCTTCGGGACGGTTGGATTTTCCTCGATGGGGCGGTTAGCTTTCCTGAACCCACTAAAACGGATTGCACGGGTGCTAGTCGGTCGTGCTTGAGCTTCGGGACTTCCCGAAATCTTCGAACCGCTCCAAAGTACCCAGAATAGACTCCATAACATGCAAGACACTCTAAGACCTAGTGCAAAACGTCCTATTCTCTAAACAAGACCAAAACATGCATGAAAGACTTAGGTATGCTCGAATGCGACTCAAAATGCAAAGTGAAATGTATGTTATGAAGGCTAAAATGAGTTGATATCATGTATATATGAACTCCATCTTGAAATTACAAATCCCAAGCACGTTCATGGTAGGATGTTGCTTCCGTAAGTTCCAGTACTTCTCTTTTTATCACTTCCAACTCGCATTGCTACATGTGTACCATCGAGAGCTCCGATGCAACCACTAAAAAAAGGATAATATCTATTATCAGAAGACAGAACGGGGTTCACCTGTCGAAGTTCATGTTCTTCAGGCTTTATAATATCTTGAGACATACGAACAAGCGCATCCAAAACCTCATGAAACTTTCTGTTCACCGTCTCTTGATTACGTTGATAATGTGTTGCAATTGTTCGTTGAACTTCATCATGCGCAACAGTCTCAAGAAACATCGCAACAGCTTCTTCCAATCCACATTCGCGTGATTCCCGTATGCCATAATCATTCTTCAACAGACCACACAAAAGTCGAAACGTTTCTTGATGCATTCGTAGAGTCTCATAACATTCTTGATCATGACCAGTTAACATTTGCATCGTATGACGCCATCCACGACCTCGAGCAATTCTCATTAATTTTCTATCACGATTTGGATCCATGCATTCACTCTCGATCAGCAATGCAATTACTTTAAGCAAATTCTGACTACAATGAAGAGCTAGTTCCTTCAAAAAAAAAAAAAAGTTAAAGATGAATCTGAATATATAACATCAGTTAGAAAACGTAACCGCAATTACAATATAAGTATTTATGTATATATATATATATAAATTAGTTAATACAAATAGCAAGCATTAGACATATCATGTATACGTAAGTAAAAAAAATAGTTTAATAAATTATACGTAAGTTATTCATAAGCAAGCAAATTATACGTAACATCAAATAGCAAGCAAATAGTTATCATGTATATGTAAGTTAAAAAAAATAGTTTAATGAATTATAGAAAGTGTCTTAATAATTCATAAAAATGCACGAAAAAAATTCATAAAAACCCAAGGGAAAAAAATAAAAAAACAACAGAAAACATAAAAGGAGCTGAAAACAGCAACATGATTATTAGAAAACAAATAATACGATCTTAAACAAATGATGACCAATCAACTTTTCCTGTCTTTTGTTCCAGAAATTTTATCTTCTCCGCCTCATTTGGTAATGACATGAAAATCATGTGGCCACTCTCATCGGATGCAAGATAATCAATCGCAGCCCAATACAGCTCACTATCATGGTTTAAACTAGTTATTTTGAGCAGCTCTTGCAAACATACAACACAACTGAATGGATTTAAAGACTTGAATGTCTCTCGACCACCTTTCCAAAATTTTCCTTGATCTTCAATGGCAGTCGTGAGACGATCCCACTTATCTGGATTTCTTTTTTTGGAAGACGATCCCACTTGAACCTTTCCGCGTGATGATGATTTCTTAATCGGTCCAACTGGTTCCACTTCTTCATCAGATTCCACAACTTGTAGAAGTGGACTCGGTGGATCACGTCTTGGTCCAGCACGA
This sequence comes from Eutrema japonicum, assembly GCA_030161315.1. Classification (NCBI taxonomy): domain Eukaryota; kingdom Viridiplantae; phylum Streptophyta; class Magnoliopsida; order Brassicales; family Brassicaceae; genus Eutrema; species Eutrema japonicum. The sequence goes on from BSQW01000001.1 coordinate 28,913,080, forward strand.
GGTTGCCATCCCTCATTTACAGAAAATGTAACTCGAGCATATAAAATATCAAGCATAGTAATATCTCGAAGAGGATGTGTTCGCAACTTTGATGCTTCTGGACAGCTCTAAAATATAATATAAACATACAAATGATTAATTGATCTATCTATATATTATATTACTTATATTAGTAACTAAAAATATATACGAGCACTTAGGATATTGAAAAAAAAAAAGTTTAAAATTACTTACCCTTATTAGTTCATTCCACCAATCTGCTGACATACCGAGCTCTCCAAATTCATTAAAACCCAATCCAGTAGTGTTTCGTATGATGCGCTTGTAAACATCATACTGCTTTTTTATATGGTCCAACCGATGTTTGAATTTAGCACAAGGAAGATCGAAACCAAAAAATTTCAAAAATTCAGCCCGGACACTTTGCCGACCAATTTCATCAAGACATGTGTAACATCCCAATTTCTTGTATATGCGGAGAGGCTTATAAGAATTTATTTGGCTACCTATGTCAATATAAGAATTTATTTGGCTACCTATGTCACCAAAGTGCACTTATCTTTTTGGGAACTTGTCCAGAGAGAACTCCAGAGTTAAGCGTGCTTGAGCTGGAGCAATTTAAGGATGGGTGACCTATCGGGAAGTGATCCGCGGTATCGTGTGAGTGAGGACAAAACACGGGGAAAGATCACGTGGTGATTGCAGGGTCAGTAAACAAGTATTACAAGCCTCCCGGACTAACGCACCGGCCGTCGGACAAGGGTGGGGCCCACGGGCCGAGAGAGGGCATGGGGCCCACAGGTAGGGGCGGTCGGGGCGTTATAAGTGGTATCAGAGACGAACCCAAACACGTGTGTGGAGTCAAGTGGGCTCACACCATCTAGGGTGACGATCCTGGTGCGCAACGAGGACGTTGCGCTCTATGAGTGGGGGTGATTGTAACATCCCAATTTCTTGTATATGCGGAGAGGCTTATAAGAATTTATTTGGCTACCTATGTCACCAAAGTGCACTTATCTTTTCGGGAACTTGTCCAGAGAGAACTCCAGAGTTAAGCGTGCTTGAGCTGGAGTAATTTAAGGATGGGTGACCTACCGGGAAGTGATTCGCGGTATCGTGTGAGTGAGGACAAAACACGGGGAAAGATCACGTGGTGATTGCAGGGTCAGTAAACAAGTATTACAAGCCTCCCGGACTAACGCACCGGCCGTCGGACAAGGGTGGGGCCCACGGGCCGAGAGAGGGCATGGGGCCCACAGGTAGGGGCGGTCGGGGCGTTATAACATGTACCCTTCCAGTGACCCTTGTCGTTTTGATCATTGCATAATTACAATAATCCATGAATCAATTGATAGCTCCACACAAATTTTGGCTAAAAAATTAATGTATTTAAAGAAGCATATCAATCATACAAAGAACACCAAAATATATAACATGTGAAAGCTGAAAAAAAATTGATTGATTTATCAAAGATTAATAGTTGTCGTGAACAAAAAAAAAGTTATAGAAATTTTCTTATCTCAACAGATGGTTGTTGTGGAGAAGCTTGTGTTTGATTTGCCATTTAATCATTGCATGAATAAAAAAAAAAAAAAATCCTACGTGCATAAACAAAACCAACTACAACAATCATCACAACAACACATTAAGAGAAGTCGTGGAGATTAAAGACTTCACCACAAATCTGATCTTGTGGTAGTAAGACAAATTTCGAGACAACCTCAATTAAGATAACTCATCTTACCAAAACACAGAAGATAAAAGTAGCTGAGAGTAGCTCAAGCCCTCTATCAGAAACTACCTGCAAACATGGCGATGAGTGTATGATAAACCAGTAGCAATCTAAACTCTCGTTTCTCTAAAAGTAAATTAATTCGGATTCATAGAAACACAATTGCATATTGTCTTGATGATCACAAAATGGTAACTACGCTTACAAGAGGTGATACAATGCCGAGTTTTGCACAGATTCCCAAAATAGCGACCAGTGCGAATAGACCTGAAACGTTATGGGGGGAAATTTAATTAAATTGATGGAAATTAAACTTTCGAGCTCACATAATCTCTCATGAATTATAGATGGTTATAAATTATAAAACAAATTAACAAAAAAACGAAAATTATCAATGAAAATGATGCAACATAGAGAAAAATGAATGAAGATTATTGGAGTTGAGATTTTAAAACAATATTGATGTTAATTTTTTTTAAAAAAATCTAAATTAAGATATTACTATAGATTTTATGTGTGAATATTCTAAGATCTTCCTTGAATATATATTTGTTCACCAATAAAAAGTCATGTTTTAAAAAAAAAAAAAAATTAAAAACCATTATGATTTGCAATCCCCACAAACTCTTTATTATCTAGCGTTATAACTTTACAGTTATTCAATATCTAGACACACGTGTGAAAGATTAAAAACCAATCAGTGATTGGCGTTGACACAGCGCTGCTATGACGTAACGTCTCTTGAACGTGATACCAATCACCATTGTAGTGGCCCACGATTTCCACTATAGAGATGGGTGATACACGGGCAAAACCGTCGATTAACTGCTCCACACCGGTACTAAAACTCGAAACCATCCCCGGAAAGAGGAACGAAGATAATTGGAAAAAACTGTAAAAGAAACCGTTTTATCACCTTAAAAATGGCCATCAGAGCAATTTAAAAAAAAAGAGGTTTCTCACTGAAAATTGAGAGAATTGTTATAAACTATGATATATTATATGTGGATATATGTATATGTATATGTATATATATAGGTGAGGATTATTTGTTTGGTTGATGAGAGAAGTGAGAGAGAGTAGAGACGTGAGAGAGAAGAGTGTTATTACTTTCTTTAGTTGGTTTCTTACATTAACCCAACATATGTATTTATACTACAAGGAAATATATTTAATATTTATTACCGATTTGGTAACGTCGGTAAGAGGTGGTAAAAGGAAATAGTAAAATATCCACTTGATAATTATCCTTTAACACTCCCCCTTAATTATCCATCACTGCTAACGTATTACGTACTGCCTCGTTCAAAACTTTATTATGGAAAAACCCAGTGGGATAAAAACTATGACAAGAGAAAAAGAGTACAGTGACGGAATCTCCCCCTGGAATTATGGATATAGCATTTTCTTCATAAATCCTGTAGATGACGCATTTCGATACTTTGAATATGTTTTCTGAATGTTGTAGTGGGAAGCGCCTTCGTAAAGAGATATGATGCACTGTCACTTGAACGAATGTACTGGATATTGACTTCTTGATTCTTCGCGAGTTCTCGAGTGTAAGAGAAAAATCTTGGAAGAATATGTTTCGTTCTATCACTCTTGATGTAGCCTTATTTGATTTGAGCGACACATGCAACATTATCTTCGAACAATATTGTTGGCTCCTTATTGGTGACTATACCACTTGACTGTTGTATGTGATGAGTCATAGATCTGAGTCACACACATTCTCTACATGTTTCATGAAGCGCAATAGTTTCTGCGTAATTTGAGGAAGTGGCGGCTAAGTCTGCTTTTAAGAACACCAAGAGATTGCAGTACCTCCAATTGTAAAAACGTATCCGGTATGCGATCTAGATTTATGTGGATCTGATAAATAGCATGCATCTGCAAAACCAACTAAATCGAAATTGGAGTTCCGAGGGTAAAACCAACCTAAGTCAATTGTTCCCCGAAGATAACGAAATATATGGTTTATCCCATTCCAATGTTTGCGCGTAGGAGACGAACTATATCTTGCAAGTAGATTTGTAGCAAATGCTATATTCGGTCAGATACAATTTGCAAGATACATAAGCCCACCTATAGCGCTCATATAAGGTACTTCAGGACCTAACGCTTCCTCGTTATCCTCATAAGGTCGGAATGGATCTTTTTCAGTATCGAGAGATCGATTAACCATTGGAGTACTCAAAGGATTCGCTTTATCCATATAAAAACGTTGTAAGATCATTTTGGCATAATTTGATTGATGAACAAATACTCCATCTCGAAAGTGCTGATGTGATCATGGCAAGTATAATGAAGGAGCAGCTTGAACCGGAGCAGCTTGTAGCTGAGGAAGCTATGAAGAAATGGATTAGCTCAACAACAACATTTTATCCGGGAATTTTAAGAGGATCAACAAATGGGTATGTGACCCATTTGCACTCTTTTTCCCTTGCTTTGGTTTTTTCCCAATGGGTTTTCCAAAGTAAGGTTTTTAATGAGACAAATGGATCACATCCCCTTAGCCCATTTGTTGATCATAATCCAAGCCCAGCGATTCACTACTATGGCTTTTTTTAATCAAGTGTCGTTGTTAGCTTATAGCGCCCCAGAAAACGTAGTAGATATGGATCAAAAGCCCCGTGGGTCTAGTTTCTGAAACTATCAAGATCTCCCCAATCGGCCCAGTGAATCGCTCAGAGAAAGCACAACAGTGGAGGCGCGTCCAACTGATCAAGTTTAATTTCGACTAGACTTATGTTTTATGGCCCATATGTTATTTTTGGCCCAGTTATTTCCTTTGCTTATTTTTCCTTTGTTTTTTGGCTGTAAACCCTAGTTGCTGGCTCATTGTCGCAGCCAACCTTCAACTTTTATCAAAGAACTTTTCTTTTTCTTCTTTTGGCGTAGAGAGTGATTCTCTTCACCATCATCTGGTGTGTAATATCCAGATCGTTGTTCTCCTTTGGTGTGTCATATCCAGAGAGTTCAACAAGGTATATAAAAGGATTTCCATCCCCTTTGTGTGAACCATCTCTTTCCACATCCCTTAAAGTGTTCATATGCTTGCAAGGCTTATCCAGTTTCATACCCAGCATTAGAGTGTCGAATCTTAGGGAGTTTCTCATTATGTGCTCTATTTGTAATCCAAGACAAATATTCTGTTTCCGAGATCTTTCATTTCGAACTCTTCTTTCATATGAGTTCTTGCATCATCAATTTCCTTTTGAGTTCCAATTATGTTCAGGTCATCAAAATATACAGCAATGATCACAAATCCTGATGAGGATTTCTTAATAAAGACGCAAGGGCAAATTGCATTATTCACATACCCTTTCGTTAGCAAATATTCGTTTAATCGATTATACCACATGCGCCCGGATTGTTTTAATCCGTAAAGTGATCGCTATAATTTGACCACACATATTTCTTAAGATTTTGAGTTTAATGCTTCAGCATTTTCAATCCTTCTAGGATTTTCATATAGATATTGTTATCAAGTGATCCATATAGATAAGTTGTCACAACATCCATAAGATACATTTCTAGATTTTTAGATGCCCCAAGGCTCATCAAAAAACTGAATGTTATTGTATCCATAACCGGAGAATACGTTTCTTCATAATCAATTCCCGGTCTTTGAGAAAATCCTTGTGCAACAAGACGTGCTTTGTATCTTGTCACCTCATTTTTCTCATTTATTTTTCGCAAAAAAACCCATTTGTACCCAACCGGTTTTACATCTTTGGATGTAGTGACAATAGGTCCAAAAACATTTCTTTTATTGAGGGAGATCAATTCCGTTTCTATGGCCATTTTCCATTTCTCCCAATCAGATCTTTTCTAGCATTCTGATATGGACCTTGGATCTAGATCATCACTTTCATAACCAATTTCTTTGGATACAGAGAATGAGAAAAATCCATCATTATCTTCTATTTCATATATATCCCATAATTTTCCGTCTTGGGAATAGTTAATGGAAATCTCATATTTTTCTTTATCATTTTCGTCTTTAGGACTTTTCTCTGTATGTGGTTCTTCTGGACCATTTTCATTTTGTTCTCCCAGTTTCTTTTTTCTGGGAATTTTTGTCTTTTGTGCCTATCGGCCTCCCCTTTTTCAACTGAACTTTGGGTTCATTTGCTATTTTTCCATCACTGTGTTCTTCCGGAACAATAATTCTTGACGGAGCATTCGCAGCGGGTATATATGACTTTGTCACCCTTTTTTATATGTGAACGCATCTGGTAACTGATTTGCCATATTTTTTAAATGTACTATTTTTTGAACTTCAAGTTCGCGTTGTTTTGTAGGGAGATCAAGGTATAACAAAGATGGTGTGCACCATGTAACATCTTTCAGAATTTATTTAATTTCTCCCCCTAACGCTGGAAATTCACCTTCATTAAAATGACAATCGGCAAAACGTGCCGTAAACATATCACCAATTTACGGTTCAAGATACCGAATTATACTTGGTGATATATAACCTATGTATATTCACAATCGTCTCTGCGGCGGGGCTATAGGAACATAAACCTCACACCCAAAAACACGAAGATGGGATACATTTGGCTCATGGCCAGACGCTAATTTTAATGGGGAATATTTATGATATGAACTCGTTCGTATCTGAATTAATGCCGCTGCATGCAAGATAGCATGACCCCATACTGAAATTGGGAGTTTTGTTCTAAATATTAACGGTTTAGTAATGAGTTGCAACCGTTTAATCAAAGACTCAGTCATGCCAATTTGTGTATGAATATGCGGAACCGGATGTTCAACATCGATTCCCAATGACAAACAATAATCATTGAAGGCATGTGAAGTGAATTCACCACCGTTATCAAATCTTACTTTCTTTATAGTATAATCAGGAAATTGTGTCTTTAACCTGATTATTTGGGCAATGAATCTTGCGAAAGCCGTATTTCGTGTAGTCAATAAACACACATGTGACCATCTACTGGATGCGTCAATTAATACCATAAAATATCGAAATGGCCTGCATGGTGGGTGAATGGGCCCACATATATCACCATGTATTCTCTCTAAGAATAGTGGAGATTCATTCCCGATTTTGACTGGTGATGGCCGAGTTATGATTTTTCCTTGAGAACAAGCATTACATGAAAATTCGCTCAATTGAAAAATTTTCTGGTTTTTCAAAGGATGTCCATTAGAATTTTCCACAGTTTTTCGCATCATGACTGAACCAGGATGCCCTAGTCGTTCATGCCAGACTTTAAAAGTACTTGTAAACTTCTGGTTTACCGTAATATATGATTCAGTCACATTTATTTTTGTGGAATATAATCCGGAGGATAATAATGGTAATTATTCTAATATAAGTTTTCTCTCCGGAGTAACTGATGTGATGCAAAGATATTCAATGCCATTTTTATTCATAGTTTCTATGTGATATCCATTTCTGCAGATATCTCTAAAACTTAACAAATTTCTAGAATATTGATATATCATGGTTTTTACCTCGTTTAAGCCATGATATAAGTCCGTTTTATCGATTCTTTATTCTATTATAGAGTCTTTTACAGGTTTTAGCACATTTGGAGCATTATTAGAAATATTGGAGTTTTATGGAGCATTATGGAGCAAAACTGAAGTCTGGCGACTAAGTGCCCAATCGAAGCGCCAAGCATCGATCGATACCCCCTGGTATCGATCGACACCCATCGAAGCAGATTACAAGTTGCGACTTTAATGAAGTTTTAAGAATTGCAGAACTTGCCCAAAAGACTTTAATATTTACAAGAAGACCCCAATTCGTGTTTAGACTATTAATTTAGGTTTTACAGCCACTTTGGCTGTGTGCTTTTCATTACGTTTGTTTAAGGATTTCTGAGAGAGCTTTTGAGAGGGGAGACAAGTCAGAACTCTGTTCGTCTGAGAGAAGATTTCGAACCCCTGTTTTATTCTACTCTTATTTATTCTATTGATGATTTATTCAGTTATGTTGATTGCTTCAATTTCCATGTGTAACATCCCGATTTCTTGTATATGCGGAGAGGCTTATAAGAATTGATTTGGCTACCTATGTCACCAAAGTGCACTTATCTTTTCGGGAACTTGTCCAGAGAGAACTCCAGAGTTAAGCGTGCTTGAGCTGGAGCAATTTAAGGATGGGTGACCTACCGGGAAGTGATTCGCGGTATCGTGTGATTGAGGACAAAACACGGGGAAAGATCACGTGGTGATTGCAGGGTCAGTAAACAAGTATTACAAGCCTCCCGGACTAGCGCACCGGCCGTCGGACGAGGGTGGGCCCACGGACCGAGAGAGGGCGTGGGGCCCACAGGTAGGGGCGGTCGGGGCGTTATAAGTGGTATCAGAGCCGAACCCAAAGACGTGTGTGGAGTCAGGTGGGCCCACACCGTCTAGGGTGACGATGCTGGTGCGCAACGAGGACGTTGCGCTCTATGAGTGGGGGTGATTGTAACATCCCGATTTCTTGTATATGCGGAGAGGCTTATAAGAATTGATTTGGCTACCTATGTCACCAAAGTGCACTTATCTTTTCGGGAACTTGTCCAGAGAGAACTCCAGAGTTAAGCGTGCTTGAGCTGGAGCAATTTAAGGATGGGTGACCTACCGGGAAGTGATTCGCGGTATCGTGTGATTGAGGACAAAACACGGGGAAAGATCACGTGGTGATTGCAGGGTCAGTAAACAAGTATTACAAGCCTCCCGGACCAGCGCACCGGCCGTCGGACGAGGGTGGGCCCACGGACCGAGAGAGGGCGTGGGGCCCACAGGTAGGGGCGGTCGGGGCGTTATACCATGTCTGAGTAGATCTCTTGTTAGGTTCAGGGTTCTCAATAGGGTTTTCTCTGAATGCTAGATTGATTTGTTATTAGGATTCACTATCTGAATTAGTTCTTCACCATAGGTTATTTGCAAAGCTAATTCTAGATTGATCACTTAGAACTTAGATCTTAGGATAATTGATTAGGCGCGGAAGTGCGATTAATTACCTGATAGAACCTAAGGTGAGCAAAATAACTATTCGCAAAGGAATTTGGTTTAGTTGTTTTGTGAACATATCAAACCTGATTTAAAGAGCTGATTTAGATTTTAGGATTCGCAAAGGAATTTGGAATTTCTAGGATTTAGATTTAGATAGTTTTCGCAACGGAAGTTTGTTAACTATATCTTAGTGATTTGAGTTCAAGAACCGCGTTAAATCTGAATCCTGTTAGTTAACTTGTTTGCATTCAGTGACTCCCTGAGAAATACCATGAACCTATCTTTCTCCAATTGAATTTACAACCGTTTTAGTTTACATTCTGTTTTCAATACCATTGATTGCTTAGCGTAATTCCGACATTCATAATCTATTGTGTGTCTCTGTGAGTCCTTGTGTTCGACCCCTAGCTATACTATAACAACTGCTTTAGTATCTAAATAGGGTATTAATTTGAGCATATCAAAAATTTAGGTGAATATAATCCGTTATTTATCTCAAATTTCGTTCCCCTTGGCATCCAAAAACTGACTCTTCTGGAGCCTATAATAATTTTTGCATTACCAGATATAGTATTCACGCTTCCGGCAGAATCTTTCATTTTAAGAGAGGATAAATACTTTTTATCCTTAAGTATTGTGTGCGTTATAAACTGTCTGCCAGACATATATCTCCATCCTCGATCTCAGATTTTGACATTTTTTGAATTTAAAATATTCGTAAAAGAGAAATTAATAAACATAGCAAGGCAAAAAGCTTTATATTACAATAAAAAAAAACTATTTTACAACAAAAACACATTTATAAACATTATTTTCTTTTTCAGGAAGATTAACAAACACAACTATATACATCATGTCATATTTTCTTCTTCAGGAAGATCTTAGTCGTTTTGTCGTTCGTTGATATCTTCGGGATCAACTACAGGAAAATCAGCAATATCGAGATATGTATCATCATTTATACCATCAAAAGAAGGTCCGGATTCGCCATATATGAAGTTGGTTTCACCTTCTTTTCCCTTCGTTTTTTGTGATTCTTGATACATATCGGCTAAATGTTTCGGCGTACGACAGGTGCGGGACCAATGTCATTTCATGCCGCATATGTAGCAAACATTCTCATGTTGCTTATTATTTACGCGACCAACTTCATTTCCTTTGAACCTTTTATTATTTCTTCCAGTATTGACATCATTAGGACGGAATTTTCTTCCTTGTCCACGTCCACGTCCACATCCATATCCTCGTCCACGACCACGATCATTACCTCGACCGCGTCCACGCCCATTTTACCAATTATTATAGTCGGATGATGTAACATTCACTTCTGGGAATGGAGATGATCCAGTTGGACGATATTGATGGTTTAACGTCACGAGTTCATTATTTTGTTATGCCACCAAGAGAACTTGCATCAACTCTGAATACTTCGTGTATCCATTTGCCCGGTACTATTGCTGCAGAATTACGTTTCCAGGATGAAATGTTTGGAGAGTTTTTTCGATCATATCAAAATCACGTATCTTTTCTCCACATAACATTATCCTGGAAGTAATTCCAAACATAGAGGAATTATATTCAGTAACGCTCTTGTAATCCTGAAACCGGAGGTTTAACCACTCATGCTTAGCTTTTGGTAAGATCACATATTTCTGGTGATCAAACCTATCTTTGAGTGATTGCCAAAGATATGCATGATCTTCTTTTGTGATATATTCATTTTTTAAACCATCGTGGATATGGTGGAATAAAAATATCATGGCGTTTGCTTTTTTCTCTTCTATAGTTGTTTTTTATTTATCGATGGTATCAAGGAGCTCTTTTCCCTTTAAATGCATCCTTACGGCTACTGCCCATCTCATATAATTATTTCCAGAGATATAAAGGGCAGCGATTTCGAGGTTCGCCAAATTTGACATGATAACTGAATACATAGTTTAACAATTCATTAATTCAATTTAAATTTCCAATTTTAAAGCAACACAATAAAATTCGTAAACATAATGAAGACAAAATTTAAAATAATATAGGATGCAAGCCTTCCATATAATTTACGATAATAAACAGAAATTAAAAGAACAATAATTTAAAACGTCTTCTAGACGAAGCAGTTCTTCAAGAACGATTTCATATATGTCTTCTGGGATTTTTGTTTTAAGTATGTCTTCTAGACATTATTTTTGTTATATGGTTCTTCTGGAACCTTTCATAAATATCTTCGGGACATTTATTTTATGGAAGCAATGATCTGAGGAGACATAGTTTGCCATATGATCATAAGCCAACCATATATTTGAGAAGACATAGCCTGCCATATGATATGAGGAGGCATACTCTACCATATGATCATGATCATGAAGGCAGAGCCTATCATAACGATCGGTTCGGGGAAGGCAGTACATATCCTCCCGAAAATTAAAATATAAACGGATCGAACATAAATTAAACCTCACCTTTCCAGTATAGGAACGGATCGTGCCTATAACGTATTATTTGTTTTGTTGATGAGAGAAATGAGAGAGAGTAGAGACGTGAGAGAGAAGAGTGTTATTACTTTCTTAAGTTCTTTTCTTACATTAACCCAGCATACATATTTATACTACACGGAAATATATCTTACTATTAATTGAGAAGTCGTTTAAGTAACCACGATGATTCTCAGCCAATCACAAATATGACGTCAATGCCACCTGTATTACCGTTATAATTTGATTGGTTGTTGAATCTCCTTTTTCAATTTTTTTAATTTCTCTCGATGATACCCGTGTGAAAGGACGCGTATACTTTTTGACCCGTGTTGACAACGCTCGGGTATAAAGATCGTTTTAATTTGATTGGCTAATGATTTAAATATTATTTTCTTTTCTTTTATGTTCAGACACGAGGAAAAACGCGCGGATTCTAACACCCAGTTTGAAAAATAGGATATAAAGAAATCGTTGTTAATTTGATTGGCTGATTGTTTAATTATTGTTTTCCATATTTACGGTTATTGCGAAATCTAAAATTGCGGAATAGGAATATCACGACGGTTGTAAATATTTAATATATGAGAATTTGTATTATCAAGGAAATCTATATATATACCTACTGTTAGTGATTGTGAGTCGTCTAAAATATAGATTTGAATCCACGATTCAACTGATTATTCGATAAAGAAATTAATATCCAATATACAAACAATAATATATTCTAAACCTAGAATATCGCGTAATGATAACAATTGGATGCATTATTTTCTAAAAAAGTTGAATATATTATTCTGAATATCTTACTATTAATTGTGTACAATATTCTTGCTTCTGAAAACGTAGACCGTGAGGTGCTGCTATATATATATATATATATATATATATATATATATATATATATATATAATTGCAAACCTTAAATCACTAAGAACCTTAAGTTATTTGCAGTTAAAATAACTTTCATTATGTATATAGTCTCTAGAAAGAATTCTTACCTTCTTTTCAATGCGCTTGATTTATCTTACGAAACTCAAAAGATTAAAGCGCATGTTTTGGTTCTTTGGAAATCATTCAAAAAAGGAGGGGATAACACCATAGAGATGGTGTTGGTTGACGAAGAGGTTTGTTTCAAATACACACTTGAAATTGATTATTCCAATTTCTTTACATTGATTAATTCATTCAGTTACTTTTAATAGGGAACAAGACTATATGCTATCCTTGAAGAAGAATTGATAAGCAAGCATGCAAAGGATTTAAAGGAAGGTGAATATGTCTCTGTAAATGTCTTCCTTCTAAAAGAATATTCTGATATGTTGAAGACATATATGTTCTCTCACAAATTGACATTTTTTCGATCCACTAAGATTAAACCTGTAGATGCTTTTCTGGTCAATAATCTTGACCAATATTCCGTTGACTTTAGCGAGATATTGTTCAATATTAGTCGAGAGTCATATATCTTGATTGGTATGTTATAATTTCACTCTGTCATTGTTTTTTTAAAAACCCAATATTATTATTTATGTAACAATAATTTACGTTACCTCAATTGTGATGTGCATATGTTATAGGGCAAATTGTTAATGTTGGATCCATTGAGGATGTTGTTCTCCGTGGGAAGAGTACCATGACCCCGAAACTACAGGTGACTCTACGAGATGTGATGTAAGTCATCATCTACATATTATTTGAAATTGGAAATTGTTAAATATCATAATTATAACATGTTATTCGTATTTGTAGTAATGTTTGTTTGCAATGTACTTTATGTGGAGAGTATGCCCATCAAGTACATTCATATGCTGAAACACACAAAACTGGTGTGGTTGTTTGTGTTATGAAGTTGGTTCAAATCAAAAAGTACAAAGGTACATTTGTTTGCGGAAGGTTCTCTTAATGGATTTTAAACATTGGTGATGGGAAGATCAATGTTCCAAACGACGGAGATATTGAAATTGACATCCCCGAAGATTTGTTGATAAAAGAGTGTGGTGATCCCATCAACACTATAGTATGAGAAGTTTATGATGACTGTTTTGGGAGATCCAATGATGATAATTTTTACAATAACAGAGCAATTCTAGCTCCAACAAATGACGATGTCGATCAGATTAATGATTATATGCTTTCTAAGTTATCAGGTAAAAAATAATTATTTATATTTATATGACGTTATATTAATAAAGTATTTTAATTATAAGTTTTGAATCTTTGTTTTCTTTTAGTATATCATATTAATATACTTTTGCCGTATGAATCGTTCTGATTCAGGTCAAGAGAAAGTCTATCTAAGCTGTGATAGTATTGAACCTGGAGATGTTGACACAACTGATAACGTTGTTTACCCAACAGAGTTTTTGAATAGCATCAAAATATCAGGCTTGCCGAAGCATTGTTTAAAATTAAAAATTGGTGCTCCAGTAATGTGTATGCGTAACATTGATCCTAAGGGTGGGTTATATAATGGAATTTGGATGATTATTACTCAGTTGGGACGTCATGTTGCCGAGGGAAGAATCATCACAGGAAATGACAAGGTGACCGGTGTTGATTCTGAAAATCACAGAAGGGGCAAAACAGTAAAATCAATGGATCGAATCTCGTTTATTGATTAAACTCGGTGGAGTTACAAGATTGCTAGATCGTAAAAAGATGACTTGCGAACTAAGAAGTTAAAAGCTAAAGTCTCAGCTCTTGGTCTCTTAGGTCTCGCAGATGATTGTGTTAGATTTGAATTGTGGCGAGGGTCTCCCTATTTATAAGATTATGAGTCGTCCTAAAACAGGGGGATTTCCTTTTCCTAGTTCCATCAGGATAAGGAAATCTTCTTTTTCCCCCAACGAAATCGGGAAAGATTCCATAATTCTTGGAGGTCGGTGCGTTTAGTAATGAGTTGGACTTTCAGGCCGAGCTCGGCCTGCTGGTTGCGATTATGGGCCCCCTTTACTTAATTTGAACTATCATCAACCAGAATCAATTGGGGCGGTCTTGCTTCAAATCGGGTTAAACCGGGGAGTGCTAAACTCACCTCTAAAACCGGGGATAAGGTTCTAATACCTAGGATATACGTTACGCCACCGGAAACAAGTTTTCCCTTTAGAATGCGTCGAAGACAGTTTCCATTGACTTTGGCTTTTGCAATGACTATCAACAAAAGTCAAGGAAAAACTCTTCAAAATGTAGGTTTGTATCTGCCTAGATCGGTTTTCTCACATGGTCAGTTGTATGTTACTCTATCGAGAGTGAAGTCCAGATCTGGGCTAAAATTTTTTATTACAGACATAGATGGTAAAGTCAAGAAAAGAACAATGAATGTTGTCTACAAAGAGGTATTTCAAAATCTCAATTAGTTTTAAGATTCATGTTTTTGACATTTTCTGAGCTGAAAAAACTCTATGTTGTATTTTTAGCCCATATTTGAACTTCACTATCTATGTGGGTTATGTTTCCTATTTTAAGATAATGTATTTGTTTAATTATATCATAATTCTTTTTATAAATTTGAAAAGGAATCCACTAACCATTTTAATATTGGTTGATTCCAGAAACAGCCCATATATTATCCACTCCATATCCATGTTTGTTTTCTTCTTTTTGTTGTTAATCATCATCATCTGGGTAATCAGGGGACCGCTGCACTGTCTGCTCAATGCAAGCAAAAATCTGCAACACAATATCAGAGGGGAAACTACGTAAAACTCATTCCAATAAAAAAAAATCATGTTTAGATATTAATATTATATATATATATATATATATATATATATATATAATTCATACCTGTGGAGATGAAATATTTCCCTGCAGCATAGCAAGCCATGCCAAACCAACCTGGAACTCCGCAAGCTGGACAGAAGATCTTATGCCTTAATTAAAGCCATCAAAGTAAGTAAACCACAATTAAAGCAGCACTTACCGGTGATATATGCGCAACTCGTAAGCAACTCTCAAAAGCCTCGTCTGATATTGACTCTCTGAGGTGTTAATTAGTCTATGTGGGGCAAAATTTTAGTTCGAAAACATGAAAATTCGTTTTCACATAATAAGCATCTACCTACCTAGAAGTTTCAGATTCATCACTTAAAATTGATACGAGATCAGAGGTTATGGCAATGTCAGTATAAACATTGGCTTGCCAAGGGGCTAAGTGTAGAGCTCGCTGGTAAGACGATTTGGTTGACAATGCAGCTGAGTAACAAATGCTGATATTATTATGATTGAATCATTAAATATCTTTAAAGGGAATTCTGAGTTTTCAGTTCCACCAGACCACAGAAAGCATCTTGCATATGTAAGCTGCTCAAAAACAAAACAAACATTAGATGCCCAGATAACAAACAAGCTGACACATAAAATACAAGGCAAGCCAAAGTACCTGAATATCTCCATGCAATTTCCATATAGAGGACATGTTGCTGGCCAGCTCATTACTTTTACGAGCATCCTACAGTGGATTTGCATTAATTGTTCGCACAGTTAGGTATATTCAATATGGATGAGAGCAGGACAAAATCATAAGGGATTAGTATCATGAACCTCCAATAACGAAGCTGCCCATCCAAATGCGCGCCCAAATTTATGCATTCCTTTAACCAACTAAACAATCCAGAAGCAAGACCATAGAGCACATCAATATTCTATATGAACCACACCCTATATAAATACTTCAGCACCTGCTCAAAGAGAACCACACCCTATATAAATAATATATGAGACTTTGGCAGCCACACGAACAAACTCTCTAAAGAGGTCATTATGAACAGACGCGGATACAAAGGTTACCTTTCTATATGAACCAAGCATCAAAAAGATGTTTGCACTCTCCGTTAATGCAAAAATCTTGGTCTCATCTAATTCAATGGCACGGCCATACAGCTTTTGTATCATTAAGAATTAAAGTCACAACGGAATCAACAATAAACCCAAAACCACTTCAAGAAACCGGGAAAGTAAAAAATAGAAACAGCGTCTTTTTTACCTTGATAGCAGCAGTAAACATTCCAAGTTCCTGGTAAGCCAGGCCCAGAGCCTGCAACGACAGACAACAAAAAGCTTCTTGTCAAATTCGTTATTATGGTAAAAACAATGAAACGTAATTTGATAATAACTGAAGATAAAGAGAAAAGGACAATTACTTCCCACAAGTTAGACATGGTAGGATAACCTCTAATTGCATGTTGAAGGTTTTGAACAGCTTCAGACCACTTTTTCTGATGAAGCTGCGATAGAAACCAAAGCCATAGATGATGAGCAACCAAGATAAACAAAAGAGAGATTGCAGAAAAAGAGGGAGAACAACCAAACAACCTGAATGTAACCCAATCTGCAGAATGCCCAGAAAGCCTTGGGAGACTTCTCAGAAGCGTCACGACAAACCGCAATTTCTAACATCTCTTTCCCTTGTCTGTCAAACAAATTGCACATAGCTTCTCTGGAATCAGAATCATTACGATTTAGCAACACTGATCTATGGTAACACTTCGCAGCTCGATTGAGATCAAGGGTCACACGCAAGTAGTAATGCTCTAGATACTTGAACGCCGCCGCATTATCCGGGTTTAACTTCGCCGACAACACAAAATTCTCCACTGCTTTTTCAGAGTCTCCATTATTCTCCCACAGATACAAACCTTGTATCAAATAAAGTTGCAATTGTTTTTTCCATGAGCAGATATCAAGAGAACCCATAGGAGAAGGAATTAAATCATCGTCGGAAAAAACAATTACAAGTTCAAACTGTAGAGAAGGGTCGTCTATATTTCTACTCGTCCATGGCTCAGTTTATCTCCGAAAAACCTTTGGTAACTTTTCGTCCATGACTTTATCATGAATCTCTCTAACAAGGTCCCCATTGTTTTCACCGACTTTTGATTTTTTTTTTTTTTTTTTTTATCAACAGCCTTAATAACTATTCCGATTTGGTGAACCAAATTGGAGGTATCGAGTTTACATAAGTGAAATCTGATGGGTAGAACAAGAAATCTATCCCTTAGAGTTGTTTTTTTCCGCTTTGATATTTATAGAAAGCATACAATTATCTCCTATCTAAAAATAAAAACAAAGTATATAAAATAATCAGTTATTTATTGCAAACACCACCAAACAATATAAAAATTAACAAACAAATTATATTTTAACTAACAAACAAATTATATATGTTTTCTATAATTTAAAAATATTACACTACTTTGATATATTAATACACCTAAAATCAAATTAATTTTTTTTTTTTATCTCATATAATTTAAAATTAAAACCGCTAAAAAACATTTATAAATATCTCATCCCGCACAAGGTGCAAGTAATCACCTAATATTAATTACCCACTTGGTAAGATCGGTAAAAAGCGGTAAAAGAAAATATTAAAATATCCAATTGATAATTATCCTTTAACAAGAATTATATAATATACAGACTTAAGATAAACAAATGCATATTATTGTGTAATGTGAATATCTCAACCTCAGCTATGAAACTTCACATCAGGGTTCCTTATAGATTTGAGCCACATATCCGCCATAACCCTAGACGACAAGCTCCACAACAATTCTTCTTCTTCTTCCTTCTCTTTTCTCTTAACGTTACTATTCTTCTTCCCTTTCTTCCCCATTCCATACTCCACAAGCCATTGTGCCGCCGTCAACCTCCGCTTCTCCGCCGCATTCCTCTTCACTCCCCCAACATGCAAACTACCAACCTTTAACCCTTTCTCCTCCTCTTCGGCCTGCACCGCCACCACTACCGTCCCTCCCACCGCTTCATATCTCCTTGTCGGATCTCGTAGCTGCACTGTCGCCAAAACGGTTAGCGATTTCTGCGTCCGATTCTCCTTCAGCCACTCGTCGAGTGGAATGGTCGATTCAAGTGGATTCCGTTGACCTTTAGCAGCTGAAACCTCGAAAGGAGCATCGTCCTCCGTCATATCAGCTTGAATCTTTAGTCCTTCAATCACCATTTCTTCCAATTTCTGTAAAGAAACGGCTAAAACCTCCTCTGCCGAATTCAGTGGATTCTCCTCCACGTTCCAGATTCCTGTCATTATCCTCTCTCTTCTTCCGCTGTTCATCGCATTAGCCATCGTTTTAACAGCTGCAACCGTCCTCGCTGCACTCGTGTTTGCTCGCTCTTTGTTCCTCCCTTGTATAATCGCTGAAGCTATTCCTTCAAAAGCCACTTGCTCCCCTGTTTTCCCCATAAGCTCGTCTATGGCCATAAGCGAAGATATCTTCGAGTCAAACTCCTTACCCAAACCGGCCATTCTGTGAAACAATTCGAATCCAGTCACTGTTCCAGCTTCTGTTAGTACAACAATCTGTTTCGAGATTTGCATCACGAGTTTAGGAGTGTCTTTCCTCATGACCATTGTGTCAAAAGGGTTCATAGAAACTAAGTAACCACCGTCTCTTGTCTGAACAACGCAACCGATGCCTTTACCCAGATCTGAGAGGTAATTCTCAGATTCTTCGTCTACAGATTCGCTAGACCGCAGCTCTGAGATCTCCATTTTGTGCTGGTAGAATTTGAGATTCTCGGTTTCTTCATCTTCAAGCAGCTGAAGGAACTCTTTTGTCACTGTCTGTTCCTCTTCATCTAGTCTTGGTGACTCTGTTTCACCTTCTGTTCCATTATAATCGTCTTTCATCATCGATTCAAGCGCTTTGATCTGCTTTGCAATCGAATCTAACTCAGTTAGTCTCATTATGTGCCGTGGATCATCAACATTAACATGTTGTTCCTTCGCCTCAACCGATCTTTCGCCTATGGTTCTATCGGATTTCTCAGTTTCCATGTCATCATCAAACTCAACTCCTTTGTCTACAACTTCAAAATCAGGTTCCTGATCATCTCCTTTGTCAATAACTTCAAAATCAGGTTCTTGATCATCTTCAACTCTCTTTTCTGTTTCCTCTGTTTTGTGCCCTGGTTTCTCATCGGGTTCATCCAGATTCAAATGCTCAATCCCTTGAAGATCCGATGCAGACTCCGCACCTGTAGCTGGGGTCCAAGCCTCGCTGCGGCTCGTCATCTTAGGGCTCGGGACACTAAACGATGTTTTCGATTGCTTTCGCCCAAAGGAACCATAGAAATTCTTAGATTTACTGCTCGGTTTTATCCCTAATTCACCTTGCTTACTGTAAATCCCAGCTTCACCGTCTTTCTCCATGATCTGAAACCCTGATCTCAGAACCAGTTCACCTCCTTTAGCTTTACCTGAAAGCCCCCAACTCATATCCCATTGCCTAACCCTAGCTCCTTCGTAACTCATCTTCTCCACAGACTCTTGAATCAACTCGCTCAAATCCACCACATGTCTTCCAAACTCCAGCTCTTTAGCGTCCACGGCAAAAAGATAAACTAAAAACGGACGAGCCTCGAACTTCGCCGGCGCACCTTTCCCATTCGCCGGCGAGTAGTATACGTGACATTTGATGAACAGCGTCTCCTCGAAATCCGCAGATCCTTGAGAAACCCGACACGGCATCGTCTGGACGGCTCCGTCTTTCGTTTCCTTCTTCCTCACGCAAACTCCTAGTCGTAAGCCGTTCATCGACGCCGGTAGATTCTGCGCCGCCACGACCTCGACCGATAACAAACAGCTCAGCTTCTGCATTCCGATTCGGACCAACCCACGAATCGGTTTCCAATTCCATATCCCTTTTCTCTCTTCCTTGGCATTCGATCCCAATAGTGACGACTCCTCTGGTCTATTGATGCTTCTGTTATGATTCGCGTTCACACTCTCTTCCTCCTCAACCTCAAGCTTCGGTCTTGACCGCCATGGAGACAGCGACAAACGCCGAGACCGCGGTTTCGGTACTCTCACATCCTCGGCTCGTCCTTCATCGGTAGACGTCAGGAGAGACGGAACGGAACTACGAGGGAGAGCGAGAGAATTAGTTCTCCGACCAACTGCAGCCTGAGGTTTCTGGTAAAGGTTTTCACTTAAGGTTTCGAGTTCGGCGAGAAGCTGCGTGTTGGAACTTCGGCTACCGGAATATTCAGCCGCCATGAATTTGGGTTTTTTTTGGTGTCCCTAGAAGAAGGATAAGGAGGATGAGGGTTTAATTGGGGAAATCAAGATTTTTTTTTTTTTTTTTTTTTTTGTGAGGTGAGGATTAGTGATACGAAATGGGAAAATTTATTAATTCGTGAAGGGATTGGATGAGGATTGAGAATGTCGTGGCCTTGTGTCTGAGCTCTCAAACACTGAAAGAGACAAACATCTGGTCCCAGATAATTTTATTGTCACGGTGTGGTTTCGTTCAACGTTTCAGATCGTTAGCCCTAAAGCTATTGTGTGGTTGTTAGAGTTTGTGAGATGTTGGTACTCATTTATTTTACCGTATAGAACTGGTACAGCTACACAACATGTTAATTGGAATAAAGATCTAAATATAATCTTCGAACACCGGATATCCATCCGCAGATTTTTTAAAGACTACTTCCAAAGGTGAGCTAGCGCGTCACCACGAGTTAAGCACCTAAGCCGAAATCCAAGAATCAAGTGATTAAGCAAAGTGATCTAGTTCGTATTAAGCAAAATGCGTAGCCTTTATTTTAAAAAAATGTTAACTCGTCAACACTTCATTTGAAGGACTCAAAACCTCCTCCTAAGATTAAGATTACAGAATCAGTGAACACAATTTGAATACACTTTGAAACTATAATAATTTTTGAATCTTTTTGATGTTTTAAAATAATCTATATACGTCTCTGTAACTACACTTTCAATCTAATGGGTTTACTGAATTAAAGCTTCGTTCTCTGTCGAATCCTCGTGAATGTCTTGATCCCGAAGTATCGTTCACTGATCCATCGATCTTTCTCTTCTTGCTTCCCGCCTTGTACACGTCTTCTTTCTCATCCATGAGCGACAAGAATCTCTGCAGACGAGTAGAACGCAAGGAGGAGTCATGATTCTCTCTCCCAATGGCATCATTGTCCTCTCCAGGCTTTGCATTATAGAGCTGACGGATGATCTGAACAAAGTAGAGAAAGAGAGCGAGGACACATGCAACTCCGCATATGAGAAACAGTCCCCAGAAGCTTTTCAGGTGAAGCCTGTCTGATTCGAGCTCCGCGTTCTCTAAAGTGCACGCATTCTTCATTAGCCACTTATCGTGGATCCTCTGCAGATCTCCGTTCTCTGCCAGCTCCAAGATCGCTGTTGACAGATCTATTGCTAGAGGAGAGTCTCTAGGAAATGCCTAGGTAAAAAAACCCATTCATAGTTAGGAAATGATCATAAGACATTAACCATACCGAACCACAATCTTTCAAACCGAATGGTAAAAACATATTTATACTTAACAAACCGAACAAACTGATAACCAACCAAACCAAACAAAAATGCCCAATGCCAAACCCCTTGTTCAAATAATTAACAAGCGCCCACAAAGCTAATGCATTTTGGAGATATATGAAGACTTACAAATCCCCAGCCACTTTTGGTGAACTCCTGACCGACGATCCTATAGGCACAATTGCTGGAGAGGAAGAGTTCGACATAGGGACGCTCGTCCACAATTGCAGCAACGCCTCCTTTGTGTGGTCCATCTTTTAAAGCCTTGGCATAGGCTTCAGGTGATCCAAGTGGGACAAGTCGTGACTCTGATATGTTGAGCTCATACCTCAAATAACGCTCTGCAAACGAACCCACCTGGTACCCAATCCGTTCATCCATTTCTCTAAGGCTGTCAATTCCCTTGATAGGTGAGGAGAGCTGCTGAACCGTCAAAATCGATGTGAGACTAGCCGTGTAGCTCGAGTTGATTATTAGTACAACGAATAGCCATATAATCAGAACCAACCGCCCAAGTGTACTAACTGTGTTCTCTCCTGCGAAAACCAAGGGAAAGGCTCGGGTCAGAAAAAGCCAGCAATCACCAGTGAGATGCTAAGTTTTCTATTCTCTTTTTTCCACGTACTATGCGCGAAAAACATGGTTGAGAAGCTAAACCTGCAGATATCAGACAAACAGTTAGTGGTTCAGCCTAGGAAATCATGAAGTTGATCGACCTCCAATAAGATAAAATGGGACTTGTTTTTTCTTTGTTACTCCTCTGAAATATAGTAAAACTGACCAGAGAATTGTGACGCATTGTCTCTTAGGTGGGCCTCTGAATTCATCGTTAATCCTATGCTCCAAGATCCAAACAACAATGCCGACAAAGAGAAAGCAGCAAGCCGTGACTGCCCACATAAGTCGATTGAAAGGTCGGAGAAAAGCCCAAGCTCCTGAATTCAGTTTCTTAAAGGGAGCAACAACAACTAGTCCAGATGCTGCATACGGTTGTGTAAAATCTACAATCTTTGTTCGGTTTGTTACGATGGCAACATCACCCACTACCCCATCGAAAGTCTGCAGTAATTTCATTTTAAAAGTAAGGAGCAATGAAAACAAAACAAAAAATTGTAGCAGAAAAAAACTTTTACTAGAAGAATGTAATGGGCACTCACACCAGTTGTTATCATCTCAACCATATGCGTGTAGCTCGGATTCTCCTTTCCATCTCCATAAGGAAAAAACTTGACAGGGACTGCGTACGGTAAGAGGTTCACTGCAGCTGTGAAAACATCAATGCAGAACCCTTTGAACATATTCTCTGTTCCACGAATCTGTGACACAAACTCCTTGTAACTGACGCGAATAGGCACGCCAATCTTGAGCTCTTTCCCATTGTTTGAGAAAACCCATCCGCGTGGCTTTTGAAACGTTTCTCCCGGCCAAATAACATGCCTTAGTTTCGGACTTGTTGTACCAAAAGACATATTTGGTTGCTTATTTTTGTAGAATGACTCAGGTGGCACAACTGATAAACCAGAATGATTCGACCAGTAGCCTATTTGGCGAACACCGGTCCCCGCCACATTGATAATATCATAAGCGGGGCGGATCCGAGACCTATCTGGAGTGAACTGAAGCGGTCCTGTTAAACCAACCATTTGCGTTCTGAGGATATCCTTAAGCAGAGTTTCTCCACCATCAAAGACGGTCATCGCTTCTAAGTTGAGGTTTCCGCTTTTCCCCACGGCATCAAGCATTGAGTCATTCGAAAAAGTTATTTTCCCACCGTGTTTGAAGTACTTATCTAAAGCCCGCGCTAAGAGCATTACCGAATCATAAGCATAGAGACCATATGTGTGAAGAGCCAAAGGAGCACCAGGAATTTTACGCCACCTCGAGAAAAACTCCCGCTTTAAATTCGAATCAGGCGTGTGCGGACGCAGAACAAGAACACCTTGAATAGTGTCCAGTCTCTCAGCGGGAAGCGGAGACGAAGAGTCAAGAGTAGTAGACAACCAATCCGTAGCAATCCAAACATACCCATTTCCCATCATTCCAAGATACTTGGCCTCTTTAAAAACCGCAAAACCCAATTCCGAGTAGACGTGAATCACAATGATTCTAGGCTGAAGCAACATGATCTTAATAAGAATGTTCATGATCTCGTTCTTATTCGTCACATTATCCGGATGTAAACCGGCCTTGTAAGTGATTCTCAATCTCCTACTCGCAAGCTTATCGTTAAGCGCAGCCACACCATTCCTTCCATAATCATCATCCACAAACACAGCTATTACTTCTTTCCAACCGTAGAAGTCTATAATTGAAGCAATAGAATCCATCTGGTATAAATCGCTCTGACTCGTCCTAATGAAATATGGGAATTGGAGCGGCGACATTACAGGATCCGTTACAGCAAATGAGAGAAGAGGCACACGAAGTTCATTAGCCATATGAGATATCATATGAGCAACTACAGAACATTGTGGTCCTATGATCCCAACTATGTCCTTCTCCATAAACCTCAACGCTACAACAACAAACAAATTCAATACCAAACAAATCAAAAACTAAAACATTCCAAAATATACATCTCTCAGACAAAATGTACCTTCAACCATGCCCATAAAACCACTGCAATTGGAGTTCTGCATTGAAACTTGAAGATGTGTTCCTCGAAGGATGTCGGGATTTGAATTCACATCTTTCACTGCCTCATTAATCGCAATCTTAGCAACTTTGCCAATCACCGAATCGAAACTGAATATTGAACCAATTTTAACAATTGTTGGTTTCCCAGAATGTCCTTTTCCGAACAATCCAAGACAAAGACAAGACCAGAACAACAAAGAACAGAGCTGCTTCATCTCTGCTACAAAGACAGGAGAGAAACAAAGAAAGATGTTGACTTTTTAGAAGTTAAAATTCACCCATCGATCGGAAGATGATTGTGATCAAGTAGGACCAAGGAAACCCAGAAATTATGCGAATTAAGTGAATCGAACGAATTAAATTAGTGAGCTATACCTTTGATTTTTTGTTGCTTATGAAAGCCAACTAAAGCTTCTGCGATTTCAAATGAATTTTTTTAACCAAATATGAGAGAGAGAGAGAAGAATTGAAGAAGGAGAAGAAATGGGTAAGAACAAAGTGATGGAATCAGAAAGAACAAAGTGATGGAATCAGATTCGCTGATGAATTGAGATTAATCCCAACCTCATATTCTTCAAAGAACTGAGGAAGTAGACATTCACGTGTACTTCACCTTTTCACTAGTTTTTTTTTTTAATTTTGGATAAAGTATGAAAAATATAGTCATAGATAAAAACAATTAAGTAAGTAACCATATGTGTGCTTTTGTGATTATTATGTCCCTATGACTAAGCAGCTTTAGGGATGTACTCTTTTACCCAGCAAAAAAATAGACTGACTATACGATTAATTTTGACACCACATATGTTTACCCAAATGATTTTTTTTTTTGCGTAAATCGCATACTGGTAACTGGTTCAACCTTGTATTAGTACAAAAAAACACTGATTTTATTTCACGGTTAACATGATTTGAATTTTGAAAAACAAACCCGAATTTTTTTTCATACGTCAATAACAGCACATGTAACGTAGGAAGTCTATTTTTTTTCAATAACATAGCAAGTCTATTTTTAAAAATCAAAGACATAACAAATTTACCAACTAAAAAATACAGACATTTCATACAAAGTGAAAAAATAGTATATAAGCATTTATGCACTTTGCTCATCAATATATTAAACTATCATTTATAACATGTCAATACATTCGTCTCCAACTGAGAAACATAGACCTTCCATACTATTTTTTTTTTGCAGACCTTCTATACCAAAGGAAATGAAGCTCACGTGATACAAGAGCATCTAAGTGAAAGATTCAAAGGAAATATAGACATTACATAAATCTATAGCTATGTACGGGAATAATCCAGTTGATACGAAGCTTGAATCCAATGCATCGAAGCAAAGCACTAAATGATTTTCCTTAAAAAAATAGACGTTCTATACACACATAGAAATTAGCAAATAGAAAATAACAAAATTTTATTTGAGACAAGAGAAAATGACAAATCTTTGTGCACTTTGCTCATCCATATATATAAACCTTCCATACCAGGTCAGAAAAATAGTACAAAAACCTTTGGTGGCTATTCTTCTCCAACTACAATAGTAGAAAAAATAGTACAAAAACCATACAAAAACCATCATTTAAAATGTATCCATACATTCTTCTCCATACTTCCTATACACAAAATCCCCAAAATTCACAAAATCTCCCAAAATTCACAAAATCCCCAAAATTCACAAAATCCCCAAAATTCACATGTGCGAGTGTTGTTGTGAAACGTAGCTAGATTGGATGTTGGCAACAGTGAACGGGCTTTTGATGTGGGCAACGACGATCGGGCTTATGATTGCGAGGGATGACTTACCTTCGGTGGCTAGGCGGTGGTTGGGGTACTTGGCGATGGCGGAACCAATACTCGATTATCCAATGGCGGAACAAATCTTTACATTTATTAGATTAACAAGTTTGTAAAATAGTATAGAATTGGTAAGTAGAATAGACGGGGAGATGAGAGGAGTACAATATGGGGAGGAGAATGAATATAATGGTATATTTTACATAGACATTCTATATGTTTTGTCATTTTTATCAAAATGTTTATCAAAAGCAAAATTAAAAAAATAGACGTTTTATACACACGTTGAAATTAATGTCTAATATTGAAAACACTAAAATGATGAACACTCTTAATAAATACAAATAGAATGTTGAAAACACAAAATTTGTCCGCCAATTGCAGATGTAACTGAGGATTATAAGTTTCTGCGTGGCTGGTAACAAAACAATCAAAACATCACATTCACCGTAGAAAGAGCTTTAATCAGCATTTGAAAAAAATAGAGGTTCTATACAAATACACTAATAGACATTCTATGTTAATCCATGACCAGCCAATTTTATGGAAGACCAATACGAAATTATGTTCACAAAATCCCCAAAATTCACAAAAGCCCCAAAATTATGTTCGATAGCGTGACATAAATTCAGTTTTGTCGAAGACCTGTACGAGTTTTGGATGTGATTGGGATCGACGAATCAGTTCGTCGGAGACCTGTACGAGTTTTTCCATGGAGCGTAACTAGATTGGACGTGTATAATCTGAGGAGGAGGTTTGAGTCGATACTGGATATAATTCTGATTCCGATTACTGTCTTAGTTACGATATTCAACAACTTTAGGGGACTTAACGCTGAAGTACTCTTATTGATCTAAATATATTCTCACATACTCTTCTACTATAAAAAATTAATAAAAATTGAATAAAAAACAAATTTTATTAAATTAAAATAAATAAAAAATAGGAAATCCAGTCAAATCCTACCCTTGACGACGACCGTACACCAACCAGACGACAAGAGTAGAAGCCATTGAAGCCGATGCTTCCAAATTCAAGTTAGTTTTTCTAATTTTAATGTGTTTTAGCTTAAATCTATCCACTACAAGAAAGCATGTTAAAATCCCACGGAAATATCGGTGGGAAAACCCTATTCTCGACAATTTTCCCACAGAAAAAGTGGTGGGACATCGATCATTGCAAATTAAAAAATGGTGTGAAATTTTTCACCAAAATATTCGTCACTAAAATGGTCGGAAATATCGGTGGGAAATTGGTCAAGAATGTCCCGACGATTTCCCCACCACACTTTCCCACCGTTTACCCACCACATATTTCCACGGGTTTCCAACCTTTTTCCCTACGGTTTTCCCACCACTATTTCTCACGCTATCTCCACCACTATTTACCACGGTTTCCCCACCACGCTTCACACTTTTTCCCACGAATTTTCTACCATTTCGTATAAAATTTAAATCAGAATTTTAATATTATAATAATATAATTTTATAAATTGAAAATTTAAAAATCAAATTTAAAAACGTATAATTTAACAGAAAAAGAAGTTTTCATACACAAACTTAAAATGTTAAGTGAAACCTAAGTATTCAAAACACACATACACCTAAAATGTTAACTTAAACCAAACAATAAAAACACACAAAAACCCAAATTCAAATCAACTCTTGAGTCTCATCTTGGGTTGCATCTGCATCGTCTTCTTGCTGCAAATCAGGAAACTTAACGAGCATCCGCTTTGCAAAGCCTGACAAGTACTGGATGATCTCAGCCATAGTCTTGATCTTCTCATTTGCCAACCGCAATTGTTCTTCTTGTTCCATATCATGATCACAAGACTTACCACTAGAAATCGATCTTGAACTTAAGAGTGTACCTAACCCGAAATGTCGTCCCTTGACTCTGAGTAATTCCTGTGATTAAAGAAAAAAAATGGAATGCTAAAAACAGAAGTGATGAATTGAGTAGTTAGTACTTATTAGTTTCAACACACAACATATATGCAACAAAACTAAAACTAAAACTAAAACACACACGCATATATGCAACAAAACACACAACATCATATATGATATTATATAATAGAACTTACACTAAAACACACATCATCATTAAGGCCTTATACTAAAACACACATGAACAAAAAATCAACAAAACACACATGCATATATGCAACAAAACACACAGCATATTATATGATATTATATAATATAACTTACACTAAAACACACAACATCATTAAGGCCTTATACTAAAACACACAGCAACAAAAAATCAACAAACTAAATAGAATTACAGAAAATTACTTACTTACATAACTATGGCATTGATCTCAGGTTGGGAAAGGCAATTTGGACCTGAGATTCCGCTGAGATTGCATCATTTGGACCTTTTCTTTAACCGCGTCCACAACCCGCTTGATCTTTTTGTCGGGTATGACACCGGTCTTTTTACATGTGTGTACCTCCTCCACAAACTCGACCATACCAGGCTCTATCTCCTCCCTTTTTAACAGTTTTACATGCATGGAATAAGAAATTTAGTTAGTCTATAATTAATTAAGAATTAATGTGCAATCTAAAAATTTGTTAATAAAAATTGGTTTACCATTTCGTTCCAACGTCTTTCGTAAGACTTAGAGCCCATGTGATGTACATATGGGCCATCACCACCCCTCTCGCTTTTTCGGTTCACCGAGTTAGTTTCAGCCCTTGAAGAAACATTACCATCGGTCTACAAGTTGATGAAACCCTTCCAAGCTTCATCCCCGAGCCATTCTGTTTTGTTTAACTCGAGCTTCCATTTGTCCTTACAATCGCTCAAGTTGTTTGTGTAAGAATTTGAAGCTTGTTTATCAAATGCATGTCTCATAGTCGTTGAAATGCTCTTGTCCCAATGAAACTCTCGCTAGGAAAAAAACATGATACATACCTCAAAAGTATGCATGATGATTTTATAAATGTATGCATGAAGATTAAAACAAACATGATATATTTACATACCGCAAAAGTTCGGAACCACTGGTTTTTGTGTTTAATAGATAGCTTGCGGTATGTGGGATATGCCTTCTTCAGATCCGTTTTCATAATCCTTAAAATCGATTTCGTTATTTTTCCGATCACATCACGCTTAAACCTACAACAATACAAAGAAAAAAAGTAGCAATAGTAAATAAAATTAAGAGTGAAACGTTAATCTTATGTAATTGTCAAATTCCCATGTAGCTCCTCCTTTGAGTTGGAGATGGATTTGAGTGAGGAGGTGGCGTCCTGGAGCATCCAAAAGATCATCAACCGTAAATGTAGAGGTATGTTCTGATCCTTGTGTCTCAGGATTATACGAGCATGAAGGGCGTTGTGTGCTTCTATTAGTGTCCGAACGATGTTGAGACATAAAAGTCTCAAATTGCAAAAATGTGGGTGTATTGTCGGGAGTGAAACGGACCATGTTCCGCCACAAAACGGTTAACCTCTTCATGGTTCATCATCTCCATTTACAATAAAAATCAAGATACTTAGTCAAGACAGATGCAAGATTAAGAGAAACCCCGAAAATTAAGCCAAAAAAATGACGAAGACTCAACCCAAAACAAAAACAAGTTTCTTACAATTACTTAACCAAAATCCATCTACGAATAGTTTGTAATTTAGAATTGACTAAGAATCTAATTTAGATTCAGTTTGAGAAACTCTAAATCGAACTAAACTCGAAAAACGAAACTCGAAAAAACGAAAATCGAAAAAACGAATCTCGAAAAAACAAAAATCGAAACTCATAATTAAGAACTATGAATCGAAACTCAGAATTACCTTGCAGGAATGGCAGTCTCTCTCTCTCTCTCTGTGAGGATGGAGGCGCCTGGTAATTTTTCGATGGCGGAGAGGATAATGAAGTTTAGATTTAGGTTTAACAAGATGTGATCACGCTCAGTATAAATTAAATATATAACCAAAATATTAAATACTAGATAAGTACCCACATATATGCGGGTTTGTAATTTAATATTTTATAATCCGTAAAAAAAGTTTTAAAGACGATAAAATAGAAAACAAAATTAGATCACCCGTAAAAATATCTTATACATAAATTTAGAAACAGAATTTACGATGAAATAAATATATACCTTGAAATAAAAACTTGGTGAAGAGATGCAGCAAATAACTTTGGATACGATTATTGGAATTTTAATTTTTTTGGGTGTAATTGATATACTACCAAATTACGGTTTATATAGAGCTGAGAAATTAGAATTTTTTTTCTTTTATGATTAATTTCTTTAATCTAAATGGAAAAACTAAGAAATGTTTTTTCTTTTCTGTATTAATTTTGCCTTTTATGATAAATTTAATTTTTTAACTTTTAAATTTTATTTGTTAGTAACTTTATCTTGTAAGATTATGAATCATAATTTTTAAGTTTTTTTTATCAATCGCTTTTAAAATTTTCCAACTTTGACTTGACATATGTCGCGATAAGGTGAATTAGCAACTTTGAAACATTCTGTTTTATATAATAAAAATTTACAAATTCTAAATTGAAATATGTTTTTTCTTTTAAAGTTTTTTTTTGGATTTTAATCATTTTTAAAAACTTTAGAAAAGTATAGATTATTATATAGAGTTTGGTCGTGGTTATATATTAATAATTTTCTTTTTTTAAGTTTTCTTTTGTCATAATGAAAATGATTATAAACGTTTTAGTTTGGTCGTATATTAATAATTTTTCTTTTAAGTTTAGCTTATATTTATAAAAAAAATTTTAAGTTTGGTCGTGGTTGTAGATTATAAGCTTTTAAGTTTCTTTTTGTCATTTTTCTAGTTTTCCTTACTTATTCTTGTTTTTTTCTTGATTATGACCCGCATATATGCGGGTTTATAATAATATAATTTATAATCCATGAAAAAAATAAAAATGAAAAACAAAATTAAATCGTCCATAAAAATAAATAACATAAAAATTTAGAAACAAAGATTCCGATGAAATAAATATATACTATGAAAGAAGAATTTAGTGGAGCATATACAATAAATAGTTTTGAAAACGGTTATTGGAGTTTTGATTTTTGGTATGTAATTGACATATACTACAAATTATGTATATAGAGTTGAGAAATTATAGTTTTTTTTTCTTTAAGGATTAATAATCCATTGTTTTATTTTCTTAATCTAAATAGAAAAAGTAAGATTTTTTTTCCTTTTTTATTATCTTTACCTTTTCGGGTAAATGTAGATTTTGTATTTTTTTTTCATTTTTAAGTAACTCTAGCTTTTAGGATTATGAATCAATTATTAATTTTTCCAATTTTTTGTGTTTTTCTTTTTATATTTTTCGTTTTGTTACGTAACTTTACCATTTAGGATTATGGATCTATTATTAATCTTTCCAATTTTTTATATTTTTTTATTAATTGGTTATTAATCGATTTACTAGCGTCACACATGATCTCAAAAGGCAAAGTCCAATCAGGAGGTTGCACAATAGGAGCACTCACCAAAGCCATTTTAATCTCCTCAAAGGCTACAAGACATTCAGGTGTGAAATCGAATTTGATTTCCTTGCATAATAAAGCGGTGAGTGGGCGTGCTATCTTGGAGAAATCCTTGATAAACCTCCTGTAAAACCCAGCATGACCAAGGAAGCTTCGGATATCCTTCACAGAATTTGGTGGTTGGAAACTTGTCATAACAAGAGGGTTCAAAATCTTCTCTCGGACGAACAGAGTTTCGGACTTGTCTCCATTCAAAAGCTCTCTCACAAAACCAAAGTAAAATAAAGCATAGCCCTGAAAGTGCATGTAAAATCCTATTAAATAACCTAAATCACGTTTTGGGGCTTCTTGTAAATAATAAAGCCTTCTGGGCCATTTTACAATTCTTCAACTCTTCATTAAAGTCGCGGGTTGATATATCATGGTTTTTACCCCTTTTAGGCCATGATATAATTCCGTTTTATAGAGTCTTTATTCTATTTCGTAGTGTTTTATAGTCTTTTACAGGTTTTAGCACATTTGGAGCCTTATTGGAGATATTTGAGCTTTCTGGAGCATTTTGGAGCAAAGCTGAAGATCGTGTTGATGAGTACCCGATTTCACGTCAAGCATCGATCGATACCCCCTGGTATCGATCGACACCCATCAGAGCAGATCACAAGCCGCGACTTTAATGAAGAATTGAAGAATTGCAACTTGGTCCAGAAGACTTTGATATTTACAAGAAGACCCCAATTCGTGTTTTAGGTTATTTATAGGATTTTTACAGCCACTTTGTAGGCTATGCTTTATTTTACTCTGGTTTTGTGAGGAAGACAAATCTGAAACTCCTTTCGTCTGAGATCAGATTTCAAACCCTCTTATTACTCTTTCTGATTTATTTGATGATTTATTCAGTTATGTTGATTGTTTCATTCTCCATGTCTGAGTAGATCCACTTTAGGTTCAGGGTTCTCATAAGGATTTTCTCTGAATGCTAGGTTGATTAATTTATAGGATTCACCATCTGAATTAGTTCTTCACCATAGGTTGTGTTCAAAGCTAATTCTAGGTTGCCGAATTTGGAACTTAGATCTTAGGATAATTGATTAGGCACGACAGTGCGATTAATTACCTGTTAGAACCTTAGGTGAGCAAATTGATTATTCGCAAAGAGATTTGGTTTAATTGATTTGTGAACATATCAAACCTGATATTAAAGCTGATTTAGACTTTAGGATTCGCAAAGAGATTTGGAATTCCTAGGATTTAGATTTAGATAATTCTCGCAACGATAGTTGGTTAATTATACCTTAGTGATTTGAGTTCAAGAACTGCACTAAATATGAATCCTGTTAGTTAGTTTATCTGCATTCATTGATTTCCTGAGAAATACCCTGAGCCTTTCTTTCTCCAATTGAATTACAACACTTTTAATTTCTGCACTGCTTTCATTTACATCTGAAGTGCTTAGCTTAATTCTCACCTATATAATCCATTGTGTGTTTCTGTGAGTCCTTGTGTTTGACCTCTAGCTATACTACGACAACTGCTTTAGTATCTGAATAGGGTATTAATTTGAGCATATCAAATTTGGCGCCGTTGCCGGGGACTCAATTCGCCATTAGATTTTAGTTTGAGAATTTCGACTAAGTTCATCGGTATCGATCGATACTCCCTAGTATCGGTCGATACTCGTCGTCTTCTTTTGTTGATATCGATCGACACCACTTGGTATCGGTCGATACTAAACATATTTTTTGGTTACTTACGTACCTTGTCTAGTGCTTTGGTTTCATGTCCGTTCGTGAAACCAGAAGCAACAAGAGCACTCAGCTAGTTGAACTGTCATTGGAACAGCTAGCACTTGTGGAACGCACAAACAGAAAGACAAAGCAAACATCAGGGATGAACAACCAAGTGGTTTTAAGAGCTGATGAAGCTGGAGTCTTGAGAGACCAAGAGGGTCATGTGTGCAATGAAGGAGGGCAGCGACTTGATGAAGCTGGAAACGTCGTTGTCCCTGCTGCTGTTATTGAGATTGTCGCGCCAGCTGGGCGCGCCAACGTTGGGAATGCTGCAGGTGATCGAGTTAGGACACTTGGCGAGCACAACAGACCTGCTCAGTTCTATGCCAATCGATCTGCGATTCGCATCCCAACTTTTCAGAGGAACGATTTCGAGCTGAAGCCTGCTCGTGAGTCAGAGTCCTTTCCATGGCCTACCTCATGAGCATCCCATGGATCATATCGAAAGGTTCGAGGATTTGGTCACTGGTATGAAGTACAATGGAGTGCCCAATGAGTTCCTATTCTGCAAACTTTTTCCATACTCTCTTGGTGGGGATGCTGCTTATTGGCTGAAGCAGTTAGCTCCTGATTCTCTAACTGCATGGGATGAGATGAAGAATGTGTTCCTGATAAATTTCTACGATGATGTGAGATATGAAGAGCTCAGGAGCAAAATCTCTCAATTTTCTCAAGGTCCGACAGAAGCATTCAAGACTGCTTGGATTCGTTTCAAGTCTTATCAGAGAGATTGTCCGCACCATGGGTTCTCTCAGGTTCAGCTGCTAGGCATTTTCTACAGAGGGATTGATTGGAGGTACCAGATGGGTATGGATGCTGCGAGTAATGGGAACTTCAACACCAGGTATCCAGATGATGCGGTTGTGCTGATTGAGAACTTGGCGTCTATCAATAGCACCAAGAATGCTGATTTCGAGAGGAAGAAGCAAGCTGCAGGAATTGATGGGCCTCAGATTGCTGAAGTTCAAGCGAAGCTGGATATTTTGCTTGGGAAGTCGAAGAAGACTGTGCACTTTGCTGATGGAGTCAATAATATCGGTGGAGATGAAATGGAAGATTGTAACTACGTTGGTGGTTCTGGATTTCAAGGTCAGTAATTTGGGTACAACAACAACCGGAACTTCAGTAACAACACTCGCAATTACGGAAACTCTTCGTATCATCCCATCTCTCCAAAGTCCACAGACAATAAGATGGAATTCATGATGGAACAGCTTCTTCGAGGACAAGAGAAGTTGTAGGGGAATTTCAATGGGAAGTTTGACTCGCTGTACATGGATCTGAATGGGAAAATCGAAGCCATCAGTCTCTCCCAGAGGAAGCTGGAAACTCAGGTTGCTCAAACAGCAGCAGCTGTAAAGAGGCATGAAGGTTTTCTTCCAGGGAGAACTGAAAATCCAAGAGCACACGTCAATGCGATCTCCTCAAGTGCAGAAAATTTCGATGAGGATCCTGAAATCGCCAAGGCATCGTTCGATACCCCCAAGTGTCGATCGATGCCAGTTATAATTATGAAACGGGATACTTCCAAAACCCGTGTATCGATCGATACCCCATTGGTATCGATCGATACTGGGGCGATTTCTGAGGATACAACTGAGACTTCGACTGTGGTGCCTAAGGTAGTTGCAGAACGAGTGTATATACCCAGGATACCTTATCCTATGCCTCATATTATGACAAGGAAGGAATGGGAGGACGCCAGATGCAAGGCTTTGTTGGATAAATCAGTTATGGAGCATCCTTTTGATGATGATAAATCTGCCAGGGACGATTCAAGAACAAGAGTATCGATCGATACCCTACATGGTGTCGATCGATATCTGTCGCAGGACAAGCCAGAAACTGTGAAAACACCTGAGTTGATCGAAGAAAGAGTTCGCAAGCCCAAGAAGTTGAATCCTATTCCTCGACACCTCAGAGATCCTATCACTCCAAAGCAGCTGCATGGCTTTGTGAAGAGGGTACGAAGGATACCCCACTCATTCACTTTTGAAGAAGCTTTAGAGGGCTGGTCTCTGCTAAGTCACTACAAAGATTGCAGAGAAACTGAGGAAGAGATCAAGACACTCTTCATTAAGGCCAGAGGTACACCTCCACTGAGACAGTTGACTAAGAGGGAAGACCCATGGATCTTCTCAGTTCCATGCTCTATCTCTAGAGTTGAATTCGAAGAGTCCCTCATTGACTCAGGAGCCTGCGTCAATGTCATGTCCAGGGCAATTGCAGAGAGATTGGGAGCTGATATTCAACCTCCAAAGACATCTATCACGTTCGCGAACGATTCCACCTCTCTTCCAAATGGGGCAATCGCTGATTTGATGATCACAATAGGAGATTGCCTGGTTCCTACTGATTTTCAGGTTGTAGAGATGAATGCAATATCTCGTACGCAGTTGATTCTCGGAAGACCGTTAATGGCTACGGTTGGTGCCATTATGGACACACCCAGCAAGCACATCTCATTCTCATACATTGACAAGGAGGTGTACTACAAAGCCATCCCTAGAGGAACTCCCACACGTATCTCTTGCATCGATGCTGTAATAGGAGCGACGTTGATATCAGATCCTTTGGAAGAACCTCCTGACGTACCAACTATCACAGACGTTTTAGCTGAACCACCCAGTGTCCACAAGGAAGTTGTCAAGAAGGCTAAGGCAACAAAGAAGAAGGTGAAAAGCAAAAGAGTCGAGGATCCCCATGTCACATTGATTCCTCATACTCTATGGAGGTTGAATATCAGCATGTTTTGGTGTAAGCTCGCATTCTTATCTTGCCTGAAGGGCGTTACAGTCAAGCTAATGACGTTAAACGAGCGCTTGGTGGGAGGCAACCCACTGGTGAGTCTGCTTTTGAGTCATTTTCTTTTTATTTTTCGTTTTGTGTTTGTATCAGGATAAACAAGGAGCAAAACTTGAAATCGCCTCAGTGTCGATCGATACCCTGTTGGTATCGGTCGATACCCTACGCGAATGGAAAAGTTCATCAAGGCGATTTAAGCCTGGTATCGATCGATACCAGGCTGTGTGTCGATCGATACTCGATGTTCCAGCAAGGCAACTTCTTGTTTTTCCCAATTTTATTCTGTTCTTTTGTTTTCTTTCACTCACTCTAGGCTAGATAACATTGGGGACAGTGTTGTTCAAGTCTGGGGGAGGTGTCTGCTGACATTGTGTTTGTTTTTCTTAGAGTCAGTTGTTTTATCGAGTCAAAATTGATTTATTGAGTCAAAACTTGTTGGAGATGATGATCCCGTGCTTGAACCTATTGTTTTGATTTTTTTTTTAGTGACCAGTGTTGCAGGATCAGCTCTAGATCGACTAATGAAAAATCCAAGGACTGACCAGTTGACTAGAAAACATCCATGTCTCCAGCAGAGTTCTTCTGAAGCCTGAGCCAAATTTTTGCACTTCATCAATGTGGTTAGTGTTTACAGAGCTTGATTCATCATTCATATATGACAAAGGAACCCTTATGTTTGAAGTAATGGTATCTCTCTCCCCTTTTATAAGTTGATAAATAAGAGCATAAAAGATGAAATGAGTTTCTTCTGAGTAGAGGGCTAGGAAAATTTCCAGCGATCCCATTATTCTAGTTAAGAGGGAATGATCACACAAAGGTTGAAAGCGAGGTTAGGAAAATTTCCCGTGATACCACTATTCGCCTAAACTTTTGATACATAGATAGGGAAGAACCGGGGATTTGGTGGCAAACACCATAAATACTCGCGTCTCATACCTTGATGTGTATATGCAAAGCTGAAAATAAAAAAAAGAGAACATGATAAGAAATAAGTCTGGGGGAGAGAAAATAAAACCAAAAAGTGTGAAAAAGGGTGGTTCCTTGTCATGATATTGTATGGTAAAGAGTCTAGAAGGTTCTTGAACATTGGCTGCAGCGATGAAACTGGTGATGAGGGTTTTATTTGAACAATGCTGCAAGATAATGTGTGGAGTCTGGAAAAGCTGCGAATGTCTACGGAGAAGTACATGGTGGTTAGATCAAAAGCTGATTAGGTGACATTTGGGTGCTTGGGAAAAGGATCTTTGCGATGGTTCATGAACAGGTGAGTCTCTACGTTTTCAAACCTCTTTCTCTGGTTTAGTCTTCTATTTGCTTGAGGGCAAGCAAAGGCTAAGTCTGGGGGAATTGATATATCATGGTTTTTCCCCTTTTAGGCCATGATATAAGTCCGTTTTATAGAGTCTTTATGCTATTTCGTAGTGTTTTAGAGTCTTTTACAGGTTTTAGCACATTTGGAGTCTTATTGGAGATATTGGAGCTTTCTGGAGCATTTTGGAGCAAAGCTGAATCGTGTTGATGAGTACATGATTTCACGTCAAGCATCGATCGATACCCCCTGGTATCGATCGACACCCATAAGAGCAGATCACAAGCCGCGACTTTAATGAAGAATTGAAGAATTGCAACTTGGTCCAGAAGACTTTGATATTTACAAAAAGACCCCAATTCGTGTTTTAGGTTATTTATAGGATTTTTAAAGCCACTTTGTAGCCTATGCTTTATTTTACTCTGGTTTTGTGAGGAAGACAAATCTGAAACTCCCTTCGTCCGAGATCAGATTTCAAACCCTCTTATTACTCTTTCTGATTTATTTGATGATTTATTCAGTTATGTTGATTGTTTCATTCTCCATGTCTGAGTAGATCCACTTTAGGTTCAGGGTTCTCATAAGGATTTTCTCTGAATGCTAGGTTGATTAATTTATAGGATTAACCATCTGAATTAGTTCTTCACCATATGTTGTGTTCAAAGCTAATTCTACGTTGACGAATCTGGAACTTAGATCTTTGGATAATTGATTAGGCACGACAGTGCGATTAATTACCTGATAGAATCTTAGGTGAGCAAATTGATTATTCGCAAAGAGATTTGGTTTAATTGATTTGTGAACATATCAAACCTGATATATCATAGCTTAAACGGGGT
This sequence comes from Eutrema japonicum, assembly GCA_030161315.1. Taxonomy (NCBI): domain Eukaryota; kingdom Viridiplantae; phylum Streptophyta; class Magnoliopsida; order Brassicales; family Brassicaceae; genus Eutrema; species Eutrema japonicum. Next base: position 28,951,235 of record BSQW01000001.1, read on the forward strand.
AAAAACCATGATATATCAACTACAAAACCTGCAATCTCCTTGAAATTGAATCACACGAGCTTGAGCTTCAACACTTACTTATTCTTTCTGGTTTTTGTAATCAGTGGAAAATGCAATGAGAGCTACATTTCATTTACCTCTCTCTCTCTCTCTCTATGTATATATATCTCTCTCTCTCTCCTTCTCCGGCTTGGTTAAAACCTCTAAGGCCATAATCAATTCCTTTCCTTTCCTTATATATCCTCTTTCTTGACCAAGAGATCCACGGCAGCTCTGAATGGCTTCAAGGCATGAATCACATCAAACATCCACAAAGAAGAAAGCACCAGGAAGAAGAAGAAGAAGAAGAAAAATAATGAAATTGAGGGAGAAACTGTGTGAATTAGATATATTTATAGATTTAGCTTACTGGGTTGTTGGCGGAGAAGATTAGGGGAAGAAGAAGAAGAAATTGGGTCGGATCATTTATCGGGTCGGAATTAGTTGTAATCGGATCTTAATCGTGTTTAGGGTCGATTTGTATGGTTAACGATTGATTAGAAAACGGTAAACCAACTAAAACCAAGGCATGTGGGGTTTGGGGTTTCGAACTTTTGTCCAAGGGGATTTAAGCTTCAAATTTTTTTATCGGATGGATTTAGGTCTTTAACTTTCTTTTCGTGGGGAGATATACAGAGGACATAGTTCGGTGGAGATCTGGAGGGATATGTCCATAGTTCGTGAAGAAATAGATCGTTTACCCAATATTTTTTGATCTTGCATAGAGATAAGAACCAAACTTCTTCTTGGTGAGTTTCTTTGAATGTGGAGGCATGGTTATAGGAGTTTGCATCTCTCATAAACTCGCTGATGCAACTTCCATCGGATTTTTCATGAAGAGCTGGGCTGCAATTTCGTCCCAAGGATCGATTAAAACCGCTAGATTTTTGGTTTTTGACACTGTCAAGATCGTCCCACCTGGAAACTTCTCTGAGACTTACCCTGCACCAGTGGTTGAGCCAGAAATCATGATAAATCAGACTCTTTCGAAGAGATTCGTCTTTGATTCTTCGAGTATTCAAACTTTGCAAGCGAAAGCTTCAAGCTTTGAAGTGAATCAGCCTACAAGAGTCGAAGTTGTTTCAGCTCTTATATAGAAATCTGCAATGAAGGCTACAAGAACAGTTTCAAGAACATTGAAACCATCGATTCTCGTAAACTCCTCTAGTCTACGGTCTCGTGTCTCTCCACCATTCACAGAGAATTCAATTGGGAATCTCGTGATCAGCTACTTTGCAGCAAAAACAGAGGAAGGAGAAAACCAGACAAAGCTTCAAACTTTGGTTTTCGAAATCAGAAAAGCGAAACAAAGATTTCGAGATAACCACGAAGATGGGTTTCTGCATCTTCAATATTCGTCGTTTGGAGATATATTGTTGTAGATCTCCGGTTTTAAGGCGGAATAGGACGATCGGAAAATGAAATTGTTACAGTATGGATAAAGCTGGATCATCGGAGATTAAAAATCTAAGATGATCAGAGACAGATGCTAGATCTGGTCGATTATTACGATTGATCCCATATCTGGAGCGCCATTCTCATATGCCACTTTTGTTGGAAAAAAAATTCTCCCATGCCATGTACTAATCTACATTCCACTAAAGATGTGTAATACTAATTGTAACCTTAATGATATTTGTAAAAAAAAAAAACAAAAAAAAAAACAAACAGATGCCATTAACCCGCGACTCGTCCCGAGTCCGTTCCTCACCTTCCTTCCTCCTCCCGAGACGCCATTGTTGCTCAAACCGAGCTCCTTCAACCACGTCCTCCGTCACCTCCGGCGAGTTCTTCGTTCTCGTTGGCGTCGGTTTGTTCTCCTTTCTTCATCGGGTTTGGTGAGTTCTTGGATAGGAGATTTGGGGATTTGTTAGATTTAGGGATTTGAAAAGGAATTTGGTTGTTTTGGTAGCACATTTGGTTTGTAATGATGTGTAATGGTAATAATAGCTATTTCCATAGGTTATTTATCGAATTTAGCTGTTGAATAGTGATAAATCTAGAGGAAACCACGATTTAGAATCGATCCCAAATCTGGAAATCTGCAGACGTATGACAACTGGAACATATTGTATAACTGAGAGATAGTAGGACAACTGGTTCAAATGGTATATAACTGAGAGATATTAGGACAAATGGAATAACTATGACAAATTGTGTAATTCGTAATTTGTGTTTTTTTTTTATTTTGTTTCCAGGAGGCGATGAGGAAGAGGCACACAAACGTTCATTTTGACTATGGAGGGTACTATACAGAAGAGCATGAATGGGTTTCAATAAATTCCGTATACGCTATATCGTTTAAGACCGCATCTATGGAAGAGATAACTTATTCGATGTTAGTAGAGAAAATATGCAGGAAGATTGCGTTAGATGAAACCCCGAGGAAGCTGAAATTGAGTTATAGCGTATCTAATGCTGCGAGAGAGTCATATATTGTAGATGACGAGGACGTTTTTGTTTATCTGACGACATCAGATGAAAAGGGACTTCGACATGTTATGCATGTGGAGTTATCCAATGATGATTTGGAAAAAAGTCTGTGGGTCGATCAAATTTCAAGAGCGGGGCGAGGAAGTTCATTTGGTAAGAATTATGGGGAGCCGGCTTCAAATGGGAGAGTTGATGATGCAGATAATGGTGGAATCCTTACTATTTTCAGAGCTGGTGAAATATCAGAACAAAATAACGAGAATATCAATGAAGAGCCAATGAATGATGGTAATGAAGGTTGTGAGAATGATTCACGTAACGATTTTGAGGCTGTGGATAGCCCAGTGGATAACCATGTGGATGACTGTTTCGATGGTAGGCATGAATATGTTGAGCTGCCGCCTCCTGTACAAGATAGTCAGTATGTTGAAGAATGGGAAGATGGTACGGGTCTTGAAAAGGGTCAAGAATTTTGTTCAAAGGAGGCAGTGCAAGAACTGGTTCATAGAGCTGCAAATTTGAACTGTTTTGGAATTCGTACGGTTAAGTCGGATACGGAGCGACTTATGCTACGATGTGGTCAAGCTGCACAAGGTTGCAAATGGTATTTACGAGTTGCGAGAATTCAGAAATCATAATTTTTCAGTGTAAGAGTACATAGAAAGATGCATAGTTGCTCTCGGGCTGTTGCGAGCACAAGCAGTTATAAACAGAAAGGCACACCAGGAATGGTAGCAGATCTTTTGCATGAAGACTATCCAGGTCTATTAGACACCCCGAGTCCTAAAAATCTCATGAGTATTATTCAAGGAAGACTCAGTTTGCATTTGTCTTACGCTACGATCTGGAGATGAAAAAAACAACATGTAAGCGATGTGCGAGGGAGTCCTGAAAAAAGCTACAAGATGTTGTATTCCTATCTGTACATGTTAGAGAAGGTGAATCCTGGATCAGTAACAACTATGGAATTGGATGCAGAGAAAAGATTCAAGTACCTATTCATTGCTTTGGGAGCTAGCATTGAAGGGTTTAGGGCTATGAGGAAAGTGATAGTTGTAGATGCAACTTTTCTTAAGTCTGTATATGGTGGTATGTTGGTTTTCGCAACAGCTCAGGATCCCAATCATCACCATTACCCCATTCCGTTTGGTGTAATTGATAGTGAGAAAGATGCTAGCTGGACCTGGTTTTTCAAAATGCTGAAAACAGTTATACCGGATGTTCCTGGAATGGTTTTTATAAGCGACAGACATGCAAGCATCATCAAGGCAGTCTTTGAGGTGTACCCGAGCGCACATCATGGACATTGTATCTGGCATTTGTCTCAAAACGTGAGAGGAAAGGTGAAGAAACAACACAAGGATCATGTCGCGATGAAATTCAGGGATTGTGCTCATATTTATACGGAGAGTGATTTCAACCGATAGTATGCTGATTTTAGGAGTAGGTATCCTAAAGTCGCCGAATATCTCGATAAGAGCATAGAGCCGGATAAATGGGCAAGGTGCAAATTCCCAGGAGACAAGTAAAACATAGACACCAGCAATTCCGTAGAGTCAATGAACAGTGTGTTTAGGGAAGCAAGGAAGTACTCTCTATTACCTATGATTGATACAATTCTTGAAAATATTTTTGAATGGTTTAACAAACATAGGAAAGAAGCTGGTGCTGCATCGGACCACAAGAGAGTGGTGCCTTTTGTGGAGAACGAGCTGCACACACGATGTGCAATTGCATCGAAATTAGTGGTGACTGAGCTAAACGGCTTCCAGCTTGAATACAACGTTATTGGACGCGATGGGAAGAGTTATTTGGTGGACCTGAAAATGAAAATTTGTTCTTGCAGATGTTTTGATATAGACAAGTATCCGTGTGTCCACGCAATAGCCGCAACAAGAAACCTCATGAGGAAGGATGGGAGAACCGCGAATATCCAAATCTATGATCTATGTTCTCAATATTACTTGATTGATACATGGGCGTTGGCATATTACAGAATGATTTATATCATCCCGCATGACTCTAACTGGATGGTTTCTGCTGAAATAGAAGAATTGTTCGCCTTACCACCGCAATACACCAAAAGATCTGGAAGAAATCAGGAAACGCGGTTTCCATCTACCGGAAAAGGTAGCAGGAAGAGGAGAAACAAGTCTGTCCCTGGCATTATCTTGGAGAGGTGGTTGCAGCCCGAAAGTCCTGATGAGTAAACATATTTTCTTCTTTGTAATTCTCGAATTTAACTAAGAACATGTCTGTTACTAAGTATTACTAAGAACATGTATGTTGCTGTATTTCTCGGATCTTGACAACCAGGTTTAACTAAGTACTATTAAGAACATGTATGTTGCTATATGGCATCGGATTTGTACAACCAGGTTTAACTAAGTACAAATAAGAACATGTCTGTTCAGCAGTTCTAGAATTTGTACAACCAGGTTAAACTAAGTACAAATAAGAACATGTCTGTTCATCAGTTCTCGAATTTGTACAACCAGGTTAAACTAAGTACAAATAATAACATGTCTGTACTCGGATTTGTACAACGGGGTTCAACTAGTACAACTACGAACAAAATAATTATACAATCATAATTATTAATATAATATCTAACTAATATTAAAAATAGGAAATTAAGTTGTAAAATGATTCGTAATACCTTAAGAAACGATTTATAATCAATAAAAAACGAATTAAACATTTTCCTAATACATATGCTTGTTCTCACATCAAATACTCCTTATACTATAAGGAAGACTTTGTTAATATTCACCTCTTACGATGGAAAAGAGTTGAAAAATTCGATTTCGTGCAAATTGTCTTATGAAAGCCTCCTAAATGGTACATAAATGTGGAAAGTCACGTGGACAACTACAACATAATCATTTATATTAAGGTCCAACTTAAAATACGCAAATATCGCCAAAAGCACAATTATGATGTTTGGTGAACAACTGTACATCTAAGGGACAACTATGTTTAAACCAAACCAACTTTAATAAATATATTTCCCTCCTTTTTTTCCGGAATTTCCCTCCTTTTTTTTCGGAACTTCCCTCATTCTTTTCCCCAATTGGTTAATTTTTTTTATTTTTTTTAATCAATATATCTTTTTCTCGACACACTCTCACATCCACTCATTTCTTACAATTTTCGTTTATTCCTTTTAGAGAGAGAGAGCGATTTCTAGGGTTTGAGAGGAAAAGGGGAAAGTTCTCAAATTTCTGGATTTGGAAGGTAGAGTTCAACAATCGACAAAGGTAAGTTTTCGCGAATTCAATTTTCGAAATCTAGATTTCGCGATTTCGATTTTCGAATTCTGGATTTCGCAATTTCTGGATTTCGATTTCTAGGTTTCGATTTCTGAATTTCGATTAAGGCATCTAGGCGATTTCCGGATTTCGATTTTTGGGGTTCGATTTCTGGATTTCGATTACGGCATCTAGGTGATTCTGGATTTCGCGATTTCTGGGTAAATGGCAATTCTCGATTAAGGCATCTAGGCGATTCTGGATTTCGATTTCTGGGTACATTGAGGATATGGGATTTCGATTTCTGGGTAAATTGCAATTCTCGAGGATATGGGATTTCGATGTCTGTATAACTATTTATGTTTTTCCCGTTACAGTGACAATGCCAATAAGTTCAAGAGATACTGATTCCTCAGAAGAAAGTTACGAGGAACTCTACGCAAGAGAGGACGCAACCTTCGGTATTCCTTCAAAGTGTTGGTGCGGTAAACAAGTGAGAGTCGACGTGGCTAAAACGCCGGGGGATGAAGGAAGAAGATACTACCATTGCACATCGAGTGGTGGTGGAGACCTTTGTTATGGTGGAAACCACATTTTTCAGTGGTGGGATCATGCAATCCAAGAGCAGTTTACAAGAGTAGAGCTCCGACTAGATGAGCAGAGAGCTTCGTCTCACAGTGCTTTCAAACTCCATTGTGAGATGCGTATGGCCGTTGCCCAAATGCATCAAGAAATTGATGAGATCAAGGAAAGCTTAGCCAAGAAGGACCACGAGATCCATATGTTGAGGGAGAAACTTTCGGCGAGAAGGAAGTGACTTTAGTTTATGCGGCTGAAGGTCCTTTTGTATTACGAATCTTATGTTTATGTTAATGTTTCTGTGGCTTTATAAGACTTGAAAACTTTATGTTTTGAAAACCTTATCTTTTGAAAACCTTATGTTTATGTTTATGTTTAAGTTGAACCTATATAAACCAGTTGTTCCGAAGGAACTTAAATAAGTTGAACCTATATAAACCAGTTGTTCCAAAAAACTCAATTCAGTTGAACCTATATAAACCAGTTGTTCCTTCGAAACTTAAATAAGTTGAACCTATATAAACCAGTTGTTCCAAAAAACTCAATTCAGTTGAACCTATATAAACCAGTTGTTCCGAAGGAACTTAAATAAGTTGAACCTATATAAACCAGTTGTTCCAAAAACTGAAATACATAAAAACGATAAGTAGTGTGTTTCCGCCCAAACAGTTCATAACCAAAGAACCAAACTACTACAAACCCCTACTTCTTCCCAGTCTTCTTCTCAGGCTTCTTCGCAGGCTTCTTCGCAGGCTTCTTCGCAGGCTTTTTCGCAGGCTTCTTCGCAGGCTTCTTCGCAGGCTTCTTCTCAGGCTCCTGCTCAGGCTCCTGCTCAGGCTCCTGCTCAGGCTTCTTCTCATCAACCCACGATGGCCTTAGATAGTCAGACTCTCCCCTTCTTCTCTTCACTCCGGTTGGTATTGGAGTGACACTGGGATCCTTCGCCTTCCTTTTCTTATTGTCTTTCTTTCCTTTTCCTTTCTTCTCTTTATGAGCCTCTACCTCAGCTGCATAAAAAAATAAACAAAGTTAAACACAACAAGGAAATCACCAAACCCAAAACCGCAAACCAAAAAAACTCACTTATATCCTCGATGATTGGTGGATATGGGTCAGGGACTCCACTGAAAAGAACCACACCAGCTGCATATGGAGTCTCATAAGCTCCACACTCACTTGTCTCCTCGATGATTGGTCGAGTTGGCTGATAGGATGGAGTCTCATAAGATCGACTCTTTCGATGTGTTGAGACAAAATTCTCAAGCTCTTTCAGTCTCCCATCCATCGCTTTCTCCAAGTCCATAGCCTTCTCTGTTATTTTCTCCGTGATCTTCTCAAACCCTTTCTCCATTGCTTTTTCCATCCATTTCTTCATCTTCCTCTCCAAGGCTTCTCCAGACTGTGCAGGTACATGCCCAGGTACCTGAGAAACTCTGTCAAGGCCAACATCAACTCTCGCAGTCTCAAGGACTGCATCACTCCACGAAGCCACGTCCAAATCAAAGAGATCTCTCCAAAATATCTTTTTCTTCTCAACAGTTAGACGCTCTCTCCAACTTTCAACAATGGGATCGATGAAACCTATCCCATCATCATAGTCATCCTCTATGATCCGCTCCAACAGATCATTCTCCTCTGAATATGGTTCCAAGATGCTAGAGATGTCCTGTAAAGATTAATAATTTGAACATCAAATGAAACTCTACAAGATTACAAATATTACTAACTAACTAAGTTCACAAACTCTTACCTTGCTGAGACCGACCGCTTCATTGATGTCATCCAAAGGATGACCTTTCATTAAACTTTCTGAGAATTTACTTTTACAACACCTTGGACATTCCTGCTCTGCGGGTACAGATTCCCGAAATCTTCGTCCAAGATTTGGAATCGCCTCATATGCCATAATCTACACATATCGTTATATTATCTCAGTGTTAAAATCTTTAAACTAATATTTAAAATCATAAATTACTCTTAAATATTAACCTCGAGAGGAAGAACAAAGCCACCAAACGCCGCTTGCTGTTTTGGTTTCACGACGCCTTTGAAGCTTTTCACAAAGCGTCGGATCTCTTTCATGGTTTCGTCGAATGTAAACCGACCCCAAAGAAATGTCTCACAAGCGTGGACATCATCAACAACACTCAGCAGCCATGAATCTATGTTACCATCAACCTTAGACTTGGCTTTCACTACCTTGCATAAGAAATACAAGATAGTGTGCTTCAACCTGTCTCCCAAGGTCTTCCTCACTGCTGAGGTCTTCTTCTTCACTCCTTCGGTCTTCTTCTTAAGTTCCTCAAGCTTCTCCTCCACATCTTTGATTGTTACCTTCAGGTCCTTACCAAACATCCGCTCAGCAAACTCCAAATCCCCCAACGCCTTATAGTTGTCGGGGTAATCGTGGCAGTCCAATCCAGTAAGGAGGGCGTGCTCTCTCAAAGAGTACCTGATAGGCACTCCGTTCACCACAAACCAGGCTTCTCTCTCCTTCTCCGTAGATGCTGTCCGAAGGAGAAGCATCCACATGCCTTGAAGCATGTGGTTTGCCTCCTTAGGCATGTGGAACAGATGCTTGAATTGAGAATGATTTCGAAACCATTACAACTCTTCATCAAGACCATCCTCAATGTATTCCACCGTCGATTTCAGCTTACACCTACTTCCGACCTTGCAAGTCTTGATTTACTCGCTTGGACCAAAAAACATCTTCTCCGGCGGCAGTGGTTGGCTCTCATCATCATCATCTTCATCAGCATCACTATCGTAGTCCTGCAAATGAAAAAAAAACACTTATTACTATCACTTATCCACAGTTGAACTCAGATGTTCCAGTTAGCCAGAGTTGTCCCTACATCACAGTTTCGATGTTCCAGTTAGCCACAGTAGTCCTTACATCACAGTTTTAAACCTAAGATGTTCCAGTTAGACACATTTGTCCCTACATCACAGTTTCAAACCTAAGATGTTCCAGTTACCCAGAGATGTCCCTACATCTCAGTTTCAAACCTAAGATGTTCCAGTTAGACACATTTGTCCCTACATCACAGTTTCATACCTAAGATGTTCCAGTTACCCAGAGATGTCCCTACATCTCAGTTTCAAACCTAAGATGTTCCAGTTAGCCAGAGATGTCCCTACAGCACAATTTCAAACCTAAGATGTTCCAGTTACCTCTTCTTCCTCCACAACATTGTCTTCCCCTGCGATACCAATGTTTTCTTCAACGTTTTCAGCAACGTTTTCTTATACGTTTTCAGCAACGTTTTCTTTGTCGTCAGCAACTGTTTCTTCCCTTTCATCCCCCTTTTCTTCCTCTACTCTCCTTCAATCCACATTTTCTTCAACTAATTGCTCTTTAGTCACTTCTTCTTCTTCTCCTTCATTAACCGTCACTTTCGGATTGGTTTCATGACAATCCATTGATTCTCCTTCTATAATTGCTTCTAGGTAATTCCTAAAACAACCAAAACTAGATATAAGTTAGACAGTACATCCACATACCATTTGTGAATAATCAAAACTAATTCGAGAACAATTTCATATCAAAACCGAAAGGAGAGAAGTTAGGCATAATGGCGCTCATCGAAAATCGAAAACTAAGGCATCGGAACTAGCTTTGATTCTGTTACCTATTGTGAAGTCTGAGAGGAAGAATATGAAGAATCGCGTGGGTCTGAGGGAGGGCTCGGGATTTCTGAGGAAGGGCTCGGGATTTCTGAGAGAGGGCTCGGGATTTCTCGGCAATCGACAAAATCTGGAAATCAGCAGACGAAATCGAAGACCAGGACGCGAGGGAACCGGAGTGGCTAAGCTCTTGTCGGATTTCGTGGTGGAAGGTCGGAATGAATCGATAAGAACTTTCCTCAGGGAAGACCGATGGTGTCGCGGGGAAGCATGGGGAAGTGGAAGGTTTTTTTGGTTTTTTTTTTTCAAATTTTAAGTAACTGAATTTGGGTTTGGGTCTGGATTGTTGGGTCTGGGTGGGTTTTTCATCGGATCCAAGTGGTTGGGTCTGTAATTTTCTAGTTTTGATTTGGGGTTTTCGGTTTTTCCTTCAATTTTGTTTAAAAATTAATTGTTTATTAAAAATACGAAAAAAAGATGGCATATGGGAATAAATTTTTAGAAATAGTGGCTTTCCAGCAATTTTCCCCCCATATCTGACTTTTCCCCAACCTTCGACGGAAGGAGGAAGAAGAAGATTTTTTTTTTTAAATTAATTTTTTATATTTATTAATTATAAAAATAATTAAAAAACAAAATTTTATTTTAAACAAATATCTTAAAACCACGTCATTTTTTTAACGGAAAATGAACAGTTCTCTTAAAACATTTAACTGAATGTACTTAAAATCTAATTTAAAGGTTTTTTGTGTTAATATTTCCAATTTGAAGGTTTATAGTGTGAGTGAAATTTTTTGGAGGTTTAAAGTGTCAGTATGTATCACTTTGAAGGTTTGTTATGCAATTTTCTCCAAAAATATTATATGACTAAATAGAAGAGGACACTTACATAAAATTTCAACCAAACCCAAAATTCTCGACGTTTCATGTTACTAAGTTCATCCTCTGTAATATTCGGATTTTTTATCCTCATTTGATCGACATAAATGCTGTGAATTTCAGAAAATGATGAGCACAAATAATGAGCACAATTTCAGAATTGTTTTTTTTTTAAAAAACTTGAAGTGAAAATTATACCTTTCGTATCGTATTCGTTCTTCGCAGTTAAGAAGAATATATGTATGCAAGTGCGCTCTCTCTTCGTCTGATAGCCACCGCTTATTGCGTTTTCCACTCAAACGTCCGATTTGTGCAAACATATCAGAAACCAGTGTTAGGTAAGGTTGTTTCTCTCCTCCATCGTCGTAGCGCCCCAGTTTTCTACTTTTAGCTTGGTCTTGTGGTGCAAAATAGTATGAAGAGAAGTGTGATGTTTCTTCATTAATGCTCTGAGCGATTATTGATCCCTCTACCCTGCTTAAATCTTTTACCTTCTTTTTCAAGTGGTACATGAATCACACGAACGGGTACATCCATCTGTACTTAACCGGACCACCAAGTGCTGATTCGCGAGGGAGATGAATTGGAATATGTTCCATTACATCAAAAAAGATGGTGGAAATATCTTTTCGAGATTACACAAAAGAACGTGTATGTTGTCTTCCAAATTTTGAATACCATCAACAGTAAGTGATCTAGTGCATAAGTCCCGAAAAAGTACCAATACATGTAATAAGAAACAATAAACATGAATATTTAATCATATATATGAAACTCAAATATCCAAAGATAATATTTAGCTTATTCTCACCTGCAATAGCTTCATGAACATTTTGGGGGAGTAGTTCGGCAAATGCAAATGGTAGCAACTGTTGAATGAAAACATGACAGTCATGACTCTTCATCCTAGATAACTTGCCATCTTGACTGTTAACGCAGTTTCAGAGATTAGAAGCATCACCATCAGAGAATTTAACCCCATGGATAATCCATTGGAAAAACTCTTCCTTCGCATCTCCTTCCAATATAAATATGGGGACATGACCCTTTCCGTTTCCCATGACATGTAGCTCGGCGCGATCACATATAGTAGGCAAGTCTAATCTTGACTTCAAGCTATCTTTCGTCTTCCCGTGAACACTTAAGACGGTATTCATGATGTTGTCGAAGAAGTTCTTCTCGATATGCATGACATCAAGATTATGCCTCAACAGATGGTCCTTCCAGTATGGCAAATTCCAAAAAATTACTATTCTTGTGACAATTATGATACTTGCCATATCCATCAGTTGAAATATTACTGTTTCCACCACATTATGCAGTCTTATATGCTCCAAAATCTCTTAGTGGCAATTGGAGATAATGGCCATATAATTATGGCGGAGGTGCATCACGCACTATTTTGTTCTTCGTGAACAACGTCTTGCTCATGCCGTAAGGATGTGAACGCGATAGGAAACGTCGATGACAATCAAACCAACATGTCTTTCGCCCGTGTTTCAATTGGAATGCATCAGTACTATCTGAACAATAAGGACATGATAACCTTCCATGAGTTGTCCATCCGGATAGCATTCCATACGCTGGAAAATCACTGATTGTCCACCGCACGCATTCTAAAATATGTTGACATGAAATATCATAGACTTCACTTCCGTGTTCCCATAACTCTTGTAACTCGTGAATAAATGGTTGTAAGAACACATTAAGGGATCTCTTTGGATGTTCTGGGCCAGGCACAAGTACGGTAAGAAACAGAAACTCTCGTTTAATGCACAACGACGGGGGCAAATTGTACGGCGTGAGAATAACTGGCCATAATGAATATTGCCTTCCATGCTTCCCAAATGGGTTGAAACCATCAATACATAATCCGAGATAGACGTTTCTACTCTTTGATGCAAAATTTGGATAAACTGACTGAAAGTGTTTCCATGCCTCTGCATCAGAGGGATGCGCAATCTCTCTTTCATTTGAATGCTCTGCATGCCATCTCATAGCTCTCGCTGTGCGCTCAGACTGATACAATTTTTTCAGCCTATCTGCTAACGACAAATACCACATACGCTTATACGGAACTCGAACTCTCCCAGTGGTCATCTAAAACCGAGGTTTGCCACAAAACCGGCATGACAAGTAATTTGCGTTCGCTCCCCAATAGATCATACAAGTATCGATGCACACGTCGATCATATGATAAGGCAAACCCATACCATCAACAAGTTTGTCTACCTCGTAGTAGGACGCTGAACACAAATTATCTTGTGGTAACAAGTCTTTCACAAAATCAGCAATTGCGTCAACACAATCCTCCGCTAAATTATAATATGTTTTTGTGGTCATCAATCGGGTTGCAACTGACAGAGGAGAATGACCCTCTTTACAACCATCATATATTGGTTGCTTAGATGCGTCTAACATATAAAAAATCTCCTTGATTCTAAATTTGGTTCCTCAACTCTATTGCCTTATTCCATAAATGAGGGCATATTCTCACGAAACACATCATTTACCATTTGTAATGTATCTCTAGATTCCATTGTAAATTTAGGTTCCTCTACCCTATAAGTCACATGAGCACTCGTACTAGCCAAATTCACTGAATCAACTTCCCGTGATTATACCATATATGGTAATTTGGCCTAAATCCTCACTTCTACAAGTGGTTCCACACTTTTTCTACAATAATAAACTTATTATTATCACACGAAGGACATGGGCAGAACATCTTACCCTTTTTCGGAATGTGTCCTGGTTTGTGGCAAATTCCATGAACTCAATCAAACCCTTCTCAAACTTCTTCGTAATCAACACGATCGAAAATTACTGAGATTTGATTCCATTTCTATAGTGGTTTGTTTGTACCCAATATGAGAAGAGAAGAACGATCTCTATAATATTATTTAAGAAGACATTTTTGAAAATGAACTTTTTTTTGTAAGTTATTACATGAAATGCCATTACAAATAACAAATAATAATTGAAATAGGAAAATATAGAATTGTCTTTTACAATTAGTGATAAGAATATGGAAAGTAATTATTTTGCATTTAAGATGTTATCTACAATAAATTTTTAAATAATATTCAAATAACAAAAATCTATTCGAAATCTTGATATATTTTTCACTATATTTTATTTGAATTTATATCAAAATAAAAGTTGAAAAATATTTTACTAATTTTATAAAAAGTTAAACACAAAAAATTGATTTTTTAAGAGTTCGTGAACTAAACACGAAACTAGAGTTGTTAAACGGTGCATAGTAGAGTTATGTTTTCAAGATTATAGGTTTTACGTGTTAGCCCGAATAATAATTTATTCCACTGCAAAATGGGTTAAATAGATAAATTATTTCGTTTGACAACTATATCTATAATCATGAGTTAGACATATTATAAAATTCAAATAAAATCAATTTTTCTTAAATTTCAAAATAATTTCTTTAAATAAATGACCACACACTAATTATAGCGTGGATTAAGTCCTAGTTTATATACAAAAAAATCTCAGACGTTCCCACTGATTTCCACTGATTTTTTAACTAAAAAATATCTCATGCGCTCCCAAAAAAATATTGCAGGCGATCAGACAAAAAAATTCCGTGGGGAATTTGCGATTGATTTCCCACGGATTTCCCAACGGTTTTTATTTTGTTGGTAATCGGTCGCAAATTTCCAACAAAATCGCTATCGATATATTATGTTGCAAATAAGCAATAATTTCCCCCACCGAATTACTAAACCGTGGTATATTGGTGAGTAATTTTTGCAACCAAAATTCCGGTGGGAAATTCCGTGGTATTTTGACATGTTTTCTTGTAGTGATCGAGTCTGTTATTCGATTTTGCCCTAGAAACGAATTTCGTTTTTGTATTTGAAATTTAGGGAGGAGAAGGGAGCTTTGGATGTTTGTAATTAATGGACATTGGCGGTCGATAACGGAACTCATATTCTTGGTCGATTAGGAAATAGCTTTGGTAATTCAAGGATTGTAGTGTTTAAATTGTATCGAATCGTGGGACTAGTTCGAATTCACCGAAGGGAGTTACAAACCCTTATAAGGAATAACAACTGGGTATTACTGAAAGAAGTGGAATAACTGGAACAACTGGGTATTATCGAGAAAGTAGAATAAGCTGAGAGAAGAAGTTAAACTGGAGCAACTAGTAAAACTGATACAAGGTTGTAGGTTGTAATGTAGTTTTTTAATTGTTTTTTCAGGAGACAATAAGCAACATAACTTTCTCTATTGGAGGATATAATACCGGTGATGATTTCCGATGGAACTCTAAAGACAATTGCATGTACGTGATATTGTTAAGGGAATCATCTATGGATGAGATAACGTATTCGATCTTAGTGCATATGATATGAAGGAAGATTGGGGTAGATCAATCTATGAAGATACTGAAATTGAGTTACCTTCCGGTGCTAGTGAATGATAGTCTTCCTGTATATATTGATGATGATGATGAAGACGTTTATATTTATCTAACGGCTATGGATAAAGAGCTATGTAGAAATGCTTTGCATGTAGATGTCATATAAGATATAGAAGAATCTGTATATAGTTCATTTGATGTGAATTATGGTGACTAGGAAACATCAACAGAACTAGATGAAGATGTGAAAGGGAAGAAAGCAAGAAAAAAGGTTTACATCGACGAACATCGTCGCAGAAATAAGCGAGTTGGTTGTTGTAGTATCAATTCAAACGCTACAATGTAGGGGTGGGCAAAAAAACCGAACCGAACTGAACCAGCCAAACTTAAACTGATCCAAACGAAACCATATTCTATATATAACCCAATCGGTTGAAGTTTTTTCAACCCGAACGGTTCGGTTCGGTTTGGTTTTAAACCGAACCGAACCGATAACCCAATGTATTTTTGTTAACTAGTTAATTAATAATATTAAAAATATAAACACATATGGTAAGCTTTTCGGTTCTTCACCTAAAACCTTTAGGATAAAGATCTTAAACCCACGTTTTTTCTTTTTGTGTTTTAAACTTCCATTTTTTTCTAAGTTTTGCTAAGGTAAATGATTTTTTATAATAGTTCTATATTAATGTTACAAGCCTATAATGGCTCATATAAGAGATCAATAAACATTAGTTCGTATAGTTAACTTATATTTAAATTATTGATTTGTTGCATGTTCATTTTAGTGGTATGGGAGAGTTGAGGCCATGAATTTTTTTTATTTTTTTTATTTTGATCAAGTGAGATAATTTCAGTTTGGTTTTCGATTTTTAGGGAATGGTTTTTTTATGGTTTTGTTTTGTTTACGTTTAGTTAAGATTATTGTTTTTATAAGTTAATTTTTTTAAAACCGAACTAAAACCAAACCAAATTACAACCGAACCAAACTTATTTCGGTTGAGTTCGGCTAGAGTTTTATACAACCCGAATCAACCGAACCGAACCAAACTCAAACCGAACCCGAAATTAAACCGAAATGCCCACCCATACTACAATGTAATTTGTATTTTTTTTTATGTTGTATTGTACTCTTTGGTATCACTGGAACAAATAAGCACACAACTAATTTCAATTGATCATATAATCTTTCCAAAAAAGTAATATAGGTACAACTAAGTAATATTATAAACAATGGAAGTTACAACTACAATCACTACTTTCAAAAAAAAAATGATATATATCTAGAGAATTAGGGTTCACAAATCGCCAATCGTCCCATTCCCTTCCCAGTTAGTAAAAAAACTCTCCTACCGGCCCTGGATTCGATTTCCGTTGGGAGGGGTCTTCTCCGAAGGAGTGAGTTTAACATAGTTTGGGCCCTGGTTTGGGGATGTACGGGCCTACAGGCCCGGAACCTCGGCGATTCAAAAAAAAAACTCAAATATGGGTGATGGGTTTGCAAATCGCCATTTCCGTCTCCTAACTCTACCATCGAAAATACAGATCAAGATTCTCTTCACAGCATGTAGCGATTCGGTTCGAGATATGTGCAATTTCAAAATTACTTGCAAACATTTGAAGAATCTACTGTAAACTCCATATTTCTACAAGTAAGGTTTATTTTTAAAACTCCCCCAAATCGAACTGGATCTGAAACCGATAACTTTATCTATTACATGATATAAGTCAATCAACTTAATGTTCATGTATGAGCCCATGGTATTCGTGGATCCCCAATGGCTTTCTCTCAAACAAACATGTTATATACATGGCAATCCTTCAACGATCCTGCTAAGAGGGATGTCAGAATTCATGTTTGGGGAGAACCCTCAAGCGGGAATCGATGATATCAAACGGTCTGCGGATGCTGGTTTCGATATAGCTGAGTATTGTTAATTATGGTGTTATTCGGAAAGTTTTGTGGATTGATGATGGGGTTGATAACGGTCCAAATTCTGCTATAACCCGGGAATTTTGTGTAGAGACGCGGTTGTCAATGGAGAAGGAAGGCGGTAGGGAGTGGATAGAGTGCCTTTCAGAGTCTTTCAAATGTCGAAGGAATAGCCTGGATATGGATCGCTTAAACGAATGCAATTGCGGTGTCCAGATTCAATTTCCGGGATCAAAAATGTGTGGTCCTTGCTTCTGGGCTATCAGAGGTTTTGCGTTCTTCTATAAGATGCGAGACTATTTTCTGGCTTAGGCATTATTGAATCGATCTCTGTATTATTAAGACTGAATCAACTTTATGTGTATCATCTGTTTCTTTGTAATGATCCGTTTCTTTCACTTTATTATCTATATAATCTGAATGTTTTGGAATACTAGAGAAACTATGGACAACTATGTTTTGGTTTGACTAGAAATGGTAGAAACAACTAGAAATACTACGAACACAACTTTATGTGTATCATCTGTTTCTTTGTAATGATCCGTTTCTTTCACTTTATTATCTATATAATCTGAATGTTTTGGAATACTAGAGAAACTATGGACAACTATGTTTTAGTTTGACTAGAAACGGTAGGAACAACTAGAAATACTATGAACAATTAAGACAACAATTATTTGGGTATCCCAAATTAAGAACAACTGGAAATACTTCGAAATACAAAGAACAACAAACCCCAAATTAAGAGAAAAATAAGCTGAAGGTGGCGAAATTCGGGAATTTTGTGTGTTTGTATATGTAATTTTCATACACAAGTAATAAATTGATATAATGGTTTTTGGATAATGGTTTTTATTTATTAGTTACACAATTTTTTTTTTGGATAATGGTTTTTGTGATATTCTTGTTTTCACATCAAACACCTTATAGTTTTATGATGACTTTGTTAATTTTAACCACCTTATAATGCAAAAGATAGGGAAACTGTGCTATAAGACATATTATTGCATGAAAAAAAATTGGAAATGTACTTAAAGTATCAAATGTTATTGATACAACCAACAAATTAAAGTTTAATTCACGGCAATACTAATATAAGGGAAATATCCCCAAAGTACAAATGTTTGGAAGAGAGAACAACTATACAACTAGGAAGTATAACTATGTTAAATTCGTTTTTTTTAGATTTTGGATTTCCCTCCAAATTAAAAGGGGGAAAATAGTTTTTTTTTTGAATAAACTCCGAATTAAAAGGGGGAAAATATATATATATTTTTTCATTTCTCACAATCGAAATAAACTTGAGAGAAAACGGAGGATGGATTCCACCGGAAAATCCCAAATCGATTTCAAACTCTCCCCCTCTAAGAACCTTAAACTCGATTTTTCAAAATCGATTTCTCATTAGGAATTCATCCAACATTCAACCTGACTCGACTTAAATCCGCAAAATCCCCAAATCGATTTCAAACTCTCTCTCTAAGAACCCTAAGATTCAAACTCTCTCTAAGAACCAATCTCACACCGTCTCTCGCTTTCTCAGGTCCGCTCTTAATTTCGACAATCTCTTTACTTCTTCATTAGCTTTTTGAATTTCATATTTTCTCAGAAAAATGAAATTTGTGCTGATACAGGGTGGCATCAATTGTTTACTGGTTTTAAGTTTTCCAAGGAGCAGGCATCAATTGTTTCTTGGTTTTAAGCTTGATATTGATAGCTTTGTGGGTTGTTTCTCATATTTAAAACATCATATGGTACTAACAGAGCCTTCTAAAATGTTGTTATAAGCTTTTGCAATACTTTGTGCAGAATGTCTGGAGATACGGGTTCGAGTGGATCATCAAGTGCTCGTCCAAAAAGTGTAAGAGTTGGTGGTGTGCCAAATAGATGTTGGTGTGGTGAGGAAATTTTGGCGTTGATATCCAAATCTGACAACAATCCTTACCGAAGATACTTTCGTTGTGGTTATGCTATAGCAAAGAAGGTAATTTGAATACGTTTGGATTTGTTGTACATTGCTTGTGATTTGTTGTGTGTGAGTCTTATCCGTCTTATGGTTGTGAATGGTTTTTCCGATTTGTAGCTTAACAATGATAACCATGTCTTCAAATGGGTTGATGAGGTATGCTTAAACACGATTGAGTCATTGGAAATCAAATACGCCAAACTTGAATATGAGCTTAAAGAGATAACTTCAGAGACTAACAAACAACTTGAAAAAATGATTGAGAAGGAGCTTAAAGAGATAACTTTAGAGACTAACTAACAGCTTGAAAAGATGCTTGAGAAGGTTCAAATGAAGCTCGAGAAGGAGATAATGGAGAGGATGAAAATGATGATGATTCTTGGATGGTTTAGTTTGGGGTTTGTTGTTCTTTGTATTTTGAAGTATTTCTAGTTGTTCATAGTTGTTCATAGTTGTTCATAGTATCTCTAGTATCGTTGTATCAACTTTTATGTCTACTCTCTCCTCATTAATACCCTTAGGTTTTTTAAATATTACCAGTAATACAGTATTGGATTACTATATCTAAAGCATCTAAAGCATAGTTGTTCATGGTATCTCTAGTATTTCAACATTAACAATAACTTCAAATAATAACCAAATCATAGTTGTTCATAGTATCTCTAGTATCACAAGAACTTCAAATAATATCTAAACGGATCATTACATAGTTGTTCATATAATCTCTAGTATCACAATAACTTCAAATAATATTTAAACGGTTCATTACATAGTTTTTCAATGTGGCCAATTAAAAACTTTCTGATATATCATGGTTTTTACCCCTTTTTAGCCATGGTATAAGTCCTTTCTATAGAGTCTTTCTAGTGTTTTCGTAGTCTTTTAGAGTCTTTTCAGGTTTTAGCACGTTTGGAGCACAATAGGAGATATTGGAGCATTCTGGAGCTTTTTGG
Organism: Eutrema japonicum; assembly: GCA_030161315.1. Taxonomy (NCBI): domain Eukaryota; kingdom Viridiplantae; phylum Streptophyta; class Magnoliopsida; order Brassicales; family Brassicaceae; genus Eutrema; species Eutrema japonicum. Next base: position 28,971,282 of record BSQW01000001.1, read on the forward strand.
AGCAAAGCAGAGATCATGTAGCTGAGGTACCCGAATCGAAACCCGAGCATCGACCGATACACTTATGGTATCGATCGATGCTGACTGCAGACAGACACGAGTCGCGATTGGAGATTTTGTTTTCAAGCCCAGAAGACTTTATTATTTACAACTGGGCACGTTTTGGGCTTTGTTGTAAATAATAAAGTCTTATGGGCTTGAAAGCAAAATCTCCAATCGCGAATCGTGTCTGTCTGCAGTCGGCATCGATCGATACCATAAGTGTATCGGTCGATGCTCGGGCTTTGATTAGGGTACCTCAGCTACACGATCTCTGCTTTGCTCCAAAAAGCTCCAGAATACTCCAATATCTCCAATTGTGCTCCAAACGTGCTAAAATATGAAAAGAATCTAAAAGACTACGAAAACACTAGAAAGACTCTATAAAAAGGACTTATATCATGGCTAAAAAGGGGTTAAAACTATGATATATCACTTAGTTTCTCTCTGAGGCTATCCATAGATCATATTCTCGATATTTGGCAGATGTTTCTGGACTTGATCATCTCAAGTATGTTTGGAGGATCAGAGTAAAGGTGCTACAAAAAGTTGAGCACTTTCATGAAGTGGACACATCTCTGAACCTTATATTATGCGATAAGAAGGTGAACATATATTTCTTTTTTCGTTCGGGTTGTTTCTTTTATAAACAGGTAAGGGGGTCGGCTAATTCTAATATTTTCAGGGCGACAAAATACATGCTTTTATAAAAACAATATTACATCGAAAAATTTTCGAGGCAAATAGAAGAAGGTGTTTGGCTCTTATTAATTGATTTCAACATTATTCCTGAAACGAGATTTTTTAGGCCAATTCTGCATCGTTTTATGATTGAGTTCAAGTTCGAGACTCACTGTGATAAAATTACATCTAGAGGGCCCAATCAATATTTCTAATTCGTTGATTTTGAAACAGTTTTGACTGGAATTCTGGATCCGAATATTTGTGTGGGTTAGTTTGCTATTTCTTATATGTGTTCTTAAGTTAGTTGTTATGACTCATAAATAAATTCTGAATGACTGTGGATGTTTTAGATTTGATAGGTCACATTAAAAGCATTTGAAATTTTGTTCATCGTGAAGCATTTGTTCGACGCTGCATCAGAACCGCCATATATTTTGATCTCGAAAATTACCGGTATTGTATAATTATTTTACTTTTAATTGTTTAGTTACTTCCCCCTTCTGTTTAATCGTGGTTTTTTTTTCAAACAGTGGGCGTCGTTTACTTTGCCAATTGTCGGACGAGTATGCTACTGATTTTCTCGAATCGTTGGTCAATTTTATAGAAAATGATGTTGTTTGTATCATACGATTCTCGAAAATCTGCTTACAGAAAAGATCTTTCATATTGTATACGTTTGAATTTTTAGTCTATGTTGTTTTTGTAACACCCCTATCCTGCGCCTCATAAGAAACCGGGGGATTCGTGCATGTTACGTTGGCAGACTAACCCCCTGTGGGTATAGTCGCCTGGTTTGGGTCCAATGGTGAGCAACACATGATCGCCAGGAAAACGCCCAGGTAACAACAACAATATAGATTTAGCCGATCCTCGCTAACCTGTATGGAACAAAGGGAAGAGGAGGGGTGAGTAATTGGATTACTCAGTGAGGATGAGCCTGATAAAGACTCACTGATCACTTACACACAAATACGTGAATTACTATTTATGAAAGTATAATCCTAAAACAAGCACATACAAATGGGATCCACACAATATTCAATTGATCCCCACTTTATCACAACGAGCCCATTGCTCCACCCTTTAAAACATATGACACCACAACACTCGCCTTCCCGTAGGAACCAACCGAGGCCGGCTGATAACCGTGTATTTTACCACTTTAAGTCTCATGTTTTCTTTCGTTTTTCTTGTGTTTCGTATAGTTTCTAGTATGTATATGTCACATTTAGATCCAAATCGAGTCGCATTGCATTTAGGACGTCCTAGGTCGTTTTTGTGTTCTTTTTGGTTTGTTAAAGCCTTTCTCAGGTGTTCGGGACTGATTTGGATGAGCGCGGACGGGAGGAAACCGCAAAGATTGAAGAAGGAACGTGAGGACCGCAATTTACACAACCGATCGGTTATAACCGATCGCTGAAAGCGATCCCACGACAAAAGCATGTTCGATCGGTTACTAACCGATCAATGAAACCGATCAACATTGCCACAGGCGATCGGTCATAACCGATCGGTCATAACCGATCGGTCATAACCGATCGCCATAACCGATCAACATTGCCTCCGGATTTTCAGCTTGATTTTGGGAACCAACCACTTTTGTAATATAATTTTCAACACTTCTTCTCTTTCTTATTAACTCTAGGCACGAAAATATCATCACTCTCTGCTTCTTTTTACTGTTCTAAGCCAACTACTTCTTCCTTCTTCTCTCTTGTTTTTGTATGAAAGATTCAAGATCCACAACAATCTAGTGAAGATTTTCTTAAACTCTTTCCATCAATCTTCTTATTTTTGCTATGTCTTGCTATTGTTCGGTTTTGTTTTGTGTTTTGACTATTTGTGAGTAGTGTTATTATGGATTGTGGGAATGGTTGATTTAGAGGAATAGGTGATGATCTTTTGATGTTTAGAGCAAGATTATAGAAGTTCTCATGTTTAGAAGTGGTCTTAAGGCTAGGATTGAACTAGCTACTAAATTTCTAGAAAATGGACAGATTACACTTGAGAGAGGTTTGGTAACTGTTTAGAAGATTTCTATTCATGTTTTTGATGCTTAGCAAGGCGAGAGTTGTGACTAAGAATCATTAATTGGCTTAAAAGGACTTACGTTTTACGCTTATTGATATTTCGGTAGCAATTGAGAGATTAGCTAATTTGAATTATCAATGAAGGGTTTAGCATCATGAGAGTGAGTTAAACCATCCGTGTGTGTTCCTTGCCATATAATAAGCTCAATGAGTGATTAGAAAGATCATAAGAAAATCATCGAATACTCGAAATCGCATACCATATCCTACGATCCATACCTCGTCTTCTTGAGTAAATCGAGTTTAGTGTCTTGTCGTCCTTGAATTTGTGTCTTTAAATGTAGCTTTGATCACTTCAAGTGTCCTGTATTTTTCTCATTCTCTGTTTCTTTCCTTACTTTTAATTTTATCGAAACTAGTTCTTTAGACAAAAAACCAAAAAAACGTTTAGGTTAGCTTGATTAGTTTCTTATATTCTTATTGTGTTGTTCTTATTTCCCTGTGGATTCGATCCCAAAGTGCTGCAATGACATGCCATTAGATTGAGGCATTGTGCACAGTGGATAATTGTGTGGACCGTTAAAAGTGTAGTTATCAATTTGGCGCCGTTGCCGGGGAAATTAGCAATAGCCATTAGGATTTGAAATCTACCAAGTCTAAGTGTTTTTCTTTACTTGTTACTAAACCACCCTGTTTTATTTGCTCTGTTTTTGAAGGTTTATGCACACGAGAAGTCAAAGGCAAGAGAACTTACAACCACTTGTGCTAGACATCCGAAGATTCGAAAGAGATAATCAAAGAGCAACCAGAGAACGTGCTGAGCACGTTAGGCGATTAGGTATGGACGCTCAGCAAAATGATCCTCCTCCCCAACGAGAGAACCCACAGCCTCCACCACTATACGAAGTCCAAGGAGTGGGCGTAAACCCGAGGCAGCCAATCCATCTTCCTAGACAACCACAAAGAATTGGTGCCTTCGATGAACCTACTACACAAGGAGTTCTAACTGGGATAAGGCCACCGCCGTTTGTCAACAATAACTTCAAAATCAAGTCGAGCCTTATCAACATGGTGCAAAACGCTAAGTTCCATGGCCTGCCAATGGAGAATCCGATTGATCACATCGATCAATTTGACCGCTTATGTGGGACTGTCAAAATGAACGGAATTCCGGAGGACGTTGTTAAGCTGACTCTCTTCCCATTCTCTTTGGGAGATAAGGCTGCTCAATGGGAGAAAGGTGTGATCACTACCACCATACCAACTTGGGAGGAATGCAAGAAGCAATTCCTGGCGAAGTTTTTCTCGAGACAAAAAACCGCAAAGCTGAGAAACGACATCACAAGCTTCAAGCAAGGAGCCAATTAATCGTTTTATGGAGCGTGGGAGAGACTGAAAGGATACACAAGAGCCTGCCCTCACCACGGAGTATCAAAAGAAGAACTTTTGGGAATCCTACACCGAGGGGTTCTTGAAAAATACCAACTGGCCTTGAACACGGCAAGCAATGGGAGTTTTGCTAGCCAAGACGTCGTTAATGGAGAGATACTAGTTGAGAATCTAGCTCAAAGTGACCAAGGCTATGGAGGTGACTATGACCGAACGGTGAGAGATGCAAGGTATGACGATCAAATGTTCAAAGACTTGAGCGATAAGTTGGACAAGGTTCTACTTGTGAGCCAAAGATCAGTTAACTATGTGGGAGAGTATGGAGGCCAAGGAGGGTACCAAGATGTAGGACAAGAGGGGAATGAAGAACTCCAAGATGAAGTGAACTACATTGGGAACCAAGGAGGTTACCAAGGGAACCGAGGAGGGTTCAATCAAAATTATCGGAATCATCCCAATTTGTCTTATCGAAACAACAACGTAGAGAACACTCAAGACCAGATCTACCCTCCACAGAACCAGCAAGGATTCCAACCCAAAACATTCAACCAAGGAGGCTTCAAATCTAGCCAATGCGGTTTTCAAGGAAACCAAGGAAATTTTCAAACAAATCAAGGAAACCAAAGAAACTACAACTCGAACTACCAGCAAGGCTATCAACCGAAGCCAAGCAACTTCCCAAACCAAGAGAATTCACCAAACAAGGAAACACAAGGTTATGTGCAAAGTATGCTCAAACAAATTTTAGAAGGGCAAGCTAAGGGGCAAGTAGAACTTACCAAGAAGATGATAGACATCAACAACAAGGTCGACGGTGTATACATGGATCTGAATGCCAAGTTTGAGAACCTGTAAAAACATGTTAAAGGCTTAGACAACCAGATTGCTCAAGTAGCCTCAACATCGAAAGGACCGAGCGGAGTTTTGCCCGGAAAACCCGAGATCAATCCAAAAGAGTATTGCCAAGCGATCACATTAAGGAGTGGAACTGAGCTACCAACAAGGGAACAAGTCGTGGTAGGACCAGAGGAACCAAGTCAGGACGGATTTGAAGAAGTAGCTGAAAATCCGCAAGATCAGAACCCTGGATCGGTTACACCGATCGGTTATAACCGATCAGAATGTGATGAAATCGGTTACTCCGATCGGTTACCAATATGCGATCTGTTACGAGACGAAAATGGCCAGTCCACATCGGTTACAAACCGATCGCCTGCCCTGGATCGGTTACTAACCGATCGCGAAGACCGATCCCAGACCAAAATGATGGAAACGATGTTTCGAACGATCCGATCTCTGAGGATCCGATGAAGAAGAATGAAGGAGAATCATCTGGATTCATTAAAAATAAATTGGATTTCATTCTTCCACCATACGAGCCAAAAATCCTGTTTCCCGGAATATTCAAGAGGCAAATCATGGACAAACAATTCGAGGAATTCAAGAAGATCATGAAAACGGTTCAAGTTACTCTACCATTTGCTGATCTTATGCTCGAGTGCCCAACATACAACAAGCTACTCAAGGACGTTATGACCAAAAGAAGGCAGCTTGAAGAAGCCATGGTAGTGATTAACCATGAGTGTAGCGCCATAATCCAAAACAATTTGCCTAAGAAGCTTAAAGATCCGGGCAGCTTCACGCTACCTTGCACACTAGGACCTTTGTCCTTTGGAAAATGCTTGGTTGATCTTGGTGCAAGTGTGAGCCTCATGCCATTGACGGTTTCTAAGAGGCTAGGATACACAAACTTCAAGAAGACCAGAATTTCGCTAGTCTTAGCGGATAGAACAATTCGATTTCCGATTGGGATTCTTGAAGACTTGCCATTGAAAGTTGACGAACAGTATTATCCCTACAGATTTCGTGGTGCTAGAGATGGATGAAGAACCATCGGATCCCATAATCTTGGGAAGACCTTTCTTAGCAACCGCGGGTGCCATTATTGACGTTAAGAAGGGCATGATCGATCTGCACTTGGGAGATCTCGTTCTGAAATTCAACATAATGGAAGTGATGAAGAAACCAACCATAGAAGGAAGGGTTTTCTACATAGAGACCTTAGATGAGATGGTTGATGAGTATTTGGCGGAGTTGAGCATGGAAGACGCCCTAGAAGTTGCCCTCACACAAAACAGCGAGGGATGTAAGCTTGTGAACGAAGAGACGATCGAATATGAGAGAATTCTGGACTCTCATCTGCCATGGAATAAAGAAGCATAATTCTCGGAGATAGGCGAAAACGTAGAAGCCAAGGAAAAAGAAGACACTAGCAATGGTAAGTCTAGTGTGGAGGATGATTGGAGCGAACTTGACGCTCCACAACTTCAGCTCAAACCGCTGCCCAACGGTCTAAGCTACGCGTTTCTTGGACCGAATTCTTCATATCCTGTAATCATAAATGATGCATTGAGTGATGAGGAAACATCTATGCTTTTGACTGAATTGAAAAAGTATAGAAGGGATATAGGATATTCTCTGAAAGATATAAAAGGAATTTCTCCGTCATTGTGCATGCATAGAATTCATTTAGAGGATGAATCTATAGCTTCAATTGAACACCAAAGAAGGTTGAACCCAAACTTGAAAGAAGTAGTAAAAAAGGAAATTTTGAAACTACTTGAAGCGGGAGTGATATATCCAATCTCGGATAGTACTTGGATCTCCCCGATTCATGTAGTCCCAAAAAAAAGGAGGACTGACTGTAATCAAAAATGAAAAAGACCAATTGATCCCATCTAGAACCATAACAGGCCATCGAGTATGCATTGACTATAGGAAATTGAATTCCTCAACTAGGAAAGATCATTTTCCTTTGCCATTCATTGATCAAATGCTTGAAAGACTTGCAAATCATTCATATTATTGCTTCCTCGATGGTTACTCGGGTTTCTTTCAAATACCAATACACCCGAGTGATCAAGAGAAGACGACTTTCACTTGCCCATACGGTACCTTTGCTTATCGAATGATGCCTTTTGGTTTGTATAATGCACCCGCGACTTTTCAAAGGTGTATGATGTCTATCTTCTCGGATTACATCGAGGATATAATGGAAGTGTTTATGGATGATTTCTCTGTATATGGTTCTTCGTTTGGTGGTTGTCTTTCTAATTTGTGCAGGGTGCTCAAAAGATGTGAAGACACAAATCTCGTTCTGAATTGGGAAAAATGCCATTTCATGGTGAAGAACGGAATTGTTCTCGGGCATCGCATTTCTGAAAGTGGGATTGAAGTCGACAAAGCAAAGATTGAGGTTATGATGACTTTAGAACCTCCATCAACGGTCAAAGGAATCCAAAGCTTCTTGGGACATGCTGGGTTCTACAGGAGATTCATAAAAGATTTCTCGAAAATCGCAAGACCACTCACAAGGCTCTTATGCAAAGATGCTGACTTTGTCTTTGATGAGGAATGCCATGAAGCTTTTGTGAAGCTGAAAAATGCTTTGGTGAGTGCACCAATTGTACAGCCACCGGATTGGAGCTTACCATTTGAAGTGATGTGCGATGCAAGTGACTACGCTGTCGGAGCTGTACTGGGACAGAAGAAGGATAAAAAGCTCCATGTGATCTATTACGCGAGTCGGACTTTAGACGATGCTCAAATGAAATATGCAACAACGGAGAAGGAATTCTTGGCGATTGTCTATTCCTTCGAGAAATTTTGATCTTATTTGGTGGGTTCGAAAGTCATTATGCACACTGACCATGCTGCATTAAGATATCTTCTGGCTAAGAAAGACGCCAAATCGAGACTGTTGAGGTGGATTCTTCTCCTACAAGAGTTCGACCTTGAGATCAAAGATAAAAAGGGGATTGAGAATGGAGTAGCTGATCATTTGTCGAGAATGAGAAACGAGGAAACAATTCCCATCGATGACTCATTACCCGAAGAACAAGTGAACCTGATTCGAGCTTTGCACGTGGTGGATTATCTGATGAAAGAAATTCTGTCGACAAACACCATGGAGGATAGCTCGCCTTGGTATGCAGATTTTGTCAACTTCTTGACAGTCGAGAAAGAACCACCAAATCTCCAAGGGTACTCAAGGAAAAAGTTTTACAAAGATGTCCGACATTACTTTTGGGACGAGCCATATCTCTATAGGCGTTGCAACGATGGGCTCTATAGGAGATGCATTTTAGAAGAGGAGACTTACGGAGTTCTATTTTGTTGTCACGGATCGGATTATGGAGGACATTTTGCAACATTCAAGACGGTCCAAAAAGCTCTACAAGCGGGATTCTGGTGGCCTACAATGTTCAAGGACGCTTATGATTTCATATCTAGATGTGATGCATGCCAGAGGAAGGGCAACATAAGCAAGAGGAACGAGATGCCTCAAAACCCGATCCTCGAAGTGGAAGTGTTTGACGTATGGGGCATAGATTTCATGGGACCATTCCCGTCCCCTTATGGAAACCAATACATTCTCGTAGCGGTTGACTATGTATCAAAATGGGTGGAAGCCATAGCGAGTCCATCAAATGATGCTAAAGTCGTGGTGAAGCTGTTTAAAAGCATCATATTTCCAAGATTCGGAGTTCCACGTGTGGTCATAAGCGATGGCGGAAGCCACTTCATCAACAAAGTATTCGAGGGGCTTTTGAAGAGACATGGCGTTAAACATAAGGTAGCTACACCTTATCATCCTCAAACATCTGGTCAAGTTGAAGTATCAAACCGTCAAATCAAGGAAATTTTGGAGAAGACGGTTGGAAAAGCAAGGAAAGATTGGTCCACCAAGCTAGACGACGCTCTATGGGCATATCGAACGGCTTACAAAACTCCGATTGGAACAACTCCGTTCAATTTGATTTACGGAAAATCTTGCCACCTTCCTATGGAGATGGAATACAAGGCGTTGTGGGCAACCAAACTACTCAACTTTGACATCAAAACTGCCTCCGAGAAGCGTTTGGTACAGTTGGAGGAGCTTGAGTAAATACGACAAGGAGCTTATGAGAGCTCGAGGATTTATAAGGAACGGACGAAGACCTTCCACGACAAAAAGATCCTGAAGAGAGAATTCAAAACCGGGGACCAAGTCCTACTGTTCAACTCAAGGTTGAGGTTGTTTCCCGGGAAGCTGAAATCTAGATGATCGGGACCGTTTACAATCAAAGAAGTCCACCCCTACGGAACAGTAGAACTGTGCAACAATTCCGAGGAAGACTTTACGGTGAATGGACAGCATTGCAAGCCGTACTTGGCAGACATTAAGATCGAGGAACAAGCCACGATTCCTCTTTCCGAACCCAAAGACGCATAAGACGTTAACAAAGTCAAGCTTAGCGACTTAAAACAAGCGCACTTGGGAGGCAATCCCATGTTATCCTTTGTTAATATGTTCATATGTGTGATTTAAATTTGAATTTATCTTTGTTTTTGTGTATTTTCAGTGTTACAAGACGTCGGGATTGGCAGGAGAACGTCCGGAATCAAGGCAGAAAAATCACAAAAAAGACATGCTGGATCGGTTTTGCCGATCGGTTATAACCGATCGGAATGCTGAGGGATCGGTTATGCCGATCGGTCACAAAAATGCGACCAGTTACGACGAAAAAACTGGTCGTATCGATCGGTCTTATCGATCGGTTATAACCGATCAAAATGTGCCTCGATCGGCTTCCTCCATCGGTTATAACCGATCGCGACACCAGGTAAGTGGTTTCTTCTTCTTTCCTCACGACGTTCTCTCTCTCCCTCACTCTTCTTCTCCACAAATCATAAAAAAAAAATTGGTTTTGAGAGAATTCTCTCAATTTTAAACCGATTTTGCTCAAATCGTCGCCCATCTCACTCAATTTTTTCTAACCCAATCCCATTCCAAGAGGATTTCAATCAACCACCATCAATTTCTCAAGGTAAACAACCTCAAATCCCTAATCTCCATGGATTTTACACAGGTTTGAAAATTTTCAATTTCTCATGAACTAGACCAAATTTGCTATGGATTCTACTGTCAAATGCTAGTTCTAGGATGGTTAGACATTGGAGAACCTCGATTAGAGAAAGAATCATGGATTTTGAGTGTAAAATGTTTTTGTGTTCTTGAGCGTGAATAGTAAATTTTTGGATTTGTTGAAATTTTGGGGTTTTTGATTGAAATTGATTCATTTGGACAGCATAAATAATTACAATAATTTTGATTCACCATGGACTCACAATTACCGGACTATTGGATTTTTATTGGAATATTTGTGGATTTGTGAAATTGGTGAATTCTAAATATTTGTGAGTAAATACTCTACGTTCTTGTTGATTGGGATTGTTTGCTTGATTGAAATTTGCCGTGTTCTTAATATCCAATATATTTTGTAGGAAATGGCGACTAAAGCAAAAAAGGCAACAAGCAAAAGATCGAAGGGAGCAACTGCTAGCAACCCAACGGAACGACAAGTTGTCGTATGGACGGAACCGGAAAAGAAAGCACTCATGGGATTTGAGAAGTTCAAGATGAACTCGACGCGGTTTCCGGATCAAAGGGTGTTGGAGAATTTGGGTCTAATGGATGATGTGAGCACCTTTTTAGACTCGATCGGCATGGGCGTCTTGACGAGAATGGACGCGCCGACATTTGAGATTCCGGTCCGCCACCTATTGGCAACCGTAACGGTTGAATACAAGGATCGTAAGGAGAAAATAGCGCAAGACGGGACGCTTAAGTTCAAGGTGGATGACAACGAATATGCGTTATCCATCTTTGATGTGTGCGAGGCGTACGGGTTTCCGAAGAAGACCCAAGTCCAGTTCCCGGTCTTGCATGCTGCGAATTCAGTATGGAATACCGTTGCGGAAGGGTACTACTCAAGTCACAGCGCAAAGGTGACATGTGTGCGGAATCCGGTTATCCGGTATGTTTGCAAGCTGTTTGCAAACACCATCTATGCGAGACAAGGAACCGGAGCGGTTTTGCTGGAGGAGTTGTGCTTGGTCCACCAAGGGATCAAGGGGATGTTGAGGTACAGCGACGGAGACCCCATTGAAGACGAGTTGGGTGACAATGTGAACTACGGGAGTCTCCTAGCGGCACGACTCGTAAGTTTCAGGAGCTGGTCTAGGAGAGCGAAGATCCATCACCTATGGCTAGGAGGGTTCCTTACACCACTCCTAGAAAAGGCAGGAGTAGACCTACGTCGCTACGCACCGAACCAAGAACGCAACTACCTCGACCGCAATTACCTCATCAAGAACAGATTCTTAAAGGGAGGAAGTGACAAAGCGTACAAGCTGTACGATGCAAACAAGAAGACGCGAACCTTCAGGCTTCTCAACACCGCACGGACTACCCTGTTGGGACTGGATAACGTTGCGTTCAGGTTGCAAGAAGGCGAATATCTCGATGCCATCGTCCAAGACGAGGAGGAGCAGCAACAACCCAAACAGCAACAACCCGCCGAAGAAGAAGGCAACCCGATGGGCGATGAGACGGGCGAAGATCTATACGGGGACATCAACGACGAACTTCCCGAGATCGACTTCAACCCAAAGACCAAGAGGGAAAAGATTGTCCACCAGGCCTACAAGATGCAAAGGCGGATCAACGCGGTGCAACGGAAGATCAACGAGACGCACAAGAAGCTATTCGCCAAGCTCTTCCGCAAGGTCAAGAAGCTCCAACCGCCCAACTATGTCTCCTCGGACGATGATGACGACGAGGAGATGGACGATGACCCTACCGAGCGTGCCACGGACCATGACGCAGGCCCGAGCACATAAACTCATACCTGAAGAGAAAGCAAAATAAAACCAAAAATTAGTGAGTTTTCCAACTCTTGAACGTTTTTTTCTTTTTCTCTTTTGCGTTTCTATTTATGAACTTTTGTTATCTCTCGAACTCGTGATACACCGAGACGGTGTAAATCAAGTCCGGGGGGAGTACTAATCTGAGTTTTATTTGTTTTTGAGTTTTATTTGTTTCTTTTTATTTTCGTTTTTGCATTTTGCATTTGTATATATATAAAAAAAAAAAAAAAAAAACCAAAATCATTTTTCTCATTTAGGATTTGAATTTCTTTCTTCATTTTTAATAGGATTGTGTCTAGAAGCATATAGGATCCATTCATATGCATAGGGGACAATGATTAAACACTTGAACTTTGAAAACATTGCCCTTGATAAACATGTTATGATGCTCGAACCGCTTTGAAAATTTGGAAAATCCATGCTTTGATCTCTTGGCTAGAATGTCTTTGATTAGGATGAAGCTCGTTGTGATTTGATTCCAACTCTATTTATTTGAACCTAATTTGAACATTAATTGTCTCACCTAGAGGTTCGAAATGCATTCTCATGGTCTTAATCTATATACTCGAATTTTCTTATCCACTTTACCACTCTTGTGCTAATTCGAGTAGCTATCTTCATCTTTAGGATAGTTCCCCACCTCATCACCTAAGCCAATTGTTTCAAACCCATGTTATTTGTGAGTGAGGCCTTTTTCTTGAAAATGCATACAATTGAAAAATCTTGTAAGAGAAAGGAACGACAAGGCTTATCTTCCTTAGATAAATGACTTGGGAATTAGTAGATAGAATGGTTAAGATAAGTTAGAATGAATGGCGAGTGAAATTAGGGAGATGGTGAGAGAAAATCGGATGTAGGCTAAAGAAAGAGCCTAAGGTGTAAAAAGAAAAAGAAAAGAAAGCGAGAAACTCTAGGAAAGAAACGTGTATTCAAATTCGTCTAAACTCTATATATATATAAATAAATAAATTAAAAAGGAAAAAGAGAATAGAGTTTAGACTAAGAAGAGAAATTCCCCTAGAGTGTTAACAAAAGAAAAGAAATGAGGTTGTGAACAATGTATATATCTAGCCAAAAAGGCTATGGGTTTTATTTACGGGATAAGAGATTTCGAGGCAATGAGCTTGAAACGAGAGATTAGAAAGCTAGGATAGGATGGAAGATAATCTTTGATACATCATTGTTCTATTCCTTCCTTGCTTTTTCGAATTTCCATGCATTACGTTTTTGTGAGAGAAAGTCACCCGGAAAATTTGAACCTCCTCGTACATTGCTTTCTAGCCTTTCTCACCAAAACCGATTGAGAATGTATTAGATTCCCTTATGTGAGACCGCACTTGAAAAGATTTAATTGAATGTTAAAGAGTTGGTTGATATGAATGCTTGTGGATTCTAAAGTTTTAGGCACTAAAGCAAAAGATTCAAGTTGCGATAGGTATGGAGAAGTTCGTGAGAGTAGAAGCGACTCGATTTTTACCTAAGGACATATAGTTGAAAGTTTCATGTGTTTCCTTTTGGATATGAGTCCCCACCTTCAAACCTCTCTTCTTGGCTTACCTTGCTTTATTCGCTTGAGGACAAGCAAAAGGCAAGTCCGGGGGAGTTGATAAACGTGTATTTTACCACATTAAGTCTCATGTTTTCTTTCGTTTTTCTTGTGTTTCGTATAGTTTCTAGTATGTATATGTCACATTTAGGTCCAAATCGAGTCGCATTGCATTCAGGACGTCCTAGGACATTTTTGTGTTCTTTTTGGTTTGTTAAAGCCTTTCTCAGGTGTTCGGGACTGATTTGGATGAGCGCGGACAGGAAGAAACCGCAAAGATTGAAGAAGGAACGTGAGGACCGAAATTTACACAACCGATCGGTTATAACCGATCGCTGAAAGCGATCCCACGACAAAAGCATGCTCGATCGGTTACTAACCGATCGATGAAACCGATCAACATTGCCACAGGCGATCGGTCATAACCGATCGCCATAACCGATAAACATTGCCTCCGGATTTTCAGCTTGATTTTGGGAACCAACCACTTTTGTAATATAATTTTCAACACTTCTTCTCTTTCTTATTAACTCTAGGCACGAAAATATCATCACTCTCTGCTTCTTTTTACTGTTCTAAGCCAACTACTTCTTCCTTCTTCTCTCTTGTTTTTGTATGAAAGATTCAAGATCCACAACAATCTAGTGAAGATTTTCTTAAACTCTTTCCATCAATCTTCTTATTTTTGCTATGTCTTGCTATTGTTCGGTTTTGTTTTGTGTTTTGACTATGTGTGAGTAGTGTTATTATGGATTGTGGGAATGGTTGATTTAGAGGAATAGGTGATGATCTTTTGATGTTTAGAGCAAGATTATAGAAGTACTAGTGTTTAGAAGTGGTCTTAAGGCTAGGATTGAACTAGCTACTCAATTTCTAGAACATGGATAGATTACACTTGAGAGAGGTTTGGTAACTATCTAGAAGATTTCTATTCATGTTTTTGATGCTTAGCAAGGCGAGAGTCGTGACTAAGAATCATTAATTGTCTTAAAAGGACTTACGTTTTATGCTTATTGATATTTCGGTAGCAATTGAGAGATTAGCTAATTTGAATTATCAATGAAGGGTTTAGCATCATGAAAGTGAGTTAAACCATTCGCGTGTGTTCCTTGCCATAGAATAAGCTCAATGAGTGATTAGAAAGATCATAAGAAAATCATCGAATACTCGAAATCGCATACCATATCCTACGATCCATACCTCGTCTTCTTGAGTAAATTGAGTTTAGTGTCTTGTCGTCCTTGAATTTGTGTCTTTAAATCTAGCTTTGATCACTTCAAGTGTCCTGTATTTTTCTCATTCTCTGTTTCTTTCCTTACTTTTAATTTTATCGAAACTAGTTCTTTAGACAAAAAACCAAAAAAAAACGTTTAGCTTAGCTTGATTAGTTTTTGTATTCTTATTGTGTTGTTCTTATTTCCCTGTGGATTCGATCCCAAAGTGATGTAATGACATGCCATTAGATTGAGGCATTGTGTACAGTGGGTAATTGTGTGGACCGTTAAAAGTCTAGTTATCACCGGCCTGCCACCTTCAACCCCGCCTCTTTTAGGACGACGTGTTGGCTCACGCAAGCCTCACTCAGACTATCACGAGGGCTCGCCAAAACCCTCCACGGCGGTGAGAACTGCAGGCCCCTATAGGCACCCCTCAGCCCCATCAAACAATATCCGCACCATAGGGATTACCTATGACGGACACCTAGCAATTCACTAGACTCCATACATTACCGGATTAAATCCTCATCAATCTCAACATTCTATATTCAGGACTCACAAGCAGGACTCACGATACCAAGTTGTAACAAAAGGGAGTTCAACCACATCAATCATTTCACCAGGTTATTTAGGTTTCATTAATCATTAATCCATATTCAGAAACTTGTGAATCAAGCATCAACAATCATCCATCACAAAACCCTAGAAACAGATCTAATATAATATATGGTGTATATATCACTATAGTTAATTAGCAATCAACAGAGAACTCTAAGTAAATCAAGTAGCTTACTTATAGAAAAGCTATGGTTTAAGAAAAGACTTATCAAAACATTAAAACACGTTTGAAAGCAAGTGAGGGGCAACTAGTCCTCACCTTGGCATAAAGGAGACGATAGAAAAGAGAAGGAGGAGAGGACATCTCGACGGCTAGGGCTTCACGGCTAGGAGAAAGAAACGCAGCGGAGGAGGAGGAGAGAGAGAGGTGGCCGCGAGAGAGAGAGAAAGAGAGAGAGAGAGAGAGAGAGAGAGAGAGAGAGAGAGAGAGAGAGAGAGAGAGAGAGAGAGAGAGAGAGAGAGAGAGAGAGAGAGAGAGAGAGAGGAGAAAAGAGTTTAGGGTTTTGGAAAAGAGAGAATGAAAGATTAGCTAGGTATTTATAGATAAATTGTTTCCCGAAAATAAAAAGAAAAAACAAAAGAAAATGAAGTCTTGAGCTTACCTAAAAGGAATATAGAATATTTGGTTGAGAATAAAATAAAAAAGAAATCTCTGCTGGAATATTCCGGAAGGATAATTAAATCAACTTAAACCGAAATTTTGAACGGAAATATACCGAACCGTGGGTCGGGATATTACAATCTCCCCCTGTTGCAGAGGATTCGTCCCTGAATCCGAGGGAGAAGACCGTTGAACGAAGTGAAAGACAAAATTTCGGAAAAGAAAAAAAAAATCAGAAATGAGTCGAACACCAAGGCTTGAAGAACCAATGCCGAATTGTTGAGGTTGAATCACCATGGTCGAATATGCCAAACTCGGAGGGATCGGTTAAGATTAGGAACGTAGAGTGGTCGGTAGACAGAAACGTGTAAGAGAGAATGTTTAAGGAGCGTTGCCAAAAACAAGTTTAAGTTAAAACCAAAGCTCTTTTTATTAATGTAAAGGAAAGAGGAGTAGAACATTATTCAAAAAGAAACCAAAGAAATAAAATTTTAAGAAAAATCCTAGATGCAATATGAATTGAAAAACTTTTGAGTTCTACTCCTATGGAAACAATTCTCCTAATCGCTTTCAAATCCTCCGACGGATCGGTCTCGACTTCACCGCCAGATGACTTAGGAGGAGGCTCTTGACGAAGTTTGTCAGAGAACTTGACGCACTCTGTCGCCTCCGTGAAATCCTCTAAGGCAGAATCTGGCTGGAAAGTGAAATTCTTATGGTACTCAAGCACACTCCAGTCTCCTTGGATGACACGGCTAGGTTCCTCGCTATTGCGAGATCGAACTCACCTGGCTTTCCACGGCCTGATGAACTCTAGGGACTCGTGCGATGCCTGCCCTTTGAACTCATTAGCTGCGTAGACTGATCTGAAACCCAATCAGACACATTGAATGGCTGCTATAAAACCAAAGAGTAACTAGTCGGGAATGGCAATACACGGCGTGGTGGTTCCGGAAAAACCGTCATGGTAAAGTCCGGACCACACCCGACTGACCAATCTCGCCTAGCGGAAACTTTGTTGCAACTCCAAGGGCGGAACTTAAACTACCACATGGTCAAGGGCATAACCCTCTTCCGTGCGGTTTCTCGCGTCCTAAACCTAGTCCTCAGGTTAAAGAATAGAAATAGATAAAAGAGAGCTATCAGATCGGACGTCTAAATATTGTTGTTGTTTTGGGTTTGAAAAGGTTTTGAAAAAGGTTTTAAGAAAACAATTTCGCAAAAACGACAAAAACACGGGCGCGACTCCTCCGGAACGGGGCCGAAGGAATCTAATCCTGGGCTTTGATACCACTTGTAACACCCCTATCCCGGGCCTCATAAGAAACCGGGGGATTCGGGCATGTTAGGTTGGCAGACTAACCCCTGTGGGTATAGTCGCCTGGTTTGGGTCTAATGGTGAGCAACACAGGATCGCCGGGAAAACGCCCAGGTAACAACGACAATATAGACTCAGCCGATCATCGCTAACCTGTATGGAACAAAGGGAAGAGGAGGGGTGAGTAATTGGATTACTCAGTGAGGATGAGCCTGGTAAAGACTCACTGATCACTTACAGACAAATATGCGAATTACTATTTATGAAAGTAAAATCCTAAAACAAGCACAGACAAATGGGATCCACACAATATTCAATTGATCCCCACTTCATCACAACGAGCCCATTGCTCCACCCTTTAAAACATATGACACCACAACACTCGCCTTCCTGTAGGAACCAACCGAGGCCGGCCTGCCACCTTCAACCCCGCCTCTTTTAGGACGACGTGTTGGCTCATGCAAGTCTCACTCAGACTATCACGAGGGCTCGCCAAAACCCTCCACGGCGGTGAGAACTACAGGCCCCTATAGGCACCCCCTCAGCCCCACCAAACAATATCCGCACCATAGGGATTGCCTATCACAGACACCTAGCAATTCACTAGACTCCACACATTACTCCATTACTTTGTTTTGAGTTTTTGGTTTGTTTTCTTTCATCAAATGTTTTTTCTCTTATATGAATTTCAATCTTATAATAGTGGTTTCATCTTGAAATATTGTTTTATTTTTATTCACTCTATAAGTTGATATACTCTATATTTTACAGTTTTATCATGGATTTTAGTATTTTATTTAAGCATTTTCATTCGGTTTTGTGTTTTTTGAGGTAGTTTTCTCGTATTTATAGTTTTAAAATCTATATAGGTCAAATCATCAAAAAGATGCAAAATAGAGCCAAAAAAGAGTTTACCACGTCCAAGACTTGTTTCCAAATCCAAGAGATAAGCCAAGCACCTAAAGCTCAAGAAAGGCGGATTTCTCCAATTGGACAACACATATGCATCAGAAGTTTCACCTTCATTGGATGCCTTCCCCTTGATGGATTGAGATGAAATTTGGTGGAAAGATAGCAGTTTGAGTTATCTTTCATATGTAATTGGTTTCAAGTCATTTGGAGCATTGTCAAGAACATACACCGATTTTACTGAAGACGCATCCAATTTGGGCATGAGCTCGGCCTAGGAGCTCGGCCCAAAATCTTGGCCGACCCTGCGACCCTACGACCCAAAAACTTCCTTTTTCGGTTTAATGAAACCTTAGGTCAACTTTAGGGCTATATATACTTGTTTTTAACCTCACAAAGCAGAGAGCCACCCTAGAATAAACACAGCCACGATTTCTTCATAGTTTTTACAAGTTTTTCATTGATTTGGATTTTAAGAGCTTCAATGTGAAGATCTCGACTTTGTACTTCGATATAGAGAAGTTTTCTCAACCATACTCTTTTAATACAAGTATTCTCATCATGATTTCAATTCATATTTGCTGTGTTTCGGGCATCATGAGTGAGTAGTTCGTTTGTTAGGTTGAATGGGATCCATGGGTGCATAATGCGATATTGATAAGATGATTGTTTAAAAGGGATGTTCATATGGTTCTTCATCTTTATTTGTTCTCAATGCATGATGACTTTACCGCGTATTTAGCAATCTGATCTTAGGTTAATATACTCTCCGAAAGCTTGTTATATTGTCGGAACTAATATTTGATGAGCTATGCGTCTTAACCTTCCAAAAGTCGAGTTAAGGAGTCTAGTGAACTTTATCATTACTTGCTCGATTTAATGCATGTTTTTATTCTGCAATAACCTACCAAAAGCTGAGTCTAATGGTTTGTAAAACATAGTGGTCGGAGCCACGATAGTGGAAAGACTATAAATTCGTGTTTTGAGTTCAAGACGGTTTTTTACTTAAATCCCTATCGAATCATCTATCTTATCGTTGCATGTTTTCCATGAGATTTCTCTAAGACCTAACCTTTTCTTTATTGTTTAATCTCTGATTTTATTTGCTTATTTACTTTATTTGCTAATCACTATCGACACACACTCTCTTTTATTTTGTTGTAGCAGTATTAACCTTCCAAAAGTCAAGTTAAGGAGTCTAGTGAACGTTTTCGTCGTGCAGTATACAAGTCCATGTGGATTTGATCCCGTACAATACTATTCATGATTCCTGTGCACTTGCAGCTAGTATTAGTTGGGTGAAAACTGTACCCACATCAAGTTTTCTGGCGCCGTTGCTGGGGACTTAGATAATATTGCTTTCGAATTCTGAATTTTTATCTAGTCTAAAACGTTTATTTTCTGAATTTTAATTTTTCTTATAAATTCTCTAAAAAAACTTCTAATTTGTTCCTTTGAGTTTCTCTTTCAATTTTCAGGTGTATGACTATAAGTTCTACTTATGAAAATCTATTCGAACCTGAATTGGAGATAGAAAGACTTGAGAGACAGCTTAGAAAACAAAAACAACAACAACAAAGGATGGCCAAGCTAGAAAATCGAGCCCTCCTTACCGAAAAAGAACGACTCGCTCAAGAGCAAGCCGCTGCCCTTGCTAACGCCAATGCTGCTCTTTTGCAGAACCCCCCCCCCCCCCCCCCCCCATGGTGTTAACCCTCATGTCGCCAACCTTGGTGACCCAAACAACGATCCTCCAGCTCGAGATGTTGACACGAACGACCCTCTCGTTGGTGATGCCCGACAACCTCCACCGCGAGTGGAAGATCATCACCCCTTTGACCAAGATGCGTTGCGATAACTTCAGCAACAACTACTTTATCTATTCTCTCCCCAAGGAGTGCATCAACCTCAGCAACCAGATCACCAAAGGCCAGCCCCAATCGCTCAACACCGAAATCATCAAACCATCGGTGATTTCGACTCTTCCGGTGCTTTCTTCTTGGATAGGAATCCAATTCGTCCTCCTAATCCTCAAAGACATGATTTTGAGATTAAGCCACAGATTATTGGATTGGTAATTCCATGGCTTGTCCACCGAGCACCCACTCGATCACATTGACACCTTCGAGGAGATATGTAGCACAACTCGATCAAATAGAGTTCCCGTTGATTATTTCAAGTGCAAGTTATTCACCTTCTCCTTGAATGACAAGGCATTAAGATGGATGAAGTCGCTGCCCCTCAGTCAATTACTACTTGGAACGAGTACATGGCTGCCTTCTTGAAACAACTCTACACCAAGCAAAGATCGAGCTCCATAAGAAGCAAGATCTCAGGTTTTCAATAAGTATCTACCGAATCTTTCTATGAGGCCTTGGAACGTTTAAATGAGTACACTAGAGACTGCCCCAATCATGGTTTCTCCGAATGAAATCTTTGAAACATCTTCTACAACGGGATCTATCACAAGTACAAGCTATCCCTAGATACCGCGAGCAATGGAAGCTTCATGACTAAGTCGGTATCGGAAGCTAAGATTCTTATCGAGAACCTTGCTTCTAGTGACGCTAATAGCTGCCCCGGGTACAATAGAAATATTCGTACTACCAACACGTCAACCGAGTCAACACAAATCGCAGAGTTTCGGAACATAGTTTCACAACTACTAAAAATTCAAAGAGGCGTTCATGCTATTAAAGACGTGGTGGATACTAATGGTGACCCTATGATGGAATATATTGGAGATGGTACAAAGGAGAACCAAGAAGAAGTGAACTACATTGGTGAAAATTTCGGAAATTGAGGATTCAACCAAGGATATCGATCTCACCCATATATGTCCTACCAAAACAACAATGTGGAGAACCCTCAAGATCAAGAGTTTCCTCAGCAAAACGTCCAACAAGGAGCTCAATACCAGCCTAAGAAACCATTCTATCAAAAGGGAGTCTATCAAGTGAAGCCTCCATTCACTTTCCCTCAAGGTACTGCACCGGTACATCAATAAGAAGATAAACTCAAAGCAATGATGAAACAATGCATCGAAGGGCAAAAACAAGCTAAAAAGGAGATCCATGAGAAGATGTATAACATCTACAACAATCTCAACAACAAGTACGATTCAATCGTTGCTCATGTTCATAAGCTAGATGTTCAAGTTGCTCAAACTATGGAAGCCGTGAAGAAACAAGCCGATGCAAGTGCAAAAACGTTTTGCAATGTTGTCTCCTCCAATGAAGATGAGCTCGTGCCAACTTCTACACTACCTCCTAAGGCTTATGAGTAAGACAAAATCGAGGAACAAAAGCCATACAAAGGAGAATCGAAGAGAGCTTTCAAAAGGAGGCTGGAAATGAGCCACTCGAGAAGATCGATAGTCCGGGAAAGTTTGTGGTGCCTTGCACCATCAATGGTATTGAAATATATGACTCTTTTTGTGATACATGAGCTAACATCAATGTCATGTCATTGGCAATGGCGGAAGAACTAGGTCTTTCGGAGTTCAAACGATCGGAAATCTCGATAGAGTATGCGGATTCGTCATTCAATTCGCCTTATGGAATTTTGCCTAATGTCACAGTTCGTGTAGGCAATGGTCTTATTCCGACTGAATTTCAAGTCGTGGTGATGAAAGGGAATAAGTGGAGACCATTGATACTTGGATCTCAGTTCTTAGCTACCGCTGGTGCAATCATTGATTTTCTGAACCGAAGGATCTCTTTCGCAAAAATCAACAAGAATGTCTTCTATCCGACAATGGATTTCTTGAAGACGATGAAGGTGGCTAAGATGATCAACAAAAGGAATACATTAGACCCTGGAGACACCAAAAAAGATCTCCAAAACGTCAAGGAAGGAGATCCACATGTGAAACCGAAGCTAGAGGCCAAACCGGCAAAAATGGACCGTAAAGGCGTCTTCAAGGATAATATTTCCGTCTTGAAACCTACTGTGGTAATGAAGGACGTGGGGGAGTCTAGAGTGAAGCCTAAAGGTATACCAAAATCCTTTGCAAATATACAGATCGTGCTCCCCAAGGAGATGGATGCAAAAGACGAGGAAACCGTTAAGAAAAAGCTCGAAAACACTTTGAAGCTTTTTTTGAAGGCGTTCGTTCTTAAAAACGACATTGGAGGCAAGTTTTAGGAGCTCACAATCCCTCCTAACCCTCCAAGTGAAGAGAAAAAAGAAGCTAAAGGAGATTCACTTCCTTTAGTTGATTCATCCTCCGCTTAAACCGAAAAGGAGTCGAGCTAACGACTTAAAACAAGCGCTGTGTGGGAGGCAACCCACAATGGTTTTTAATTTTATTTTAATTTTTATAACTCTATTATATGCTTAATTATTTGATTTTCAGTTTTAGAAATTTTTCAAAAAAGTTTTAAAAATACAAAAAATAGGTTTTTGACGAATAACAGAGAAGAAACGAGAATAGGTCCAACATTGGGTGCTGAAATCGGCCTAGAAGTGTTCTAGTCCGAGCTTGCGCCTCAAAATGAGGCAAAACTCAACCCAGGTCAAGACACCTTCGGCCCGATCCCTATTGGCCGGAGCCCGAGCCTCCAATTGAGGCAAACCTCGACCGCCAACATCGGCCCAACCCCGCCATGCTCCCGGCCGATCCCATGTAAGTTTCTCTTCCCCCTTTGGTTTAACTTCTCCCAAACCGACCCTAAACCGATTTAAACCGGATTTTTCCTTTCCCACTTCATAAAAACGATTTTTAAGTCTAAGGAAAGGGATTTTTGGATCAAAAACACAAAAACCTCATCTCTTTGTTCTTGAGAGAGTGTTCTTGAGTCCAAAACCCAAAGATCTAAAAATTGGGGGTCTTTTTTAATTTTTTTGGTTTGAAGTGAATTAACCAAGGAATTTCCATTCTCTTACTCATTCATCATCAAAATCCAAGGTATGTTCTTTCTAAACTCAATTTTCTCAACTTTTCAAGTTTATGAACTTTTTGAGTTTCCGATGAATTTTGCTAATTCTTCCTAGATTATGAAGGAATTCACTTAGCTAGACTTGTTTATCCATAGATTTTACAATTTTGATGGATTTATGACTTGTATTCACCTTAAATCAATCTTACACAAAAACTAAAATTTGTGTTCTTCATTTAAAAACGAATTTGGGTGATTTATGAGTTGTTTATACATTCATTAATATTGTTTTATCATATGCACTTGGGATTTTCTTGATTTTTGGCACTCTAGAACTTAAGATTCAAGTTTTTGAGAAATTGTTTAGTGCCATGAACAGTAACTCGAAAATTGCAAATGTTTTTGAGAAAATTGGTTTTAATCTTGTTTTTCCATTCTTGTTGATTTATATTGTCTCATCATGCTCTTAATTTATTATGCTAAGCATTGAGACAACTTCCTCGATATTTAGTAATTTTTTTACTAATGGTGTTCTTCAAGAATTTTCATTTTGTAGGAAATTCCAATGACGGATGATGCCTCTCGACGACGTTCCACTAGGTTTACTCGGGTAACCAACAAACCCTTGGTGCTTCGAGAACCGGAGGAAATCATTCCTCAAGTCCAACGAACAAGGAAGACCCAAAATCAACAAGGAAAAAGCCATGGAAAAGATGTTGTGCAAGATAGTGAGGAGACATTGAACTACCACTTGAGAGATGAGGATGACGAGTTGGAAGAAGCGCAAACGCGATTCGTGATGGTTGGGCGAGTGGCTGCACCGCAGGAAGTTCCTAAACCGGTTTGCAAACTGAGGAAGCCAAGAGCTAGTCGGGATAGAAGAAGGGAAAACACATTGAGTGTAGAAATGATACTCGTTGGACCAGCTCTAGACGAGGATACCGATTACATGGTTGGTCTGAAGAGCATGAAGATCATCCCGATGCTTCGTCTCGATTGGGAAAAATTGATCATCTCGGTCTTCGCGATGATATCTAGTGGTATTTAGATGCGCTCGGACTCCGACGTTTCATGGAGCTTTCTCACCCGACTTATGAGAAGTTGACATGAAAGTTTCTCTGTACTGTATCTCTCGCCCGTTGGACAGAAATTCACGGTAAAAGACGAGATCCTTTCGTTCTCTATTGGTGAGCAATCTTACTCCATAACCATCGGTAATCTTTGTGAGATATTTGAATTTGTATGTCCGAAATGTAGGAAATTGCACCATATTTTAGTTCAGGTTTTTTCGGCGAATCAAATTTAGTTCATGTTAATTTTGACCATTTTCCCAACATATGATTATATGCGTATTTCAGGTGGAAAATCGGATAAAAGAGGGAAAGTTTCTTCTCAATGGAGTCAACTGCGTTTCTCCCATCAACAAACCTTTGAACAGCCTCCATGATATATGATTCTCTCCACTGTATATAGTTTTTTTGTGAACTTATATGATGTAATCCATCTCAACGGAAATAATGGTACTTGTAATAATTCGGAGTAAACAAAATTATATAATTTTTTTTTATTAACAGAAATATATAAATGTTTTGATGCTTTCAAGCCATTGCTAGATATCATAATTGAGATAATGATTGATAACACCGGTTTTTGACCATTTTTATGGATCACTTTAATATATTTTGCAGGTGATTTAATTCCGTTTTCAATGGTTTTCAAGTGATTTACATGTTTTAGAGTTTTGAAAAACATTTCAGGTAACTTGGGATAAAAGAGTATATTTCAGAACAAAAGTATGTTTTTGGATAAACTTGGACCGTCAGAAGTCTTGAAGTCAAAGAAGACCTTCTCACCGTCCGATTATCACCAAAATTAGACACAACAAAGAAGACACAATCATCTTTCAAATTCAATTTGATTGGAGACGATCCAATGGTTGGATCATCAAATATACCCGAAGCACCAAAAGCAGATGAAGCTGCCTCGAAGAAGCTCACCGCGGCAAGCCAAGCTCGACCCGCGGCCAACTACCATTCCGCCGCGGCCAAACCTCATTTCGCCGCAGCCAGAAGGCTCGCACCCGCGATCACTCCATGCTCGACGAAAACAAGCTTGTTTCTTCATTCGAGGCCAAAACCGTCTTACCACATCCAACCCTAAAAGAAGTGAAGACTATAAATACTTTTTTTAGGTCTTTTAGACATAGAAACACATATTATTTTCACGCTTAAGTCAGAGGAGAATCCCTTTCAAACTTGTTACTCTTGTTCTTCGGTTTGTAGCGAGGATTCTCGACTCGAGTTCTTCGATAAAGAAGTCTTTTTCATCCCTTTTCTTACTGTTTTCTTTTCAATATATTGATTATGTTTATCTCAGCTATGGCTGAGTAATTCTCTTGTTGGGTATAGGGCTTCAAAGGGGCTCTCATGGTTTGATTTCTCATTAGGTTTTTAGACTAGGATACCGATTAGGGTTCTTCGTTTATCCTCTTTCTTAATGCATGTTTGCTTGATTGATCTCCTTGCAACTGAACTTAGGTATTTTTAGAACTACGAAAGTACTGGATCCATATGCTTGACCTAGGGTAGACGAGCAAAATCATCACAAGATACGAAAGCATACTTGTGGAGAGATTGTGAGCGTTAACGACTTTAATTTGAGTATAATCATAACTTTTGTCGCGGCCGGAGACGAAAGCTATCGGTCGAGTACTAAAGTTGTCGGTGTGTAGGGTGTACGAAAGTAGACTACACATAATGTGTGTGTTCCAAGTTCAAGAATCCAAAGACAACAAAAAGTCGCTTTAGAAATCCTAGCAAAATCTTAGTGAAAATCGGCCATGAACCCTAGAGATTACCCAATTGTCCAACGCTTTGTTTAAATTGTTTACAATCTCTTTTTAATTATATGTTTTCTAGCTACAATCGTGACAAACAAAACTGATAAAAAATTATTAGGTCTAGACACAACTTAAAAATCTATAGAAATCGACAACGTTCACCCCGTGGATTCGATCCCTAAATACTACTGTGTTTTCTTTGCACTTGTACCCTAGCTAAAGGGTAAAACCATGTCGGGAGCTATCCCGATGCATCAATGATCAGTACAAATTCTTTTTTTTAACGAACATTAGTGTATCAACACTATCAAAACCGAGTTGCAGTTCAACTTTCTTTGCCTCATAGGAACGATTTTGAGATAAAACCTCAAATCATTGCTTTGATAAAGCAAAACCAATTTCATGGAGTTTTTAAAGAGCACCCGATGGAGCGCATTGAGTTGTTCAAAGAAATATGCGGAACGACGAGAACAAACCAAGTTTCCGTCGATTACTTAAAGTGTAAGTTTTTTCCTTTTTATTTAGCCGATAAAGGTCACCGTTGGTTAAAATCTTTGCCCGCATGATCTATCACCAATTGGGAAGAGTGCAAAGCCGCTTTCCTAAGCCATTTCTACACCAAGTCGATGTCGAACTTGTTGAGAAAAAAAATCCAAAGTTTTCATCAACAAACGGTAGAATCTTTTCATGAAACGTGGGAACGTTTCAAAAACTATGAGAGAGATTGCCCTCATCACGGTTTTTCCGATCTGAATTTGCTCAACAGTTTCTACCGATGACTATTACCGAAATATCAATTTTCTCTCGACACGGGTAGTAATGGAGACTTTTCGACAAAGACCATAAACCAAGGAAGAGCTCTCATCAAAAATCTTGATATGGCTAATAGTAACAACTCTCTCGACTACGATAGATCGACTAGATCGAACGTATCGGAATCCAAGTAGCTAGATAGCCGAGCTAAAGAACATGATGAGTCAACTTCTCAAGAACAAAAATCCCCAAGTGCATGCTTGTGAAGCTACCAGTGGAGGCGAGGATGATGCTTATTACGAACCCGACAACAATGGTTCGTATTTTCAAGAAGAAGAAGTTAACTATGTCGGAGCACAAAATTCTTACCAAAGCCGCTTCAACAACGGTTTCAACAACAACTTCTGCAACACCAACTTCAGCTATCTCTCGTATCGAAACTCGAACGTGGAGATCAGCTCTACCCTCAACAATCAAAGCCATACCAAAATCGGTTCCAAAACGGGAACTATGGCGAAAATGGGAACTTCCAACCGAAATCGCCTTTCAACGCTCAAGTCGCTCCTTACAATAACTCAAATACGCAGCAACAAGGTATGCCTAAAAATCAACTTGCTGTCCAAATAGCGAAGCTCGAGCAATCGATTCAACTACTCGCTCAAAGCAACGAGAAGACGGCGAAAGAATTCAACTTTAAAATCGATTGTGTGTACAACGACTTGAATAGTAAATTTGAATCTCTTTCGACCATGTCAATAAGTTGGATATGCAAGTCTCTCAAACCGCGGACTCCACTAAGAGACCGAACGGAGCTTTTCCAGGAAGAGTAGAAGATAATCTGAAGAGATTTTGCAACGTGATCTCCAACGCGGACTCCACTAAGAGGCCATTGATTTTCGGTCGACCGTTCTTAGCTACCGTTGGTGCCATCCTTGATCACGCCAACCGCATTGTTGTTTTCTTGAATTTGGATCGAAGCAAGTTCTATCCAACTGTCCCGGACGGAGTTCCAATCCCGAGGGACCAGCACAAGAAGAAAAAGTCGATTCTCCGTAAAGGAAGATATATAGATGAGTCGACTAAACCAGAGCCCCCAAAGATTAGTCAACCTTTTGTTTCTAAACCATTTGAAAAAAATCAGGATCACCATTCCACCCGACTTAAGAGACACCAAAGAATAACGAGGGGAAGGAAGGATCAAGAGGACGAAACAACTTCTTCAAAACGCAAAAGTTCCGAGAAAACACGGAAAGAAGAAGGGGGATGCAAAACATAGGCGAGCCAAATTCCAAATTTGATGAAACCCAAGGAACGTTTGTTCCCAGGACATCTACTGCTCAAGCCTAGTCTCACCAAGAAGTCGAGCTAACGACTTTAACCAAAAGCGCTTAATGGGAGGCAACCTATTTGGTACGTTTTTATTTCTGTAATTTTATCGTTCTTTTTCTGTTGACATCTTTGTTTTTAGTATTTCAGGCTTTATGTAAAACCACAAAAACTCAAAAACATTGAAAAAATCAGAAAACACAAAAAAATGAAGAAGCCGGTCGAAACAGATTGTAAAACGCCAAAGGAACGAGGGAGAAAACACTCCTGAGGCAAAGCCACTCAGACACGGCTAGAGAAGCCCGACCCGCGGTGAGAAGGGCTTCGACCGCACCTTCATTGGCCGGTCACGCGGTGAGACGACGTTTGGCTGCGGCTGGAAGAAGCCGACCCGCGGCGAAAAGGGGTTTGGCCGCGGTCGCGTAGGCTCAACCTGTGGCCAGGCCATTCTGACCCGAAACCAGTCCCGACCTTTCCTGAACCGTTTCCAATCCTTAACCTCGCAATCCCGAACATGTTCGCGACATGAAATTAAACCAAAACCGGTTTAATTTTCATGTCCCGCTAAGGTAAGTTCCAGAAAGTTTTTGAAAAACAGAAAACTTCATTTTTGCAATAAAATAACTTTTTAAAGATCAAAAAGAGTATTTCTATGTTAAAAGCTCTCCTTCTTTTTCTCTTCCAAGAGACTTGGAGATTTTGAGTAAGAACAACTTTTTTTAATTTTCAAGCTTTTACAAAAATTCTTTGGTCCATTCTCAATCTTTTTCAAAGAAGATTCCAATTCCACAACTATCTCATATTTTCCAACAAGGTATTATCCTAATCTTCTACTTTTTAATATGAGCCAAACCCTAAGGTTTTCTTAATTTAAATAGATATATGTTTATGGTGGCTAGAAATTGTTAGAGAACTCTAAATTGAACTTCTAGAATGATTATATTTCAATTTTAGCACTTAATTATTATGGATTTGAGATTTTGGATTTTGAAATTTTTGAACTTGATTAAAAACGAATTTGGAGAGTAACTTCGATTAATTTGGACAAGTCTAATTTAGTTAATGATTAATATACGTTAATTTTTTAAATTCGCATAAGAACGAGATTAAAACCCAATTTTAGAGTTTTTATGCAAATTACGTCACAAATTCAAAATTAGTCATTAGCATCTCGTTTTGCTAGATTTATGTTTGACATTACTCGTTTGTGAATTCAAATGTCTTTTGATACTCGCTTTAGTATCCTCGTGCATTGAAACTATTTGATCACAACCATATTCATATTTTTGCTGAGATTTCTTTTCTATTTTGTAGGAACGATGGATCATGTTGTACATGCGGTAATGCGTCTTCCATACACTATCGGCGAGTTCTTAGTGGCTAAGGCCAACCGAGATGCAGCTGCGGAGTGTACTCGACTACTACTACTATCATAGGCCCGTGCACCATCCGCTCCCGCGAGCTCTTCACACGACACGGATACGCATCCATGGAGAAGAAGATTGCACGACAAGAGAGGCGATACAAGCATGTAATACTATTTCTGGAAAAGAGCATCACGAGTTCGATGGTAACATGCCCGACTCAGAGACAGATGACTCAGGCGACGTCTAGCCATGCACATCATCACCATGGTTCAATCAATCTTCTTCCCTTTATCTTTTTTTTTTTAATTTTTGAACCTTCTATTGATTTATAAGCAAATTTTTCCAACTGGTAAGCATACGTCAAAAGAAAAATTGGAATATGTTCACAGTGATCTATGGGATTCAGTTGCAAATACTGAGAGTTTGTCAGGCTGTAATTACTTCTTCACATTCATTGATGATCACTCTAGGAAGGCCTGGATCAGATTTTTCAGGAGTGAGGATGAAGTTTTTGGAAATTTTTCATAATGGAAACTGTTAGTTGAAAATCAGACAGGAAATAAGATCAAATGTCTAAGGACATATAATGGTATGGAGTTTTGCAACATTCAGATGGACAAGCTATGCAAGGATTCAGGAATCCGAAGGCACATGACTTGTACATATACTCCACAACAAAATGGAGTGTCAAAGAGGATGAAAAGAACTATTGTGGATAAAATCAGGTGTATGTTAGCTGAGGTAGGTTTGGAAAATAAGTTTTGGGCAGAAGCAGCTTCTACAGCAGTGTATATGATTAATAGAACACCAAATTGTAAGAATGAACACAGCTTCTACTTTATCACTAAGAATTGTCCTAATAGGATTTATAATAATACAAATCCATTATTATCCTTAAGTAATGTAAACAAATATATTATTTATAAACTTTTGAAAAACTTATGAAATATAATTTCATCAGAAAAAATAATAATAATAATCGACATAAAAATAAAAGAGAGACACGATAACAAAAAACAAAATTCAGTTTTCTTCCCCGACCTAAAAAAAACTCACCTTCGACGATATAATCTCCGTCAAAGTTCAATTGCCGGTGTCGTCATCTCCGTCGCTTCGCCAACTCCGGCGAGTGAAATTTCGATAAAAATTTGCAAAGATGTCACATATAAAATCAAACACATGACATGGGGTTCAGAAATTGGGAGCGTAACCAGCAATGCTAAGCACCTCATTCGATATTTATTTGAAAGTTATATTCTTTTATTCCTTTAACTCGATATTTCTGGAAAAAGGGATCGATTGATCCACTCACACCTTCGACCCAGTAACAAACGATCACTCCGGTAAAGAAAAGGATATATAATATGTACAAAGAAATAATGAAACTGATCTTTTAGAGCACATATTGAACAAATTAAAGAATGTGATTGATGAATTTTTTCCAAAAAGATAGTTAATGAAACATAGAAAACATGAGTTTTCAAAACCCGATTGAAACGAACCAAAAAAGAAAAAGTAATCAAATTAAAACAGTGATAACAAACGCATATATTGCAATGTCACATGTCCCTCTCTTGTGACCCTCAATACCATATCGACTGCACTTATGCTTTTTAAAACCTTGTGATCTTTGTGAAGAAGGTATCTTGTCTTCAACTGTTTCGTGTCTTCGTTTTCTTCGTATACCAGCTGCTCTTCATGTTTACGGTGGTAGAACTTTGGCTTGTTGAACATCCAATGGGACAAGCCATGCGTCATCAGGAACGCTTATTGGATTAATGCATATCTCATAAGTCGTTCTCCATGCAGCAGTGGTATACCTTTTAGTCAATTTGTACTCAATTTATTAGGGTAAAAGAGGTGCCAAATATTAAGTGTAAGAGATAGTGCAATTGTATACCTTTCATCGGTTAGTGGGTGTGACTCCTTGCCCACTGAAAAAGTTGCTTTAATGGCGTGTATGCAAGGAATTTTTACTAAATCGTACTTTCGACATGAACACGTTCTTCTGTCCAAAGCAACAAGACAATCGATTACGTCGCCTTTAACTAGAAATCGATTATGGTTAACCGGATAAACAATAATTGGTTTACCCTTCTCAATCCATTTATCAATCTTTTTCTCCACCTAAATGGTTAAAGGGTCCTTCTGCTTTGAACTTTTTCTTCTACGCTCATAAAACCACCGGGTTAACATTTTTGGCCAAAACCGATCCAAACTATGTTTATATGTTCAATTTATACCTAACGTTTGTAACGGGTCCAAAACATACCTAACGTTATAACAATTTAAATTTCATACCTGTAATTTTTTTTGGTGCCGATTCATACCCTTACCGTCAAATAGTTAACGATCCGTTAACGATTGTCGACGTGGATGCCATGTCTGCAACGACTCGTTTTGGGATAGCTTATAATTTACAAAATTATAGAAAACGCTGTCGTTTTGTATCTAAAATTGTTAGATATATATATATATATTTCTTTTTTTGATATGTTTAGATATTTTTGTTTCTTCCTCGACGAACACGAAGAACCTTTTTTGTTCTTTTAGTGACTCCATTGATGCTTCCTCGGCGGATCCTTCAAGCTAACGGATGAGATCGAGCGACGGTGATGCGTCGAGGCAGAGGAGAAGTCGTCGGTGATAAGCTCATTGACTTGAGTTGACCAAGCATGGTGCTACACGATCGTGAAAGAGAAGCGGAGACGTGCGGCGAAGACGATGAACACCGGCGGCTGCTCGGATCAGTGAACGGACTGCGGCAGAGCAACGGTCGTGCTAAGACAAGGCTGACAGAGCAACGGTCGTCGACGGCAACATAGAGAGAAGGAGTTGCAGAGATTGTTTGCGCCGCAAGAAACAGCTCAAGCGCACCCTAGATCGAGATTCCTTGGGTCGACGGCGCTGCGATGGCTCTCCGATGACAACGGCGTCGTCCCTGGAGCATGGCGGAGGATTTACGGCGAAGAACAGAGGCGGTGGTGTTTGAGACACACACACCCACATGAGCGATGAAACGAACGGAGAAGAAGAAGACATGAAATTTAAACAACGATCGATGTTTAGCCTTGCTCTATATTGATTTTCATTCGTGGTTAGTTCTCTTCTGTAATACAAGTTTTTAACCCAAAAAAGAAAGATCACGTTTTAATGGCATCTATTGCCCATCGCCGGAGGAATCTGGGTTGACGTTTTGGACGGAGAAGGAGAAGTGAGTGAAGAAAGACGCCGTGGTGTTTGAATCCGGATCGTAGAAACGGATCGATGTGTTGTAGATGACGGTGCCAGAGCTCGTATCTATAACGCCGAGCTCTCTTGTGAGTCCGACGACTCCGTTTCGGAGATGGGAATCGCCATGGAAAGAGCAATCCATGTGAAGAAGAGAACAAGAAGCAATCCATGTGAAGAACTTAATTCAAAAAA
Organism: Eutrema japonicum; assembly: GCA_030161315.1. Taxonomy (NCBI): domain Eukaryota; kingdom Viridiplantae; phylum Streptophyta; class Magnoliopsida; order Brassicales; family Brassicaceae; genus Eutrema; species Eutrema japonicum. Next base: position 29,003,976 of record BSQW01000001.1, read on the forward strand.
AAATTCATGTGAAGAAGAATATCAAAACGAACCGTTTCAAAAGGTTGAAGACGACTAAAGCAGACATGGCATCCATTAACAGGCGTTAACGCATGGTTAACTATTTGACGACAAGGGTATGAATCAGTACCAAAAAAAATTACAGGTATAAAATTTAAATTGTTATAACGTTAGATATGTTTTGGACCTGTTACAAACGTTAAATCTAAATCGAACATATAAATATAGTTTGGGTCGGTTTTGGCTAAATGCCCTTCTCTTATGCTATCCAACAAAGGAATTACTGGATACTCTCTAGGTGATAGAAATGCAGAATTTAACGATTCAACGGAGTTATTGGTTCTAACGTCATACTTGAATCCGGGAAATTTGCAACGAGCCCATTTTGTGACATCAACCTCCACTAGATATTTTCCAACAAGCGGACTAATTAATGCTACAAATATCGTCGAATCTCCTCTCAAAATCAGCAACATTATATTCTTTTGAAGCATTTGTGATCATTCCAGTCAAACCCCTTGTCTTGAAATATGTAACCACATTATTCAACAAATGGTGGATGCAAATTCCATGAGAAGAAAGCGGGTACACTTTACCAAGTGGTTTAATAACGGAAGTATTTCTATCTGACACAAAAGCCAAACCTTGCTCATCCGCAATAACAACCTTAAGTTTCATTAAAAACTACTCTCATGAACGGTCGTTCTCTGAATCAACAACCTCGAATGCAATTGGGTACAAGTTAGAGTTACCATCTAATGTTGTAGCAACAAGCAGAACTCCTTTGTATTTACTCTTCAGAAACGTACCATCGACAACAATGACCCTACGAATGGCTTTGTACGTAGAATCCTCTAACTGATTGACCAAAAGATATAAATAGATATTTGAATCTACCATCAATCAGTTTCATAATGAGCATGCGTATCCGTATTAGCTTCTTTCAACATGTGCAAGTATTTTGGAATTTTTCCATAACTTTTCTCTGGAATACCTCTAACAGCGTTAACTGCATACTCACGAGACTCCCATGCTTGGGTATAAGAAATCTCACATCCATTCTCCGTACGCATAATATGTATGATTTCTCTCGGTTTAGGTCCTTCCTTGACACCCTCATACTTATTCATAATCAGGCTGCCAATTGTTTTCGCTGAAGGAATCCTAGCGTAATTCTTTTTTCTGGAAGGAGCACATGTATGTTCAGCCACATACTTGTTGATTTTGAAATACATAAACCCCTCTAAACTCTCTGCATGAACACACCAATTGCAGACGTTATCCTTGCAGCGTATATACCCCCATTGTTTTGTTGATTTTTCAACAGTGTAGTCAAAGTTATGCTTCATTGCACAAATTTCCAGAGTTGCCGTCATAACGTTTTTGCTTCTAAAATTTTGGTCATTCTTTACACCATCCGTCAACCAAAACCGAACTTTCTTTTCACTGTCTTCTTTGTTTTCACAAATTAAGCCATCATCGCCATATTCGTCATCATTGTTTTTCAAGTCATCATTCCACTGATCTTGCACAAATTATTCTGGCTTTTCAGGAAACTTAGCATCATCTTCTCTACTACTTGAATCAGATGGCTCCTTATTCAAATCAATCTTTCGTCGTTCATCTGTAAATGTGACACACAAAGGTATCGACACATTCTTCCTTGCATACCCAACAAAAATTTTCAATTGACAATCATTTGTGATAATAACTGGGGGAGATCCTAAGCTATCAATCAAATTTCTTGGTATATAACTAAACTCGACATTCTGTTCGACTACTCTATAGTCCTCCAAAACCATCGTTTTTAACTCAACAAGAGTAGTACTTGATTCCAAAGTAAGTAATTTACCTCGTTTTTCTTCATCAACAATGAAAATCCATCCTTTATTGATATTCGATCTCCATACAACATATGAAACATACATATGCAGCATATTTGAAGAAGAACTGAAGCAAAAAGGTTGTAGAAATCCAAAGTCACCTTTTCTGACGAAGAGAAGAAAGAGAACGTGAAAAATTTATTAAAAAACATGAAAGAGAATGGGAAAAAGAAAAAAAAAATTAAAAAAATTTCAGTTGATCGTAGATTTTTTCCGATTGTGTTAACTACTTGGTAGAATATACATTCTACATTCCATAGAATAAATACAAAACAGCAGAACTTCTATTATGCAAAACGTAGAATGTAGAGAAAATGTAGAATATGTATTCCAAAATCTGTAAAATGCAAAACAAGTTGTAGAATATATATTCTATAGGCCCAGTATAATGCATAACAAGTGGTAGAATATTGATTCTACGTTTGGTAGATTATAGATAAAATACCAGAAAACAAATTCTACAAAATCGTAGAATTGTTATGATTTGTAGAACACACATTCTACATTCCGTAGATCTAGTGAAAAAAATTATTTTTAAAATCAGAATATTTCCTTCAACGATTATCGAATATATATTTATTTCCTTTTTTGGAATTTTTAATTTTTCTAAGAATTTAAAAATATTTATTTTATATTTTTTAACATTTAATAAAGGATATTTTAGTCAAAAAGTAACATCACTTGTTCCAGACCAGTGATGCAAGATTTGAAGGCTGAAATTATAGAGTGATAAATTTATGATGTTCGAGGACTACACGAGGAGAAAAAAGGGCAACGAGATGAATATGAAATTTAATGCAGGTGCTTAAGAATCAAAGGGTCGAACCTTTTTTTGAAGACACTCTTGAGTTCGGAGAGAATGAGCTCAAAACAACACAACAAAGAGGATTTTATGCATTTGTAGGTTTGCAGCTCGACATGGAAAAGAAAGTTCCAAAAGATCCGAAGAAATTCTCACTGGTAAAAAAACAAGTCGTACGGAAAGTTGACAAAAAGGTTCGTCAGTGAGTCGCCCAAGAGTATTTGGGAGGAGAAAAAAAAAAGGACGAGCCAAAAGAAGTAAAAAAGCATAATCGAAGGTTGTTTCAGAGTGAGAAAGAATTCGTTCAAATAAAAAAACGAAAAACGACGTTCTGATTTCTGCGATTATTTATACTTTTGTGTCAACATCTCTACGATTATATTTTGTATTAATTTTTGACATATTTGCACATATTATCACTTAATTCAAGTTTTATTAGTTTTTAACACTTTAGGTGTTTTTTACTATTTATTTTTTGTCCTTTACCAGACAATTGATGAAAATACCCCCCTATATCTTCCCGTATACTGTCCACGGACATACACACCGTACTGTATATGGGCTAGATTGTCATGTACAGTACATAAAGTGTTACATTCTAATAACACTTTAGAAAATGCTAACAAATAATGAAACTTAAATAAAGTGCTAATCTGTGCAAAGCTTTCTTATTTTTTTTATTGTTTATGAAATTATAGAATAGTCGTATGCTTATAATAAACTTGTTTGGTAAACTAAATATGCACGCTTTTATGGAATATAACCATGTTTCTTTTTTTTGGAAAACATTTTCTCCATCTCTTGCATCAAAAAAATCTAAACGAGTTACTAATATCATCTTTGTAGTCTTGCCGCGAGACATCGAACTGTATTATCACCCTCCCACTTCTTCGAACAAACACAATTGGTGATCAAGGCAAAATGAACTTAACTTTTGAAATGTCCAAATACAAATGATCTTTATCTAAATTGTCTTTATTCTTAAAATATCTCTCAGGATACTCTAATCAATTACATTTGGAGATGAAAAGAGAGAGAGAACAGTAAGTTAAAGTTGATATATGATAAAAAAAAAAAGAAGCTCGCGGGGTAGCACGACTAATGAACTAGTTTATATTTTAATATAAATTTTAGACTAATTTCATAATTCTGTCTAGCCAATTTGAAATGTTTTTGAGAAAAAGCTCTAAAACAGAACACTATCACAATCTAAAGAAGTTTCTAGACTCGATTATCGATGGAACATAAGAATTAAAAGGTGTCTGAGCCACATATGACGTACATAAATGTCTCCAGAATGAGATTTTCATTGTATTGAGAGCTATAATTCATCTGCATCGTCGTCCTCCTCATCCTCGGAGTCAGTTTCACTGAATTCAGAAGCAAAATACGGAACAAATCAGATTTCTAGCAGATGAATAATTGAACAAACAGAATCGAAGATAAGATTGTGAGATTTTGTTACTCTCATTGATGAATGTAGAAGAATACATAGTTTATATATACAAATCAACTAAACCAAGTCAACCAGAAAATCAACATAATAATTATATAAAACCAATCCTAAATTCGATTCTAAACCATAAACATTAAGATTCCCCCCTCAATCCTAAATAGACTTAGCAAGCATAGCATGGTATCAAGGCAAATCCATATAGGAAGAAAAACTATTATACTAACCTTGATTTGCTGCAGTGGTTACTTAAAGTTTGACACACAACCTTGCGGACGTCTCCTACTTTTAGGGACCCATTCTTTATTACCTCGGCGAGCTGCAATCGCTCATCAACATTAACGAATTTGATCTGACTCTAACCGTCACTTAAGAGAAAGGTTACTAAAGAGTTTACCTCATCTTCAGTTTCCTCCAGCAATCTGTGTTAAGCCATCCCATATAGATTTTAGACAATTTTGAAGAAATTATAAGCTGGAAAAAGATACTGAGACCGATGTACCGGATCTGACGAGGTTCTTGATTGTCTTACCTTCCACAATAAGTTGAAATGTCATTTGCATGCGCTTTAGCTTCTTGTTTATCTAAGAAAACACAGAAACACAGAACATTAGTCCCAAATAAGTATCTAAACCACTAATATAACTATTAACAAGAGATTAGGATTTCACAGCTACAATACTTATTCCAGAGTTTCCATCATCATGAAAGCTCTCTCACAGTTTTACTCAGTTGCTCAGCATAAATTTTGAACAGATAAACTCGATGACAGTGTGTTTAGTGTTCTAATATACAAGTGCATACGCTACAGACCAACAGTTCTTTTTTTTTTAACTACTTTATGAAACTACTTAAGTACTGAGGCAGCTAGACAGGCCTACAGGGAGATATGTGATGAACAAATGAAAATATTTCACGGAGAGCAAATTTTAAAAGGAAAGTACATATTACTTGTTAGATTGTCAAAACTTTCCACTTTGACCCATTGTCTATTTTTAGATTCCACCTGCAAAAGTGTGGCAATGAGAATCTAATTCATCAATATACAAAAATCAAAGAGTAATAAGAATTCTAACGAAATTGGCTTACCTTTTGTAGAGTATAGTCCTGCATTCTATCACACAGCCCATCCAACAAATCAACCACCCGGAGGTCGCTTATTCTATTTGAAAGAAAGAAAAAAAAATTACAGGAACATCATACTGTGGGAAACATGTCTACAACAGCGGCACAGCTATTCCAGGGAACATTTAACAAATCATAGTGTCTCGATTAATTTTTTACATCAACTGACGGACACTCTTACCAGTGTCCAATTGTTAGATACCCTGCCTTTCGTCATTGCTCCTAACTACGGATACATATTACCCTAGTTAGGAATCACATTTTAAAAGTCCAATCGAGCTATCAGTCCACACTTGTACTGTCCCTTGTGTCCATAGAAATGAAGTATACACAATCAAAGCAGACATGGTTTCTTTTACAGATAATGCTTCAATGATGTACCTGTAATCAATAACCTTTCCTTCACGCTGGCCTTTAGAATTTAGTCGGTTTCTCATATCAAGATGGTTTCGTGGTTTTTCCTGTTTGGTAAATAATATTAAGTTACTATAAAGGTGCTTGTAAGCAATCATCGCAGCAGAAAGACAAGAGAAAGTTTGAAGCATTGAAAACAGAAGCAGGCAAGCTTTGTATGCTCTTGTTAATGTTATATTACAAGATGGCAGATACTAGAGATGTTCTTACCTTCAAAAGCTGTGACTCCAATTCTTCCTGCACAATATCGAGCACCCGTGTTAGTATTAGGGAAGGTTTAAAATCATTCTCAAACTAAAGAAAATGTATCTTCTTTTCATATAACCAAATACATGAATTGGAAAGAAAAAAAATATATATCACGAAGAAGCAGAATAACAGTTTTTCAGATCAACCCCCACATGATAAAAAATGTCCCACAATCCAATTGCAACAGGACAAAGGAAAAAGAACAATCTTCACATTTTGAACCAAAACCAAGTTCCAATTGCAACTCTTACTCTCATCCTCACATTAGAACATTCCATCACAACAGAGACAGTATACCAAATTACTCATTGGATGCACTTTATTTTATCCTAAATCAAATATCAAGAGAGCTTGAATACAACACCATCGGTTCTCTTTAACAAAACAAAAAAAAAACACCATCGGTTCTCGAATATGCTTTACTTCACAAATAAAATGCAGATATCCAAAAATGTCATATACATGAGAAGAAAAAAAATTCCAGTTTTTCAAATTTAAGGCTATTTCGGAAAGAAATATTCAGTAACATCCTCTTGTACATATTCAGCATTCGCTGTACTAACTCGACCTAATTCGTCAAAAGTTTTTGAGAAAGCAAAAAGAAGAATGTTAGATATTCCGACATACCGCGACGGCGTTACAAGCAGCACATTTATCATCAACGGTGGCTCCGAGGGAGAAAATCGCTAAAACTACGGCGGTGAAGAACATTAGCTTCGCCATCTTTCGATTTCTTCTGATCCGTCTCTGGGCAAAAGAGAATTTTTGAAAATGTTAAAAACACGTCATCGCTTTGATACGTTGCTATATACCAATGAAATCACGAGATTTAGCCACGTAAGACACCACATCGTTGTTTTAATACGTTGTTATAAACCAATGATATCACGATTTTTAGCCACGTAAGAAACCCCTCCAGACTTGTTGGCAATGTTCTCATAGATGTTTTTTGAATTGAATGTAAACTATGATTTATCAGGGTAATTTTTTCTTAAAATTTTTTTTGAAATTTTTTAAAAATTTATTTTGATATATTTTAAATTTTATAATATGTCTAACTAATGATTATAGATTGAGCTGTCAAATCGAACTAACCAGTTTATTTATTCCGTTTTGTAATGAACTAAAATATAAATTTAAACTTACACATACTCAAATAAAAATATAACAAACTATAGTTAACTTTTCAAAAAAAAAAAATTATATTGTTTAGTAAATTGAGTATACCATCTATCATTTAAAACTAAAAACTAATATTTTGATTTGCGAGACCCGTGGTCATTTGATATTAGAATCATAACTCGTCCATGATAAGCTAACCCGCTTACTTAACCCATTTTGCGGTGTACTAAAATATTATTCGTGAAAATCTGCAAAGAACTACAATCTTGAAACATCAACTCTAATATGCACTGCTTAATGACTCTGAGTTTTGTGGTCATTCCACGAACTCTTAAAAAATCAATTTTATTGTGCTTAACTCTTTATAAAAATAGTAAAATATTTTTCAACTTTTATTTTGATAGATGTTCAAATAAAATAATATAAATTATAGTGAAAATATTTTAAGATCTCAAATATATGTGGATTGATTATTAGTTAAAACATATATAATATTTTTAGTATCATAATAATTAAGAAACTAAGTAGTAGATACCCTCATTAATGGAAAACAAATACTTTCTATATTCTTTTCAATCATTTTAAAAGACAATTATATATTTTTCTAACTATTACCTAATGGCGACTGCGGCGACTGAAGACCTTTGAGGATGAGCTTCGATCATCTCTGGATCCGGTGTACAGTCATCCTTCTGTCGGTTCAAATAAGGGAAGCGCATGATGGGGCCAGCGAGATACATCTCCGATCTGTTTCAGAGGAGGCATATCACGTTTTTGATTTCGGGTTTAATTTCGGTATTCCTCGGTCTGTAATGGCTGCAGGACAATGGGATCCATTTCTTTCCTGTTTCCGGGAGTTACAGATCTTCAGATCGTTTTGGGGAGTTTTGATACGGACTGATTTGGTGGATTTGCGGGTTTGGTGGAATCTGAGGGGAGATTTGGTGGTCCTGAAACTCACTCCCGGGTCAGCGTGGGGAGTTCTGGCAATTGAGGATCTTCTCGATTCAATTAACGAAGGTGCAGTAAGTTTTAGATTTCCTCCTGAACCTCACGGGAAATCAAATCCGGTAATATTGATTCGGTTCCACGAGAGAGCGCTGTCAATGGAGAAATTGAGGCAAATCGTGAAGTACAAGGATCTAAGATTCGATTCTGCTCAGGGAAACTTGGAATAAGAAGCACGAGATTTCAGGGTAGTAGGTCTCGGGGAAGATACAGGGAATCAATCACAGATTATGGAGGCTAATTTTCGGATGAGTTTTTATGGAGAGTATCGGTTTCCGATTGCGGAGATATCACTGAGGAGCAGCAGGGTAAACTGGTATAAATGGGAGCTACAGAGACACGATCATAACACCATATCTACCCACTATTACATAAGTACGGTGATTTCTCTCTGCATCATCTTTCTCAGGATGTCTCAGAGTCATTTGGTTAAGAGAGACGGTTCATCGATGAAGATGGAAACGAGTCTCAAAAGGTTGAAGATTCGAGTGCCCCAATTCGATAACTCTGAGCTTATAGCGGTTTATTCCAAAACGCTGATTGGGATGTGCATGAATCCCAAGAAGCATGACATGAAGGTATTACTCCATATGCTTCCCCGGATTCTGAAAGTGGAGGGAAGAGTAGCTGCGGCGGATTTAGAAATGGGTCGAATTCAATTTGATTTTGACAGAGAGGAAGATATCGCAGAGATTCTGAATTGTCTCGCTGGTTCGATGGGAACCCATTGTGGACAGCAGCTATCCCTCAGCCATCACATTCTGGATCCTGGTTATGGGAATCCCCCTCCACTACTGGGCAGATCAGACGTTTCGCAGCATCGGCGAAGCTTTGGGTGTGGTGAAGGAGGTGGACATCGATAATGGCAGAGTACAAGTGATTTTGGACGGGTTCAAACCCCTATGTTTCGAGACCTCGGTCGAATTCCACGGCGGTGAAGAGACAATTATCACATTAAGGTATGAGAGGCTGTTCGGGTATTGCAGGAGCTGCTTCAGCCTATGCCATGACCAATCAGCATGCCCTCGCCGGGAAGGAAGGGTAGAGGATCAGGCTCACATTGCAGAGGCATCGAAACAGGGGTTGAATATAGTTAGCTACAAAGCTGCGGCAACCCACGGTATGGGTGAGAATCATATTAAACATCAATATGCAATGTCAAGCAAGAATCAATATGGGCATGAAAAGGGGAAAGGGAAGGCTCTGGATTCCAGAGATTAGGGGACAAATAATCCCGCTGGCAAAGCGATACGCCATGGTCTTTGGCAATGGGACAGAAGATACAAAGACAGAAACTCAAATTCTGTCTCGTCATCGAGTTACTTACCTCCTAAGGAGATGAACAAAAGGTACGTGATGTCTTCTTCGGGATTGAATGAGCTGAGAGTCTCAGGAATCGGGAATGGTCTATCTGATAATGAAAAGAAAATGCTAGAAGCCTTTCATGGCGGTAAAGTCGGGAACAGACAGGTCCAAAGTGCAGATGTAGTCTTAGAGACTCGTGGTGAGGTAGCACCGGCCACGGGAAAGGCTGTCCGCAGGGGCATTCTTTTTGAGGATGAATCAACAGACTCACCTGTAGTGGAGGGTCCTAAAGGTGAGACTTCTGAGACCTTAATCTCATCGGAAACTCTCCCTAATGGTTTAGAGATGATTGAAAATTCTGGTGTTGATTTGGAATTAGAGGATATAGTGAGTCATGAATCTAATGAAATTTTAGAAAACCCTGGTGTTGATATGGAATTAGAGGAGGGTAATCTGGTAGGGGTTGAGCTATTGTTGGTAGATGAAGCAGATGAAGATTTGGTGTTAGTATCGGAGGATGGAAAGGTGAATGAGGAGAGTTTAAGGAAGGTCAACAATGTCAAGCTCAATGATGTTAAGAGGAACCATACCCTCAAAATGAAGAATAAGTTGATTGCGGCAGGTTCAAAAAAGAGGTTTGTGCAGGGTATCATATCTCCAAGGAAGAAGGGGATACCAAAGCACTCGGGACGTCCAGGTGAGGCTCATAAGGCTGCTGGCAAGCCGCCAACAAAAACAAGAGCTGAGGCAGAGACTTCAAAACCTGACATACAGGAATGAGAGCTGTGTATCAGAGGTTTCTTTTTTGGAGGAATAAGGGGTCACTAAGCTACCTCTGGGTTATCCAGAAGATGCTTTGGCCATGTTTTTATTTTCGGAGGAAAAATCTATCGTTCAGTTTATGTAATCTCTTTTCAGGCTGTGTTGGATTTAATAATTTCGGACCTGTTATATCAGGTGCTATGGTTGGCGGTTTCGCCTTTTTATAAAAAGAATTTTTGCATTCATTTTTTACTAGCAAATAGGCGAAGACTTGGTATTATAATGGAAATCCAAGGGAAACACTACGTGGACATACTTAATCAATTATTCCCCTTACGGTTTCACTGGGTTATCAGAATGGTCGACAATGATGCGGAAGAAGGATGGTTATCCCCGATTGTAGTGATTGAGTATTCGGTTTCTTGCGAGATCCATTGGCTTCGTGCGTTAATTTATGGCAATAATCATGGCTTGATTTTACGATTCCTTCGTTTTACTA